>OX451738.1:1226487541-1227687541 GCA_948472305.1 Vicia faba
ACTAGCTTGACATGTTTGAAATCTTTTCAACTTTTAAAGAAGATGAAGAATCAGAAGAAACGATATAAAAGCGGAAGAACACAAAACTAACTTTTTTCAAAGGAATCAAAATGAGTTCTCCTACTCAAGCTACCAACAATGCTGAGAATCAAGATGTTGTTGTAGAGAGTGATGTGGTATAAAACCATCTTTAGAATCAAGATGAGAAAAGAAGCGGTCATGTGCAATTATATTGTACTTAAGAGCTCTCAGAGTGAGGAGAAGAAGAAGAAGAAGAAGAAGAAAAATAAGGTTGATAAGGTAGATAATTTTTTCTCATCTGATGATGATGATGATACTGACTATGATTGGTCAAACTTCCTCTCATCCAGAATATTTAGATTGATTAAGTTTATGTAATAAAAGTTTATATAATGAAACTTTATATGTAATGAAAGCTTATCAACTTAAACTACAATCTTAAATCTATCAACTAATATACTATCAAACAAATAACTAATTGAAATTCAATAGTTTGCAATGAAGTTACTCGTAAGAAATCGTCTATTACATTTGCAGTTTCAATAATGGAATTCAACTATTACATTTCATAATAAAGTAAACATTAAACATAAAGGAAACAAGAAAACGCAACATCTTCAAATTTCCAGATAATCTCTCTTATTTCTGTTTGTTCTTCAAATTCTTGTTCTTCTTATTTGAGTCTTCTTACATAACCTTCAAAATTGACATCTCAACCTCTAACTTCATAATGCTCTCATCTTCATTTCCACCTTTTTCTCCCATGTCTTCATCCCATATGAAAAAATTACAGGTTTCATCACTCCTCCAAAATGAACATCTCCAAAAAAGTCTTCATTTATTTTGTCCCTTCTTGCATTAATACGAAACCATACGACTATCACAACCACAAAAAATTTCAGATCGAGATTTTACAGAAGAAGAATACATAGAAACACCTTTGGAGGACATTGTCTTCAAATACGACATTAAAAGAAAACTAAACAACAAAAACATATTTTATGTACTGTAAAAGAGAATATTGTGTCGGTGTTCTTGTCTTCCTTCCCAATGATGACAACGACCTTGATGTTAGGGTCTGTTTCATCTTGTTTCTTTTTTCAGATGAATACTTATAGTGTTTGAAATATATAAGAAGTGTATGTGTGTGTAACAACGGTTTTAGAAAACAACCGTAGTGATATCACTATTAGTTTTTAGTTACATATAAATAAAATGAAAAAGTGCTCATTAACGTCAAAGTAATAAATTATTTGAGGGCGTTGAGGTTCGAACCCATGAAACTTTCATTGGATCAACCACGGTGTTAACACCAACCGTTATAATACTATTTAAAATTTTAATTAAAAATATAAAAATAATATTAGCACTGGAGTTTAGACATGTCACCATGGTTTTTGGGAAAATCGCGATGACTTTGGCGTTGCTATATGCGCGTTTTGTAGTTGTGCCTCTTCTAAAATGATTCACTATGGATGGAATTCTACCCTACAATAACTGCAAGTAAAAAACTAAAATCTTAACGCAATCCACATACTCCAAATAAAGGAAAGAATGTGATCCTGGTGGATAAGATGTGTCAATGTAGAGGATAATCTCTCACACTGAACTTGATAACCAGATACCACTGAAAACAATCATTCTTTAGAGTGCTTCTAAATCCACTCATCTTTATCCTGGGAAAGATTGACCTATCTAAGCAGAGCATGAAACAAATCAAAAGTGATGAAGAAAAGTCTCCTCAGCTAAGATCCTAAGTAGGTATCCGTAAATAAACTTTCCTATCTCACTCACCTTAATTGTTTGTCAGAGAGAGTTGAAAAACAAATCAGAAAACTGAATCTTTATGGGGATATTCCCTTATGAAGGATCATCCCTAAAAGAAGTATGGAAGCTCGCCTCCACTCTCTTAGATATACCTTCAAAAAATCAATTAGAAGAACTCTCCTTTTTGACCTAAGAAGAGAAAGGTTTTTCTATTAGGATGAAAAAGACTGAAACCCTCTTATCTTAACTTAGCTAAGATAGAAAAGAGAGACCTCACCGTACCTAACTCTCAAATTATCTCACTAAAACCTAAGTTCGCTATAAAAAATTTCTTAATTATCATAAGATTACATAAAAAAGAGTATATTTATTATTATAAATTACATATTATAATGATAAATACATGTGTCATTTATTTTCTACAATTATGATATTATATACTTTAATATGATACGTGCATATAAGATATAAGATATGTTTTTGTCAATTATGAATAAAACTCTAATAATATAAATAGAGAAATGAAGAGTTGGAAGGAATTGAATATTTAAATTTGTTTAGTAATTTTTTCAAACGAAGCATTGAATCATTTGTTTATTTTTAGTTTGTTAGGGAGAATAGGTTTTTGGTTTGAAATGTTAAGGTATTTCAATTCAATATATGTATAGATAAATAAGAAGATGTATATGTGTGAGTTTTAAAATAATTAAATTAATACGAATTTGTGATGAGATGAAATTTAATCTATAAAAGAAACCTCGTATTAATTACGTAATCATTTATCATTATCACATATATGAACATTGTCTTTAAAAAATGATTAATTGTCACATTCTAATACATTGTGTGTTCTAAAGACTTTGTTACACAAAAAATATTTTTTTTCTTACTAATATGCTTTTAAATATTTAGTTTTTTCCGTAGAGCAACATTCCTAATAAAAGTATTTGGTTCTTGAACAACCAAATATATGTTGTAATTGTTATTAATTGTCTGTTAAAGTTTATAAAGATTTTAACATAAAATGATAGAGTTATTTAATTAATTTTATAAAAAAAAAAAAAACAGATTAGGTAATAAGACTTACTAAATAAGTTGTAAAAACACATGCTAAATATAAATAATTTGCTTTAATGCAATATTAATAAAATAAAAGGAAAAACACATTTAAATAGATAATTCAAAAGTTAATGAAGGTAAAATTCTATGTTTTGATGCTAGAGTTGGCACTAATACTATTTTTTTTTTGCTAATTTAGACTCTCACATAGTAAGGCTTCTTAAAGAACCTTTGAAATTGATGCCTCATTTCCAATCTTCTTAATTTTGTGACCATTAGGGTACCTTAAAGAACCTATTTAATCATATAGTCAATTACTTTCAATTCATCATTAGCTTTTTCAATGAGTTCTTCAATTTGATCACAACCAAGACGGTTTTCAATTTTCTTCAATCTTTTCTTCTCGACAACCTATAAGTTTTTGATTTGTAATTCTTTCAACGGCTTTACGATATCCATGATCTTTGGAATCTTCTGAATCTCATGAAGTATTTTACAATAAAATCCTATTAACACCTCCCTCATATTTGAAGCAACATATAGTTCAACGTTCTCTGTTGTTTCCTTAGTCCTTTCCATCAATGACTCAAACTTCTTCGACTCACTTGTGTTTTTCTCTCTCACACGATCCTTTTCTCTTTGAACCAATTCTAAGAAAAATGGACAAACTATTATTTTATAAATCAAGAAAAATGATAAAAATAAGTATATCAAAAAATCAATTTGGATTATATACCTCGAGGAAGAGTTAAATGTGATTCTTGTTCAAGTTGAAATATTAATACTTTAAAAGTAACATCTTTGCTTTCGATCAATTCGAAAACACATACATCACCAATTTTCAACTTATTGTCGGCTACAAATTTCTTCCATCCAACGTTAATTTTTCCAAAATAAAATTTTGCATCCCAAGTTCTTCCATCCATTAGTTGAAGAAGAATATCACTCTTCCCTTTCTTCATATATTTTTTTGTAAAAATTATTGGGACATGCTGCATTTTTTTACATATTATAAAATCAACATAATAAATAATCACTATTTGAATTTTATGAATAAATAATTGATTTTAAAGATCAAAAAAATAATTATCTATTGTAACAAAAAATAATAAATAATATTATAGACTTACCAAAATTTGAGTAGAAAGATGTGAAGATTTCATAACAATGGTGAAATAAGGCTTTTCAGATTTGAAATTTCTTGCTCTATTTATTGCTTCATTAATTTTAGAAGTTTGTTCCTCCTGCTCTTCTTTTTGACATTTAGGGTTACCCTCTATGTTCTCTAGATAAATCAACAATATAAGTATATATATAAAATAATCATGTCTTAAATTTGCTTGAGATAAATAAAAAGATAGAGTATATGCAATCAAGAAATATACCATCGTTAGCTTGAATATAATGCTTAGAAAAATAGGACAATTTCGAATCTTTTCCATCACCTTCAAGTGTATCATCTAAAAAAATAACAAAGAAAAATATGTAAAATAAACCTCAATTTAATTAGATAATTATTAAAATAGTTAAAGAATAAATCAAATCAAGCACTATACCACTAATTTGAAACTTAGTACTTGTTCCAACACCTTCATTTGTGTAATTTCTCAATTTCTTAATTGGTTGAGGACATAGAATTGGTGATTTTTGTCTAATCTTTTTTTTAGATGAATTTGACGTATTCAAGATTTCAACTGAGTCTTCATCACTGGATTGGACAATGTTGTTTTGTTCATGTTGATTGTCACGACAAAGATATTGAATTTCAAGGGTACTCTTACCAAATACATGCACCACAAAATGAGATTTTTCCTCAAATTGAAACAAAATCATATTCCCATGATCTAATGAATAGTACGTTGCAAATTCCTTCCAACCCTTTTGAAACCAAAAATCTTCATCAACTTTAGTAATATGTATTTCCCATTTTTTGTCATCCGGAGTCATGAGAAATATAGGATTTAGCATATCATTGGCATGCTTTGTAGTAAACCCCTTTGGAAGCCTCTACAAAAATACATATATAATAAATTTCATAATAATAAATTTCATAAGAAATTAATTCAATAATACTTACTATTTTTCCATCTTGAATATTTTGTGTGGTAATTATTTTAAAAAACC
The DNA here is from genome assembly GCA_948472305.1 of Vicia faba. NCBI lineage: Eukaryota > Viridiplantae > Streptophyta > Magnoliopsida > Fabales > Fabaceae > Vicia > Vicia faba. The sequence continues at coordinate 1,226,492,513 of OX451738.1, forward strand.
GAACTGTTGAAGTCGAAGCGGCAAAAATATTTTTACTTTGTTGGTTGATCATTGTTGTTGATAAAATCTTTGTTCTTGTCTCCACAACACTGTTTATGATAAGAGATGAGATTTTAATTACTATAATAAATAATAATCATGTAACGTTATTATTATTATTATTTTCTAACAAATCAAGGTTAAAATGACATAGAAATGAATATAGTGGAGATGCCTCATATCCAACTAAACTCTAAAAGTAAGATAATATTCATAATAGTATCATTAGCAGAAAGAATACCTCTAATCTTATACCTCTTCTTTCAACTTCACAACACACAGCTTTATAAAGAAAAGATCTGCTACCAAGTTTGGTGTATAACCTTTTAAATAGTAGTACTAAGAATGTATAATAGTATTTAATGTAGGGAAAATTTCCAAGAAAATTTCAACCTATAACCACATCTTGACATTGGCACATTTTCCACTAACTAGGTGCAACTTTTTACTTAAAAGATTCCATGTTTGAAAAAAACTGAAACATACATGTAACTTTACGCATTGTTAAATTGGTAACTGTGTGTATTTAATGTACGTAAGCAGGAGTGTATTGAATTGATTTAAAATAAATTATTTTTTTTTAAAGAAAAAGTGTTAAAGTTTGATTATAATTTTGTTTGGCATAAGAAAACAGATCAAATTATAATAGTTTAGTTTGAATCTTATAAAATTGTATGATTTATATATTACTTGTGTTATATAAAAAATAATTTTGAATTAAATTAAATTGTTGAATGATTTTGTCTCTAGTTTTTATTTATAAATATTATATTATATATTTTATTTTTTTGAATTAATATATATTTTTATTTAAATATTTTTTTATTTATAAAATATTTAATGTTTATATAAAATGTGTAATTCAAATATATAATATTTTTAATAGTCTAATTTATAAAAGAAAATTTATTTTTTAAATTTATTGAATAATTTTATGTAGTGAATGTGTTTTTTCATAAAAAATTATTAAGTAGGTTTAGATTAAGATTTTTAAGTAAATATTTTAACATGGTATGGAACGCACATTGAGCTACATTTTTTTTACAGCGGCCATTGAAACTTTTCTAAAATTGATTATTTAATATTAAAAGAAATATAATTAAAGTAGATGATTTTTGTAAATATTTTTATTTTTTAATCTTTTGCTCCATTGTTTTTAATAAAATGAATTTAATAGAATAATCATTTACGGATATAATTTGCTAAATTTGTCAAAAGTCTAATGGAAACCTTTGCACATTCCAATTCAGGTTGATTTTGTTTTTAAAAGGCATTGGAGCCGAATATTTTATCCATGTTTAGAATAAACTATAAAACTTAGGTAGTTGAGTTGTAGAGGTATCCAATTTTCTCGTAGAATTTCATTTCACGCACTTTTAATTTCATCGCTTTGTATAAGTCTCTATTAGAGTAACTGGATACATTTATATTGAAGCTTGTCCTTTATTCATGTTTTGTTTACCGTTTTATCTATTACCGTTTTATCAATTATTTTATCGTTGATTATGTTTTTAGAAAATTACTCTGTCTATGCTATTCCTCACCATGAGTGAGGTAGTTTATTAGGGTTTAGGAGTCATGAAACTCATCTCATGATTATTTGTAGGGTTAAATATACAATACTCCATGCAATATAGGTGAAATTCTCTTACCCCTGTAAAAAAAATTGGATCACCCCTTTGAAATGTTAAAAATCTATGTCTTTTTTGTCCCCTAAGTGCACAAGTTATCCCTATAATATATATATATATATATTTGATTTATCCCCCTCCCAGATTCAATGTTCAATTTATACGCTTAAGGGGTAATCTAAAAAAATTACAGGGGATAATTCAAAAAATATATATTACAGGAGGTAAAGCGAAATTCGCCTACATTGCAGGAAGATAAAATGGTATTAACCCTTATTTGTATGTGTTACCTTAAAATTACTTCAAGGTATTATTGCATTGTGTTACCTTACAATTTCTTTAGGGTATTTATTACATTGTTAGTAGGGAAAACCTGTGAACGAAAAGAAAGTGTCTTCCAGGATTACGGACTTTAAGAAGATTATAGTCAAGAAAGTGCTAGCTGGAAAGTTCTTATAAAGAATTAAAGGGAGATCGACGAACAAAAGAGCAAGTAGTTGATAGAAACAAGAACAAGCCAGCCAATTTTTAGTTCCATCAATAAGAATGGAATCCAAGACTTAGAGAATTTGGGTTATTTGTCTACGGCATTGGTTCATGTTGAAGCAAACTTATAAGCGGGATAAATTTTGAAATTTGGAATATGATAGCGGTTGCAAGAAGTTTTCTGATCAAGGCGTCAACTACATGGCTAAATCTGAGGAAGCAAGTTTTATGAAGCCACGCACGTGTCAGATTAGTATTACGTTGAAGTGCATGTTCAATTATTATGTAAGTACTAAAAGTAAGAGAATCTAATATAGGATTCAGTGTGTTCATTTTGTACTATAATCACTTGTCATATTTCCGAGCATAAGGAAGCAAGAGTTCAAGAGTGTTAATGTACGTGAATCACCAAATTTATTTCAATGCAGACTTCTTTCTTTTCAATTGTGCCTTTTAAATATTTTACTTACATTTCATTTACTTTTGAACATTATTTTTATATTTTCATTTATATTATTAAATCTTGTTCCATTATGATACTGGAATTCACTGAGAGTTCACTCAATATTTACTTCATTTAGGACAAGTCCTAGTCTTTTGTCGATCACGAGTCACCTTCAGTCGTCGGGCCAGGTTGTTGAGTCGTTAGTGTAGTGTGACACTAGAATAATGTCGATGTTTTTTTATCTAACCGTTGTTTGATGTTTGCAATGTGAAGCAGAGTAATGGCGGGAAGAGGAAATGATTGTCATACCCCAAATTTGCCCGCCTTAGTGCTACCGTCAAAGTTATTTTCGAACTTGGATTTTACAGGGTAAAATTCCCTTGGTTTAATGGCATTAATATTTTGGGGGTTTTAATAAATATTTGCTTTCAAGTCTGTGTAAAAATATAATAATCATTTGTATTTTTAAAATAGCAAATAATTGCTCGTCTTCATATACTTTCAATTGACTTTTTATTTCAAACAAATAACATAGCACAATTGATATGGAAACATAGCTTGAAAGCATAAGGTTACGAGTTCAAATCTCACTTGGTATATTTTTTATATTTCTTTGTTTATTGTTACTAATTTTATTTCCATTATCAAAATCATTAAAAAAATCATTTTTTAAATATTTAAATATTAAATTTCGTATTTTCAATTAATGAATTTTAAAAAATAGTTTTTTTTTTTTTGTTTTTGTCACCTTTTATTCTAAAAATAACCAAAAAAAATCTAAAATAAAAAAAGATTTAAAAATATTTTGTTATCTTTTCGTATTTTAGGTAGTAATATTTGTTTTAGGAGAGAATCCATGTAATTGGTTACAATAATTATAAATCCAAAATTTGATTTCTTTTTGGGTTTTAATTATTTGGATTGAAGATTTATTTTATTCTATTTTTGTTAATTTTATTTTCAAGTTACATTCAAATCTTCCCAAAAATCATGTTTTTATTATTTAAATATTATTTTCGTTTTTCTATTTTAGGCAATTTTAATATAATATATTTAATTTATTTTATGCATTTTTCATCAAAAAGTATCTAAAAATTCACTAAAAAAATCAAATCTTTTTCGGCGACAATAATACGAATCAATTACCAAATCAAATTCAAATACTATAGAAAGCTAAATCTCAATCTTCACTAAAACATAATCAAATATATTATAGAAAGTAATTATCAGAACAAATCCAATACAACACATATATCAATTAGAATAAATTACAATAATTGAAATCCCTAATTCATTCTCTAAACCCTAAAACTAAGGCTAGTTCGTAACAACCCTAAGATACTAAGCCTATAAATACAAGAACCAAATACAGAGAAAAAGGGGGGGGGGGGAGTTTGAAGAACAGAACTGCGGATTTGAACAAAATTGAGAAAGAGGCGAAAGCTTTGAAGGCAGGGGGGGGGGGGGGAGATCCAATGCTGTTGTTGAAGAAGAGAAGGACGATTGGGGGGTTTCATTATCTGAAACCACAATCGCCGTTGTTAGCCGCTTCCGTCGTACACCATCATCATCAACCTCTCATCACCGGGAACCACCGCTCGCAAGACCTATGAAATCAAAGAAGGAAAAGAGATTAGTACTAGATCCAAGACAATATCAAAATCGCTACAGAGGGTAACTCAGCTTGCTTTTTCTTTTTTAATGTTGATTGGGGATTTAGGAAAGGGGTTTGGTGAGTTGCCGTCGTGGGTGGATATTTAGGGTTTGTGGAGTGAAAGGGAAGAGGGTTGTTATTCACGAGAGAGAGAGAGAGAGAGAGAGAGAGGAGAGAGAGAGAGAGAGAGAGAGAGAGAGAGAGAGAGAGGAGAGAGAGAGAGAGAGAGAGAAGGTTGTGAACTGAAGCAACAAATGAATAAAATATAAAAGTTAAAAACAAACTCATGTTCCATTCAAATCCAATACATGCGCATATATCCTAATTATCATAATACCATCGTTATCATCCACTAGATCATGATCGGAAGGTCGTAGGCCAAGTCCCATAGTAACTTCGATGCTCCCCCCACACGTAACCCAACCGGCCCTCTCAATTTACTGAATAGGCCAGGCTCAACTAATTTTTTACACACCCCTAGATCATAATTAAATTATTTTATTTTTTACTTTTAATTATATCTTCCCTCATATTATTTATTTTCAATTTATAATTATTATTATTAGTAATATTAATTATCATTTTTTTATTATTATAATTATTATCTATTAATTTATTTTTTCTATTTACTATTATTTTATTTACTATGTAAATATTATTAATTTCTTAGCCATGTGTAAACATTAATATTATTTATTATATCATTTAGATTATTTTATTCCAAAATGCATATTATTTTCTTATATTATTTGCATCAAATATTTTTAAATCATGCATTAACAAGATTTTTTTGCAGTTAATACGATTAAAAAACACTCAACAAATAACAAACTATTTTTCGCAATCAACTAAGCTAATCAATTGTTTTTTGCAAAAGGGTTTCAAACATATATTGACTAACCTCACATTTAGCCAAAATCTCCACAATCACTACTCTCGGTCAAAATGCGAGGTGATTCAAAGTACGTTTGTGACTCCTAAAAAACACCAACCCCATACGAACTACGAATTGGGACTCTGATTTCTTATAAGAGGATACGTAGGCATACGATTAAAAATCGTAGCGAGTTCCCCTATTAAAAAAATTAAGACACTTTTCTCCTATAAAAAAAACAAACCCTTCCCCTTATTAAAAATTAAAACTCTTTTCCCTTAAATAAAATTTAAATCCTGTTTTTACCCGAACCTAAACCTAAAACCTAATATCCTTGTGAACAAGGTAGATGAAAGGTGCCTAACACCTTCCTTTCGTCTAAAGAAGTCTGGAAATCTAGAATCTCTGTCTGCGAATTAGGGTTTTCTGTTAGATTCCGTTCCCTAGGATAAAAACTAATAGTGGAGACTCTGATTTAAAAACCAGTTGCGACAATGGTGCACTTGCTAATGCCTTGTAGGCTTTAGCTCAGGCAACGCAGAATCAGCCTAATGCTGCATGGAACAATATGACTCATGCCTTGAAACTTTCCAGAGGAACCACTCACCTACGTTCAAGGGAAAACATGCTCCTGAAGGAGCACATGAGTGGCTCAAGGATATTGAGAGAATTTTCCGAGTTATGGACTGTTTTGATGCACAAAAGATGTTGTGATACGATGAGAGAACTGAATTGAAGATTTTGTGTTTGATCGCAAATGTTGCGGTTAGCAAGAGTCGCCACAGACTTTCTTTTATCCAAAAGGAAAGGTGAAAAAGAACAGGAAAGACCTTTGAGATTATTTCTTGAGTTCGAGGGGTAGATTATGAAAAGGGAAGGTATTAGCACCTTTTTCATCCATGTTTTCCATGGGCTCTTAGTTACTTGCTAGGTCACTTGCTTTTGTTTGAAATTGTGCTTTGCGGTGGTTTTTTGAAAGTATTTTGTAAAGAGGCCATTGTTTAGGCAATCTTTGTAATGATTCTCGTTCGTAAGAATGTATACAAAGATATTGATCTTTTAAAAATGTTTTCAAGTTTTGTAAGATGTTTTGAAGGTGTAGGTGTTTGTTTTTAAATGGAGCAAGTAATTAGGAGCAATCTACCTACTCAAATGTCTTTCTTGTTCATTTCCTTTTCCTTTGACATTGTTGTCTTACCATTGATTTGGTAAGCAACCCTATCTTTGGATGCAAACGGGACGGGCGTGGGTCATCGTATAACCATGATTAGTAATGTTGCAAGGTATCTTAGCATTCTTTTTTAGGGACTAAGATCATTTGTAAGGCAACTTAGATAGCGCCATCGAGGGACCATGACCTTGTATTTGCTTGTTTTTGCTAAGATACCTTACATGCGTAATATGACCATTTTGTATAAGGAAACCAAGTGGAATAACCCTAGGGGTGCTTGTGTGCAAGTGTATTGTTTTCATGCTTGTTTTTGTCTCGAATTAGGGTTTTCTAGATATTGGTTTTATTCTTTCCATACAAACCCTAATTACTAGCATGTTACATAAAAGCGATAAATTGTGAAATTTAAAGTTACTACACTATTACAACATTTGTGGGGAGGGGTGTACAAATTGTAAATGGAGATTGCAAGAATTTAAACCTAATTAGTCTACTACAACCATATTGAATTGATATGAATATACAAGGAATTGAATAAATACAAAGTATAAAAATGGACAAATGTACAAGGATGCAAAATGTAGAGAAAATGAATTTTGTTTAGTTTTCATGAAAAAAAGATTTTGTCTTAACCTAATTAAATAAAGAAAATAGTTGATTAAGTATGAAATTATTAAGAAAATATTTTAAATGAAAACCTAGTTCTACTAATTAATCAAAATAAAATAATTTTAAGAAAAGTATTTTTGGTATTTTTCATCTTGAAAATATTTATAGCATTATAAATTATTTTAGTCCTTTTTTATATATTAAAAATGATGTATTTAAAATAGTATGAAAGAAAATAACTAATAACCTAATTTTATTTATATTTACAAGATAATAATAAAAAATAAATAAAGTATAATGAATAAAAATATTTTTTGTGAGAAAAATAAATAAACTAAGTCAAAATATAAATCTACTATTTTTATATTTTTTATAATTTTTTTAATATTAGAAATAATTAAGAAAATAAATAAAATGAAAATAAGAAAAAGAAAATAAAATTGGGTCAGGGGTGTTAAAAACAGTCAGGAGGGTGGAAGGCCTGCAAAAATACCAAGGCCCAGCTGCTGAGGCCCAACGCATCTGTTGTGTGACAAAAACAAGAAAAATGTGAAAAAATAAGGAAAAATGGCAGAGCTGGGGCTTGAACCCACGCCCTTAACATGAATTTTTAAAAGTACCAAATTCTGACCTAAATATTCCATCAAATTCAAACTCAAAATCCTCACTACTCAAGCAATATAAATGAAATCTATGGACATGTATAGTTTCAGGGCAATGATGTCTATATTTTATCTTCACAAATGCAAGCCTAAAAATGCCTAAATGAAAAGATAGAAGTTCAGAAAACTCACCTTGCAGTTGGAGATCGTGTTTTGAGTTAGAGCTTGATTCAAGTTGTTGTGATGATCATGTTAGCTTCCTCAAGTTCCCAGGAAGCTAATGCAATGATTAGCTTGAGCAATGGATGGCTGTAATGACTTGGAGAAGTCAATGTGCAATGCTTTGTTTTTGGTTATGGAGTTTGATGCAAATGGTGTTACAGTCGTGTAACAGGGACAGGGACAAGTTATATTTGATGTATAGGAGCTTTAGGAACTAAAAGGCCAAAGAGTGCACGAGGGAAATAGAAGATATAAGTTTAAGGTCAGAACCTGCACAAAATGGAGTTTGTGTGCAATTTATGGCTAAAGGGAATTTGAGAGAGTTTCAGGCTTGCAAAAATCGTGTCCTAAGTTACATAATAGTGTCTCAATGTATAGTAAAAGGTTTTGATAGCTTTGGAGATCAGAAGTACAAGTTCACATGTTATGGCTTTTTGGCTTGTTTTTGAAGCAAACTTGACAAGCATTGTTCCAAGGCAAGGTACAAGGATATCTAAAGTGGTTAGGCACTTTAAACATGCTTACCTGATTGTGTATAGGATGCTTGTGCAGAAAGAACAAATGCAAAGCTCAAGAGAATTTGACTTTGTGATTAAAGTCACTTTACTAGAATGGAAATATTACTTTGTGCCATTAATGGAAATGCAATTTGGATAAAGCTTGAATCAAGTGGATAATAGCTCAAAAGCAAGTGTAATCTTATGATTATGGAGAGATCTTGAGGTTTATAGGACTGCAAAACAAGATTGTGCAACATAGGTTTGAAATTTAATTCCTGTTCATCACAAAATGCCTTGTAATTCAAGTTACAAAACCCTAACTTCATCTCTTCGATTCTCCCTCCTCAAGAATGATCTCAAGGAGTTATTTGACATTTTTGAAAGCTTGCAATGTGCTATACAACCCATATTTGAATTTCTTTTAAAGATTCCACTTGGAGATATATGAAAAAGTGCCATGAAGTTAGGTCAAAATCCTGACCAAATTAGGGCAAAATATCACTAAGTGTTTAGTTTCATGACCCTATGTTCATAAAATTATAACTTGAGATCTAAGCATTTTTGGAAGGAGTTGTGTAAATAAAAGTTGTATATTTCATGGAGATATACAACTTTCATGTTGTAAGTTTCTCTTGAATCATCTTGCATCATGGTGAAAATGTTGTTCAAAGTTATAAAAAAAACATGAAATTTCTAACACAAAAATTTCTAAGTTTAGAAATTTTGAATTTTCAAAATGAAATCTTGAGTTTTTGATTTCTTGATGAATAAGTTTCATATTTTGACATGTTTTGATGAATTGTGATCCTTGGCACCTGAATTTGACCAAAAAGTCAAAGTTTGACTTTTCAGTATACAATTGACTTTTGATCAGTTGACTGCAAAATTCATCTGTCAATCCAATGGACTTGCAATGTTTTGAACCATGTAATTAGGTGAAAATGATGCAATTGGACTCTTGAGATCATTCCTTAAACCAATTGATCATTTTCTAGGTCAAAAATTAGAAACTGCCATTTCCTAGTCAAAACCCTAATTTTGACCATTTTGCCCTTTTGGAGATTTGATCAAATTTCTTGAGGAATTATGGTCTAAACTTTATCAAATGGTACATATGAGTTTAAAATGGTTATGTGGATAAAAAATAATTAAGTTTGACTGTGAATTGGCCATAGTTGACTTTTCCCCCCAATACAGCTGATTTTTAGGTCAACTGCTCAATTGACTGAGAAAAAGTGTGATCCAAGGCTTGAAACTTGACATGATTAATCTTGGGGGTCCATGATGATCCATTAAAGTCACATGGGACATTGGAAGTTAAAAAATCCTTGTGCAAATTCAAACCCTAATTTTGGTCATCAGTGCTTAAGGAGGTGTCTTGAGCTGATCAAACCCTAGTGCAGTCTTGAGCCCAAGGAGATCTTATGAGAAAATTCTTGATAAGTGAGAGGGAAAATTTTGGGGTACAACAGCTGCCCCTGTTCAATCTTCTTAAGCCTGAAGAGTTAGATTGGCATGTTTTGCCATTCGTGACTCGAAGTTGGAAGATGATTGGACACGAGAGTGCCCAGAAATTTGCACTCGGTGATGTAATGGTAGAGGGAATGGGCTTAAAGATTCCATTTGGAGAAGTGTTAGAAAGTTGTTGGAGATGGGCTTGTATATGCCATCCAAGATTGACTGTTGAATTGTAATTTGTAAGCTAAAAGAATGAGCATCAGAATGGCATCCGTGTCTGGAGTGTATCTATACTGTATCTTGAGAATTACATCTGAATGAATATCAGAATGGCATCCGTGTTTGGAGCGTATTTGCATTGTATTTGAAGGAGACTATGAATGAGTATCAGAATGGAGTCCGCGTCTGGAGCGTATCTGAACTGTATCTAGAAGTTGAAAACTGAATGAGTATCAAAATGGCATCCGTGTCTGGAGCGTATCTGAAATGTAACTTGAAAAGTTGACTCTGAATAAGTATTAGAATGGCATCCGTGTCTGGAGCGTATCTGAACTGTATCAAAAGTTGAGTCTGAATAAGTATCAGAATGGCATTCGTGTCTGGAGCATATCCAAACTATATTTGAGAAGCTGGACCTGAATGAGTGTCAGGATGGAATCCGTGTCTGGAGCGTATCTGAACTGTATTTGAAAGTTGGATCTGAATGAGTATCAGAATGGCATCCGTGTCTGGAGCGTATCTGAACTGTATCTGGAAGTTAAATCTGAATGAGTATCAGAATGGCCTCCGTGTCTGGAGCGTATCTGAACTGTATCTGAAGATTTTGAACATTATTAATGGTAGTTGTTTGATTAATCTTATCCTGAAAAAGATAAAATATTATCTAACATGCAATGTTTATGTTGTATGAAATGCATAGTTTAATGCATTCGTGTCATCAATGTTTATGATATATGGGTGCGATGTATACTTATGTGAGCTAATCTGCTACACTGCTATTGGATTGGGGAAAATAAATTCCCGACAACTGCTGAGAATATGGAGTATAAGTCTTCATGTTGTGAAGCATAACTGTTGATGAATTTATGCTTGGAGAAATAAACTTTGTTGTAAGGGAGATGTCGTGTACTGCTTGTGAAATCCTATTGGGGAATCCTGAGAAATTTGACGACTTCTACTGGGGATTGATAACTGGAAGCTCTATTCCGCTGGGGATTAAACTGCACACTGCGGGGGATTATGGAAATAGCATAGAGAGATTTCCCTACCTCTTAAAGCCATCAGTGGTTGTCTTTCTATTTTGTTTATTTATAAATAGTAATTATATTCAAATGCATATGTTCAAAAATGAATCATTGGACGTTTTTGTAAACAAAACACAAGAGTAAATAAAAAAACAGATAGTTGTACACTTTCAAAGGGATATATTTGTATTGAATTTGAGTAAGTATTTTTTACAATGAGACGAACATTCTAGTAAGAGAATACCGTCGTAAAAAATGAAAATTTTGATACAAAGAAAAGATAGCTATGTGCAATAATCCCGTGGGGGTCCCATTCTGCTATAGCCTTCACGTCTCTGAGAATCTTGTCTATTTGTTGCCTCGTCCGAAGATGATTGAATTGATCAGAACCTGAGTTTTTCAGTTAAAGCCAAAGGTTGTCCGTAAGGTGATCCAACGGGACATAGTCATACGCTTTAATTCCCTAACTTTTGCCTAGACCGCCCTTTCGGGTTTTCAGTCCACCGGGAAACCCTTTTTTGCCCAAGTCGCCCTTTCGAGTTTTCAATTTTCCGGGTGTACATTTTTTTTGTTTTATCCCTAATTTTTGCCTGAACCTTTTTGGTTTGCTGGGATGCCCTTGTTTTGCCTAGGTGCGTCAACCTAGCGGGTCTCTTATGCGTAGTATCTTTTGACTATGTCTGCGTTCGCAGGGTGCAGTAAGTCATCACCATCCATGGTGGTCAGGATCATTGCTCCACCAGAGAAAATGTTTTTGATTATAAACGATCCTTCGTATGTAGGAGTCCATTTGCCATTGGGATCACCTTGCAGCAACATGATACGTTTGATCACCAGATCCCCAACTTGATACACTTGGCGTCTGAACTTTTTTGTTGAAAGCCTTGATCATCCCTTTTTGGTAAATTTGACCATGACAGACAACAGTAAGCCTTTTCTCATCAATTAAGTTTAGTTGATCAAGTCGAGTCTGGATCCATTCGTCTTCATTCAGCCCTGCATGCTTCATAATTCTCACAGAGGGGATCTGGACCTTAATAGGCAAGACAGCTTCCATGCTGTAAACTAGAGAATAAGGTGTTGCCCTGGTTGATATGCGAGCTATGGTATGATACCCGTGGAGAGAAAATGGTAGCATCTCATACCAGTCTTTGTATGTGACTGTCATTTTCTGTATGATAGTTTTAATGTTCTTATTCGCGGCTTCGACAACACCATTCATATTTGGCCGGTAAGGGGAAGAATTGTGATGCTGGATCTTGAATTGCTCGCACAAAGCGGTGATCATAGTATTGTTCAAGTTTGTACCATTGTCTGTAATGATCCTCTCCGAGATATCGTAGCGACATATGAGATTCTGCTTGATGAACCGGGCGACAACATTCTTGGTCACGGAAGCGAAAGAAGCTGCCTCCACCCATTTGGTAAAATAATCAATGGCCACTAAGATAAAGTGGTGTCCATTGGAAGTTGTTGTCTTGATTTCCCCAATCATATAAATTCCCCACATAGCAAAGGGCCAAGGAGCCGTCAAGACATTCATAGGAACCGGAGGTACGCGCACCTTGTCAGTATAAATCTGACACTTATGGTAGGTTCAAGAGTGTTGATATCAATTTTCTTCCATGGTAGACCAGTAATAACCTGCCCGTAGGATTTTCTTTGCCATCGTATTCCCACTAGAATGGGTGCCAAAAGTGCCTTCATGTAACTCAGCCACGATCCTTTCAGCTTCAACCTTGTCTACGCATCGAAGTAACACTGAGTCCTGGTTGCATTTGTAAAGAATGTCATTACTAAGGAAGAATTTAGCAGAGAATCTCCTTAAGAACTTATTATCATTGACTGAAGCTCCTCCAGGATATTCTTGAACCTCGAGATACCCTTGACTTCGTGAAACCAAGGTTGGTCCACTACTTCTTCAATATTAATCTCGTGTGTGATGCGGTGGGAGAACTGACTTGAGGTTTTTGCGTTTGATCGCAAATGTTGCGGTTAGAAAGAGTCGCCACAGACTTTTCTTTTATCCAAAAGGAAATGTGAAAAAGCACAAAAAAGACCTTTGAGATTGTTTCTTGAGTTCGGGGGGTAGATGATGAAAAGGGAAGGTATTATCACCCTTTTCATCCATGGTTTTCCATGGGCTCTTAGTTACTTGCTAGATCACTTGATTTTGTTTGAAATTGTGTTTTGTGTGGTTTTTGAAAGTATTTTGTAAAGAGGCCATTGTTTAGACAATCTTTGTAATAATTCTCGTTCGTAAGAATGTAAAGAGGCCATTGTTTTTGAAAGTGTATGTGATTGTTTTGAAATTAGAAAGGATATTTGTTTTGAGATGGAGCAAGTAATTAGGAGCAATCTACCTACTCAAATGTCTTTCTTGTTCATTTTCTTTTCCTTTGATATTGTTGTCTTACCATTGATTTGGTAAGTAATCCTATCTTTGGATGTAAACGGGACAGGCGTGGGTCATTGTATAGACATGATTAGCAATGTTGCAAGGTATCTTAGCATTCTTTTTTGAGGGACTAAGATTATTTTGTAAGGCAACTTTGAATAGCGTCATCGAGGGACTATGATCTTGTATTTGTTTGTTTGTTTTGCTAAGATACCTTATATGCGTAATGTGGCCATTTTTGTAAGGCAACCAAGTGGGATAACCCTAGGGGTGCTTGTGTGCAAAGGGTGTCATTTTCATGCTTGTTTTTGTCTTGGATTAGGGTTTTCTATTTGATTGGTTTTATTCTTTTTATATAAACCCTAATTACTAGCATGTTATATAAAAGCGATAAATTACGTAATTTAAAGTTACTACGCTATTACAACATTTGTGGGAGGGGGAGGGGGTATACAATTTATGAATGGGGATTGCAATAATATAAATCTAATTAATCTATTACAACCAAATTGAATATTGTACAAATAATTAAAACAAATAATATGCAAGATGAATTAAATATGCAAGAAATTTAAATACAAAGAAAAGATTTTGTTTTTAATTTCTTAAGAAAATGGGTCTTGATTTTAACCTAATTTGCTAAAGAAAATAATTAGTCAATTTTAATATCATTAAGAAAAAGATTCTTGAATAAAACCCTAATTATATTTAAAAAGAAACGAAGTTTATAAAAAGATATTTTACATATTTTTATTTTTTGTCTTGAAAATAATATGGTGTTATAAAATATTCTTTGGTCTTTTTGATATTAAAAATATATTTTCATTAGTATAAAAATAAATAATATTTTAGTTTTAATTAATATTTACAAGGAAATTAATAAAAGTAAATAAAGTGTGATAAATAAAATAATTTTTATGTAGAAAAAATATTTAAATTATGTCAAAATATAAATATATTATTTTTATACATTTTATGATTTTTTTTGGTATTTTAGAAAATATATTTAAAATAAAAAAGAAATAAATAAATGAATAAAAATAAAAATGGGCTAGGGAGGTGTTACAAGCAAACAGGGGGTATGTCAGCAAAAAAAAAAAAGAACTGCCAGGCCCAACGGACCCAGCGCCTGCAAACAGAAATAAAAAAATGTCAAAAATGTGAAAAAAGCAAAATGGTCTCGCTGGGGCTTAAACCCAGGACCATAGGATGAACAGGCGCGCGTTTTACCACTGGGGTGGCTATACATTCGTTTATGTAGGCAAAACCATAAATATATAAGGCAAATTGCTTTCTGAAGGCAACTTCATCTTCAACCTTGAGCCATGACCGGACCACCTGTATCTTCCTCATTTCTCCACATAAATGGAAACTCCAAACATAAAAGTTATAGTGTTTCTTCCCACGAATTCAAACATATAACTTATGTAAACTAAATGTCAAAGATAAAAACTAATTTTGCTGGACCTAAATTGAAACCTAATTTTCTCAGAAATTTCAAATCCAAAATTCTCTATACACAGTCAATATAAATGAAAACTATGAACATGGTTAGCTTTAGAGCAAGGATGTCTACATTTTGTTTTCACAAATCAGGATCTAATGATGCTTGTATGAAGAGATAGAAGTTTGAGTTTTTACCTCTTGCAGCTGGAGTCAAGAATGGAGTTTGAGTGACTTTTGAGATGGCCTGAGGATCTATTTAGCTTGCCTGGACCTCCTTGAATGTATCCCAACTCTTACTTTGTCTTGAATGTCCCTGAATCTCTCTACTCAAGTCAACCTGCAAGCTTGGTTTTTGAAAATGGTGGATAGTGATAGAGGAGTTACAGTGAGGAAACACGGGTATGGATTGCTTTGATATGATGTTTAGAAGGTGTTTGAGTGATTAGTTTTCAAAATGCACGAGTGGAAATGAAGATCATGAGTTTTTGTTCAGAATTATATGTTAATGGTGCTCTTGAACAGGTTTGTGGTTCTTGGATGTTTGAGGCAGTTTCAGGGCTATATTATTCGTGTGTCAACTTGCAAATAGTGTGTCTACTTATAAGCAATAGGTTTCAAGACTTGTATCAACTCAGATTTCAAAAACTCACATGTTTTGCTTGGTTACTTGTTTTTGAAGCAAAGCTAGCAAGCATGGTTTCAAGGTGAAGTACAGAACTTGTAGAGGGGATGAGACCTTTAAGCACACTTGTTTTGATTTGTGTGGAGTGTGTTTGTGCAGAAAGAACCAATGCAAGGCTCAATGCAAGCTGACTTTGCATAAAGCTTGTTTTTCTAAAATGGCAATGTTGCCTTTCTCCCAAAAATGGAATTAAGTTTGTACAATGCATTGAATGCTTGGGTTAAAGCTTCCAACAGCTGTGAAAACATTTAATTATGGAGTGAAAGTCAAGTTAGAAGCCTGTAAAGTTGGATTTGTACAACATGCTTGAGGATTGGATCCAATGTTCTTCACAAAATGGCTTGTAATCCAAGTGACAAAACACCTACTTCATCTCTTCGATTCTCCCTACTCAAGAATGATCTAAAGGAGTTCTTGGACATCTTGGAAAGCTTGCAATGTGTTATACAACTCATCTTTGAATTGATTTTGAAGATTACCCTTGGAGCTATGTGAAAAATTGCCATGAAGTTAGGTCAAAAATCTGCCTAACTAGGGCAAAATTTCACTAAGTCATTTTTAGTTCATGAGCATGTATTCACAAAATTATAACTTGAGATCCAAGAATTTTTAGGAGAAATTGTGTGAATAAAAGTTGTAGATTTCATGGAGATCTACAACTTTCATGTTGGAAGTTTCTCTTAAATCACTTTTCATCATTATGAAAACTTGGCTCAAAGTTGTGAAAAAATAAGAAATTTTCTATACTTAGAAAAATTTCTAAGTTAAGAAATTTCAACTTTTCAACATAAAATCTTAAATTCTTGATTTCTTGGTGAACAAGTTTCATGTTTTGACATGTTTTTATGAATTAGGACCCTTGGCATTTTATTTTGACAAAAAAGTCAAAGTTTGACTTTTCAGTATATAGTTGACTTTTTGATCAGTTGACTGAAAAATTCATCTGTCAATCCAATGGACTTGTAGTATTTTGAATCATGTCATTAGGTCAAAGTGATGCAATTGGACTCTTGAGATCATGCCTTAACTCAATTGATCATTTGCTAGGTCAAAAACCAGAAATTCCCCTTTCCTAGTCAAAACCCTAATTTTGACCATTTTGCCCTTTTGATGATTTGATCAAATTTCTTGAGGAGTTGTGGTCCAAACTTGATCAAATGACACATATGGGTCTAGAATGTTGATGTGTATAAAAAATTATGAAGTTTGACTATAAATTGGCCATGGTTGACTTTTTCCCCAATACAGTTGATTTTTAGGTCAATTGTTCAATTGACTGACCAAAAGTGTGATCCAAGGTTTGAAATTTGACGTGGGTAATCTTGGGGGTCCATAATGAGCAATGAAAGTCATATGGGGCATTAGAAGTTCAAAAGTACTTGTGCAAACTCAAACGCTAATTTTCAGTCATCAGTGCTTGAGGAGGTGTCTTGAGCTGATCAACCCAAATGCAGTCTTGATCCAAAGAAGATCTTGTAAAAATCCTTGATAAATGAGAGGGAAAATTTTGGGGTACAACAGTTGCCCCTGTTCAATCCTCTTAAGCCCGAAGAGTTAGACTGGCATGTTTTGCCATTTGTGACTCGAAGGTGGAAGATGATTGGACACTAGAGTGCCCAGAAATTTGCAATCGACGATGTGATGGTAGAGGGAATGGGCTTAAAGATGCCATTTGGATAGGTGATAGAAATATGTAGGAGATGGGCTTGCAGATGCCATCCAAGAGTGATTGTAGAATTTGTAATTTGTAGCTGAAAGAATGAGTATCAGAGTGGCATCCGTGTCTGGAGCGTACCTGAGTTGTATTTGAAAGTTGAGTCTGAATGAGTATCAGAATGGTATCCTTGTTTGGAGCGTATCTGAACCGTATCTTAGAGTTGATTCTGAATGAGTATCAGAATGGCATCCGTGTCTAGAGCGTATCTGAGTTGTATCAAAAGGTTGTATCTAAATAAGTATCAAAATGGCATCCGTGTCTGGAGCGTATCTGAATTGTATCAAAAGGTTGTATCTGGATGAGTATCAAAGAGGAATCCGTGTCTGGAGCATATCTGAACCGTATCTGAGAGTTGAGTCTGAATGAGTATCAGAGTGGCATCCGTGTCTGGAGCGTATCTGAGCTGTATCAAAAGGCTATATCTGAATGAGTATCAGAATGGAATCCGTGTTTGGAGCGTATCTGAACTGTATCAAAAGGATGTATCTGAATGAGTATCAGAGAGGCATCCATGTCTGGAGCGTATCTGAACTGTATCTGAGAGTTGAGTCTAAATGAGTATCAGAATGGCATCCGTGTCTGAAGCGTATCTGAGCTGTATCAAAAGGCTGTATCTGAATGAGTATCAGAATGGAATCCATGTCTGGAGCATATCTGAACTGTATCAAAAGGCTGTATCCGGATGAGTATTAGAATGGCATCTGTGTCTGGAGCGTATCTAAACCATATCAAAAGATTTTGGAATTTTGTTAATGGTAGCTGTTAACCTTATCCTAAAAAGGGTAAAATGTTAGCTTAAAACAATATGTTTATGTTGTATGAAATGCATAGTATAATGCATTCGTGTCATCAATGTTTATGATATATGGATGCAATGTATGCGTATGTGAGCTAGTTTGCTGCATTGCTGTTGGATTGGGGAAAATAAATCCCTGAATGTTACTGAGGATATATAAGTATTCATGTTGTAAAGTCTAAGTGTTGATGAATTTCTGCTTAGAGAAATAAACTCTGTTGTAAGGGAAATGTCGTATACTGCTTGTAAAATTCCATTGGGGAATCCTGAGAAATTTGACGACTTCTACTGGGGAGTGATAACTGGGAATTTTGTTCCGTTGGGGATTAAATGACATATTGTGGGGATTTCTTAAGTAATAGGCTAGAGGTATTTCCCTATCCATCCAACCCATTAGTAATTGTCTTTTTTCATTTTGTTTATTTGTATACAGTAATTATATTAAAATGCATATGTTCAACAATGAATCATTGGATGTTTTTGTAGACAAAACACAAGCGTAAAGAAAAAACAAATAGTTTTTGCACTTCCAAAGAGATATCTTTGTATTGACTTTGAGTAAGTATTTTTGTACAAGGAGACAAACATTCTAGTAAGAGAATGTCGTCGTAAAAATGAAAAATTTGATAGAAAGAAAAGATAGCTATGTGTAAAAATCCCATGGGGTTTCCATTCTGCTATATTTGTTAGTTGAAACCAAATGTTGTCTGAAGTTGATTGAATTGATCAGAACCGCTGAATTTGTTAGTTGAAACCAAAGGTTTTCCGTGAGGTGATCAACAGGACATATTCATACGCTTTACATTCCCTAACTTTTTCCTGGACCACCCTTTCAGGTTTTCAGTCCACCGGGAAACCCTTTTTTGCCCAAGTCGCCCTTTCAGGTTTTCAACTTGCCGGGTGTACAAATTTTTTTGTTTTATCCCTAATTTTTTCTCGAACCTTTTTTGTTCGCCTGGATGCCCTTGTTTTGCCTAGGTATGTCAACCTAGCGGGTCTCTTATGCGTAGTATCTTTTGACTATGTCCACGTTTGTAGGATGCGGCAGGTCGTCACTGTAGCGGTAGAAATGTGCCAAACTAAGCCATTGGATTGACTAGACTTTATACAAATCAAAATAGAAATCGCCACGGCACTTTATTGTTTCCAAAGGAATGGGAAAAGAGCGAATAACCCAAAAAGAGGGGGAAAGATTCAAGGTAAGGGGGTTGGTTATGCAAAGGGAAGGTATTAGCACCCTAAACATCTACGGTACTCCGCAGGAACCTCTTTGAAAAATCTGTATATTTTGGCTATAAAAATGTGTTATATATAAAATGGATGGTGGAGGTGAGAAAAGAAATATTTTTATGATTTTTGCACCCGCCACGGTTGCGAACCTTTAGTGCCTACGTACCACCTTTCATGCAATAGGGGATCAGGGTACACGTAGTTCATCTAGAAAAGACTTGTTTGTTGATTGTTTTTAAACAAGGAGACAAGTCGTCATTTGTTAGGAGAGAAATCTCGAATAACGCCCACAAGGTGTAAGAAAGATGGACCCTGCGTCAACAAGAGTGAGGGTTTGAGAACGCCTCTAGTACTCAAGTGGAAAAGTCGACACCTTTATAACCATAGGGATAGGAGAATGTTGCTCGACTATCAATGAATCATGTCTCACCTTGAAAAAAAGTTTTGAATGGAAAAGGTGCTTAGGCGCACAAAAGAGTTTGAATGAGTTGAAGTGTTTTGTTAATTTTGAAAGAAATGTCAAAGTATGATTAAATAAATTGAAGTTTGTTTAAAGAAAATAAGTTTTAAAAGAAAAGGCACTCGACAAAGTCGAGGTTTATTATGAAAGCGGTTCGAGTTTAAAAACAAAGAAGATTTTGAAAGAAGATGAGAAGGTTTTTAAAATTAAAGAAGATGGGAGGAGATGAAGGGACTATCCTAAAGCATAAGGTAAAAGCTAAGGGAGAGAACCGTCTAACCAACATGAAGCCGATACTTGACATTATAAGCCAATGTAGAATTCCCATTCTTTGGATTGAAAACAAGCAAGAAAAGATACTAGACCTCTTGAGAGAATCAAACTTCAAGTGTATTTAGTCTTCGCAAAAATTGGGCAGAGTAACGGCTGTATACAGGTGAATTCCAGATTACAAACAAAGTATGTAATCACAATAACCTGCACACAAAACAAACAAACAACCCAATGTCTTGAGGTAAACCTCAAGAACTCCAGACAAAATATCAAATAAAGTCACAAAGTCTCCAAGATAGGCCAAGGTCTCTAATCCTAAGTCCAAGAAGTCCATCACTCCATAATGCAAAGGATAGTAACCATGTAGTCCAAGTATCATTAATGATTTTTATGGTTCATGTTGATTATTAGGTATCTTTAAAAAGAAAGAAAAGCTCAAGTGAGCAAAATAAAAATGACATAAAAGTAAATGCTCAAGTGAGCAAAAGATGAAAATAGCATGAAATGTAAAATGCTAAAAGTAAATGGTACATAAAGCATGAAAATAAAAGCGTAAAGTAAAGTTAATTGTTAGTAATTAGTGGTTAGTTGGATGACCATCTTGAAACTTGCATTTGGAACTCATTAGAGGATTGGTAGAACCAAAGCCTCCACACAATAAGTTGCATTTGCTTTTTGTCAAGTATATCATCCATTTTGGAATTTTCACTAGGCAACATGTAATGATCAACGATGTTTAAGTGATCCGCGTTGACCAAAGGTGTTGTAGATCCATTAGAGGATTGGTAGAACCAAAGCCTCCACACAATGAATCTCAAGGTTATTGGATCAAAGAGATCAAATTAACATACTTGGGCTTGCAATCATAAGTTTGGGCCACGAATGATCATTTATTCGAATCGGGACAAAATTTAGCGCTATATTAAGCAATCGTAAGTGGACTTATGTAGAAGTCACACCTATTTTGAGGCCGGTCAATAGAAATCTATGTACTTCATGTTTGGATAAATGATATAGAGATCACCATCCCTTAACATGTAGCACAATTAAAAAAGAAAGGGATAAGATGAAGAGGGAGGGAAATGATATGCTAATTTGGATCACCATTTCAAAATTCTTTCATCTTTAAATTCAACCACTCCTCTAGATGGATTAAAGCACTAAACATATCATTAATCCAAAGCACCAAAAATGAATTAAATAATTCACTCTTACGTAGATTTGAATTGATGAACCTTTATCCAACTTCATCTACATCACAAAGTCCATTGTGTTTAAAGACAAATTGGACATTTAAAATTGCAATCCAAACCAACAATCAAAAGGAGTGAGTAGAAAAAGCATTTTGGATCAAAGTTGCCCCAAAACAAGGCAAAAAATGCATTTTGTCCTGGTGTAAATCGATTAACACTACTATGTAAATCGATTTACACAGTACAGTTTTCAAAAATTCGTGTGAAATTGCTTCTGTGCAATCGATTTACACTTAGTGCAAATCGATTGCACACAGTAACAATAGCAAAAACAGCATTTTAAAAGGGCAATTTCTTGTTCAAACTTTCCATCAAACACCTTATGATCATGGATCCACTTGAGCACGAAAATTCCATCAAATTATGAGAAAATAACACCATTGAAATCACAAAATAATGCTCAAAGAATCAATCCCAAAGATCACCAAGAGATCACATTGTGAAAGATGAATTATCCAACTTACTAAAGGTAGATCTAGATAATTATCAAAACAACTTCAAGAATTTGCTTCAATTCAACCACAAGAATCAATTGACCAAGCTTGGATGTAGAGAATTGATGGAGAAAAAGTGTTTGGATGAAGGTTTAGCTCAAAGATTAGTAAGCTTCAATGCAAAGCTTACTAACTTTTTGAAAATGGAGCTTTGAGTGAATTTGGTAGATGGAGAGAATTGAGAGATTTTTTAGCAAGGTGGATTTGACTATCAAAAGCTTGAAATTTGAATGAGATGAGGGCTCTAGTTATAGAGTTTAGGATTGGTATTAGTGGTAATTTGGTAATTGATTCTTGGAGCCAAAATTTGAATTAATGATAATTCTTCTTAAAAAATGAAAAATTGGCACTAAAATTTGAATTAATGATACATCTTTTAAAAATGAAGAAAAATTGGAGCCAAAATTTGACAATTTTAAACTGCTGATTTTTTTTTTCAAATTTCACGCTGTGCAATCGATTGCACTACAGTGCAAATCGATTTGCACAATGTATCTTTCCAAAAATTGCGCAAAATTCACTTTGTGCAATCGATTGCACTCTAGGAGCAATCGATTGTACATTGAAAAAAAATGAAAATTTTTAATTCTTTTTTTTTTTTGCAAATAGAGATTTTAGGGAAATAATACCGGAAAACCTTATTTGCCATATGCTTTGACTCGGTACCTACAAAACACAAATATGAAAAGACAAAGACAAATATTTTTTTTTGGATTTTGAGTAGAAGTTAGTCAACAACACAAGAGAAAACTTAAAGATAGGATGCAAATGTGATGAATGAAGCTATTTATTAATGATTGTGACTGAATGATAAAATATGGTATGAAAGTGCGACTGAAAAAGTTAGGGGGAAAATTTAGGGTACAACAGCTGCCCCTATTTAATTATCTTTTAGCCAGATAGGCTGAAAGTAATTAAATACAAACAGACCTGAATTTTGTCCCTGATGCGATGAGATGATAGCACATGTTATGAATGATTGCATGGAATCTTTTTTGACATATATATATTTTTGAATGATGTATGAGATGAGACAGACTCTGTGGGAATATGGAAAGACTCAAAACTGGAAATTTATGGTAGTTCAGATGAAATAACGTGGAAAGACATGTCGGGGAACAACAAGATACTTTTGGATATCTGTCAGGGAGACAAAGAGTAACCATCAATACTTGGAAAAAAGAGATAAAACTCGAGAAGGAAAGCAGCGACATCCAAGAATGGCATTGAATGAGGCGAGCAACTCTCTAGAAAAGGCAATCAGAAGCATCTAGAAGAAAATTAGATGTGGGATGAGACCAAATCTGAAGCTACATCAGAGTCGTCCAGGAAAGACGCTAGACGGAAAAGAAACACGACATCCAATACTGGTTTTGAATGAAGGGAAAACTCAACGTCTAATAATGGCTTTAGACGAGAGAAACGATCACAATATCCAATACTGGATTTGAATGAGTGAAAGGGATCTTGACATTCAATACTGGCTTTGAATGAAGAGAAAACTCAACATCTAATACTGGCTTTAGACGAGAGAAAAGATCACAACATCCAATACTGGCTTTGAATGAGTGAAATGGATATTGACATTCAATACTGGCTTTGAATGAAGAAAAAGGTAACAACATCCAATACTGGCTTTGGATGGAAGAAAAGATCTTGACATTCAATACTGGCTTTGAATGAAGAAAAAGGTAACAACATCCAATACTGGCTTTGGATGGAAGAAAAAATCTTGACATTCAATACTGGCTTTGAATGAAGAAAAAGGTAACAACATCCAATACTGGCTTTGGGTGAAAAAAGAGAAACAACTCAAACTGATGTTTGCTTTGGTAGGTGCCAAGTAAGTTGGGCTTTGATCTCAAGGTGACATGTCAACTACAACAAGACCTTGGAAAATGCAAATGAGGATGAAACACTCTTGTTATACATTATGTATGAATTTTATTATGCATGATATATGAATGATCTATGCAGGTAATGCCGACGTTTACGACAACGGAGTTTGACTCTTTTGTGAAATAGTTTGGAAGTTTGATTCCTCAACACGGAGAACTCTGCCAAATTTGATTGGAAAAAAAATATGAACCCAAATTTGTCACACTTGTAAACTGTATTGAACTGATGATCTTCTGAGGAAGGACATGAAGAGCTACTTGGGGACTTGTCCCAGATTAGCTGACTGTTGAAGATAAACGGATCATGGCTTCAGTCGAAAGTTGCTGGAAATAAGCTGATCACGGCTTCAGCTCCGAAATGACTATTGGAGATAAACTGATCATGGCTTCAGCTTCTGAAATGTTTGTTGGGAATAAACTGATCAAGGCTTCAGTTCTTGAGATAATTGTTGTAAATAAATGCCCATGTATGAGTCTTGAAAATGATTTCCTGGCTGGCCAATTCTGAGAAAACTTGCATTGAGCAGTAAATCTTGAACTGATTCACAACAGGATCTAGAAGATACTTGCCCCTGATAGGGTCACTGACCAAGTTTCTCAGCTGTTTGAAATTCCTTGATGAGGAAAGCTTGTTTGCAAGCAAAATTGTTTATTCAAACATGGTATTTTTAATGCAAAGTTCATGCAAAAGTTTTGAATCCAAGATCATTTTTGAAATGATGTTATTGGTGTATAGAAAATGCATCACTGGTTAAAACACAGTGGTTTATACTTTTAAAGTGGAAGAGAAAGCAAAGGTATGATACTAAAAACAAATGATTTGTAAAAGATCATAGGAGTCAGTTTACGCAACCTTGCTGTAGTATGCTTTCAAAAGAAACTTGGCTTCAATTAGGTCTTTTGAGGGTTGTAACGTGGTCTGGTTCACGGTTTAAGAAATAAAGGATAAAGGCTCAAAGTTTATTTGTACCCAACCCAATCTTCATGATGTTCTCCAGTCCTACGTTCAGTTAAATCAGACTATGCATTCAGGTTCCAAGAGATTTTGGAATTGCACTGATGGTAGTAATGAAGATGATTCAGAAGCTAAAGGAATTATTGAGAATGACAGTCAGTTCTTCTTACATATTTTTGCTGTTTTGAGGACTTTTGTCAACTCTGGTGGAGAATTTTGAGGATTTGAAGACCTCTTCTGATTGGATTTACTATTCCCAACTTTTGCATGAATTGTTTCATTTGAGATTACAGTCAGCGGGATGCCCCAGTTTTTTCCTGAACTGTTTCATTTGAAATTACAGTCAGCGGGATGCCCTAGTTTTTTGCCTAAGTCTCCTTCATAGGTTTTGACTTAGCGGGATTTTTCTGTTGATTTTTATTTTCATTTCATTTTCTTTTCTGAAAGATAATGACTGCCTTGCTCAATGATTACGGGGAACCATCTTTGTCATTTTTTTGTTTGAGAGCATCTTTGACACTTCTTGCTGTGTGTAAAGGAAAGCTTGATCGCGACCTTTGTTGAAAGGTGTCTTGCATGATTTCTCTTGTAATTGAATGCACAACCAAATTAACTGAGAACTACCCATCCCCGGGTTAAGATTGCGGGTTTTTTAGTATAGAAATAAACTCCAACTTCTAGGCTCAAAGGGGTGAACGAGGGATTAACTTCCTTATTACTCCAGTGTTTGGGACTTGAAACAATGCCTGTATATCCTCAGCAAAGTTTTATTCAAAAGCATACCAGCAACAATTATGGGTATTTCGTTTTCATCATCCTCCTTCCAATCTTTGCATAAACAAAAGCTTGATAAAAGGAGTAAACAAGAGAAATATATTTGAAAGCAGTAAATGAAAATGATATGAATCAAAACATTGCAATGCTCATCTCATTAAACTTAACATGAAAGTATAAACATAATTTGAAAGCAACAAATTTAACATAAACAAGGGAAAAATGCAAACAGAAAGAAACATGGCCTAGTGACTAATCAGTAACAAGGATGAGCTGTCCTGTCTGAAACACTGGCTTTAGGAAGTGACTTGAGGGTACCCCGACTCATTCTTCAGCCACTTTGTTTTGGCAAAGGATTGTTGATAACATTAGGACCTTCCTCCTTGAAAGTGAGAATATTTGCTTTCACCAATTCTTGCACTTTGTTTTTCAAAGCATAACAGCTCTCTAAATCATGACCGGTAGCTCCCTGATGAAATTCACAGTGAAGGTCAGATCTGAACCCGGCTGGAGGAGGATTTCTAGGAATCAGAGGCCTATTTGTAATCAAGCCTTTCTGCACCAATGCAGGGTACAATTCAGTGTACGTTATATGGATGGGATCAAACTGAGCCCTATTCCGATTCTGATTCTGCGCAATATTCTGTCGTTGAGGGACATGAACTGGTTGAGCATTGACCGCAGGAGTAACAGCCGCTACTTGTGGTTGATCAGTGTATTGAGGCCTACAGTGAGGTCCTCTTCTCTCAGTCGAGACATCATTGGCTTCTACCTCTTTCTTCTTCTGAAAGTTCCCAAGGTATTTCTTTGCACCATTAGAAGATTCAGCAGCTTTAGACACTTTACCATTCTTGATTCCTTCTTCTAATCTCTGGCCAATAGTCACCAGGTCTGTGAAGCTGGAGGACACACTACCAATCATCTTCTCCCAAAAGAAAGGGGATAAAGTATCCATGAACAAACCAGTTAACTCTTTCTCTGCCAGAGGTGGTTCAACTTGAGATGCCAGTTCTCTCCATCGTTGAGTATACTCCTTGAAAGATTCCTTCTCATTCTGAAACATATTTTGCAATTGGCGACGATCAGGTGCCATGTTAAGGTTGTATTTGTATTGTTTTACGAAAGCATCAACAAGATCTTGGAAGCATTGGATACGACCTTTCTCAAGTCCCATATACCATTTCAATGAAGCTCCACTCAGACTATCTTGGAAACAATGGATAAGTAGCTTGTCATTCTTGGTGTAAGCAGACATCTTTCGAAAGTACATCACCAAATGACTTCTTGGACAAGTGTGCCCCCAGTATTTCTCAAACTCAGGAGTCTTGAACTTTGTAGGCATAACCAGATCAGAAACTAGGCAGATGTTATTAGCATCAACACTGAAGAACTCATTTCCTTCCATAGCTCTGAGTCTCTTCTCCAAAGTTTGATACTGTTCTTTGAAATCTTCAAACTCACCGAAATCTCCTTGACTCACACTTCGAGGACTGGTAGCATGGTGCTCAAAGAGAGGATTCCCAAAAGCAGCTTGTGCAGCAGGTTGACGAAAAGCAGTATGAACGATTGGCTGAGGTTCAGTGAAAACTGGAGCTTGAAAGACTGGTCGGGAAGACTGGCCAACCATGGAAGTAATTACAACAGGTGGAGAGTAATTCTGAGGTAACCCAAACTCTGGCCATGCAGTAGATGTATGCTGGATAGGTTGAGTGTCAACAACAGCAGTTGGGATTTCAGATATCACAGTCCTTAGAGGTGGCTCTCCTCTGGAAATTAGAACTTGCATCATCTCAGTAAGTTTGGCCATGCCTGACTTTAACTCGTCGATTTCCATTCTGACTTCCATGTTGTGTTGTTCTTGGTTTTCCATTCTCAATCTGACAGCAGCTCTAGTCCCGTAGTTATGTTGAGGAATCAGCTTGACGGTAGATGACTAACTGGAAGGAAGAAGCAACTGGGAATAAGATCCTGATCAACCTGGATGTATGCAGAATGATGCAAATGATGCAAATGATATGCAATGTTATGCAATGCACTGCACAGTAACAAGATCACACAGTTCAGAGTCACGAGCCTGGAGTCAAAGGTATAACCCATAAGGTATGGACTAACTGTTATCACCTACCGAATAAGGTTCTAAGAGGTTCCCAGAGTCTACATCCTTCCTTTGGATATTACCAACGTCCCGATTAACTCGGTAATTAGCAATATTCTTAGGAAAGACTCGTCCGAGCGTAGTATCGCGTCACAACTATTTCCGGATTACTCTGTCATAGCTTCCGCACTACACCTAAAAGGCCAAGATGGGTTAGGTAATCTACGGTCCTCAGCTTCAGCAGGCTCCTAGGTCGAAAGCAGTACGTCTTCCCGATTACTCGATAAACGATACTATAGTCAAAGGGGCCTCCACTAAGTGGGGGATCTCATGCCTCCTTTTTTGGGATTACTCCCTCAAAGTTAACATGACTATACCGCCCGTCCTATCTTAAAGTTTGCCCTAGTCCGGGTATAGGACTTATAAGAAATCCCCAAGCACCCTGTAAACCAGGAAAATCCAGATAAACATATATACAAAATATAACACATAAACACAATAGCACATATACAGATATAAACAAAGATAGGCTCAACCCACTTAGGGATGGACCAGTAAGAGGTCAATCTTTCCCCAGTGAAGTCGCCATTTTTTTCTGTAGCGGTAGAAATGTGCAAGACTAAGCCATTGGATTGACTAGACTTTATACAAATCAAAATAGAAATCGCCACCGCGCTTTACTGTTTCCAAAGGAATGGGAAAAGAGCGAATAACCCAAAAAGAGGGGGAAAGATTCAAGGTAAGGGGGTTGGTTATGCAAAGGGAAGGTATTAGCACCCTAAACATCTACGGTACTCCGCAGGAACCTCTTTGAAAAATCTATATATTTTGGCTATAAAAATGTGTTGTATATAAAATGGATGGTGGAGGTGAGAAAAGAAATATTTTTATGATTTTTGCACCCGCCGCGGTTGCGAACCTTTAGTGCCTACGTACCACCTTTCGTGCAATAGGGGATCAGGGTACACGTAGTTCATCTAGAAAAGACTTGTTTGTTGATTGTTTTTAAACAAGGAGACAAGTCGTCATTGTTAGGAGAGAAATATCGACTAACGCCCACAATGTGTAAGAAAGATGGACCCTGCGTCAATAAGAGTGAGGGTTTGAGAACGCCTATAGTACTCAAGTGGAAAAGTCGACACCTTTATAACC
The DNA here is from genome assembly GCA_948472305.1 of Vicia faba. Taxonomy (NCBI): domain Eukaryota; kingdom Viridiplantae; phylum Streptophyta; class Magnoliopsida; order Fabales; family Fabaceae; genus Vicia; species Vicia faba. The sequence goes on from OX451738.1 coordinate 1,226,521,071, forward strand.
ATAAGGATAGGAGAATGTTGCTCGACTATCAATGAATCATGTCTCACCTTGAAAAAAAGTTTTTAATGGAAAAGGTGCTTGGGCGCACAAAAGAGTTTGAATGAGTTGAAGTGTTTTGTTAATTTTGAAAGAAATGTCAAAGTATGATTAAATGAATTGAAGTTTGTTTAAAGAAAATAAGTTTTAAAAGAAAAGGCACTCGACAAAGTCGAGGTTTATTATGAAAGCGGTTCGAGTTTAAAAACAAAGAAGATTTTGAAAGAAGATGAGAAGGTTTTTAAAATTAAAGAAGATGGGAGGAGATGAAGGGACTATCCTAAAGCATAAGGTAAAAGCTAAGGGAGAGAACCGTCTAACCAACATGAAGTCGATACTTGACATTATAAGCCAATGTAGAATTCCCATTCTTTGGATTGAAAACAAGCAAGCAAAGATACTAGACCTCTTGAGAGAATCAAACTTCAAGTGTATTTAGTCTTTGCAAAAATTGGGCAGAGTAACGGCTGTATACAGGTGAATTCCAGATTACAAACAAAGTATGTAATCACAATAACCTGCACACAAAACAAACAAACAACCCAATGTCTTGAGGTAAACCTCAAGAACTCCAGACAAAATATCAAATAAAGTCACAAAGTCTCCAAGATAGGCCAAGGTCTCTAATCCTAAGTCCAAGAAGTCCATCACTCCATAATGCAAAGGATAATAACCATGTAGTCCAAGTATCATTAATGATTTTTATGGTTCATGTTGATTATTAGGTGTCTTTAAAAAGAAAGAAAAGCTCAAGTGAGCAAAATAAAAATGACATAAAAGTAAATGCTCAAGTGAGCAAAAGATGAAAATAGCATGAAATGTAAAATGCTAAAAGTAAATGGTACATAAAGCATGAAAATAAAAGCGTAAAGTAAAGTTAATTGTTAGTAATTAGTGGTTAGTTGGATGACCATCTTGGAACTCATTAGAGGATTGGTAGAACCAAAGCCTCCACACAACAAGTTGCATTTGCTTTTTGTCAAGTATATCATCTATTTTGGAATTTTCACTAGGCAACATGTAATGATCAACGATGTTTAAGTGATCCGCGTTGACCAAAGGTGTTGTAGATCCATTAGAGGATTGGTAGAACCAAAGCCTCCACACAATTAATCTCAAGGTTATTGGATCAAAGATATCAAATTAACATACTTGGGCTTGCAATCATAAGTTTGGGCCACGAATGATCATTTATTCGAATCGGGACAAAATTTAGCGCTATGTTAAGCAATCGTAAGTGAACTTATTTAGAAGTCACACCTATTTTGAGGCCAGTCAATAGAAATCTATGTACTTCATGTTTGGATAAATGATATAGAGATCACCATCCCTTAACATGTAGCACAATTAAAAAAGAAAGGGATAAGATGAAGAGGGATGGAAATGATAAGCTAATTTGGATCACCATTTCAAAATTCTTTCATCTTTAAATTCAACCACTCCTCTAGATGGATTAAAGCACTAAACATATCATTAATCCAAAGCACAAAAAATGAATTAAATAATTCACTCTTAGGTAGATTTGAATTGATGAACATTTATCCAACTTCATCTACATCATAAAGTCCATTGAGTTTAAAGACAAATTGGACATTTAAAATTGCAATCCAAATCAACAATCAAAAGGAGTGAGTAGAAAAAGCATTTTGGATCAAAGCTGCCCCAAAACAAGGCAAAAAATGCATTCTGTCCTGGTGTAAATCAATTTACACTACTATGTAAATCGATTTACACAATACAGTTTTCAAAAATTCGCGTGAAATTGCTTCTGTGCAATCGATTTACACTTAGTGCAAATCGATTGCACACAGTAACAATAGCAAAAACAACATTTTAAAAGGGCAATTTCTTGTTCAAACTTTCCATCAAACACCTTATGATCATGGATCCACTTGAGCACGAAAATTCCATCAAATTATGAGAAAATAACACCATTGAAATCACAAAATAATGCTCAAAGAATCAATCCCAAAGATCACCAAGAGATCACATTGTGAAAGATGAATTATCCAACTTACCAAAGGTAGATCTAGAGAATTATCAAAACAACTTCAAGAATTTGCTTCAATTCAACCACAAGAATCAATTGACCAAGCTTGGATGTAGAGAATTGATGGAGAAAAAGTGTTTGGATGAAGGTTTAGCTCAAAGATTAGTAAGCTTCAATGCAAAGCTTACTAACTTTTTGAAAATGGAGCTTTGAGTGAATTTGGTAGATGGAGAGAATTGAGAGATTTTTTAGCAAGGTGGATTTGGCTATCAAAAGCTTGAAATTTGAATGAGATGAGGGCTCTATTTATAGAGTTTAGGATTGGGATTAGTGGTAATTTGGTAATTGATTCTTGGAACCAAAATTTGAATTAATGATAATTCTTTCAAATATTAGAGCCAAAATTTGAATTAATGATAATTCTTCTTAAAAAAAATGAAAAATTGGCACTAAAATTTGAATTAATGATACATATTTCAAAAATGAAGAAAAATTGGAGCCAAAATTTGACAATTTTAAAATGCTGGTTTTTTTTTCAAATTTCACGTTGTGCAATCGATTTCACTACAGTGCAAATCGATTTGTACAGTGTATCTTTCCAAAAATTGCATAAAATTCACTTTGTGCAATCGATTGCACTCTAGGAGCAATCGATTGTACAGTGAAAAAAATGAAAATTTTTAATTCTTTTTCTTTTTTTTTGCAAATAGAGATTTTAGGGAAATAATACTGGAAAACCTTATTTGCCATATGCTTCGACTCGGTACCTACAAAACACAAATATGCAAAGATAAAGAAAATATTTTTTTTTGGATTTTGAGTAGAAGTTAGTCAACAACACAAGAGAAAACTTAAAGATAGGATGCAAATGTGATGAATGAAGCTATTTATTAATGATTGTGACTGAATGATAAAATATGGTATGAAAGTGCGATTGAAAAAGTTAGGGGAAAAATTTAGGGTACAACAGTCACCATCCATGGTGGTCAAGATCATTGCCCCACCAGAAAAAATGTTTTTGATTACAAATGGTCCTTCATAGGTAGGAGTTCATTTGCCCCTAGGATCACCTTGTGGCAGTATGATGCGTTTTATCACCAGATATCCAACTTGATACACTTGGCGTCTGACCTTTTTGTTGAAAGCCTTGATCATCCGTTTTTGATACATTTGACCATGGCAAACAGCAGTAAGGCTCTTCTCACCAATCAAGTTCAGTTGATCAAGTCGAGTCTGGATCCAATCATATTCGTTCAGCCCTGCATCCTTCATAATCCTCAGAGTTGGGATCTGGACCTCGATAGGCAAGACAACTTCCATGCCGTAAACTAGAGAATAGGGTGTTGCCCCGGTTGATGTGTGAGCCGTGGTATGATATACGTGGTGAGAGAATGGTAGCATCTCATGCCAGTCTTTGTACGTGACTGTCATTTTCTGTATGATCTTTTTAATGTTTTTATTTGCAGCTTCGACAACACCATTCCTCTTTGGCTGATAGGGAGAAGAATTGTGATGCTAAATCTTGAATTGTTCGCACAAGGCGGTGATCATAGTGTTGTTGATATTTGTACCATTGTCGGTGATGATCCTTTCCGGGATACCTTATCGACAAATGAGATTTTTCTTGATGAAGCGGGCAACAACATTCTTGGTAACGGAAGCGAAGGAAGCTGCCTCCACCCACTTTGTAAAATAGTCAATGGCCACTAGGATGAAGCGTGTCCATTAGAGGTTGTCGGCTTGATTTCCCCAATCATATCAATCCCCCACATAGCAAAGGGCCAAGGAGCCGTCAAGACATTCAGAGGAACCAGAGGTACGTGCACCTTGTCGCCATAAATCTAACACTTATGGCAGGTCCAAGAGTGTTGATAGCAATCTGCTTCCATGGTAGACCAGTAATAGCCTGCCCGTAGGATTTTCTTTGCCATCGTATGCCCACTGGGGTGGGTACCAAAAGTGCCTTCATGTAATTCAGCCATGATCCTTTCAGCTTCAACCTTATCTATGCACCGAAGTAACACAGAGTCATGATTGCGTTTATACAAGATGCCATTACTAAGGAAAAACTTAGCAGAGAATCTCCTTAAGAACTTCTTATCATTGATTGAAGCTCCTTTTGCATATTCTTGAGACTCGAGATACCTTTTGACTTCGTGGAACCAAGGCTGGTCCACTATTTCTTCAGTATTAATCTCGTGACAGTGTATCGGTTCCTCCATTCGTTCGATGGTGATCTGGGGAGCCTCGTTATCCCAATTAAGTTTAAACATAGATGACATTGTGGCTAGAGCGTCTGCTAGCTGATTTTCTTCTCGCGGGAAATGCTTGAGGGTAATCTTCTCAAAATGTGGTAGCAATGTCAAAACATTTTCTTTGTAAGGGATAATATTTGGGTGTTTGATGTCCCATTCCCCTTTGATCTGGCTGATAACCAAAGCTGAGTCTCCGAATACATCCAAGGATTTGATTCCCAAGTCTATGGCAGCTTTGAGACCGAAGATGCATGCTTCGTATTCTGCCATGTTGTTTGTACAATTGAAGTAAAGTCTTGCGGTAAATGGAGTATGACACCCTTCCGGAGATATGAGTACAAAACCAATACCATTTCCGAGTGCATTAGATGCCCCATCAAAGAACAGGGTCCATCGGGATCCTTGTTCAGGTCCGTCATATGGCCTGAATTCTTCATAGTTGTCTAATGTCATGATGTCTTCATCCGGAAATTCAAACTTCATGGACTGGTAGTCTTCTACAGCTTGGTGAGCAAGGTGATCGGCTAATACACTGCCCTTTATTGCTTTCTAGGTAGTATAATGTATGTCATATTCTATCAGGATCATCTGCCATCTCGCTATTCTCCCAGAAAGAGCAGGCTTCTCGAAGATGTATTTTATCAGATCCATTTTAGATATCAACAAGGTAGTATGAGTCAGCATATACTGTCTTAGCCGGAGAGCAGCCCATGCCAGAGCGCAACAAGTTTTCTCGAGCAGTGAATATATGGTTTCACAGTCGGTAAACTTTTTGCTCAGGTAGTAAATAGCATGCTCTTTTCGGCCAGACTCGTTATTCTGCCCCAATACACACCCCATTGAGTTTTCTAAAACAGTCAGATACATGATCAACGGTCTTCCCTCGACTGGTGGAATTAACACAGGAGGCTCTTGTAAGTATTCTTTGATTTTGTCGAAAGCAATTTGGCATTCATCATTCCATTTGACTACTTGATCTTTCTTCAATAGTTTGAAGATTGGCTCACAAGTAGCTGTTAGGTGAGAAATGAATCTGGAAATATAGTTCAAACATCCCAAGAATCCTCTGACTTCCTTCTCAATACGAGGAACATGCATCTCTTGTATTGCTTTAACTTTGGCAGGATCGACCTCGATATCTTTGTTGCTGGCAATAAAGCCTAGGAGCTTACCAGACCGTACCCTGAATATGCATTTGTTTGGATTCAACCTCAGCTTGTACTTCTTCAGTCTCTCAAACAGTTTTTGTAAGTGATCAAAATGCTCTTCTTCTGTTTGAGATCTGGCTATCATATCGTCCATGTAGACCTCTATTTCATGATGTATCATGTCGTGAAATAGAGCTACCATGGCACGCTGATAGGTTGCCCCAACGTTCTTTAGTCTGAATGGCATCCCCTTATAGAAGAAAGTGCCCCACTACGTGACAAATGTTGTTTTCTCCATATCCTCAGGCGCCATTTTGATTTGGTTGTAACCTGAGAATCCATCCATGAAGGAAAACACTTTGTGTTGTGCCGTATTATCAACTAGGATATCAATGCGGGGGAGTGGAAAATCATCCTTAGGGCTTGCCCTATTTAAATCTCGGTAGTCCATATACATTCGCACTTTGCCGTCCTTTTTGGGCACGGGAACAACATTGGAAACCCATTGGAGGTAAGAGGTGACAGCCAAGAATCCAGCGTTGAATTGCTTCATGACCTTTGCTTTAATCTTTTTTGACATATCCGGCCTCATTCGACGAACCTTTTGCTTTACTGGCGGACAATCCTCTCTTGTAGGAAGACGATGTACCACAATATCTTCATCAAGTCCTGGCATGTCTTCATACGACCAGGCAAAGACTTCGACATAATCATGTAATAATTGAATCAGACGCTTCTTGATATTGGGTTCCAGATTGGCACCCACCTTGACCTCTTTTTTATCTTCTTCGATACCTAGGTTGATTGTATCCACGGGTTCCTCATGAGGCTGGATGGTTCTCTCTTCTTGTTGTAGAAGTCTGGAAAGTTCCCCTGGGACTTCACAATCTTCCTCACCTTCGTCTTCGACTTGGTAGATTAGATTCTCAGAGTCATAAAAGGCCATAGCAGTATCGTCACCCAAGGGATCCCGAATGGATGTATACCTGCATTGTGAGTGTGGGTGTGTGTAAGGGTATAACTATCCTTGAAAGAAAGTAAAATGTAAAATAAAAACAATGAGCATAAAAAGTTTGTATGTGAAAACGTCCATGATTCATTGATATCATATGAAAAATGAGATAATAACCCTTACAAATGGACCATTGTGCCTCGGGTAAGACACAAGGTTTTAAGAGTGCGAATTGTTTTGAATATTACAGATCCAACAAAATGTAAAGACAAATTACTGAGGGATAAAAGTGATCGGGACGAAGTCTCTAGCCTCCCAATTGCTGAGCCCTCCATTGAAAATTGGGAAGATCCAATCCTCCAGGTTGCAACTATCTTCACCATCTTCTACTGCGTTAACTTCACAGTTGCTGATCTTCAAGGGTGACCCTCCAGCACGGGCACTTCGTACAGCCTTTTGAGCACTCAAAGTGAAACCTAGGCCAACTTGTTATACTTATATGGGATATCTGGGAGTTGTCCCTAGATAGTGCACCCTTATTCCTCTATCACTGCTTTGGCATCCTTTAGCAACGACATCCAGAGTGGAGGCCTTGTAATCTTGGGAACAGTCTTGGTCACTGCCACGTCTTGAGGGACCTCTTCAAAGTGTTGAAATGGAGTTTCAATGAATTCACCGTTTAATTCGACATATCTGAAGGAATTGAGATGGCTGATCATGTATTCTTCCTCTCCATGAACAATGATAATCTTCCCTTGAACTGGATACTTCAACATTTGGTGCAACGTAGGAGTAACAGTGCTAGCATTGTGGATCCATGGTCGGCCTAGCAGGCAGGAGTGTAAAGGGCGGATGTCCATCACATAAAAAGTTGAATTGAAGGTTTGGGTTCCAACCTTTATGGGAATGTCTACCTCCCCATGTACCATCCTTTTCGAGCCGTCAAAAGCCCTTACTACTATGTTGCTCGGCTTCAAAGTCAACCCCTCACAGTAAAGTCTATCAAGAGCTTTTTTGGGTAATACATTCAGAGATGAGCCTGTGTCCACCAAAACATGAGCCAAAGTTGTGCCCCTACATTCCACTGAGACATGTAATGCCTCATTATGCTTTCTTCCCCTCGGCATCAGATCAACATCTGAAAAACCTAAACCATTGTCCGAAGTTAGGCTGGCTACACAATCTTGAAATTGATCAGAAGATGTCTCTTGATGTACATGGGCGGTTTTTAAGAACTACACCAAGGCTTTTGCATATGCCTCAGAACATAGTAGTAATTCCAGCATGGAGATCTTAGAGGGAGTTTTCCCCATTTGTTCAACTACATCGTAGTCGATTCTCTTTATAATTTTTAAGATCTCCTCCATTTCCTTCTTGGAGGTCTTAGGGATAGTCAATGACTGAGCCTTCGTCCGGACATGCTCAACCATAACACCTTTTCCTCGAGCCTCGGTTAAATCGGCAGCATGAGTGTCAGTAAGAATGATTACAGGGGTTGTAACGTCTTTGTCAATTGGAGTACTGTTGGAGATAAATGTAGGACCGGGAACAAATTTCGGGGGAGCAACAACATGAATGATTACGGGTCCAGAAACTGCTTTTGGGGGAGCAATTTCTGGAGAAAAGATCCTACCGCTTCAGGTAATTTTGTTAGTTCCTGCAATGTTACTGATGTCGGAGTTGACTTTCTCGGAGCTTAAATCTTCGGCGGCTGGCAAGTCCTGCTTGATACCATGATAGTAGACATCCCCTCTATAATTCCATGGTATGGTTTTGTCTGATGAGTATGGGACTGGTCCAGGCATTATGGTTATTAGAAGATCTGCTTTCGGAACTGATGTAATTCTAACGGGTCTTTTGGTGGAGACCCTGGAAGAATTGGCAGAAATGGTAATGATAGAAACATCTCCAAAAAGGATAGGTGGAACAAGAGTCTTTTCAAACAAAATTTCCTTGTTATCTATTAGGCACTGAACACCTATTTTCAACAAAGGACAACCGGTTGGGAAGGACAAACAGAGATGGAAAACCTCACCACAACCTGGGAACACACTGGCATTCAACAAATTCATTTTAATAGTCAGAAGTGGGGTCATGAATTCATCAACTGAAGTAACAAACAATCCTTATTCAATGGCATTGGTATTGTGGCCATGTCTGGGCATAGGGGCAGAAATGACATTCGGCTTTTCAGGCGCATCGAACTCAATTTCCTTCACTTCAATGAGGTCTTGTAGTTTTTTCTTTAGAGCCCAACATTTATTAATATCGTGACCAGGACTTTCAGAGTGACATGCGCAACTGGCATTGGGATGATAATGAGGAGATGTTGTATTGGAGTTTTTCGGAGCTTCTTTCAAGGTCACCAAGTTGGATCTTAGTAGATGAGGTAATACTTGAGACGGGGTCATGTTGATTCTTGTGAACTGCCTGACTGGCCTTTCTACCCTTGGTTGATTATTTCTTTGCTGATCAGATGCAGGTTTTGGGATCATAACAGCCCCCACCATTGGTTGGCGTTCGGTCCTATCTTGGTTTCTCTACGGATATACGGAAGCTACCTCTTTCTTTGTGATAAAGGGTTTCCTTACAACTGTAGAAGAAGATGTGTCTTTCTGAATCTTTCCATTCTTTATACCGGCTTCTATCCTTTCTCCGCTTAGTATTAATTCAGTAAAACCTGCAGATGAACTTCTGATTAAGTGATTGAAGAAGGGACCAGACAAGGTGCCCAAGAACATGTCTACCAATTCTCTCTCAGACAGAGGGGGTTGAACTCTTCCAGCCAAATCTCTCCATTTTTGTGCATAATCCTTGAAACCTTCATTGGAAACCATGGCCATACTTTGGAGTTGAGTACGAGTAGGCGCCAGATCAGCATTGTACTGATATTGTTTGTCGAAAGCTGTAGCAAGATCTTCCCAATTGTGAACATTGGCTCTTTCTAGTTGGTAAAACCAGTCAAGTTGAGTCTCAGACAGGTTGTCTTGGAAGAAGTGCACCCATAAGTCTTTATCAGCGGTATGGGGTTGAATTTTCCTCACATATGACCGAAGATGCATTTTAGGGCATTAAACTCCGTCATATTTTGCGAATATAGGTGCTTTAAACTTCGGAGGAATCATAATCCCCGACACTAAACCCAATTCCTCAAAATCCAAGCCAGGCACCTTTTGGATTTCCATCGTGCTCAATCGCTCTTCTAGATGTTTATACTTGTCATCCGCTGGAGGGTATTGTTCTTCATAGTAGTCTTCTTCTTCCTCTTCCTCCTCTGATTCTGACGGGACAATTGTTTCCTTGCATTTACCGTCTTGGTTGTCTCTTTCACCAGATGTCGCTGCAAAGTCCAAAGTCCTTATTGTCTGCCCATGAAATCTTCTTCCCATGTGTAAGACTCCGGTTACCTTCTTAGTTTCCTTTTTCCTCTCTTCAGCCAGCAAAGTCTTCATTTCTTCTTGTCCCTTGGCTAAGTTCAAGAGCAACTGTTGAAATAGTGTATTCCGAGCTTGAAGATCCTTCACTGTTTGCTCAAGATCCATCTTACTGAAATAAACAGTAGAAAGATGAGGAGACTTATTGCAAAATACCTTCTTATGTTATGATGCAAGATATATGCATATGCAATGTTTTCAAGGATTTTAGAGATTCAGATTTGTTTTAGACAAAAAGGAAACACACGTTATATTAATAAGATAAAGTTTGAGTACATCAATGCCCCTTGGGCAAAATAATACAAAAACTCTAAGATAGAAAGGTAGTGCGCATCCTCTTCGGTGCAATGTAGGCATTCATAGTCTGCTCCTCATGATGTAGCCTAGTGAGTTCCAAAACCTTCTACTCACTTGCGTAGAATTGGGCTTCGAAAGTATCTCGCTCTCCTTTGAGTTGCATCCAATCCCTTCGTAGGTCTTCAAGATATGTGGGCATTTCAGGATGTAGGATAGTGTATGGAGCATCTCCTTCCATGACACGCTCAATGGTTACCGGGAGAATGGAGGGGTAAGGCATCATAAGACTCTGAGCACGAGTTCGTACCCATTTGAGGTAAGGCTCAAGAGGGATGGAATTTTTGTGCCCCAAAGTCTTGCTATCCACCTTGTTTAACATCCTCCAAGATCGGATGAATCTCTAGCGAAGACCTTGATCATTGTTGTCGTAGTCGAATACCAAACCTTGAATCAGCATCTCGTGCGGGCCATCCCTTCGGGCATAACCAAACTGTCTTAAGGATAAACAAGGGTTATAGGTGATACCTCCCCTAATGCCAAGTAAAGGGACATTAGGAAATTCTCCATAACGGTCGACTATAATAACATTCTCTTTGGATCGAGAACACCAATGAATGTCTGAATGTTTGAGCGTCATCAACATTTGTGACCACCTTGATCGTTGCTCATTCTTTAATACAGATTGGGGAAGATGAGAAATAAACCATCTTGCCAAGAGAGGAGTGTAACACATAAGAACACCTCTTTTCCTCATTGCGCGAGTGTGAAAAGAGTGTAGGATATCTCCTAGTAATGTAGGCACCGGGTTGTGGGATATGAAGATTTTGACGGTGTTGACATCTATGAGTTGGTCAGGATTTGGAAACAAAACCATCCGATAGATGAGGAGAGCCATAATTTCCTCAAAGGCTTGTAAGTCTAAGGAATTCCAACATCTTTGGGCTTTCTCAAACATGAACTTTGCTAATAAACCTTTGACACCACTCATTGTTTCCCAATGAGTTGTGACATCAGATGAGTACAAGTGTAGAGCATGAGCAATCTCTTTTGGCTTTGGGTCTCTTTTCGTACCGTTAAAAGGTAGTTTATTGAGAATGGGAATCCTCAAGAGTTAGGAGAATTCTTCCAAAGCAGGCACAAGTTGATAGTCAGGAAATGTGAAGCAATGGTGTATAGGATCAAAGAACTGAAAGGGAATCTTCATCATGTCCTCATCTGTGTTAGAGGTGACCAAGTTGAGTAGGCGACCATGTCTCTCGGTGAATGGAGAGTTTTCAGGAATCCTTGAAACTAGCTCCTTAAGTTGTGGAGGGATTCTCACAAGGTTGACTTGAATAGTTTTCCTGCGAAGTGAATCCATATCCTACAAAACAAGAACAAAGATGAATCCCAAAATCCTTGAAATGGTTAGTGGATGTATATGATGTTCATGATGTTATGTACAAGTATGCATATACAAACAAAGCAAACAAGTCCTTAGGTTTAGGATTGCATGGAGTTTTATAGGTAAATACCCTCTTGAAGTTTAGTTGGCTCAAACCTGTCCTAGTAATAGTAACCGGGTTCTAAGGAGCTCAATATCACTGGATTGTTTCCTTGGTCATTGTTTTAGCTCAAGCCTCTTTAATGGCGACCTAAATATCCCAAGAAACCAAACCTTAATGAGTGTAATATCGAGTATCTACCTACTTCGGACTGCACCAAAGCCGGTCATCTCACTACATCCTAAAGGCAAGTAGGTCAAGTAAAGGTTCTAAAAGTTCATTAGTGCTTCATGACATCACTCAGCGGCCCTGTATTCTCTTTGATTAACTCAAAGGCTACCGGTACCCATAAATATGTCGCACTAACATAGCTATTGCTTAGACCATGTCGGTATACCCCGCACAGTTTCCACAATGTATTGCTACTTACCTATAAGGTGTCCCGAATCCGGGTAGAGGATTTAAACCCAAACAAAGAACCATAATGTAAAGCATAAAAGTCAAACAATGTAAACAAATAAATGTGATCTATCCCTAAGGTAACCCCATATTTAGAATATTCCCCAACAGAGTCTCTAGTTCTGTGATGCGGTGGGAGAACTGACTTGAGGTTTTTTGTGTTTGATCGCAAATGTTGCAGTTAGCAAGAGTCGCCACCGACTTTTCTTTTATCCAAAAGGTAAGGTGAAAAAGCACAGGAAAGACCTTTGAGATTGTTTCTTGAGTTCGGGGGGTAGATTATGAAAAGGGAAGGTATTAGCACCCTTTTCATCCATGGTTTTCCATGGGCTCTTAGTTACTTGCTAGATCACTTGCTTTTGTTTGAAATTGTGTTTTGTGTGATTTTTTAAAGTATTTTGTAAAGAGGCCATTGTTTAGGCAATCTTTGTAATGATTCTCATTCGTAAGAATGTATACAAAGATGTTGATCTTTTGAAAATGTTTTTTTCAATTTTGTGAGATGTTTTGAAAGTGTATGTGATTGTTTTGAAAATAGCAAGGATATTTGTTTTGAGATGGAGCAAGTAATTAGGAGAAATATACCTACTCAAATGTCTTTCTTGTTCATTTTCTTTTCCTTTGATATTGTTGTCTTACCATTGATTTGGTAAGCAACCCTATCTTTGGATGTAAACGGGACGGGCCTGGGTCATCGTATATCCATGATTAGCAACGTTACAAGGTATCTTAGCATTCTTTGTTGAGGGACTAAGATCATTTTGTAAGGCAACTTTGAATAGCGTCATCGAGGGACTATGATCTTGTATTTGTTTATTTGTTTTGCTAAGATACCTTACATGCGTAATGTGGCCATTTTTGTAAGGCAACCAAGTGGGATAACCCTAGGGGTGCTTGTGTGCAAAGGGTGTCATTTTCATGCTTGTTTTTGTCTTGGATTATGGTTTTCTATTTGATTGGTTTTATTCTTTTCATACAAACCCTAATTACTAGCATGTTATGTAAAAGCGATAAATTGCGTAATTTAAAGTTACTACGCTATTACAACATTTGTGGGAGGGGGTATACAATTTATGAATGAGGATTGCAATAATATAAACCTAATTAATCTATTACAACCAAATTGAATATTGTACAAATAATTGAAACAAATAATATGCAAGATGAATTAACTATGCAAGAAATGTAAATACAAAGAAAAGATTTTGTTTTTGGTTTCTTAAGAAAATGGGTCTTGATTTTAACCTAATTTGATAAAGAAAATAATTAGTCAATTTTAATATCATTAAGAAAAAGATTCTTGAATAAAACCCTAATTCTATTTAAAAAGAAATGAAGTGTATAAAAAGACATTTTATATATTTTTATTTTTTGTCTTGAAAATAATATGGTGTTATAAAATATTCTTTGGTCTTTTTGATATTAAAAATATATTTTAATTAGTATAAAAATAAATAATATTTTAGTTTTAATTAATATTTACAAGGAAATTAATAAAAGTAAATAAAGTGTGATAAATAAAATAATTTTTATGTAGAAAAAATATTTAAATTATGTCAAAATGTAAATCTATTATTTATATACATTTTATGATTTTTTTTTTGGTATTTTAGAAAATATATTTAAAAGAAAAAAGAAATAAATAAATGAATAAAAATAAAAATGGGCCAGGGAGGTGTTACAAGCAAACATGGGGTATGTCAGCAAAAAATAAAAATAAAGAACTGCCAGGCCCAAAGGGCCCAGCGCCTGCAAACAGAAATAAAAAAATGTTAAAAATGTGAAAAAAGAAAAATGGTCTCGCTGGGGCTTGAACCCAGGACAATAGGGTGAACAGACGCGCGCTTTACCACTGGGGTGGCTATATATCCGTTTATATAGGCAAAACCATAAATATATAAGGCAAATTGCTTTCTGAAGGCAACTTCATCTTCAACCTTGAGCCATGGCCGGACCACCTGTATCTTCCTCATTTCTCCACAAAAATGGAAACTCCAAACATAAAAGTTATAGTGTTTCTTCCCACGAGTTCAAACATATAACTTATGTAAACTAAATATCAAAGATAAAAACTAATTTTGCTGGCCCTAAATTGAACCTAATTTTCTCAGAAATTTCAAATCCAAAATTATCTATACACAGTCAATATAAATGAAAACTATGAACATGGTTAGCTTTAGAGCAAGGATATCTACATTTTGTTTTCACAAATCAGGATCTAATGATGCTTGTATGAAGAGATAGAAGTTTGATTTTTTTACCTCTTACAGCTGGAGTCGTGAATGGAGTTTGAGTGACTTTTGAGATGTCCTGAGGATCTGTTTAGCTTTCCTGCAAGCTTGGTTTTTGAAAATGGTGGATAGTGATGGAGGAGTTACAGTGAGGAAACAAGGGTATGGATTGCTTTGATATGATGTTTAGAAGGTGTTTGAGTGATTAGTTTTCAAAACGCACGAGTGGAAATGAAGATCATGAGTTTTTGTTCAGAACTGTATGTTAATGGTGCTCTTGAACAGGTTTTTGGTTCTTGGATGTTTGAGGCAGTTTTAGGGCTATATTATTCGTGTGTCAACTTGCAAATAGTGTGTCTACTTATAAGCAAGAGGTTTCAAGACTTGTATCAACTCAGATTTCAAAAACTCACATGTTTTTCTTGTTTACTTGTTTTTGAAGCAAAGCTAGCAAGCATGGTTTCAAGATGAAGTACATAACTTGTAGGGGGGCTGAGACCTTTAAGCACACTTGTTCTGATTGTGTGGAGTGTGTTTGTTAAGAAAGAACCAATGCAAGGCTCAATGCAAGCTGACTTTGCATAAAGCTTGCTTTTTTAAAATGGCAATGTTGCCTTTCTCCCAAAAATGGAATTAAGTTTGTACAATGCATTGAATGCTTGGGTTAAAGCTTCGAACAACTGTGAAAACATTTAATTATGGAGTGAAATTTAAGTTATAAGCCTGTAAAGTGGGATTTGTACAACATGCTTGAGGATTGGATCCAATGTTCTTCACAAAATGACTTGTAATCCAAGTGACAAAACACCAACTTCATCTCTTCGATTCTCCCTACTCAAGAATTATCTCAAGGAGTTATTTGACATTTTGGAAAGCTTGCAATGTGCTCTACAACTCATATATGAATTACTTTTGAAGATTCCCCTTGGAACTATGTGAAAAATTTCCATGAAGTTAGGTCAAAAATCTGCCTAACTAGGGCAAAATTTCACTAAGTCATTTTTAGTTCATGAGCATGTATTCACAAAATTATAACTTGAGATCCAATCATTTTTAGGGGAAATTGTGTGATGCAAAGTTGTAGATATCATGGAGATCTACAACTTTCATGTTGGAAGTTTCTCTTGAATCACTTTGCATCATGATGAAAACTTGGCTCAAAGTTGTGAAAAAATAAGAAATTTTCTATACTTAGAAAAATTTCTAAGTTAAGAAATTTCAACTTTTCAACATAAAATCTTAAATTATTGATTTCTTGGTGAAAAAGTTTCATATTTTGACATGTTTTTTTGAATTAGGGCATTTGGCATTTGATTTTGACCAAAAAATCAAAGTTTGACTTTTCAGTATATACTTGACTTTTGATCAGTTGACTGAAAAATTCATCTGTCAATCTAATGGACTTGTAGTGTTTTGAATCATGCAATTAGGTCAAACTGATGCAATTGGAATCTTGAGATCATGCCTTAATGCAATTGATCATTTGCTAGGTCAAAAACCAGAAATTCCCCTTTCCCAGTCAAAACCCTAATTTTGACCATTTTGCCCTTTTGATGATTTGATCAAATTTCTTGAGGAGTTGTAGTCCAAACTTGATCAAATGACACATATGGGTTTATAATGTTGATGTGGATCAAAAATTATGAATTTTGACTGTAAACTGGCCATGGTTGACTTTTTCCCCAATACAGTTGATTTTTAGGCCAACTGTTAAATTGACCGACCAAAAGTGTGATCCAAGGTTTGAAATTTGACATGGGTAATCTTGGGGGTCCATAATGATCAATGAAAGTCATATGGGGCATTGGAAGTTCAAAAATCCTTGTGCAAACTCAAACCCTAATTTTAAGTCATTAGTGCTTGAGGAGGTGTCTTGAGCTGGCTAATGACCAAAGCTGAATCTCTGAATACATTCAAAGATTTGATCACCAAATATATGGAAGCTTTGAGACCAAAGACGCACGCTTCATATTCCTCCATGTTATTTGTACAGTTGAAGCAAAGTCTTGCAGTAAATGGAGTATGACACACTTCGGGAGATATGAGTACTGCACCAATACCATTGTCGAGTGCGTTAGATGTCCCATCAAAAACCAGGTTCCATCGGGATCCTTGTTCAGGTCCTTCATATGGCCTGAATTCTTCACATTTATTTACCATCATGATGTCTTCATCCGGGAATTCGAACTTCATGAACTGCTAGTCTTCCATAGCTTGGTGAGCAAGGTGATCAACTAGTACACTGCCCTTTATAGCTTTCTGGGTAGTATACTGTATGTCATAATCTGTTAGGATCATCTTCCATCTCGCTATTATCCTAGAGAGAGCAGGTTTCTCGAAGATGTATTTTATTGGATCCATTTTAGATATCAACAAGGTATTATGGGTCAGCATATACTGTCTTAGCCGGCGAGCAGCCTATGCCAGAGTGCAGCAAGTTTTCTCGAGCAGTGAATATCTTGTTTCACAGTCGGTAAAATTTTTACTCAGGTAATAAATGGCGTGCTCTTTTAGGCTATACTCGTCTTGCTTACCCAGCACATACCCCATTGAATTTTCCAAAATGGTCAGATACATGATCAGTGGTCTTCCCTCGACTGCTGGCATCAAAACAATAGGCTCTTGCAGATACTCTTTGATCTTGTCGAAAGCAGTTTGGCATTCATTGTTCCATTTGACTACTTGATCTTTCTTCAGTAATTTGAAGATTGGTTCACAAGTAGTTGTCACGTGAGAAATGAATCTGGCAATGTAGTTTAAACGTCCCAAGAACCCTCTGACTTCCTTCTCAGTACGAGGAGCAGGTATCTCTTGTATCGCTTTCACCTTAGCGAGATCTACTTCAATACCTTTATTGCTGATGACAAAACCTAGGAGTTTACCAGACCTCACCCCAAATATGCACTTATTTGGGTTCAACCTCAACTTGTATTTCTTTAACCTCTCGAACAGTTTCTGTAGATGATCAAGATGCTCCTCTTCTATTTGAGATCTAGCTATCATGTCGTCCATATATACCTCTATTTCGTGATGTATCATGTCGTGAAATAGAGCTACCATGGCACATTGATAGGTTGCCTCAGCATTCTTCAGCCCGAATGGCATAACCTTGTAGTAGAATGTGCCCCACTGGGTGACAAAGATTGTTTTCTCCATGTCCTCAGGCGCCATTTTGATTTGGTTGTAGCCTGAGAAACCATCCATGAAGGAAAACACTTTGTGTTGTACCGTATTGTCATCTAGAATATCAATGTGGGGAAGTGGGAAATCATCCTTAAGGCTTGCCTTATTCAAATCTCTGTAGTCCATGCACATTCGTACCTTGCCGTCCTTTTTGGGAATGGGAACAACATTGGCAACCCATTGCGGATAAGAGGTGACGACCAAGAATCTAGCATTGAATTGCTTCATGACTTCTGCTTTAATTTTCTCTGACATGTCTGGTCGCATGTGACATACCTTTTGTTTTACCGGTGGACAATCTTCTTTTGTTGGTAGATGATGTACCACAATATCTTTATCAAGTCTTGGCATGTCTTTATACGACCAGAAAAAGACCTCAACATAATCGTGAAACAACTGAATCAGACGCTCCTTGACACTGGGTTCCAGATTGGCACCCACCTTGACTTCTCTTTTGTCTTCCTCGGTACCTAGGTTGATCGTGTCCACTGGTTCCTCGTGGGGTTGAATGGTCCTCTCTTCTTGTTGTAGTTACCTGGCGAGTTCCCCTGGTACTTCACAATCTTCCTCACCTTCGTCTTCGACTTGGTAGATTAGATTTTCAAAGTCACAGAAGGCCATAGCAGAACCGTTATCCATGGGATCCCGAATGGATGTAGACCTATGTTGTGAGTGTGAGTGTGTGTAAGGGTATAACTATCCTTGAAAGAAATGAAAAATTTAAAAGAGAAAAACAATGAGCACAAAGTTTGTATGCAAAACATCCATGATTCATTGATGTCATATGTGTGATACGGTGGGAGAGAACTGACTGTTTTTGGAATGCTGGTTCGTGTTTTGCGTTTGTTTTTGCAAAATGTCGCGGTAAGCAAGAGTTGCCACCGTCTTTTATTTTATCCAACAAGGAAAGGAAAAAAGCACAGAAAAATTCCTTTTTCGAGATGTTTCTCGGGTACGGGGGGTATATTATAGAAAGGGAAGGTGTTAGCATCCTTTCTATCCGTGGTTATCCACAGGCTCTTAGGTACTTGCTCAAAGTGTTTTAAAAAATTTCTTTTCTTTGTGTTTGTGGGTTTGAAAGAAGTTTTTGTTTGAAAGGTGTAAGTGCGAAAAGTTTTATTTGTTTTGAGAGAGCAAGTACTAAAGAACCATCTACCTACTCGAAAAAGGAATCAATCTGTACTAATGTCCTTTAGACAATGCTATCCCACTATTGATGAGTAGGTAGCATCGTCGTTGGAGTTTTAAGGGTCAATTCGATTAAGGGACGTGTGGTCACTAAAGCAATGTTAGGACGCCTTAGCGGTAACCCTAATGTCTTAGATCATTTTTCCAAGGCAACCATTTTGAGGCAACTATGATCTTTTGACAAGAGGGAGACCTCTAAAACTTCCTATACTCAATGACCGCGTTCGAAGGCAACCAAGTGAGGTGTACCCTAAGAGTGCGCATGTGTGAGTGTGTTATTTCGGTTAATTTTATCTTTGTACATGTCAATGGTTATCTATGTTGATTTTAGGTTTAAACATTTGATCTTGTCATGCATTCCCTATTACCAAACATCCAACAGTTTATAAGTTGCAGAAATTAAATTGCAAAAATTAAATCTAACTATTACAAGGCGTCGGGTATTTACATCACCAGAAGCAACCCTTTGAAATTTAAATGCGGAAAATAAATAAAGCGATAAAATAATTAAAGGTCCTATTAAACTATTATATCCCGGGAACAAATACAATAATATGGTAAAATGGATCGCGTGCAGAAAATTAAATCGAATGCGAGTTTTTTAGGGTTTTGATCCTTTTTTGAAAGAAAGCAATTTTTGGTTATTTTTTGAATTAAAAGAAATTAAATTAAGTCAACAATTGAATTAATAAACTAATTAATTAATTAAAATATTTTTGGATTTTTTGGATATTTAAAGAAATAAATTAAATTTGATTTAAAGTTAGTAAAACCTAATTATCTAAATTAATTTTAATTATTGCAAAAATATTAAAAGTTATACCTAATTAAAACTATATCAATTAAATTAATATTTATTTACAAAAATAAAGTGTTGAATTTAATTTTAATAAATAAAATATATTTTTTGGTTTTTTGATTTTATGAGAAAAAGTTTTAATTGGTTAGTGATTAAAAATAATAACAATAAATAAATAAATAAAAGAAAGAAAGAAAAAGAAATAACCAAGGGGGGTGTTGGGCCTGATCAGGGGTGAGAATTGTAACTTTCAAGGCCCAAATTCGCTGCAAGCCTGGTTGACTTTTGGATTCAGTGTGCATTGGTTGACTAGGGCGTATGATGGACTTTCATTATGGGCCACCAGATTTGGCCTTGGGCCATCTGGCAGATGATTGGATGATGGTCTATGGTGAACCACAACTCCTGAAACGCATTGGATTTCCTGAAGAAAAATAATAATATGCAATTGGGGGACCTGGGATTCGAACCCAGGTCCTGTGAGTCACTAACACACGCCACCACCACTCCACCAACACACTTCATTCGTTATAATATGGGACAACAATTATTATATTAGAAAACAAATAAAATGCCAGAATTAAAACAAAAAACCGCACGAACATTTGAACCAACAAATGGGAGGGGGACGCGTCATCGTCTTCCTCACTCAGCCCTGGTTTTTTTACCTGCGGATTTATATCTGCAGCTAAATCCCTAGGTCAAACCTAAAACCAATTCTAGGCCATGAAAACTTAGTCTAAGACCATGGTCCTGTTCGTCTGGACATCCTGAAGACATCTAGACCATCCTTGAACCTTGATTTCACCTGCAAACGAAATGCCTAAAAATACGATCCAAGAACCCTAGAATCGGCTAGGGGGTTACAGGCTATATAAATGCAATCAAATAATGCCAAAAGCTTCTAAATGGAAAGATAAGCATGAATATGTAAAGATTTTGCCAAAAAAATGCAAGAATAAGAGGATACGAATTCAACTGAAAAGTGATTTTCAGAGAGACTTACAGCGCTTTAGAACGTGTGTGGGGATTGGTTTTGAGTTGGCTTCGCTTTAGTGGATGTCCAACAAGTGGTTCACATTGAGCTTTGGCCTTGAAAACACCTCTATGTGCAATTTCAGTTTCAAGATTTTTTTTCAAATTTTCCAAGTTTGGTTTTTGTATTCTTGCAGCTTCTAACCTCTAACTCGTGCCTCTTTGCATTGTATATATAACATGGAATGAATTAGGTTAACTTTCTTGGGCTGTATCCTTATGCATTGATGTTTGGAGATATGATTTGGTCCTCCATTAAAAAGCTTCCAATTTTGTCCAAAATCCAATATTTTGTTTATGATATGGCATGATACGAGTTTGATCATGTCCATGATGACAATTAAGACCTATATCAATCAAAAAGATTCCAAGTGATCAATATTTGGATTTTATTTGATTTAAATTGATTTAAAATTAATTAATTCAATAAAAAATCAAATAAAATAGAAAAATTAATAAATGGACACAAGGCTGAAGCCAGGACACGTGTGTAGTGTGACAAGACCAAATCAAGTGGAAAAGAATGGGTCCATTTGTCAAAATTTGAAGTTTTGGGGATAGTTGACTTTTGGTAATTTTGCAAAAAAGTCCAACTTCAACAATGCATAACTTCTTCAATTTTGGAACTTTTGGAAGTGTACTTGGACTTTTTAGAAAGCTTGAGATGTTCTCTAACCAACCCTTTTGGTCTAATCTCATTTTGATATTCCATGCTCAAGTTATAAGCTTTGGAAAAAAGGTGTTTTTGTTGACTTTCAAAAATGACCTATAATGTCCAAATTTGTAACTTTTTGTGAGTACATTTCTTGATCTTGGGGTATGAATATGGATTGTAGGAAATTACATCCTCTTCAAAATGAGATTTGGATATGTCATTTCTCATAAAGTATAAGAAAGTTATGCTTGGTCAAAGTTGAGTTGACTTTTCCTGCAAAATCCTAATTTAGCAACTTTTGAGTCTTGATGAATTTTGAGCAATCCATGATGAATCATGATCAAATGATGAAATATCCTTCAAAATGAGAATGTGGACAAAAAATATTGAAGTTTGACTGTATTTAGGTCACAGTTGACTTTTGCCCTAGCACAGTAGATTTTTGGGCCTCTTGAGCAATTGACTGACCAAACTTCCTCTGCAAGGCTTGAAATTTGACATGGATGAACTTGAGACCATATTAGGACATTGGGAAGCACTTGATAACATTTGGATGCAAGGACCTTGATGCAACACAAAACCCTAATTTGAGGTTGACTGCCTTAGGAGATGATTTGACTGTCCAACCCTTGAGCAATCTTGAGCCATTTGGAGATTATTTTTGCAATGTTTTGAGAAAAATGGGAGGGAAAATTTTGGGGTACAACATCTGCCCCTGTTCAATTTTCTTAAACCTGAGGATATAGATTGGATTTCGGGCCTTTCGTGATCTGAAGGTGGAAGATGATTGAACACTAGAGTGCCCAGAAATTTGCACTCGCATGAAGTGGTATCAGCATTGTGATGTCGGGAATGGGCTTACAGATGCCATTTGGAGAATATTGATAGGTGGTCTGAACTTCGACTGGAAAACGAATAAGGGAGATCTTATCGTCGATCTGACTGAACCAAAGGAGGTCTTGGATTAACTTTGACTGGATCGGCATCAGAAAAATCTTTAGGAATCGACTTAACTGGACCAGACAAGGTCTTGGAATAACTTCAACTGGATCGGCATCAGAAAAATCTTTAGGAATCGATTTAACTAGACCAGAGAAGGTCTTGGAGTAATTTCCACTGGACCGACATCAGAAAAAATCTTTAGGAATCGATTTAACTGGACCAGAGAAGGCCTTGGATTAACTTTGACTGGATCGGCATCAGAAAAATCTTTAGGAATCGACTTAACTGGACCAGACAAGGTCTTGGAATAACTTCAACTGGATCGGCATCAGAAAAATCTTTAGGAATCGATTTAGTTGGACCAGAGAAGGTCTTGGATTAACTTTGACTGGATCGACATCAGAAAAATCTTTAGGAATCGATTTAACTGGACCAAAAAAGGTCTTGGAGTAACTTCAACTGGATCGGCTTCAGAAAAATCTTTAGGAATCGACTTAACTGGACCAGAGAAGGTCTTGGCTTAACTTTGATTGGATCGACATCAGAAAAATATTTAGGAATCGATTTAACTGGATCAGACAAGGTCTTGGAATAACTTCAACCGGATCGACATCAGAAAAATCTTTAGGAATCGATTTAACTGGACCAGAGAAGGTCTTGGGATAACTTTGACTGGATCTGCATCAGAAAAATCTTTAGGAATCGATTTAACTGGACCAAACAAGGTCTTGGAATAACTTCAACTGGATCGGCGTCAGAAAAATCTTTAGGAATCGATTTAACTAGACCAGAGAAGGTCTTTGATAACTTTGACTGGATCGACATCAAAAAAATCTTTAGGAATCGATTTGTCTGGACCATACAAGGTCTTGGATTAACTTTGACTGGATCGGCATCAGAAAAATCTTTAGGAATCGATTTAACTGGACCAGGCAAGGTCTTGGAATAACTTCCACTGGATCGGCATCAGAAAAAATCTTTAGGAATCGATTTAACTGGACCAGAGAAGGCCTTGGATTAACTTTGACTGGATCGGCATCAGAAAAATCTTTAGGAATTGACTTAACTGGACCAAACAAGGTCTTGGATTAACTTCAACTGGATCGGCATCAGAAAAATCTTTAGGAATCGATTTAACTGGACCAGAGAAGGTCTTGGATTAACTTTGACTGGATCGACATCAGAAAAATCTTTAGGAATCGATTTAACTGGACCAGACAAGGTCTTGGAATAACTTCAACAATCGGCATCAGAAAAATCTTTAGGAATCGATTTAACTGGACCAAACAAGGTCTTCCACATAGTTGAGAACTTAACTGCATCTTTCCTGAAAGGTAAAGGTCAGTCATATGCAATGCATGGTATGGATCAAGCAATGATGTTCTCAAAATAAATGAGATTGTGTTATATGATGCGTATATGCATGTATCATGATGTAAGGAAATATAATGTTTTAGCTAGGGAAAATAAATCCCAGATAGCGGCTGGAGAATAGAGTTGAATTCTTCGTTACCGCTGGGGATGGTGAACAAAGGTGATTGTGAGAATAAACCTGCAGGAGAAGAGAACTCCGTTGGGGAATAAACTGATGAGGAGATTACTCTGTGGGGAAGAGATGCTCTGCTGAGGACTCCACTGATAAGCCCCGCTGGGGATGGATTACCATTGCTGGTGATACCGAACCTGTGGAGGATTGAATTCTGTTTGTGAAAGGAAAGGGCTTCGCTGGGGACGATCTTTCAGTTGCAACTTGCTGGGGATAAACCTGTCAGACTTCTGTAGGGACAATCCTTTGAGCTTGGCTGAGAATGATCCTTTGAACTTGGCTGGGGAGATTTATTTTGTACTCCGCTGGGGATAAACTTCCCGAGTGTACTGGGGATGATGATTCAACTCCTGTTGGGGAAGCTCTGTCAGACTGCACTGGGAAAATATTGACTCCACTGGGGGTATCTTGTATTCTGTCGGGGAACATTCTCATACTCTGCTAGGGAATATTAAGACTCCTGGGGATATCAAGCCTTTTTAGTGCTGATGGTAGATCAACTCTGCTTGGGGAGAGTACTGCTGATTCACTCATAGTTGCAAGTATCAGTTGGGGGAGAGATACCATTACTGCCTTACTCCGCGGGGAGTGAAGGTATCTTAGCCATATTCTTCAGCTGAATCTAACTTTGTACCTGGTGGACAGAGCAACTACACAGTTCGGGCAATTCTTATTGCCCCTGTTTCTGGTATTACCCGTAATTCGTCTTTCGTTTCACATGTAAATATTTATGAGCAACAATTAATGTCAAATGCATATATCAAAAATGAACATTGGACGTTCTTTGCAAAACAAAACAGATAAAGGAAAAACAGTTTGAAATTTCTTTGGGAATGAATTGTATTGATTTTGAAGTTTGGCCTGTAAATAGGCGCTTTTTGTACAAGAGGCTGACGTCCTAGTAAGAATACACCACCGAATAATAGAATTTACACAATTTGTGAAAATAAAATAAAATAGCTATGTGAATAATCCCACTGGGTTCCAACTCTGCTATTGTCTTTATGTCCTCGAGCATCTCATCACTTTGTTGTTGGTTGAAGGTAGATCAGATTGATTAGTGCCGTCCGATCTTGATAGTCGATACCGAAGTCTGGATGCAAGGTGATCCAATGAGACATAGTGTTACGCTTTGATCCCTAATTTTTTCCTGGACCTCCCTTTCGGATTTTTAGTCCACCGAGATACCCATTTTTGCCCAAGCCGCCTTTTCAGGTTTTCGACTTGCCGGGTGTACAGATTTTTTTCATTTTCATCCCTTATTTTTTCCCGAACCCTTTTGGTTCGTCGGGAAGCCCTTATTTTTTCCTAGGCCAGTCAACCTAGCGGGTCTTTGATTATGCATAGTATTTTTTCACTATGTTTGCATTGACGGGGTGAGGAAGGTCGTCACCATCCATGATGGTTAGAATCATAGCTCCTCCTGAGAAAATGTTCTTAACCACAAATGGCCCTTCGTAAGTAGGGGTCCATTTGCCCCTGGGATCACCTTGAGGTAAGATAATGCGCTTGATAACCAGGTCCCCAACTTGATACTCTTGTCGTCTAACTTTCTTGTTAAATGCCTTGATCATGCATTTTTGGTACGTCTGACCATGACAAATAGCAGTAAGTCTCTTTTTGTTGATTAAATTCAGTTGATCAAACCGGGTATGAATCCAATCATCTTCACTCAAACCTGCATCCTTCATAATCCGAAGAGAGGGTATCTGAACTTCAATGGGCAAGACTGCCTCCATACCATATACCAAGGAATATGGTGTTGCCCCTGTTGACGTCCGCGCTGAGGTACGGTACCCATGAAGAGCAAATGGTAACATCTCGTGCCAATATTTGTAGGTTACTGTCATCTTTTGCACAATCTTCTTAATGTTCTTATTAGCCGCTTCTACAGCCCCATTCATCTTTGGCCGATAGGGAGAAGAGTTGTGATGCTGTATTTTGAAGTGTTCACAGAGCTCAGTGATCATCTTGTTGTTGAGATTGGTACCATTATCCGTAATGATCCTCTCTGGTACACCGTATCGACAAATCAGATTGTGCCGAATGAACCGTGCCACGACGTTCTTGGTTACCGTAGCAAAGGAAGCTGCTTTAACCCACTTCGTAAAATAATCAATTGCTACCAGGATGAAACGATGCCCGTTGGATGCTGTAGGTATGATCTCGCCGATCATATCAATGCCCCACATTGCAAAAGGCCAAGGTGCCGTCAAGACGTTCATAGGAACTGGAGGTACGTGCACCTTATCAGGATAGACTTGGCACTTGTGACATGTCCGAGAATGCTGATAACAGTCGGCTTCCATTGTGGACCAATAATATCCTGCCCGAAGGATTTTCTTTGCCATGGTGTGTCCACTGGAATGAGTTCCGAAAGTACCTTCATGTAAATCTGCCATGATCCTTTCTGCTTCATTCTTATCCATACATCGCAGTAAGGTTGAATCATGGTTTCACTTATAAAGAATGCCATTGCTGATGAAGAACTTCTCCGTGAACCTTCTCAGGAACTTTTTGTCATTAACAAATGCACCCTCGGGGTATTCCTGAGCCTCAAGATACCTCTTCACCTCATGAAACCATGGTTTATCTGCTACCTCTTCAATCTCAATATCACAACAATGTACAGGTTCGTCCAATCTTTCAATGATAATTCGGGGAGCCTCATTGTCCCAATTGACCTTGAACATAGAAGACATCATAGCCAGCGCGTCCGCCAACTGATTCTCCTCTCTAGGGAAGTGTTCAAAGGTTATCTCCTCAAAATGTGGAAGCAATGTCAATACATACTCCTTATAAGGAATAAGGTTCGGGTGTTTCGTATCCCACTCGCCTTTGATCTGACTGATCACGAGAGCGGAATCTCCGAAGACACTTAGAAACTTAATCCTGAGGTCAATTGCTGCTGAAAGACCCATGATGCACGCTTCATACTCCGCCATATTGTTGGTGCAGTTGAAACATAGTCGGGCGGTAAACGGAGTATGAGAGACCTTAGGAGATATGATCACAACGCCAATGCCATTACCCAAAGTGTTTGAAGCTCCATCAAAGTACATAGACCATCGGGATCCCTCCTCAGGTCCTTCATCCGGTCCGGGTGTCTCACAATCAGTTACCAACATGACATTCTCGTCCGAGAATTCAAAGTTCATAGACTGGTAATCATCCACTGCCTGATGTGCCAAATGGTCTGACAACACACTTCCCTTGATTGCCTTTTGGGTCGTGTATTGGATGTCATACTCAGTCAAGATCATCTGCCATCTTGCTATTTTTTCAGACAAAGCAGGCTTCTCGAAGATATACTTGATTGGATCCATCTTCGATATCAACAGAGTAGTGTGAGTAGCATATACTGTCTCAGCCGGAGAGCAGCCCATGCCAAAGTGCAACAAGTTTTCTTGAGCAGTGAGTATCGGGTCTCACAGTCGGTAAACTTTTTGCTAAGGTAATAAATAGCATGCTCTTTTCGGCCAGACTCGTCATGTTGACCCAACACACACCCCATTCAGTTGTCGAGTACTGTCAAGTATAAGATCAAAGGTCTCCCTTCAACTGGAGGCATCAAAATGGGTGGCTCTTGGAGATACTCTTTGATCCTTTCGAAAGCGGCTTGTCATTCATCATTCCAACATACTACTTGATATTTCTTTAGCAGCTTAAAGATTGGCTCACAAGTAGCAGTCAGGTGCGAGATGAATCGGGCAATGTAATTCAGTCGTCCCAGAAAGCCTCCGACTTCTTTCTCAGTTCTGGGAGCTGGCATTTCCTGTATAGCTTTCACCTTTTCCGGATCCACTTGAATACCTTTGTCCCTTACGACGAAACCTAGAAGTTTACCAGATCTCACCCCGAAAGTGCACTTGTTCGGGTTTATTCTCAGCTTATACAATTTTAACCTGTCAAATAACTTCTGCAGATGGTCAAGGTGTTCTTCCTCAGTCTGGGACCTTGCAATCATATCGTCGACGTATACCTCAATCTCATGATGGATCATGTCATGAAACAAAGCAACCATGGCACGCTGATATGTTGCCCCAACATTTTTCAATCCAAAAGGCATGACCTTGTAGCAAAAGGTACCCCATTGAGTAACAAAAGTTGTCTTCTCCATGTCTTCGGGAGCCATTTTAATCTGATTATAACCGGAGAAACCATCCATGAAGGAGAATACCTTATGCTGCGTGGTGTTGTCAACCAGAACGTTGATATGAGGTAGAGGGAAATCATCCTTGGGGCCTGCCTTGTTCAGATCCCTATAGTCAACACACATTCGAACCTTACCATCCTTCTTTGGCACAGGAACCACATTGGCAACCCATTGAGGGTAAGACGTAACTGCTAGAAAACCGGCATCAAACTGTTTCATCACTTCAGCCTTGATTTTCTCAGACATTTCTGGGCGCATTCGGCGGACCTTCTATTTCACGGGAGGACAATCTTCCTTGGTAGGCAGGCGATGAACCACAATATCAGTATCCAAACCCGGCATATCTTTGTAAGACCAGGCAAAGATCTCAACATAGTCACGCAGCATCTGAATTAACCGTTGCTTCACACTAGCTTCCAGATTGGCACCGATCTTGACCTCTCTTTTGTCTATCTCTGTACCCAGATTCACTGATTCCACCGGCTCTTCGTGCAGCTGAATAGCCCTCTCTTCTTGGAGTAGCAGTCTTGCAAGTTCACCAGGCACTTCGCAATCATCTTCACCTTCGTCTTCGGCTAAGTTGATCGGATTTTCGAAGTTATAATTGGCAGTAGCAGAGTCGTTACTAGTGAGATCCAGAGTGGATGTGGACCTGTATATGTGAGTGTGTGTAAAATAGTTGTTTTGCAATATATAATAAAGAAAAAAAGGAGCGCAAAATTTGAAATGCAAGAACGTCCAATGCTTTTATTAATGATATATGAAAATGACACACATAAAGCCCTCACAAATGAAGCCATGGTGCCCCGGGTAAGACATCGGGCCATAGAGTTTAAAACATTGTCTGTTACATATTCAAAACAAAAAGTTTCATTACTGGGTAATAACAGAAACAGGCATAGAATCCTTCGCTGTCTAGTTGTTTAATCCACCCCTGGTAGTAGGATAGATCCAACTGTCAATGTCAAACTCTTCATCATCGTCATCCCTGATAACATTCACCCCTGCATCCTGTTTAGGCTTCTCTAGTGCTCCGAACTCAATCTCTTTCGCATCGATCATGTCTTGTACCTTGTTCTTTAAAGTCTAACAATCATCTGTATCATGCCCTGGGCTATCAGAGTGATAAGCACAACGGGCATTAGGGTTATACTTTGGTGGTGTTGTATTTGGATTCTTTGGGGCTTCCCTTGGAATCACCAGATTGGTCTTCAACAACTGTGGCAGAATCTGAGATAAGGTCATGTTGAGACGGGTGAATTGCCTTCGAGGTCTCTCATACTTTTGTTGATTGTTGTGCTGAGGAACACCAGCAGGTTTTGAAATAACAACCGCATTAATAGCTTGGTGGCGTTCAGGTCTATTCTGGATTTTCGAACTGTAGACGGCACTGGACTCCTTCTCAAAAGGCTTCTTCTCGGTGCTTGATGAAGCACCCTTTTGTATCTTACTGGCCTTAATACCATCCTCAATCCTCTCACCAGTCATAATTAGCTCTGTAAACCCAGACGAAGAGCTTCCAATCAGATGGTTGAAAAATGGACCAGACAGGGTCCCCAGAAACATATCCACAAGCTCTCGATCAGCCAAGGGTGGTTGTACTCTTCCGGCGAGGTCCATCCACTTCTGAGCATAATCTTTGAATCCTTCACCCGTTCCCATTGACATACCCTGGAGTTGGGTACGCGTGGGAGTGAGGTCGGAATTGTATTGATACTGCCTGTAGAAAGCAGTAGCCAAATCTTCCCAACTGCGGATACTGGTTCTGTCCAACTGGTAGAACCATTCAAGCTGAGTCCCTGAGAGACTGTCTTGAAAGAAGTGGATCCATAGGTTCTTATCAGCAGTGTACGGCTGAATCTTCCTCACATATGACTGGAGGTGCAGCTTCGGACAAGAAACTCCGTCATACTTAGCAAAGGCTGGTGCCTTGAACTTGTGGGGAATCACTACCCCAGATGATAGACCCAGATCACCAAAGTCCAGACCAGGCACTTTTTGAACTTCCATCGCACTCAACCGATCTTCCAGTTGCTTGTATCTGTCCTCAGTTGGAGGATATTGTTCTTCGTCGAAGTCCGTCTCGTTGTCGGAGACCACAGGGCTAGGAGCCCTCCTTTCCTCTTGACTATCTTTCCCTCCAGATGAGGTGGTCAAATCAACTTCATTCTGTAGCCTGTTGCCAAACCTGTGACCCGTGTTAAACATGATTGTCCTATTCTTCTTCTTCTTCTCTTTCAGAATCAGGGTCTTCAGGTCTTGCTGACCCTTAGCTAGATTCATGAACAACTCTTGAAATTGGGCATTCTGAGCCTGTAGGGCCTTGATGGCTTGCTCGGTTGAAGGTTCAGCAGACATGATGAGTGCTGAAACAAACAGCAAAGAAGATAAGAGACCTGTAATGGGTACCTGTTATGAAGTGCATGGGATGAAATGTGTATGCTATGATTTCCAAGACAATCGAGAGATTCAAATTTGTAAACAAGAAATGAAACGCACTTTATTAGACAAACTTTGAAATTCAAATTGTTCAACTGATGCCCTTAAGGCGTTACAAGAATGGAAATACTGAAAAGTAAATAAAACTGGAAGGGAAATAATCAAAGGACAATCAGTGCTCCCATGGTCTCTTCTTGTCGGTGCGGACATAGTCATTGAGAATCTGCTCGTTCTCCAACTGCCTAGTCAACCTCTGGATCTTCTGCTCTTGCTCATTAAACTTCTCTCGGTAAGCATCTCGTTCCTCTCTCAGCTGCATCCAAGACCTCTTCAGTGCCCCAATGTCGGTGGGCATGTAAGGGTGGAGGATGGTAGGAAGAACCCCCTCTTCATTAGCAATTTAAACAATGATAGGCCGGACAGCTTCATATGGCATACCCATCTTTTGGGCACGGATACAGACCCATCTGAGATATGGCTCCATCGGAAGTGAAGTCTTTGGGCCCAACTCGTGTGGATCAGATCTGTGAACTCTATCCCAAGCCCTTATGAATCTGCGGCGTTGCTCGTTGCTATCCCCTTGAAAATCAAAGATGATACTAGACATTAACAGCTCATGAGGTCCTTCTCTTCTGGCTCTCCCAAACTGACGTAAGGCTAAGCATGGATCATAAGAAATTCCTCCATGGGTTCCTATCAGTGGAACATTAGGGTACTCCCCGCATCGATCAATAACGGCCACCTCGTCCATAACCTTAAGAGTCCAAATGATGTCATTATGAGAGAGAGACATAACCCTATAGGCCCAGCCCATGCCTTCTTTGTTCTTCAGCACTGACTTGGGGAGGTGCGAAATAAACCACCTCGCCAATAACGGAGCACAGCACATCAAGGTCCCCCGCTTTCGGGCAGTACGGGCATATAGCTGATGAAGAATGTCACCCAAGAGAGTGGGTACAAGATTACGAGAGATGAATATTTTTACCGCATTCACATCAACAAAAGAGTCAGAGTTCGGAAACAAAACCAAGCCATATATCAGAAGAGCCAGAATATCCTCGAATACCTTGAAGTCTAGACTATCCCAGAAATAGTTAGCCTTACCAACCAAGAACTTAGTCAGAAAGCCCTTTGCTCCACTTCTAGTCTCCCAATTAGCCATTACCTCCCCCTTTGTCAAATGAAGGGCTGCAACAATCTCTTCAGGTCTAAGGATCTTCTCCCAACCAGTAAACGGGGTCTGCTCCAGAATGGAGATACCGAGCAGATCAGAAAACTCCTCTAGGGTAGGAACCAACTGATAGTCTTGAAAAGTAAAGCAATGGTACAATGGATCATAGAATTGGACCAAAACACTCATCATCTGCTCGTCCAATTTGGAGGTGACCAAACTGAGAAGATATCCATGTCTTCTGATGAATGAGGTAGTATCAGACATCTTTGCAATCAACTCTTTAAGCAAGGTGGGAACCTGGACATAGTTGATCCGGATGGTATTCCTATGCATGAGCATCATGATGACCTACAAAACAGAACAAAGATGAATCCCTCTTGTCTTTGAAATAGGTTAGTCCAATGTAAGATGTATGCAATATTATGATGTCATGATGTCCTGATAGTAAGCACACCACAAGTATCCACAAATAGCGAACATGGTAAAGGCACACAAGTCACACAGAGAGCCCTTAGATTTCAGGCTGGAAAGGAGCTTAGGTATTACCCTCTTTAAGTTTAGTTGGTTCAAACCTGTCCTAAAAATAGTAACCGGGTTCTAGAGGATCTCAATATCACTGACTACCCTCGATCGGTCATAATTCCAGTTTAGCAACCTTTTCTTGCGGCCGGAATCATCGCGAGAGTTTAGTCTCAATGAGTGTAGCATACTGCTACTGTTCTATGGCCAAGTTGGTCAATTTAAAGGTTCTAAGGTCAGTTGGTGCTTAATGACCCCTTAGATGACCCATATGCTCCTCGTTCCAACACAAGGGATATCGGTACAATCTAAAGTGCCACACCAATGTAGCCACTGCTTCAACCGTATCGGTCTATGCTGTACAGTTCCCTCACAGTTTATTGCTACTTACCTAAAGGGTATCCCCAGACCCGGGTTAGGATCTATAGTAACTCCAATACAAGCCCACAAATATAAAGCATACAGAGCAAGCAACTGAAAACACAATGATCTAATCCTAAGGTACACCTCACTTATTATAATCCCCAGCAGAGTCGCCAGTTCAGTGATACGGTGGGAGAGAACTGACTGCTTTTGGAATGCTGGTTCGCGTTTTGCGTTTGTTTTTGCAAAATGTCGCGGTAAGCAAGAGTCGCCACCGTCTTTTATTTTATCCAACAAGGAAAGGAAAAAAGCACAGAAAAGTTCCTTTTTCGAGATGTTTCTCGGGTCCGGGGGGTAGATTATAGAAAGGGAATGTGTTAGCACCCTTTCTATCCGTGGTTATCCACGGGCTCTTAGGTACTTGCTCAAAGTGTTTTCAAAAATTGCTTTTCTTTGTGTTTGTGGGTTTGAAAGAAGTTTTTGTTTGAAAGGTGTAAGTGCGAAAAGTTTTATTTGTTTTGAGAGAGCAAGTACTTAAGAACCATCTACCTACTCGAAAAAGGAATCAATCTGTACTAATGTCCTTTAGACAATGCTATCCCACTATTGATGAGTAGGTAGCATCGTCGTTGGAGTTTTAAGGGTCAATTCGATTAAGGGACGTGTGGTCACTAAAGCAATGTTAGAACACCTTAGCGGTAACCCTAATGTCTTAGATCATTTTTCCGAGGCAACCGTTTTGAGGCAACTATGATCTTTGGACAAGAGGGCGACCTCTAAAACTTCCTATACTCAATGACCGCATTCGAAGGCAACCAAGTGAGGTGTACCCTAAGAGTGCGCATGTGCGAGTGTGTTATTTCGGTTAATTTTATCTTTGTACATGTCAATGGTTATCTATGTTGATTTTAGGTTTAAACATTTGATCTTGTCATGCATTCCCTATTACCAAACATCTAACAGTTTATGAGTTACGGAAATTAAATTGCGGAAATTAAATCTAACTATTACAAGGCGTCGGGTATTTACATCGCCAAAAGCAACCCTTTGAAATTTAAATGCGGAAAATAAATAAAGCGATAAAATAATTAAAGGTCCTATTAAACTATTACATCCCGAGAACAAATACAATAATATGGTAAAATGGATCGCGTGCGGAAAATTAAATCGAATGCGAGTTTTTTAGGGTTTTGATCCTTTTTTGAAAGAAAGTAATTTTTGGTTATTTTTTGAATTAAAAGAAATTAAATTAAGTCAACAATTGAATTAATAAACTAATTAATTAATTAAAATATTTTTGTGTTTTTTGGATATTTAAAGAAATAAATTAAATTTGATTTAAAGTTAGTAAAACCTAATTATCTAAATTAATTTTAATTATTGCAAAAATATTAAAAGTTATACCTTATTAAAACTATATTAATTAAATTAATATTTATTTACAAAAATAAAATGCTGAATTTAATTTTAATAAATAAAATATATTTTTTGGTTTTTTGATTTTATGAGAAAAAGTTTTAATTGGTTAGTGATTAAAAACAATAACAATAAATAAATAAATAAAAGAAAGAAAGAAAAAGAAATAACCAAGGGGGGTGTTGGGCCTGATCAGGGGTGAGAATTGTAACTTTTAAGACCCAAATTCGCTGCAAGCCTGGTTGACTTTTGGATTCAGTGTGCATTGGTTAACTAGGGCGTATGATGGACTTTCATTCTGGGCCACTAGATCCGGCCTTGGGCCATCTGGCAGATGATTGGATGATGGTGTATGGTGAACCACAACTCCTGAAACGCGTTGGATTTCCTGGAAAAAAAATAATATGCAATTGGGGGACCTGGGATTCGAACCCAGGTCCTCTGAGTCACTAACGCACGCCACAACCACTGCACCAACATGCTTCATTCGTTATAATATGGGACAACAATTATTATATTAGAAAACAAATAAAATGCCAGAATTGAAACAAAAAACCGCGCGAACGTTTGAACCAACGAATGGGAAGGGGACGCGTCATCGTCTTCCTCACTCAGCCCTGTTTTTTTTACCTGCGGATTTATATCCGTAGCTAAATCCCTAGGTCAAACCTAAAACCAATTCTAGGCCATGAAAACTCAGTCTAAGACCATGGTGTTGTTCGTCTGGACATCCTGAACACATCTAGACCATCCTTGAACCTTGATTTCACCTGCAAACGAAATGCCCAAAAATACGATCCAAGAACCCTAGAATCGGCTAGGGGGTTACAGGCTATATAAATGCAATCAAATAATGTCAAAAGCTTCTAAATGGAACGATAAGCATGAATATGTAAAGATTTTGCCAAAAAAATGCAAGAATTGGAGGATACGAATTCAACTGAAAAGTGATTTTCAGAGAGGCTTACAGCGCTTTAGAATGTGCGTGGGGAGTGGTTTTGAGTTGGCTTCGCTTTAGTGGATGTCCAGCAAGTGGTTCACGTTGAGCTTTGGACTTGAAAACACCTCTATGTGCAATTTCAGTTTCAAGCTTTTTTTCAAATTTTCCAAGTTTGGTTTTTGTATTCTTGCAGCTTCTAACCTCTAACTCGTGCCTCTTTGCATTGTATATGTAACATGGAATGAATTAGGTTAACTTTCTTGGGCTGAATCCTTATGCATTGATGTTTGGAGATATGATTTGGTCCTCCATTAAAAAGCTTCCAATTTTGTCCAAAATCCAATATTTTGTTCATGATATGGCTTGATACGAGTTTGATCATGTCCATGATGACAATTAAGACCTATATCAATCAAAAAGATTCCAAGTGATCAATATTTGGATTTTATTTGATTTAAATTGATTTAAAATGAATTAATTCAATAAAAAATCAAATAAAATAGAAAAATTAATAAATGGACACAAGGCTGAAGCTAGGACACGTGTGTAGTGTGACAAGACCAAATCAAGTGGAAAGAATGGGCCCATTTATCAAAATTTGAAGTTTTGGGGATAGTTGACTTTTGGTAATTTTGCAAAAAAGTACAACTTCAACAATACATAACTTCTTCAATTTTGAACTTTTGGAAGTGTACTTGGACTTTTTAGAAAGATTGAGATGTCCTCTAACCAACCCTTTTGGTCTCATTTCATTTTGATATTCCACGCTCAAGTTATAAGCTTTGGAATATAAGGTGTTTTTGTTGACTTTCAAAAATGACCTATAATGTCCAAATTTGTAACTTTTTGTGAGTGCATTTATTGATCTTGGGGTATGAATATGGATTGTAGGAAATTGCATCCTCTTCAAGATGAGCTTTGTATGGGTCATTTCTCACAAAGTATGAGAAAGTTATGCTTGGTCAAAGTTGTGTTGACTTTTCCTACAAAACCCTAATTTAGCATCTTTTGAGTCTTGATGAATTTTGAGCAATCCTTGATGAATTATGATCAACCCTTGATCAAATGATGAAATATCTTTCCAAATGATAATGTTGACAAAAAATCTTGAAGTTTGACTGTATTTGGGTCACAGTTGAATTTTGCCCTAGCACAATCAATTTTTGGGCCTCTTGAGCAATTGACTGACCAAACTTCCTCTGCAAGGCTTGAAATTTGACATGGATGAACTTGAGACCATATTAGGACATTGGGAAGAACTTGAGATCATTTGGATTCAAGGACCTTTATGCAACACAAAACCCTAATTTGAGGTTGACCGCCTTAGGAGATGATTTGACTGTCCAACCCTTGAGCAATCTTGAGCCATTTGGAGATTATTTTTGCAATGTTTTGAGAAATATGGGAGGGAAAATTTTGGGGTACAACAATATGGAAATTATATAATAACCCTTACAAATGGACCATTGTGCCTCGGGTAAGACACAAGGTTTTAAGAGTTTGAATTGTTTTAATATTACAGATCCAACAAAATGTAAAGACAAATTACTGTGGGATAAAAGTGGTCGGGACAAAATCTCTACCCTCCCAGTTGCTGGGCCCTCCACTGACAGTTGGGAAGATCCAATCCTCCAGTTTGCAGCCATCTCCAACATCCTCTAACGCGTTAACTTCACGGTTGTTGATCTTCAGGGGTGGTCCTCCGGCACAAGTGCGGCGTATAGTCTTCTGAGCACCTGAAGTGAAACCTAGGCCAAACTTGTCAGACTTGTATGGGATATCTGGGAGTTGTCCCCAGATAGTGCATCCACCTTCTTATATCACTGATTTTGCATCCTTCAAAGATGACATCTTGAGTGGAGGCCTTGTGATCTTGGGAACAGCCCTGGTTACTGCCACATCTTGCGGGACTTCCTCAAAGTGTTAGAATGGAGTTTCAATAAATTTACCATCTAATTCCACATATCTGAAGGAATTGAGATGACTGATCATATACTCTTCTTCTCCATGAACGGTGATAATCTTCCCTTGAATCAGATACTTCATCATTTGGTGTAATGTAGAAGTAACAACGCCAACATTATGAATCCATGGTCGTCCTAGTAAGCAGGAGTTTAAAGGGAGAATATCCATTACATAAAAAGTTGAATCAAATGTTTGGGTTCCAAACTTTATAGGGATATCCACTTCCCCATGCACCATCCTTTTTGAGCCGTCAAAGTCCCTCACTACTATGTTACTTGGCTTCAATGTCAATCCCTCACAGTCAAGCCTATCAAGAGCCTTTTTAGGCAATATATTCAGAGATGAGCCAGTGTCCACCAAAGCAGGAGCCAAGGTTGTGCCCCTGCATTCCACTGAGACATGAAATCCCTTATTATGCTTCCTTTCTCTTGGCATTAAATTAACATCCAAAAAACCTAGACCATTATCTACGGTCAAGCTGGCTACGCAGTCTTGGAACTGATCGGTAGATGTTTCTTGGGGTACATGGGCAATTTACATGAATTTTACCAAGGCTTTTGCATGCGCCTCAGAACATAGTAGTAAAGCCACCATGGAAATTTTAGATGGAGTTTTCCCCAGTTTCTCTGAAGATGTGAAAAACACAAGAAGGGGGGTTGAATTGTAAAACTTAAATCAAAAGATTAATCAACACTGTATTTTTATCCTGGTTCGTTTGATCTCAAACTACTCCAGTCCATCCGTCAAGGTGATTTCGCCTCTCTCCAACGAGGTCTTAATCCACTATATTCAATAGGATTACAACAACTACTTTAACAATTGTTAAAGCCTTCTTGAGTATAACCACAAACCGGTTTATCTCAAGGAAATCTCTTTACAAATAATTGAACAAATAATGTGTTTGATGTTTTCTAATAAAACAGTATACCACAACTGTGATAATACACAAATTTAAGCTTAGAATGAAACTGGATTGCTAAAGCGTTTGAATGAGCGTGATTGGAAAGCTTAGCAAATGTATGAGTGCGTGCGTTTTCGTAGGCGTCTATATGCGTGCATAGATTATTAGCCTTTTCTTTTCTCACACTGACTTGTTTATATAGCCAAGGCAAAGATACGTTGTTGTCCATAAAGCTCTTTCAATGATAATAACATTCTTTCCTTTTTGAGAAGATCTTGTCTTGGATAAAGCCGCTGGTAATTAATCTGTCTTGAATGCTTAGTAACGCTTCAGAGTGTTCTCTGCTTATGGTAATCAGAGTGTTCTTTTGCTTTAACTAATGACGACGCTTTTGAATGCTGATGACTTGGTAAGGATCTTGATCAGAGTTAGAGTATTTTAAGTGCAGATTCTGGTCATCAGGCTTCAGCGTATGATCTGGTAACTTCAGCGTGTAGCATATGTTTGATCTTCTGATGCTGATTCCATCAGAACTTCTGTAAATACACAACATAATTTTAAGCAGTATATATGTCTTATATATAAATCTTATAATTTATTTATTCTTGTATTTTTTTATCATCAAAACTCTAATTGAGGGTTGTAGGATCAAACTATGTTCTAATAATCTCCCCCTTTTTGATGATGACAAAAACCAGATTTTTTTCAATTAAAAATAAAGAATAAAAGGTATCAGAGATTAAAAATAAAGAATAAAAGGTATCAGAGCAACAAAGAGAAAAACTCCCCCTGTGTTGATTACTTCCCTTTAATTCCAAGAGTCTTTGAGCATCAGAACTTTACTGTTTCTTTCGTCATAATTTTGTACCTGTTCAAGCTTTTCAGAAGAAAGAAATTCAAATAGATCAGAATGTTTGAGACTTATGTCTCAGTAATCCGTTATTGAAAAATATCATTCTTTCTCCCCCTTTTTGTCAGTTATCAAAAAGCACAAATAATCAGAGCTAAAATAATCAGAGCTAAAAATGCATTTATATTTAAAACAGAAGCAATGATAAGTTCAGAACATGTAAAAATATTACAGATAAACAAGTTATAAAAACAACAAGGAATTTTCTAAGAAGGAGGAGGAAGTCGTGTGAACAAAGCCTCCAACATGCTCTTGATTTGGGTGTTAGTTTCCTGTTGCTGAGTTAACATGTTCGCTATTGCATCAATTTTGGTGTCCTGCTTATCCATTCTTTTATTCATCAGCATATCAGATCTTTTCAAGTCTTCAAGAGTCTGCCTGTCAAGGGAGGAAGCTTGAGAATCTTCAGAAACAGGTTGCTTCTTAGAGCTTTCAGAAATATCTTCTTCTTGACCCAAGTCTTCAGCTGGAATCATCTGTTCTTCTGACTCTGGTTGATCTTTGGAAGCTGGACGATGTTCAGACCAAGGGGCAATGTCCAGATGGAGAACTTCTTCCTTAAGCAGCTTGCTCAGAACTGGACCTTCAATTTCTTTCAGCAGATTGCTGAAGTTCTGTTGAGCTTGTCCATAGCTCTATTCTTGCAGCTTAAAGGTTTCAGAGCATACCCATCTTCTGAATTTTGTCCAAAGGTAGTCAGAAGCAGCAGGATCAACCAATTCCAGACTTGCTTGTTTCAGAGAAGTGATCCACTTCTGTACTTCTGTTTCAAAGTTCAATATGCTGGAACCAACATCTGGATGTTTTGGTTTAGGGATAGCAGTTTTGTGGTTTATTGCAGCAAGGCGTTCAAGGACTGTTAAATCAATGACAGTCTTGCTGTGGTCGTCTGAATTGTCTTTTGGTGAGGGAGTGGGTGAGTCAGGAATTATGATTGGACTTGATGGGGAATTTGGTGGAGTTAATTCTGGTGAAGAGGGAAGTTGAGGAATATTTACAATGGTGCCAAAGGGAAATTGAATGGCCAGAGTTTGTGGTTCAGGGGATTCAGAGGGTTAACCCTCAAAAGTTTGGATCTCAGGTTGTGGAGAATGTTCAGGTTGAGGAGACGGTGAATTAATTTCTGGTTGAGGAGATGAAGGTTGTGGGATTTTTGGTTCTGGAGAGAGTGGAATTTCTGGTATTGGTGAGAGGGGAATTTCTGGTTGTGGTTCTGTGTGGGTTTCAGGATTTGGATTTTCTGGTGTGGGAACAGAAGTGTGTTGGTCTATATCAGAAAGAACTTTTTCAAGTTCTTGTTGGGTTTCAACGATATTTGGATTTTGAGGTTGGGAGAGAGATCTTCTTAGAGTTAATGATTCAGAGGGATCAAAGTCAAGGTCAAAATCATCAAAAGTTTGAGGTGTTGGGTTTTCAGATGGAGAATTGGGATAGATGTTGATACAACAGTTGAATCTAAAACAGTTACAGAAGAAGAATTACCTCTCTTCTTAGGAGTCTGCTGAGAAGATCCTTCTGCAACAACTTTTCTTTTCTTTGTCTTCTTCAGAACAACCTCTGGAGCCTTCTGCTGAAGATCTTGAATATTCAGATTTGGTGTTGTACCATCAGCCTTGCAAGCATCCAGATATCTTAGAATTATTTCAGGTTTAGAGTCAATTTCTGAGAACAGAGGGAAGTTGTCCAGAGGGACTCTTCTGCTGGAGATTGCATCAAAAGGAGTGACGCTGGGCTCCTTCTTGATGTTCTCTATCAACTTCATTTTCTTCAGATTTTTGGCATTCAGCTGTTTGCCAACAGCAGCTTCCAGAGTGCTGATTTCTTGAGCCTCTGTCAGATGATCAATCAGCCTATTCTCTGTAAGAATATCTGATATCAGTCTTCCCAAGGGTATCCAATCCCTTTTTGTTCGCTCCTCTTCTCTTGTTTCTTTGACACTTGTTCTGAGATGGTTGAACAGAAGATGAGCCAGATTTATCTTGATCTTCTGAGAGATGAAATAGATCAGAAACTGCTGATCAATATTAATGTAATCAGGAGAGCTAGTAGGCTTCCTGTGGTTGAAGCATCCCAAAATGATCTTGGCCCAAATTCTGTGTTTGTCCTTTAAATCCCTTATCTTGCTGGAGGGAAGCCCCAGAGTGAAGATTTCCCTTGCAATTAGGGCAGCATCAACACACCTTTCTGCCATATCAATGCAACGAACACCATCACCATTGTAGCCTATGAGTCTTGCAATCAGGTCTTCAGTAATAACGATCTTCTTTCCCATAATATAAGACGTGACTTGATGATTTGAAGAAGAAGCGTGAATCCAAAATTCCTTTACCAGAATAGGAAATGTTGGACCCACCAGTCTGTCAAAATACCTTTCCCAGCCTTGAGCTTTAATTTCTTCAGATAGATCAAACCCATTCTCCTTAAGACTGTTGAAATCCACGATTAATTCTGACAGAACTTCAAGGTTTTTGACTGGTGTTAGAAGTGTTCTGAAGGGTACTTCATATTGTTCAGATGAAACAGTTTTCTGGGAACCTGCAGTAGGAATGCCGGAAGAAGCCATGTTCACACGAAGGTTTTTGTGAAAAAAGATTGAAAGGGTTTCTTGAGAAAGTAAGAACGCTGAAATCAGAAATATTCAGAGAAAAATGAAAGTGAAGGTAAAGCGTGTAAATGGTGTGAAGTGTGTTTAAATAGATTTCTAAAAAGGTTTTGAAAACATAAACGTTAAGAGAGAGAAATTAATAATGATTATTAGCATTTAATGATAGCTGATTTTAGGGGATTCAGAAAGATATTTGGAACGGTTACCCATGACATGTGTCTCAATGCATCCAATCAGCGCTTTTGCCTTTTCAGAAACGTGAACGCGTGTTCAGCCTCAGAAAATAGCTGATGACTGAATCACACTTGTTTGCTTGAGTGAACAGCACATCTCTATCCTGGAAATGAAGCGCTCAGATCTTCATGGATAGATTCTGATACAATCTGCACTTCTAAAGTTCTGAAAGAAGATTGGTCAGTAGTTCACATAAAAATAAACAAAGTTCTGAAGGTTAATATATAGAATCAAAACAATTTCATTCTGGGCAGAGCTTCATGCTGAGATGTTTCAGAATGAAGTTGAACCTATCTTCAGAAAGTGGTTTTGTAAAAATATCAGCCCATTGATGGTCTGTGTTAATAAATTTTAATTTTAAAATCCCTTTCTGAATATAGTCCCTAATAAAATGTTGTTTTATTTATATATGCTTAGCCCTAGAATGTAAAATTGGATTTTTGCTGAGACAAATAGCAAAAGTATTGTCACAGAGGATATGAATATTACTCTCAAATATCTGGAAGTCCTCAAGTTGACTTTTCATCCAGAGCATTTGTGTGCTGCATCCAACTGCTGCTATGTATTCAACTTCTGCTATTGATAGAGCAATTGTGGATTGTCTTTTGCTGGACCATGAGATCAAATTTTCTCCCAGAAACTGGAAGCTTCCAGAAGTGCTTTTATGTTCTACTCTGTCTCCAGCAAAATCAACATCACAGTATCCTACTAAGCTGTAATCACTTGATTTTCTATAAAACAAACCCAGATTAGTAGTACCTTTCAGATACTTGAAAATTTGCTTAACTGTTGTTAAGTGAGATTCTCTAGGATCTGATTGGAATCTAGCACAAATGCAAACACTGAATAAAATGTCAGGCCTTGAAGCCGTCAGATAGAGAAGAGAACCAATCATACCTCTGTAGACCTTCTATTATACCTTTTTACTT
This sequence comes from Vicia faba, assembly GCA_948472305.1. Classification (NCBI taxonomy): domain Eukaryota; kingdom Viridiplantae; phylum Streptophyta; class Magnoliopsida; order Fabales; family Fabaceae; genus Vicia; species Vicia faba. The sequence goes on from OX451738.1 coordinate 1,226,563,256, forward strand.
ACCTCTTCTCTTTCCAGAATGCACGTGGGATGCATTGGAATTTTTGATGGCTTACATTCTGAGAGATCAAATTTCTTCAGAAGTTCTCTGACATATTTGCTCTGATGAATGTAAGTTCCTTCTGGGGTTTGATTGATCTGGATGCCCAGAAAGAATTTCAGTTCCCCCATTAGGCTCATCTCAAATTCTGCCTGCATACACTTAGCAAACTTCCTTCCCAGAGAAGGTTTAGTAGATCCAAATATGATATCATCAACATAAATCTGACATACTAAAATGTCATTCTTAACTGTCTTACATAATAAGGTTGTGTCCACTTTCCCTCTGGTGAATTCCTTTTCTAACAGGAAGTTACTGAGTCTTTCATACCAAGCTCTGGGAGCTTGTTTCACACCATACAGTGACTTCTTTAGTTTGAAAACATATTCTGGATTTTTGGAACTTTCAAAACCAGGGGGTTGGTGCACATATACCTCTTCTTCTATATAGCCATTTAAGAATGCACTCTTAACATCCATCTGATACAGAGTGATGCCTTTATTAACAACAAATGAAATTAAGAGTCTGATAGATTCTAACCTGGCGACTAGAGCAAAGGTTTCTGTATAGTCTATCCCCTCTTGCTGACTATAACCTTGTGCTACCAATCGTGCTTTGTTTATGATGACTTCACCTTGTTCATTCAGTTTATTTCTGAACACCCATTTTGTTCCAATGACGTTGAATCCTTTTGGTTTAGGAACTAGATCCCATACGTCATTTCTTGTGAATTGATTTAGCTCCTCTTGCATTGCTAGAACCAAGTCACTGTCCAGAAGTGCTTCATCAATTGTTGATGGTTCAATTAGAGAAACAAGTCCCATGTGGGATTCTTCAGAGTTTCTGAAGCTAGCTCTTGTTCTGATTGGATCTCCCTTTCTTCCTAAGATTGTTTCTTCTAGGTGATCCATGCTGCTTCTGGATGGTCTTTTCTGGAGTTGATCAACAGAAGGTGTTGGATTGCTTGCAGTGCCTCTTTCTGATGTTGAGGGAGTGTCTCTGTTAAGAGCTTCTGATGACTTGTCTTCAGTACCTGTGAATTCAACTTCCATACCTGCAAGGAATTCATCTTCTTTGACTTTTGAGAGTTAAGCTTATCATCAAAACGAACACTGATTTATTCTTCCATAATATGTGTTTCTGTATTGTATACTCTGTACCCTCTTGAGCGTTCAGAGTATCCTAACATAATACACTTTTGTGCTTTAGAGTCAAACTTGTTCAAATAATTTTTTGTATTCAAAATAAAGCATGTACATCCAAATGGATGAAAATAAGAAATGTTGGGCTTTCTGTTCTTCCATAATTCATATGGAGTCTTTTCCAGAATAGGTCTTATGGAGATTCTATTCTGAATGTAACACGATGTGTTTATTGCCTCTGCCCAGAAGATCTTAGCAACGTTTGTCTCGTTGATTATGGTTCAGGCGATTTCTTGCAATGTTATGTTCTTTCGTTCTACAACTCCATTTTGATGGGGAGTTCTAGGACAAGAGAAATCATACAGAATGCCTTTGTCATTAAAGAATGACTCAAAATCTTTATTTTCAAATTCTCCACCATGATCACTTCTGACTTTGACGATTCTAAGATCCTTTTCATTCTGAACTTGGTTGCAGAAGGTGACAAACACAGAGTGTGACTCGTCCTTGTGTCTTAAGAACTTTACCCATGTCCATCTGCTATAGTCATCTACGATTACTAACCCATACTTCTTGCCACTGACTGAAGCAGTTTTAACTGGTCCAAATAAGTCAATGTGCAGAAGTTCTAATGGCTTAGAGGTGGAAACAATGTTTTTAGATTTGAAAGCTGGTTTTGCAAACTTTCCTTTCTGACATGCTTCACACAGAGCATCTGAATTGAACTTCAGGTTAGGAAGTCCTCTGACCAGATTGAGTTTGTTAATCTGAGATATTCTTCTCATACTAACATGTCCCAATCTTCTTTGCCAGATCTATTACTCGTTGTTAACAGACAGAAGACACTTTACATTCTGACTTTTTATTTTAGAAAGTTTTATTTTATAAATGTTGTTTCTCCTCTTTCCATTAAATAGGATAGTCCCATCTTTCTAACTAACAGCTTTGCATGAATTTTGATTAAAGATTATATCATAACCGTTATCACTTAATTGACTTATGGATAACAGGTTATGCATTAATCCATCTAATAATAAAACATTACTGATAGAGGGAAGATTTCCATTACCTACAGTTCCAGAGCCAATGATCTTTCCTCTCTGATTGCCTCCAAAACCTACGTGGTCTCCAGGCTTAAGTTTCAGGCTTTGGAACATATGCCTTCTTCCCGTCATGTGTCGTGAGTAGCCAGAGTCCAGGTACCATGACTGGTGTTTCTGCTTTGCTGCTAAAGATATCTGCCACATGTATTATTTTATCCTTAGGTACCCATATTTTCTTGGGTCCTGATTTGTTAGTTTTACCAAAACTCTAGTTAAATTTTGGTTTGACAGAATAATTACTACTTGTATATTTGATGTCATGTGTGTGCCCATATACAAAGTGTGAATCAAGTGGAGTACGTTTTATCACTAAATCCATGGCATTTTTTGGTGTAGGTACCTTACCTTGATATCCTATCCCTTTTCTGCCATTTCTGCTAACTCCATAGATCATTGAAGCCATTTTGCTTCTGTTTATGTTTTTAGCTAGAAACTTCTGAAAGCTGTGGTCATACCCCTGTTGGCTCCTAAATTCGACACCTTTGTTTTGATTGATGGCAGCCATTAAAAGCTGAAAGATGCTTTCGACTGGCTAAGCTTGTCGAAGTGCCCGTCGAAAGATGGCAAAATACTTAGAGGATTTTTTCCAAGGAAGAAGGCTGATTGCCTTCGACGTCGAAGGATTTTTCGTCGAAGACGTCTCTTGATGAAGGTGTTCGATGGTCCAGAGTGGAGCAGTTTGAAATTCAAAGCTTTGGAGGGAAAACGGTTTCCAGCAGTTACTACGTGCAAACGTGCAAGGATCTGGAGCGTCGAGCATGGAGAACGTGCCAAGTGGCTTAATCTCGAAGCAGTGTAACTGCCCGACGGTTACTTGGATGTTTTAGTATAAATAGGAGTAGACGTGTAGTTTCTCGCGTGTGTTCACAATAAATACATAGTCACTCATTTAGATTCAAGTACCCAGTGTGAGCGAAAGAATTGTTGAGAAATGTATGTGTGAAACACCAATTTTATCAATTAAAAGTCATTTACTTTTCCAGTATTTTACATGCTTTTCTCCTTTAAGATTCCTGTCGAACCTTTACTTTAAAGCCTTATTTATTTTACCAAGCCTTTCCTTTATGCAATTTACTTGAAACATTTTACTTAAAGCCTTATCCACATTAATCAAACTTCAAAATCAACCTATGTCCATAGGATCAATCTGATCGATCCTGCGAGTAACCAAATAAGTAACCATTTGGAGGATCAGCGGTTGTTTACCAAAACCCAAGGTAAACAAATTGGCACACCCGGTGGGACTGTGTGTTGATTGTTGAAAAATAATCTCATCTTTTCGAGTTGTATGTTATTGAGGAGTGGTAGAATATACACCAACGATAATAATACTGCCAGAGGAAGGGAAGAGATGGCGAATCCGCCAAACAATAACGAAATCCCACAAACAAGTGTGGGAGCAACGGTTAATATGACCGTAAGTGAAGCGACGAATGTTGGTTCGACACCAGCAGTGTCAGTCACAACCACGGGGCCAATAACTTCGTTTTCAGGCCCCAGAATACCTTTGGGAACCCCCCCTCCAAGGGGAAATATAGGCACAAGGCCTGTGGTTCCCCCAGGATTTATTCCATTCTATGGTATGCCAACTTCTGAAGTGGCAAGCCTGACGAATGCTGCGTCCACTTATTCAGACCCTTTCGTGAGTGCTACTTCGCCACTCCAAGGCTCTGGAGTAGGCATGGCGAATAGAAATAGGACCCAATTCCCAGGAGGAACGTCCCAAGTAGCCCATGGCCTTACAAATGCCTCGACAGCAGTCTTGAGGCAACAGATGGACGAAAGCAACCATGATATGGTGCAAATGTTGGCACAAACCTTGAGTACAGTGCTAAATCCTCTAATACAAAATACTACTCAGTCGAATCAGCAAGTTACAGCGCAAATGACGCGTTTGGCTGACTTCTTTGGAGTACTCCCACCTATTCGACAGCCCCAAAGGGCGCAAATAAGAGGAAATCAGGGGATATTTGTAGAGGAAGAAACCACCATTAATCAGGCCCAACAGCCTGTAGAACAACCTGTCGAAGAACCTAGGGTAATAGCCCCAGAGGTAAGGTTAGTTAACAGAAACCAAAATGCTGACGAAGTGGTTCAGCATATCCAACACCAAAACATGGGTTTGGAAAATAATCTGGCAACCATGATCGAAAGGATCATGAATCAGAATGGGATGAACATGGGCTTTCGAAGGCCCAACTTTACATCTCCATTGTCAGAATACGTATTGCAAACGGATTTACCTCCTAGGAGCAAAGTCCCCAAATTTACTAAGTTCTCTGGGGACACGACAGAATCTACTGTCGAACATGTGGCAAGATATTTGATCGAAGCAGGAGACATTTCAAATAATGAAAACCTGAGGATCAAATACTTCCCAAGTTCCTTAACCAAGAACGCTTTTACTTGGTTCACAACTCTACCCCCCAATTCGATCCACCATTGGACCCAGTTGGAAAGATTGTTCCATGAACAATTCTATATGGGGCAAACCAAGATAAGCCTGAAAGAACTGGCGAGTGTGAAGAGACGTTTCACTGAACCTATAGACGAATATCTGAATAGGTTTAGGTTGCTTAAGGCGAGATGTTTTACACAGGTGCCAGAACATGAGTTGGTCGAAATTTCCGCAGGCGGTCTAGATTATTCCATTAGGAAGAAGCTAGATACCCAGTACCTAAGAGACATGGCCCAACTGGCCGATAGAGTTCGACAAGTCGAACGCCTCAAAGCTGAAAAAGCTAAGGCAACGAAAACTCACAAGAGAGAGAGAGTAGCTTACATTGAGATGGATGACGAAGATCTAGAATCCTTCGACGATACTTTAGCTGTCGAAGAAGGAGAAGTCGATTTAGCAGAACTAAAACAAGGGCCTCCATACTCTTGTAAACAGTTAGTCCCCTCAAATGGGAAAAATCCCATTGGTCCAGACAGGACCAACGATAGGTTCCCAAAAAAGACTTATAGTTTTGACATCACAAAATGTGATGAAATATTCGACTTGCTAGTTAAAGATGGCCAAATGATAGTACCCCCTGGGGTAAAAGTGCCTCCTCTTGATCAAAGAAAGAAGAGAGGTTTTTGCAAATATCATAATTTTCTGGGCCATAAAACTTCTCAATGTTTTCTTTTCAGGAATCTTGTGCAAGATGCTATTGAGGAAGGGAGATTAAAGTTTGCTGACAAATCCCCCATGGCTGTCGACCCCAATCCACTAAAGGCTGAAGCCCACTACGCAGAACCCTCTGAAGTGAATGTGATAGAGGCGACCAGCATCCAGTCGAAGAAGCCAGGCATTACCATGGTCGAAGTCTCAAAGGACCACATCAACATGCCAATCTTTGGCAGTTTTTCTGGAAACTTATCCAGGAAGACAATTGAGGCTGTCCAGAAAGCGGTCGAAGACCCGAAGTCGAAGACTGCTGAAACACAAACAACTGGACCAAAGCCCAGTTCCCACTTGGCCACTGTACAAGGCCAGACGGAGAATCTGGAGACACAAATGAAACAACTGACTCTTGCTACTAAGGATACCATGAATATCAACATGGTTGAACTATCTGACCCTAAAGCTTCAGAAGAAGCCATAAGGCAAGAGCAGGCAAATAAAACGGCTTTCCCTAGGGAAAACGAAAACTTGGCAGATTTTTTACAAAGATGCCAGAAAAAGAAATCAGAGGTGATGCTGTGTCCAAGATGCAGTTCTATCTTTGATAAAAAAGCTGCTGAGCACATACAAGGCGTGAGAGCAGCGAACAAGAGAAGGGAGAATGCTGACCTTCGACATGATCCCAGGAGGGGTTCTAATCAAGACAAGAGGCCATTGACTTTTAGGCCTCCAGCAAATGTACCAGTAGACACTTGGTACAAAACATCTGGCCGGAAAAGGCCAAGTGAAGAGAAATGGCATTCTTTCGAAGTGCCAAGAGGTTCCTCTTTAATTCAGAAGAAAGAGCCTCAAGTTGCTGCACCCAAGGTTGCTCAAGTGTCCAGCAACTATAAGGGAAAAAATCCTATGTCGAGATCCCAATGGAGGAGATATCAAAGAAGGCGAAAAGCTGAAAGAGAGGCTGCCAACGAACCTAAGGCAGAAACTAGTTCGAATGTGCCTCAAAGGAAACAAAGAAAGCCTCTTGAGAGAGAACCAGTTACCAACAGGCTAGTTTGGCCTAACCAGAGCGAAGTCGAAGACGAAGATGATGCTGAGTCCGACGATACTTTGGATATAATGGTGAACATTGTTTCAGTACTTCCTAGGGAATTCAATCGACAGGTAGAAGTCGAAGCCAGTGACTGGGAGGTGGAACAAGAAATGGCCAAACATAGGCCAGTGTGCTATTTTGTCATGGACAATGGCACTACAGAGGAACAAAATGGCTTCTTCGAGCCACCTACAGAGGCGATGAAGAATCACCTCAAACCTTTGTTCATAAGGGCTAAGCTCGAAGAGACCACTGTGAACAAAATATTGGTCGACTGTGGGGCCACTATCAATATTATCCCTCATTCTATGCTAAGGAAGATTGGCAAAAGGGATGAAGAAATCAAACCTCACAATATGGTCCTGTCCAACTACGAGGGAGGCATTGGGACCACCATGGGAGTGATCCAGCTCGACATAAAAGTTGGGTCGATCCTTCGACCAACAATGTTCATGGTCATATCGGCCAAACCTAACTACAACCTTTTGTTAGGCCGTGAGTGGATTCATGGTGTAGGTGCTGTCCCTTCATCGATGCATCAAAGGCTGCTTCTATGGCGTCCAGATGGAATGGTCGAAAACATAGAGGCAGATCAGAGTTACTACCTTGGCGAAGTGAATCACTTGGGTGTAACGGATTTCGACAAAAACTTGGCTCACATAGGGCCATGTCCAACTCCTGACTTCGACATGGCGCCAGCGCCAAACACCTTTTGTTCCTTATACCTGCATCCTGAGCATGGTTTCCAATGGGACAGAGAAGACTTGTCCCACATAGACTTCAGTGGGCTAACTGATATCCAACCAACTGGTTGGGGAAGTGAATTCAGTGATAATGACTGAGTCACAATCTCTGAAGCGAATTTCGGCTTATGTGGCCGAAACCAAGATGATAACGGCTCTCGAAGCCGAAGTAAAGTATATGGCCACACAGGCCAATGATCAACAATTATCCGCTATTGGCCCAGGAAAGGATTTCGATCCAAGACCTCCTGATATCATGCCAGATGAAATGCAGGAACAGAGGCTCGACGCCATCTATGACGATGAGCCTTTGGGCTTCGAAAAGGATCCCTTGGCGAACAACATTAAGATGTTAGCACAAGACCCTTTAGAAGAAATCAACTTAGGCGAAGGATCAGAGAATAGGCCAACTTACATCAGCGCCAAAATTGATCCAGAACTTAGGTTGGAAGTAATCCAATTGCTGAAAGAGTTTAAAGACTGTTTTGCATGGGATTATGACGAAATGCCTGGTCTCGACAGAGGATTGGTAGAACTTCAGTTGCCAATCAAACCTGGAAAGAAGCCAATCAAGCAAAATCCAAGACGCTTCGCTCCAGAAATATTGTCGAAGATCAAAACGGAGGTCGAAAGACTTCTGAAATGCAAATTCATCCGTGTTACAAGGTATGTCGAATGGATTGCAAATATTGTGCCAGTAATTAAGAAAAATGGCACATTAAGGGTGTGCATAGATTTCAGAGATTTGAATGCTGCCACCCCCAAAGATGAATATCCAATGCCTGTGGCGGAAATGCTAGTCGATTCTGCCGCTGGCTACGAATACCTGAGTATGCTCGATGGTTATTCAGGATATAATCAAATATTCATTGCTGAAGAGGATGTGTCGAAAACAGCTTTTCGATGCCCTGGGGCCTTAGGCACTTACGAATGGGTAGTGATGCCTTTTGTCCTAAAGAACGCTGGGGCAACGTACCAGCGAGCAATGAATACTATCTTCCATGATTTTATTAACACTTTTATGCAAGTTTATATTGATGATATCGTTATAAAATCTGTTTCCAGGAAGAGTCACATCGACCACCTTCGACAATCATTCGAAAGAATGAGAGAACATGGTCTGAAGATGAACCCTTTGAAGTGTGCGTTCTGTGTAAAAGCTGGAGATTTCTTGGGCTTCGTTGTCCACAAGAAAGGAATCGAAATCAATCAGAACAAAACGAAGGCAATTCTGGAAGCGAAAGCGCCATCGAATAAGAAGGAATTGCAATCTCTCTTAGGCAAGATAAATTTCTTGAGAAGGTTTATATCTAATCTAAGTGGGAAAGCTCAGGCCTTTTCACCCTTACTTCGACTGAATAAAGAGGGGTTCGAATGGGGGCAAGAGCAACAAGAAGCCTTCGACAAAATCAAAGGGTACCTCACTAAGCCACCTATTTTGGTGCCTCCTTGTAGCAATAGGAGTATGAGATTGTACATAGCTGCATCTGACAAAACTCTGGGAAGTATGTTAGCCCAAGAGGATGAGAATGGAGTCGAAAGACCCATTTATTATCTCAGTCGAGTTTTGAATGATGCAGAAACTAGATATAGCGAAGTTGAAAAATTGTGTCTATGTCTGTATTTCTCTTGTACAAAACTCAAGCAATATATAAAACCAGTTGATGTTTACGTTTCGTCTCATTTTGATGTTTTCAAATATATGTTGTCGAAACCTATCTTGCATAGTCGAATTGGCAAGTGGGCATTAGCATTAACTGAATACTCCTTGACCTTTATGCCTCTTAAGGCAGTAAAAGGACAAGTGGTTGCAGATTTCATAGTCGACCACTCTATTCAAGTCGAGGATATTAATTATGTGGAGATAGAACCTTGGAAATTCTACTTCGATGGTTCCAGCCATAAAAATGGAACAGGAGTAGGAGTTTTGATTATTTCTCCAGATAAAATTCCAACAACATTCAAGTACCAAATCGAAGGTTCTTGTTCGAACAATGAGGCTGAGTATGAAGCTCTAATTACTGGCCTTGAAATATTGTTGGAATTGGGGGCAACTCGAGTCGAAATAATGGGAGACTCAGAGTTAGTCATCAAGCAAGTCACAAAGGAGTATAAATGCATAAGAGAAAATCTCATTATGTACTTTGTGATAGCAAATCGTTTATTGAAACAATTTGAAAGTGTCAATATTCGACACATACCCAGAGTCGAAAATCAAATAGCCAATGACTTGGCACAGATTGCATCTGGGTATAAGATTTCAAAAACGAGATTACAAAGAGCAATCGAAGTTCGAGAGAAGATAAGAGCAACTTGTCTATCACCAACAGACTTGGAATCGACGAGGCTAGGATATGCTGATCACTCAAACTTCGAGATTTCGTTCATTGATAATTTGTCAGAGCAAGATTGGAGGAAACCCATTGTGGACTATCTTCAAAATCCAGGAGCTCCGACAGAACGAAAAACAAAATACAGGGCGTTGAGTTTTGTACTCATGGGTAATGAGTTATTCAAGAAGACGCCTGAAGGGGTGTTGCTGAAATGTTTAAGTGAAACTGAAGCATACATAGCCCTTTCGACTACACATGCTGGGGCATGTGGGGCTCACCAAGCAGGCCATAAGATGAAATGGTTGTTGTTTCGACAAGGACTATATTGGCCCACTATGCTGAAAGATTGTGTTGAGTTCGCCAAAGGTTGCCAAGAGTGTCAAGTTCATACAGGCATTCAGCATGTACCAGCAAGCGAACTTCACTCGATAGTGAAGCCTTGGCCCTTTCGAGGATGGGCGTTGGATCTTATTGGAGAGATTCGACCAGCATCATCAAAGAGTCAGAAATACATATTGGTAGGCATTGATTATTTTACTAAGTGGATCGAAGCTGTCCCTTTAGTCAATGTAGACCAAGAAAATGTCATTGAATTCATTCAAAAGAACATTATATTTAGGTATGGAATCCCTGAGACAATAACAACTGATCAAGGTTCAGTTTTTACTGGTCGAAAGATGCAGGAATTTGCTCAGGAAACAGGTTTCAAACTCCTAACATCCACGCCTTACTATGCACAGGCGAATGGTCAAGTCGAAGCAGCTAACAAAGTGGTGATTGGCTTGATAAAGAAACATGTTGGGAAGAAACCAAAGAATTGGCATAAGACGTTAGACCAAATTTTATGGGCTTGTCGAACGTCCCCAAAAGAAGCCACTGGTACAACACCATATAGGCTAACTTTTGGCCATGATGCAGTATTGCCAGCAGAAATTTGTCTTCAATCTGCAAGAGTTCAGAGGCATTATGATATTCCTCCTGAGGTTTATTGGAATATGATGTTAGATGAACTGGTGGATTTAGACGAAGAGAGATTACACGCCCTCGACTTACTCAGGCTTCAGAAGAAAAGAGTAGAAGACTCTTATAATAGAAAGGTAAAACCTAAGGTATTTTTGCCTGAAGATTTAGTTTGGAAGGTAATTCTTCCCATGGATCGACGGGATCGAAGCATGGGGAAATGGTCACCCAAATGGGAAGGACCCTTCAGAGTTATCCAAACTTTTTCTGGTGGAGCCTATGAAGTCGAAGAGATAAGTGGTGATAAAAGGCTCTTGAGAGTAAATGGTAAATATTTGAAAAAATATAAGCCTATACTTCAAGAGATAAAAATAAAATGATAAAAGAACAAGCTAAATTAACCATAAAAATGCCAAAATGGAAATTTTTATTAATTTCAGCCAAAATGGCAATTGTTGTCGAAAGCGATTACAGAAGATGGTTACAAAAGAGAATCAAAAGGAAAGAGAATTCTTGAGTCGAAGATACTTGGCATGATGCAGATCCAACCTCTTTTTGCACCAAGATTTTTCTTGCACCAGTTTGGCAATTTGGGCGTCGAGGCTTTGAGCCCTCTCAGCGAATTCCAGGCCTTGCTTGATCTCAGTCTGGCTCTCAGCGTCTGAGATGGTCGAGAGAATTTCCTCCTGGAGTACAGTGTTGGCGTTTATCTTCGCCTCTATCTCTGCAATTTGTGCTCGGAAGGAGACATTCTCTCGCTCAATGGCATCGAACCTTTCCTGTGCAGACGCTTTCTGTTTCGACAACTCGGCAATTCGAGAAGTCGAATTTGAGACAGCAGTCCACGCAGATAAGCTCTTGCCATGCAGCGTTTCGAGCTGACTGTTAAAAGTTCGTTGACGCCTGTAATCCGCTGAGACTTGATCAATCATAGAATGTAATTCCATGATTAAGTCTGAGATTTCTGGGGCTACAGCATCGAAGTCTACAGCATTCAAAACCTCTTTTAAGCATGATGGAGCAGTGGGGTCCCCCTCTAAAGCCTTCATTAAATCTCTCTTGAAGAACTGGGCCTTGACCTTCGCCAATGCATCATCAAGAGGAGAAGTCTCAGTAGATTTCCCCGACAGAGTAGGAATTTCCTGACTAGTGTCAGAAGAACTCTTACTCTCGACGATTGCATTAAGGTAGCTGACGGGGTCAGTTTGTTTCAAGATTTCCAAGTCCTCTTTTGACCTGTGCTTTGAGGAGGTGACCCTTGCCACAGTATTATCTTGGGCTTGAGGCGGTTGGATACTGAGTGCCTCGTTTGGTTGCTCTTCGACTTGGACTGAGGCGGTACTAGCGTCGACTTGTGGTTCTTCGTTAACATCACCATGGGGTCCTTCGCCAGCGCCATTTTGTGGCTCTTCGCTAGCGTCATCCTGGTGTTCTTCGCCAGTACCACCTTGATGCTCTTCGTCAACAGCATCTTGATTCTCTTCGCCATTGCCTTGGTCTCTTCCTTCAGGATTCTCTTCTGATGACAAGACCACCACAGGAACCGTTTCTGGTTGTGTTTCCTCCACCATGGGTTCTTCTGTTGTCTTCTCCACTGTTTCAGCATTGGCCTCATTCTCAGTATGGGCTTCGTCATTGCCCAAATCTTTTTCCCGAGGCCTGCTAAGGTCAGCAGATTCTAGAGTTTCTGAAGTCCTTGGTGGGGAACTTTCAGTAGTGTCCTGAAGAAAAGAAAGAAGACAAGTCTTCAGATGTCGAAAGAGACATAATCGAATACTGGTATCTATGCCTAAGTTATGAGAAGGGTCCAATAGATTTACCTGTGGATTAACCTCAGCCCCAGGGCTGGAATTGTCACTTTCGACAGGCTTGGTAACAAGAGCGTTCAGTTCCTCCTCAGTTGGTTCCTCGATGACCACTGCTGGTGGCCTAGGCTTTCTCACACCGACCTTTATTCTGACGGTTCGACCTTCAGGAGCAGGAGTAGGAACAGAAGCGTCCTTCGTTAACTTTCGCCTTTTTAAGGGAGTAGGAGGGGAATCACTTTCGTCATCACTCCCCGATTCGATCACCAATGCTGTCCTTTTCTTGGGCGAAGGGACCTATAAAACCAATGGGAATTCGATTGAATAATTACATCGAAAATAAAAAATCGAAAGCCAGAAGAAAAATGAAGAAAATCTGGTTACCGATGCAGGAGGCCTCTTCGAAGAGCCTTCTCCCTGTTGGTTGCCTGTTGTCTTCGCCGGCGCTATAGTCTTCGCCGGCGGTGGAGGTTTTGTCGAAGGGACTCCTCCTTGTGGGCCTCCTGTAGCCTTCTTGGCCAAGGGTTTTCGAACAACTGAAAGCGAAAAGGAAAGTTAACAGGCTAACAGTCGAAGAGAAAGATAAAAAGTAAATGTGAGAGCATGAACTTACATTTCTTTACTTTGTCCAACACAAGGACAAAAGACTTCTGCAACTCTGCTATGAAGTCCTTCTCATCGAAGAAGTACTCAGCATAATAGCTTCTCCACCACTCTTCAAAAGATGGTGAGCAAAGGAAGTTAAGCTGGTAGTTGAACAGCGAGAGGATTGTTCGACCAGCATATCTTCCGATATGCTTGGTAGCAGCGTCTTCTGTATAATCGTTGCAGAAGTACAACATTGACTTCTCTCTTTGGAAAATGGGAGAAGGCAGGGTTTGGATGATACCAAACTGGCGAGATACCAGATTGGGTTGATAGGCAAGCAGACTCAAATGAGTCTTAGAACTCTTAAATCGAAGAGGCATGATCCTGGGTGTCAGGAACGCCTCCCAAAGTACAGTGTGCTCATCGACGTTGGGACCACTCGACTCCTTTGGATGTGGCCTTGTAAACCATGCTGGCCCCACCTTCCGTTGAGCAAATGGAGCCATAGTTGAAACAAATTCCTTCCTTCGAGCGAACATCAGAACGAAGTTAGTGAAGGTTTGTTGGAACTCCAGCCCATCTTCCACAGGTGTCAGTAGAGCCAGCCTAATTCCTTCGATACGTCTATTAGCTATCGCTGGGGCTTGTTCATTTATCTGAATCTTCTTGGGTATGAAAGATTCGAAAGTGGCGTTGAGCCACAGTTGAAGTAGCCAGAAAGGCCCAGCGAGTAGCAAACTGTTCCTATCTTCGACATGTTTCAAGAGAGTAACCCCATTGCTGATTGAGTCATAAAGACTGGCCAGAATTAGTTCTGCCAAACAGATGTTTTGGCGGTGATGCAGTTGGGTGGCCAGAGTGACCATCTTTTTGGTCACTTGTAGAGATTTCGAGCAAAACACAAAGCGAGTTAGCCATAAGGCTAGAAACGCTATGTGTTCGACATCCGACACTGTGTCCGTCGACCTGTCGTGATAATGGTTGATAAAGGTGGTGAATGTTGGTTTGGTCTCAGAGAAACCAATTTGGTCCTCCGACATCTCCTCCGGGTCGAAGTAATCTCCGGTTGGTCGAAGGCCAGTAATGGCCGCTACGTCGAAGAGTGTGGGGGTTAACATCCCACATGGAAGGTGAAAGGTGAAGTGAGAGTTATCCCAGAACAACAGCGAAGCTATAAGCATCTCTGGGGAGTAGTTTAAACCTGTCTTCGACAGCATTACTAGGTCAAAGATTCCCATTTCCTTCCAGACTGGAGTTTGATGTTTCTCCAACTTTGTTAGCCAAGCAACATAGTCAGAGGTCAGATTAGGGCAAGACCTGAAGACTCTAACACTTTTGTTGAAGAAACGAAGGTCGATCTTCTCGTGTGTAGGGTCTTCGTTGTCTTCTGCATCCTTCTTGGCGCAGGCTACTGGCTTGAGTTTCTCGACGATAGGGAAATAGCTCTTGATCTTCAGAGCTTCAGAGATGCTTGGGTTCATGGGTCCAGACATTGCGAAGATTTGGTTGGAGTATCCAACCGGAATCATCAAGTGACGCGAGTAAGCATCGCGAACGGAGATGTCAGAAGGTTCAGGGACCCTTCGTTTCCCTGTAGAGTTCACTACCGGAGCAGTAACAAAGACCTTGGGCTTAACAAGTTGTTCAGTTGGTGCGTTAGTCTTGGGGGCAGTAGAAGCAGAGGCCATTGTTGAGGATGAAGATGAAGTGAAAAAGGAAGAGTTTTTCTGCAAAGAGAGCAAGTTTGTATGAAAGCAAGGGAGTTTGAGGGCTAGTTTGCATGAAAAGTCCCACAATGGGATATTCACTACTATTTATAGTAGTGGGAGAAATTCCCAATAACGAGGACATTAAATGTCATTTAATGCTGCAGGAGTTAGTGGGACGCGTGGCAGCATCCTGTTGTTTTGGCCGTTTCTGCAGAAACAGAGAGACGCAGCGTGCGTCCTCGTTTTTGGGATTTGTCATAATGACAAATTCTGAAGTGATGTTTGGTACTGCACGCCGTACTGAAAGTGACGTCCTAGGATCAAATCAATGATGGTTTCTTGGGATTGCCAATAGTTGGTAAAAAGCAACAAAAAGTGCACAAGTTAACTTGTGACTAAGCGTGGAAAAATAGGTGTCGAATGGCGTTTTCAAAGAATGCCTTTTTCTTTCAGAGTCGAAATAAGGCATTCTTGGGGGGCAATTTGTTGGCTCCTAAATTCGACACCTTTGTTTTGATTGATGGCAGCCATTAAAAGCTGAAAGATGCTTTCGACTGGCTAAGCTTGTCGAAGTGCCCGTCGAAAGATGGCAAAATACTTAGAGGATTTTTTCCAAGGAAGAAGGCTGATTGCCTTCGACGTCGAAGGATTTTTCGTCGAAGACGTCTCTTGATGAAGGTGTTCGATGGTCCAGAGTGGAGCAGTTTGAAATTCAAAGCTTTGGAGGGAAAACGGTTTCCAGCAGTTACTACGTGCAAACGTGCAAGGATCTGGAGCGTCGAGCATGGAGAACGTGCCAAGTGGCTTAATCTCGAAGCAGTGTAACTGCCCGACGGTTACTTGGATGTTTTAGTATAAATAGGAGTAGACGTGTAGTTTCTCGCGTGTGTTCACAATAAATACATAGTCACTCATTTAGATTCAAGTACCCAGTGTGAGCGAAAGAATTGTTGAGAAATGTATGTGTGAAACACCAATTTTATCAATTAAAAGTCATTTACTTTTCCAGTATTTTACATGCTTTTCTCCTTTAAGATTCCTGTCGAACCTTTACTTTAAAGCCTTATTTATTTTACCAAGCCTTTCCTTTATGCAATTTACTTGAAACATTTTACTTAAAGCCTTATCCACATTAATCAAACTTCAAAATCAACCTATGTCCATAGGATCAATCTGATCGATCCTGCGAGTAACCAAATAAGTAACCATTTGGAGGATCAGCGGTTGTTTACCAAAACCCAAGGTAAACAACCCCTTGATGATCTCATCAGCATTGTTGGGAGTTTCAGGGATTGTTTCCTTCTGAGAGTTTTGCAATTGGTTTTCTAATTTTGAAATTTTATCTTTTAACTCAGAATTCTCCAATTTAAGACTTCAGTCTTATCAGAGTCAGAAGCAAGATTCCTTTTCAGGTTTCTGAATTTGACTCTGATCTCCTGATATCTTTCCAGAATTTCATTAAGGCTTTCAGCTAGTTCAACCTTAGTAAAGTTTATAGCAAAGTCAGGGAATACCTCTTCTGTATCTGATTCAGAGTATGACTCAGAAGCTTCACTGTCTTCTGTTATGTTTTCCATGAGAGCTATGTTTGCTCTTTCATCATCTGATTCTGAGTCAACTTCAGATGTGTCAGAATCATCCCATGTAGCCTTGAGACTTTTATTCTTTTCCTTGCCAAACTTCTTTTTGGGCTTCTCCTTCTGAAGCTTTGGGCAATCACTTTTGTAGTGCCCTTGCTCGTTACATTCATAGCAGATGATGTCTTTGTTGTTTGGCTTTCTGCTTCCTGAAGAGCCTTCAGATCTTCTGTGTCCAGAGGAGGATTCTGACCTTCTGTATCTGGAGAAGGATTCATTCTGATTTTCTGATCTTCTGGGATTCCTGAACTTTCTTTGCCTCTGCTTCCACAATTGATTCACCCTTCTGGAGAGGAGAGATAGTTCATCTTCTTCTGATGAGGACCCATCAGAGGTTTCTTCAACAGCCTACAAAACTTTGGAGTCAGATTTTCTGTTAGATTTTAAAGCTAATGACTTACCTTGCTTTTGAGGTTCATCTGCTTCTAGCTCTATCTCGTGACTTCTGAGGGAGCTGGCAAGTTCCTCCAGAGAGATTTTGTTGAGATCCTTGGCTAGCTTAAGCGCTGTGACCATTGGACTCCACTGTTTTGGCAAGCTTCTGATGATCTTCTTAACATGATCAGCAGTAGAATACCCTTTGTCAAGAACTTTGAGACCAGCAACCAGAATTTGAAATCTTGAGAACATCGTTTCTATTGATTCACTTTCTTCCATCTTGAATGCCTCGTACTTCTGAATGAGCGCAAGAGCTTTGGTTTCTTTGACTTGAATGTTGCCTTCATGCATCATTCTCAGAGAGTCAAACATATTCTTTGTAGTGTCTCTGTTTGATATCTTTTCATATTCAGAATAAGAGATTGCGTTGAGAAGAATTGTTCTGGCCTTGTGATAATTTCTGAAATCACGCTTTTGCTGATCAACCATTGCTTTCCTGTCAATCTTCTGACCACTTCCATCCACTGGGTGCGTGTATCCATCAGTTACCATGTCCCACAGATCAACATCATGGGCCAGAAAGAAGCTTTCAATTCTGTCTTTCCAGTAGTTAAAGTTCTCTCCATCAAAGACTGGAGGTTTGCCACTGAATCTGTCTCTTTCTTCATTGTTGTCATTGCTGATGTTTTGATGTGGTCCTGCCATTGTGTTTTTCTGACGCTGGATCTTGTACTGACACGGTTAAGTGTTATAAGCTCATAACCAGGCGCTCTGATGCCAATTGAAGATGTGAAAAACACAAGAAGGGGGGTTGAATTGTAAAACTTAAATCAAAAGATTAATCAACACTATATTTTTATCCTGGTTCGTTTGATCTCAAACTACTCCAGTCCACCCGTCAAGGTGATTTCGCCTCTCTCCAACGAGGTCTTAATCCACTATATTCAATAGGATTACAACAACTACTTTAACAACTGTTAAAGCCTTCTTGAGTATAACCACAAATCGGTTTATCTCAAGGAAATCTCTTTACAAATAATTGAACAAATAATGTGTTTAATGTTTTCTAATAAAACAGTATACCACAACTGTGATAATACACAAATTTAAGCTTAGAATGAAACTGGATTGCTAAAGCGTTTGAATGAGCGTGATTGGAAAGCTTAGCAAATGTATGAGTGCGTGCGTTTTCGTAGGCGTATATATGCGTGCGTATATTATTAGCCTTTTCTTTTCTCACACTGAGTTGTTTATATAGCCAAGGCAAAGATACGTTGTTGTCCATAAAGCTCTTTCAATGATAATAACGTTCTTTCGTTTTTGAGAAGATCTTGTCTTGGATAAAGCCGTTGGTAATTAATCTGTCTTGAATGCTTAGTAACGCTTCAGAGTGTTCTCTGCTTATGGTAATCAGAGTGTTCTTTTGCTTTAACTGATGCTGACTCTTTTGAGTGCTGATGACTTGGTAAGGATCTTGATCAGAGTTAAAGTATTTTAAGCGCATATTCTGGTCATCAAGCTTTAGCGTATGATCTGGTAACTTCAGCGTGTAGCACATGTTTGATATTCTGATGCTGACATATCTTCTGATGCTGATTCCATCAGAACTTATGTAAATACACAACATAATTTTAAGTAGTATATATGTCTTATATATAAATCTTATAATTTATTTATTCTTGTATTTTGTTATCATCAAAACTCTAATTGAGGGTTGTAGGATCAAACTATGTTCTAACATTCTCAACTACATCGTAGTCGCTTCTTTTTATGATCTTTAGAATTTCCTCCATCTCTTTCGGGGAGGTCTCAGGGATAGCCAACGATTGTGCCTTCGTCCGGACAGGCTCAATCAGAATACTTTTACCTCGAGTCTCGGTTAACTCGGCAGCAGGAATGTTAGTAGGAGTGATAACATGGGTTGTATCAGCTTTGTCAGTTGGAGTATTGGTGGAGATGATTCTAGGACTGGGAATAGCCTTCGGAGGAGCAATAACAACTGGAATGATTATGGGTCCAGAAACTGCTTTTAGGGGAGCAATTTCTGGAGAGAATATCCTTCTGCTTCGGGTAATCTTGCTAGTCCCGACAATGTTACTGATATTGGAGCCATCCTTCTTAGAACTTGAATCTTCGATAGCTGGCCAATCTTGCTTGATACCGTGGTAGTAGACATCCCCTCCATAAATGCGTGACTGGTCTAGGCATTGTAATTATCAAAGGGGCTACTTTTGGAACTGATGTAATTCTAACGGGTCTTTTGGTGGAGACCCTGGAAGAATTTTCGGAAATGGTCACAATGGAAACATCATTATAGGAAACAGGTGGAACAAAAGTCTTTTCGAACAAAATCTCCTTGTTATATATTAGGCATTGAACGTCCGCTTTCAACAAAGGACAGCTGGTTGGTGAGGACAAACAGAAATGACAACTTTCATTACAGCCTGGGAAAACTCTGGCATTTAATAAGTTCTTTTTGATAGTCAGGAGTGGGGTCATAAGTCCATCAACTGAAGTAACAAACATATCCTCTTCAATGGCGTTGGCATTATGGCCGTGTTTGGGCATAAGGGGCATGTGATACGGTGGGAGAACTGACTTGAGGTTTTGCGTTTGTGTTCGCAATTGTTTCGGTTTAGCAAGAGTCGCCACCGAATTTTTATTTTATCAAAAGGAAAGGTCAAAAAACACAGGAAAGACCTTTGAGATGTTTTTTTGGGTTCAGGAGGTAGATTATGAAATGGGAAGGTTCTAGCACCCTTTTCATCCATGGTTTTCCATGGGCTCTTAGTTACTTATTTAGATCACTTACTTTTGCTTCTCAATTGTTTGAAATGGTGCTTTGTGTGTGTGGTTTATGAAAATGCTTTTGAAAAAGAGGCCATCATTGTGGCAACCTTTGTAATGATTCTTGTTTGAATATATACAAAGGTGTTTATCTTTTGAAAAGATATTTCAATGTTTGAAAGTTTGTTTTGGGAAATGTTTTGAAATTGTGTTGTGAGGTGTGTTTGAAAATAGCAAGGATGTTTTGCAAGTTTTGATCAAGTAACTAAGAGTTGTCTACCCTATTTTACTCAAATATCTTTCCTATATGTTTTTAACCCTTTTGACAGTATTGTTTTACCATTGCATTTGGTAAACAACCTTGTATTAGGATGTTAATCGGGACAGGCGCGGGTCATCGTTTTGACCATGATAGCAATATTGCCAAGTATCTTTAGCAATTTTCCGAGGGACTAGATCATTTTGTATAGACAACCAAGATAGTGTCATCGAGGGACTATGATCTTTTGTTTTGTTTTTGTTTTGCCAAAGTACTCAACATGCATAACATGGCCAATTTTAAAGGCAACAAGTGGATGAAACCCTAGGGGTGCAAGTGTGCATTGTGATATCATTTTCATGCATTTTTGTCTTTGTATTAGTCAAGCTACTTGTTTTGATTTTGAATTTTCGCATACAAACCCTAATCTCTAATCATGGCATAATTGAAAGCATAAAGTGCGAGAATTAAAAGTCTAAGTTATTACAAAAGTGTCCGGGAATGGGGGTACAAATTATTACAAATGGGGATAAGTCTCACAAGAATAATAATGTCCAAATATCAAGTATTACAACCAAATCGAATCGTTGCAATTCAATACAAAGTTATAACTAATGAAGAAATCAATAATATTATGAAATGCATGCATTTACTTGAAAATAAAATCTATTCTAGAAAAGAAAGATTAAATACTATTATTATTGTATTTTCTTAATTTAATAAAAGGAAAAAAGTTTTAAAGAAAGAAAATTAATTAAATAAAATCTTTATTATTTTTGGTGTTTTCTTGTTAAATGTAAGAAAAGGAAAATGATTAAAACAAAAATCAAACGTTATTTTTTTACAAAAAAATGGAGTTTTAATATATATTACTTAGTGTTATTATTAACTAAAAAGAAAACAAATTAAAAAAAATGAATTAATTAAAAACATTAGTATTTAAACAAAAGAAAAGAAAAAGAAAATAAATTGAGTTAAGAGGGGCTTTAGGGTTTGTATGTGTTTGAGGCCCAATTGAGATGGAAGAAAACAAACAAAAAAAGTCAGAGTGGATGGGGTATGAGCCAGCAATGTGGGCTTAAGCATGTGGGGCGGACAGGCCCAGTTCACAAGTTTGCAACGTTTGGATTTGGGGCGGACAGGCCCAGTTCACAAGTTTGCAACATTTTGCTTAGGGTTTCAGAAAATTTAGGATTCGTGTGTTTTACAGCGGCGCCGCTCTCTCTCTCTCTCTCTCTCTCGCTTCTACTCTTCATCTTTCTCACCCAAAGATTCTGATCTCCTCCTCCCCTAAGCCACCGGAACACCGTCCTTCACTCTCTCACCTTCTCCTAACGATCCAAGGCTCTGTTTGTAAAACGGTATGGTTCATTTTATTTTGATTTAGCAGTTTTCGTTCATGTTTGCTTCGCATGTTTTTTCCAGTTTCATTTTTAATCTATGGTATCATGTATCTAAGGTGCAGTAAAGGGTTTGAGAAGCAGCTTACCCGTGAGATTTTTCTGGAAAGTGGAGGGGAAAGAGTGAGACAGAGCTCCCTGGTGGCTAGAGGCGGAGGAGGGAAGAAATGATGGCCAAGCTGCTTTTGGTGATTTCTTTTCTTTTCTTGAACCTTGAATGATGATGATTCCTTCTGAGACTTTATTACTGTTTGTTGATTTTGTTGATGATGACTTACAGTTCTGAAACTTTGATTGTTGATGATGATTGCTTATTCTAAAACTGTGTTTGTATGCTTAGATTTTGTTGATGATGATACTTATTCTGAAACCCTTTTGTTGCTTCTGAAACTCTTTCCTCTCTCTTGAATGTTGATGTTGATGATGATGAAATGTTTCTGAAACTTTGATGCCTTTCTTGAATGTTGAATGTTGATACTCTGAAACTCTGTTTTTTGTTGGTAGCTTTTGTACAATGATTGAAGATTAAACCTTGATGATGATTTGAACTGATTTTGTTGGTTTGGATTGTTTATGATGATGCTTGTAGTTTTGAAACTCTGTTGCCTCTTGAATGTTCTGAATGGGCAGGCTTTCGTAGGTTTTCACATGGTTTTTGTGATTGTTGATGATACCTTTGATTATGGTGGCTTTTTTGTTGTTTAGACTGAGTTAGGGTTTTTGAAAATGTTGGACATGTTTTGTGGTTGTTTTGTTGTAGTTTGATAACAGGTTTGTAGATTTGGCAGACTTTGGAGTTTGCTGCTCTCAAACTGTTATGCAGTTTCTGTTGTTGTTTGGCAAGCTTGCTTTTTTGCAAAAGTTATGCAGGTTGTGCTATTTTTTTTATAGCAGGCTTGTGTTTGTTTGAACTGTTAACAGGTTTGTAGTTTTTTCTTGTTTGGCAAACTTGTTTTGTTGGGAACTGCAGGTTTTTTTGGGAAGTTTTATTGCAGTTTGGTAACAGGTTTGGATACCTGTTGTTTTATGAGTTTTTAGCTTGAGTAGTTTGGCTATTTTGATAACAGGGTTTGGTTATGTTATGCTGTTTGGCTGGCAGGTTTTGTTATGGTTCACAGGGTTTTGTTGTGCAGTTTTTTTGTGCCGTGCAGTTTTGAAATCTACAGATTTGGCTTGCTTGCAGTTTGGCAAGCTTTGTTTTGGCTTGGCTTTGTACAGGTTATGGAAGTTTTGTTATGTTTGCAGTTTTGCTGGCTTGGAGATATATGTTTGAACTTCTGAGTTTTCAGGCTGGGCTCAAAATGTTCTCTCCCTTACTTTATGCTCTTTGATCGTTCTTATATCTTTTTGCTTATTTGTTTTGTAATCTTGTGACAACCTTTAGCCAAACTGTACCCTCCAAAAAGGTGATATCCTTCTCTCTTTCTCTTCCTATGACAAAGCATTTTTGCTTTTTCTTATTATTATGAAAAGTTTGCCTATGTCTTGGGAAATGATGAAAAGCTACGACAAGCTTTTTGGCTTGTGATTTGGTTCACCTTCTGCATTGCCTGCTGTTTGATTTGCCATGTACTTTCTGCATTTTACTTTTGCATCTGCACTTGTACTTTTTGCATCCAGTTTGCTTTGTTCAGTTTCTTAGTACTGTTTACTTTGCTTGACAGTTTGGTTTGTTGCAAGACTTGGTTAGCTGCAATGTTGTTGCAATGTTTTAGTTTAACAGTTTGCCTTGCTGTTTGGTAATGCAGTTTGGCGCCTGTTATGTAATGCATTGTTTAGTTTTGTTGCAATGCTGTTTGCTGCACTACTTGGTTTGCTGACTTTGCAATGTTTGATTTGTCCTATGTTTGAATTTGAACCAATTGCTTTTGTATGCTTCCATTTTTCCTTTTGCATTTTTATTTATTTTTCTCTTTGTGAACCAAGAAGAGCAATCTTCTTGTGATTTGCGAAGAGAAAAATAAAACGTGATGAAAAATAGCACTCTGATTCTGGACGACAAACTTTAATGATGAATATTTTCCTTTCTTTTTTGTTTGAAAAATCTAATTAATCAACTGTACTAACCCTGTTTTCTTTGTCTTTTTCATGTGAGCACAAATTGGGTGATGACAAAGCAGAGGAAGCAGAAGACTTTTAGCATGGGAGCAATGGATTAGACTTAGATTTTTTCTTTGAGAGATTTTTCATTTAATTGTAATAATTTATTATTCAAGTACTATAAGCTGTAAAATTTAAAGCACATAAAATAATAAATTATTTTTTGTAACAACATTTGAAGTAAATGAAAAAGTCTTTATCCAGTAAAACTCTTCTACTTTCAATAATTTGCAACTCTCTCTCTACATCTTCACTTAATCCTTTAAGATTCTCAGATCAAAATAATTGAAATTGCATTCCAACAATTCTAATACAGATAACTTAAACTTTAAGTAATCCAATAACTTTGCAATCTCGTAACCTTGCAATATCATTCCAATCAAGATACGCACTGTGTATTCCAATAAACAAGCAAACATTTCAATTCATTAATGAGAAAATGTCCTAACAGACGCACATCATCTGGTTAACCTGGATCAGACAAAACCTGAATATTCCAAATGACCATCTTAGCTCCTATCTCTTATCCCAGATAAACAAGCCTTGAGAAGAACCAGTAACCTTTCAGCAAACTCGAAAAAGTGTGAAAACATGTGACAGTTAACTGAATTTCTGAGAATTCAGTTTCTTTCTGAGAAATGCGAAAGAAACCCTAATTATTGATTTACTGCGAAAGAAAAGTCTGTTTGATCGATTCTTGAGGCAATCTTAAAAATATGAGAAAACCCTAGGGTTGTGATTTCTTGTGAAAAAGGGAGGGCAAATTTTGGGGTACAACAGTTGCCCCTGTTCAATCTTCTTGAACCTGAAGAGTTAGATCGGCGAGTTTGCCGTTCGCGACTCGAAGGTAAAAGATGATTGGACACTAGAGTGCCCATAAATTTGCACTCGTCAAAGCATAGTTGAGGGAATGGGCTTAAAGATGCCATTTAGAGATGTGACAGAAACTTGTTGGAGATGGGCTTAAAGATTCCATCTAAGATTGTTTATTGAGTTGTATGTTGTAGGTGAAAGAATGAGTATCAGAATGGTATCCATGTTTGGAACGTCTCTAAGCTGGGGTCTGAATAAGCAATAGATTAACAGCCGTGTTTGGAGCATCCGTAAACTGTTTTCATGAGCTGAATTTGAACAAGCGATAGATTGACATCCATGTTTGGAAGCACCCGTAAACTGTTTTCATGATCCTGTAGTATGAACAAGCAATAGATTAACCTCCATGTTTGGAGCATCCGTAAATTGTTTTCAATGAGCTGAATCTGAACAAGCGATAGATTGACATCCATGTTTGGAAGCACCCGTAAACTGTTTTCATGATCCTTGAATTCGAAGCTTGCTAATCTTATCCTGAAAAGGGTAAAATATTAGCTGAAACACAAAGTTATGTTGCATGAAATGTATGATGCAATATATGTGTTTTATCAATGTTTATGATATTTGAATGCAATGTATGCCCATGTAAGCTGATGAGCTGTCTTGCTGAGGAAGATAAATCCTGGATAGCGGGAGATAATAAAATCTTTAACTGCTACCGAGGAAAATAAATCTTGGACCACTGTTGAAGAGTATGTGTGTCTTCAAGTTTTTTGACAACCTCTGTGGGAAGAAGCTATACTGCTGGGGAAATCAGGAGTTTGGGTTGTATGCCAATCTATTGGGGATTCCTATTTTGTTGTTTGAGGAGAACTCCGCTGGGGAATATTTGAAAACTCTGTGGAGAATTGAGAATGAGAATCTTCATTCTGCCAGGGGAATTTGTGCTGAAGAGTCAAGAACGAGAATCTTCGATCTGCAGGGGATTAAAAACTCTGACAAATTTATGCTGAGAGTAAAGAAAGTTCTGGCAACTTCACTGGAGAATCAAAGATGAGAATCTTGATTTTGTTGGGGAGTAAAAGCTCTGTGGTGAATAGCTATACTGCTGGAGAGTAAGCTCAGGACTTTGGGAAAAGCTTATTCATGTTCGGAAGAAGTTCAAGAGTTTAGGTTATACGCCACTTTGAGAATGAGAATCTTCATTCTGTCGGGAATATCAAGAATTCAGGTTATATGCCACTTTGAGAATGAGAATCTCCATTCTGTCGGGAGTATCAGGAACTCGGGTTATATGCCACTTTTAGAATGAGAATCTTCATTCTGTCGGGAATATCAGAAATTCAGGTTATATGACACTTTGAGAATGAGAATCCTTATTATGTCGGGAATATCAACAGCTTGGGTGTATGCCAATCTACTGGGGAAGCAAGAATGAGAATCTTCATCAAGGCGTTTGGGTCAGGAGGTTGGGAGTATGCCAATCTACTGGGGTTTCAAGAATGAGAATCTTCATTCTGTTAACGGTATCAGGAGCTAGGGAGTATGCCAATCTTCTGAGGTTTTAAGGATGAGAATCTTCATTCTGTTAACGGTATCAGGAGCTTGGGAGTATACCAATCTTTTGAGGTTTTAAGGATGAGAATCTTCATTCTGTTAACGGTATCAGGAGCTTAGGAGTATACCAATCTTCTAAGGTTTTAAGAATGGGTATCTTCATTCTGTTAACAGTATCAGGAGGTTGGGAGTATACCAATCTTCTGAGGTTTTAAGAATGGGGATCTTTATTCTGTTAACGGTATCAAGAGGTTGGGAGTATACCAATCTTCTGAGATTTTAAGAATGGGGATCTTTATTCTGTTAACGGTATCAGGAGGTTGGGAGTTTACCAATCTTATGAGGTTTTAAGAATGGGGATCTTTATTCTGTTAACGGTATCAGGAGGTTGGGAGTATACCAATCTTCTGAGGTTTTAAGAATGGGGATCTTTATTCTGTTAACGGTATCAGGAGCTTAGGAGTATACCAATCTTCTGAGGTTTTAAGAATGATAGTTTTTATTCTGTTAACGGTTAATTGTTATCTGGTCAACATCCAGGTTTTACAGTGTTGCATTGCTATCTGGTCAACGTCTAGGTTTCACAATACCTTACTTCCTATCTGGTCAACGTCCAGTCTTCAGAAGAAAATCAAATGGTTATCCGGTCAACATTCGGGGTTTCCCTTTTGATTTTGGGGCCTACTAATATCCGGTTGAAACCGGGCTTCAAAGTAATTGGCTGAGTAAACTGCTATTTGGTCAACGTCCAAGTTTCACAGTATACCTTACCATTATCTGGTCAACATCCAGGCTTCACGATACGAATTTTAGTGAGAAATTGATTGCATCCTTCTTGCAAGGTAAAGGTTAGTGGCATGACATATGTCAAACAAAGACGTTCTCAAAATAAATGAGATTGTGTTGTATGATGTCCCGATGTATGGATGTCTAATGTTTTTCAAGACAACCTCTCGCTGGGGAAAATAAATCCCGAACTGGTGATGGAGAAAAGAGTTGGATTCTTCGTCTCTGATAGTGAAGAATCTGGAAGTGAATCAGAATAAATCGTTGAGAGATTTATCTGAAACAGCAAAACCCGGAATATCTTCCATTGGAATAAGAATTAGGGAGATCTTAGTGTCGATCTGACTAAACCAGAGAAGGTCTTGGATTAACTTTGACTCAACCTGATGATGAAGGAATCTTTGACGACTGCTACTCCAAAAGGTAATGAAGGAATATTTGACGACTGCAACTCCAAAAGGTGATGAAGGAATCTTTGACGACTGCTACTCCAAAAGGTAATGATAACCTTTACCTGCCGATCAATATGCATATGTTATGAATGTTGTTGAAATGTAATTTTGTTTTGGAGAATAAATCCTTGACAAGTGTTGGGGAAATAAACCCATGATCGCTGGTCTGCTAGAGAGGTGATGAACTTCTCGAGGATTCTTGAATTTGTTTTCAGAAGGATTTTGGAGAGATTCGTCATTGCCCCTAGTATCAAATGTTTGTGGTACTGCCAGGAAATGTTTGACTGTATGTAACCCTTTGTTGGGATTGACGTTTAATGTCCCAAGTGACGGGGACTTGCCCCAGGCTACTCTACAATTGAGAGATTTCTTGAAATCTTGACTGGACTGCCCCAGGTTAACTGGACTTTTGAGAGATTTCCTGAAATCTTGACTGGACTGCCCCAGGTTTATTGGACAATGCCATGTCAGGTCCCCTTTGTTGATAGGAGATTTTTGCAAAGGAAGTGTCATCCCATTTGAAGTGATTTTGTTCACTGAGAGAGCTCTCGTTCATCAGAACATTCACTGTGTGAATTTCTTCGCTGTCAATCAAATAGCCATATGCAAACAACGATTTTCAAATAATGCAAAGTTTATGCTTGTCTTGAAATTTTGAAAAATGCGTTTTTTAGCAGAAAACTTTTTATTTGAAAAATTCAACTCAAGATTTAGAGCAAATCCTTACAGGAGTCAGGATACCTTTTGTAACAGTATGCTTTCGAACTAACCCATGCTTCAATTAGGACTTTTGAAGGGTTGTAATGTGGCTTGGTTCACGGTTTAAGAAACAAAGGATAAAGGCTCAAAGTATATTTGTACCCCCTCGTTCTTCGTGATGTTTTTCAATCCTAAACTCAGTTAATTGTGCGTTTGAACTCCAAATGGGTCTGGAACGACATTTTTGGTGATGGTTCACACAAGTTGAATTTGTTGGAAGACAATCATCATTTTTTTTGCAACATTTTCTATGTTGTTGAGGATTTGTAGTGACCTCTTTTTTTTTTCTTTTTTTTTTCGTTATCCCTAATTTTTGCCTGACTGTTCTTATTTTTGAGATATACAGTCAGCGGGATGCCCCAGCTTTCTTAAGTCTCCTTTGTAGGTTTTGACTCAGTGGGTTTTTCTTTTTTGATAGATAATGACTGCCTATGAGATAAGCAACCATCACTGTCTTTTGGTTCCAAAGGAATGTTTTTGATGTCATTCATTGTATTATGAACTGAGAATTTGCGGCTTCAACGCGCATTTTGAATTAACTGAGAGACTACCCTGCCCCAGGTTTGATTAAAGGTTTCAATTTGTGTTAAAAACAGAAAACTTCTACTTCTTTGGCTCGGAGGGGTTGACTAGGGATTATCTTCCTTATAACTCCAGTGTTTAGGATTTGAAAGAAACGTCTGTACATCGTCAGCAAGGTCTATCCAAAAGCATACTATATGAGATTATGGCATTGTTTTCGTCATCCTCCCTCTAAAGGCTTGTAACTTTTAGCAAGAGTTAAATTTCATAAAGAAAGTAGAAAGCATAGTTCAAGAATAGTGAAAATGAATGGATGAATTCAAGACAAACATATGCAATGCATTAATGAAACAAAGTTTGACATCAACAGATAATTGTTTGAATAACAAAAGAAATTACAACTTGAAAATTCAAATGAAACAAAAGCCTCTTAGTTTGAACTTGTCATTTCAGGTGGAGAACCCTCAGAGGAAGATTTTCATCTGACCATCTTGTGTGAACTCCAACGTTGTTTCTTTAATCAGATCTTGAATTTTGTTTTTCAATGCCCAACAACTATCGGTGTCATGTCCAGGACGGTTGGAGTGATACGCACATCTCGCATTTGGATTGTACCCTAGGGAGGCTGTTTTGGGACGCCGAGGGGGGTCCCTTAATATAATTAGCTTTACTTCCAACAAGCGTTGCAGCACTTGGGATAACGGCATGTTAATCTCAGTGGAGTGCTTTTCATATGTATTTTGCTCACGCCGATTACCCTGTTGATGTTGGTGAGGTTGTTGTTGGGCTTGTGACCCTGAAGCAAACTGGGGAGACTTTCCCTTGACTTCTTGTCTCAAAGGATGCTGAATGGTGACTTAATATTTAACCCTAGTTGTTTGCCCCAATTGGTTACATCCTTCTTGATGCAGTTTGTTGATGAGGGCCTTTAGCTCTTCTTGTCCTTGAGCCAGGTTTTGAATAAGAGCCATCTAGCCCACCAGTTGTCCCATCATTTGGATTTTCATTGTTGCTAACTAAATCTGTTGCCCTTCCAACTGATCATTCCTGATGCCACCTGGATTCCCTAGGACCATTCCCCTTGTGAGGAGAGCTTTCACTTCTTCCTGCCCTTGGGATAGGTTCAAGGACATTTCTTGAAGCTGAGCGTTTTGAGCCTGGATATCTTTGATAGTCTTCTCTAGAGCCATCTCTACTGAAATAAATAGTAGGAAGGTAAGGAGACCTGAAAGGGGAAACCTGTCATGATACGATGCATGATATGTGAATGCATGTTTTCAAGGATCTCGCGTGGTAAACACAATAAAATGTTAGAGGTTGAACTTCGATCAACATCTTTAATTTGAGAACTTCGTATCGGTGGATGTCTTTCCACGAGAATCAAGCTCACCATGTCAAGTGGGTCATAGCCCTTGATTCAAGTTGTTGTACTTGATATTTGACGGTGTTTGTTTAGAGGAAAATGAATCCTCTTTCCCTTTTTGTAGACCTCTGGTTCAACGTGACCCTGCATCAAAGACCCTCGAGATCCTTGAAATGGTTATTGAAAATGCTATGGTATGATGATATGATGTTATGTACAAGTATGCAAAAGTAAGCAAGTGTATATACAAATAATCACATTCACACAAAGCAGACAAGTCCTTAAGTTTAGGCTTGCAAGGAGTTCGTAGGTAAGTACCCTCTTGAAGTTAGTTGGCTCAATCTGTCCTAGAAATAGTAACCGGGTTCTAAGGAGCTCAATATCACCGGATTATTTTCTGTGTTCATTATTTCAGTTTAGCCACTTTATTGGCGGCCGAAATATTCCAAGAAAACAATCCTCAATTAGTGTAGTATCGAGTATCTACCAACTTCGGACTGCACCAAAGTCGGTCATCTCACTACATCCTAAAAGGCCAAGTTTGTCAAGTAAGGTTCTAAGAGTTCATTAGTGCTTCATGACATCACTCAGCAGCCCCGTATTCTCTTTGATTGACTCAAAGGCTACCGGTACCCACAAATATGTCGCACTAATGTAGCCACTTCTTCAACCATGTCGGTATACCCCACACAGTTCCCTCGTAGTTTATTGCTACTTACCTAAAAGGTGCCCCCAAATCCGGGTGTGGGATTTAAAACAAACCCCAAACAAGGACCCAAAAAGTAAAGCATACAAATCAAACAAGATAAGCATGTAAAGGTGATCTAAAACCCTAAGGTAACCCCACTTTTGGTATATGTCCCCAGCAGAGTCGCCAGTTCTATGATACGGTGGGAGAACTGACTTGAGGTTTTGAGTTTGGATTCACAATTGTTTCGGTTTAGCAAGAGTCGCCATTGACTTTTTATTTTATCCAAAGGAAAGGTCAAAAAGCACAGGAAAGACCTTTAAGATGTTTTCTTGGGTTCGGGAGGTAGATTATGAAAAGGGAAGGTGCTAGCACCCTTTTCATCCATGGTTTTCCATGGGCTCTTAGTTACTTGTTTAGATCATTTGCTTTTGCTTCTCAATTGTTTGAAATGGTTCTTTGTGTGTGTGGTTTATGAAAATTCTTTTGAAAAAGAGGCCATCGTTGTGGCAACCTTTGTAATGATTCTTGTTTGAATATATACAAAGGTGTTTGTCTTTTGAAAAGATATTTCAATGTTTGAAAGTTTGTTTTGGGAAATGTTTTGAAATTGTGTTGTGAGGTGTGTTTGAAAATAGCAAGGATGTTTTGCAAGTTTTGATCAAGTAACTAAGATTTGTCTACCCTATTCTACTCAAAGATATTTCCTATATGTTTTTAACCCTTTTGACAGTGTTGTTTTACCATTGCATTTGGTAAACAACCTTGTATTAGGATGTTAAACGGGACAGGAGCGGGTCATGTTTTGACCATGATAGCAATATTGCCAAGTATCTTTAGCAATTTTCCGAGGGAGTAGATCATTTTGTATAGGCAACCAAGATAGCATCATCGAGGGACTATGATCTTTTGTTTTGTTTTTGTTTTGCCAAAGTACTCAACATGCATAACATGGCCAATTTTAAAGGCAACAAGTGGATGAAACCCTAGGGGTGCAAGTGTGCATTGTGTTATCATTTTCATGCGTTTTTGTCTTTGTATTAGTCAAGCTACTTGTTTTGATTTTGGATTTTTGCATACAAACCCTAATCTCTAATCATGGCATAATTGAAAGCATAAGGTGCGAGAATTAAAAGTCTAAGTTATTACAAAAGTGTTCGGGAATGGGGGTATAAATTATTACAAATGGGGATGAGTTTCACAAGAATAATAATGTCCAAATATCAAGTATTACAACCAAATAGAATCGTCGCAATTCAATATAAAGTTATAAGAAATGAAGAAATCAATAATATTATGAAGTGCATGCATTTACTTGAAAATAAAATCTATTCTAGAAAAGAAAGATTAAATACTATTATTATTGTATTTTATAAATTTAATAAAAGGAAAAAAGTTTTAAAGAAAGAAAATTAATTAAATAAAATCTTTATTATTTTTGGTGTTTTCTTGTTAAATGTAAGAAAAAGAAAATGATTAAAACAAAAATCAAACTTTATTTTTTACAAAAAAATGGAGTTTTAATATATATTACTTAGTTTTATTATTAACTAAAAAGAAAACAAATTAAAAAAAATGAGTTAATTAAAAACATTAGTATTTAAACAAAAGAAAAGAAAAAGAAAATAAATTGAGTTAAGAGGGGCTTTAGGGTTTGTATGTGTTTGAGGCCCAATTGAGATGGAAGAAAACTAACAAAAAAAGTCAGAGTGGAGGGGGTATGAGCCAGAAATGTGGGCTTAAGCATGTGGGGCGAACAAGCCCAGTTCACAAGTTTGCAACGTTTGGATTTGGGGCGGACATGCCTAGTTCACAAGTTTGCAACGTTTTGCTTAGGGTTTCAGAAAATTTAGGGTTCGTGTGTTTTACAACAGCACCGCTCTCTCTCTCTCTCTCGCTTCTTCTCTTCATCTTTCTCACCCAAAGATTCTGATCTCCCCGTCCCCTAAGCCGCCGGAACACCGTCCTTCACTCTCTCACCTTCTCCTAACGATCCAAGGCTCTTTTTGTAAAACGGTATGGTTCATTTTTTTTTGATTTAGCAGTTTTCGTTCATGTTTGCTTCGCATGTTTTTTCCAGTTTCATTTTTAATCTATGGTATCATGTATCTAAGGTGCAGTAAAGGGTTTGAGAAGCAGCTTACTTGTGAGATTTTTCTGGAAAATGGAGGGGAAAGAGTGAGACGGAGCTCCCTGGTGGCTAGAGGTGGAGGAGGGAAGAAATGATGGCCAAGCTGCTTTTAGTGATTTCTTTTCTTTTCTTGAACCTTGAATGATGATGATTCCTTCTGAGACTTTATCATTGTTTGTTGATTTTATTGATGATGACTTACAGTTTTGAAACTTTGATTGTTGATGATGATTGCTTGTTCTGAAACTGTGTTTGTATGCTTAGATTTCGTTGATGATGATACTTATTCTGAAACCCTTTTGTTGCTTCTGAAACTCTTTCTTCTCTCTTGAATGTTGATGTTGATGATGATCAAATGTTTCTGAAACTTTGATGCCTCTCTTGAATGTTGAATGTTGATACTCTGAAACTCTGTTTTTTGTTGGTAGCTTTTGTACAATGATTGATGATTAAACCTTGATGATGATTTGAACTGAGTTTGTTGGTTTGGATTGTTTATGATGATGCTTGTAGTTCTGAAACTCTATTGCCTCTTGAATGTTCTGAATGGGCAGGCTTTCGTAGGTTTTCACATGGTTTTGTGATTGTTGCTGAAACCTTTGATAATGGTGGCTTTTTTGTTGTTTGGACTGAGTTAGGGTTTTTGAAAATGTTGGACAAGTTTTTTGGTTGTTTTGTTATAGTTTGATAACAGGTCTGTAGATTTGGCAGACTTTGTAGTTTGCTGCTCTCAATTTGTTATGCAGTTTCTGTTGTTGTTTGGCAAGCTTGCTTTTTTGCAATAGTTATGCAGGTTGTGCTGTTTTTTTTATAGCAGGATTGTGTTTGTTTAAATTGTTAATAGGTTTGTAGTTTTTTCTGGTTTGGAAAACTTGTTTTGTTGGGAACTGCAGGTTTTTTTGGGAAGTTTTGTTGCAGTTTGGTAACAGGTTTGGATACTTGTTGTTTTGTGAGTTTTCAGCTTGAGTAGTTTGGCTATTTTGATAACAGGGTTTGGTGATGTTATGTTGTTTGGCTGGCAGGTTTTGTTATGGTTCACAGGGTTTTATTGTGCAGTGCAGTTTTGAAATATGCAGATTTGGCTTGCTTGCAGTTTGGCAAGCTTTGTTTTGGCTTGGCTTTGTACAGGTTATGGAAGTTTTGTTATGTTTGCAGTTTTGCTGGCTTGGAGATATATGTTTGAACTTCTGAGTTTTCAAGCTGGGCTCAAAATGTTCTCTCCCTTACTTTGTGCTCTTTGATCGTTCTTATATCTTTTTGCTTGTTTGTTTTGTAATCTTGTGACAGCCTTTAGCCAAACTGTACCCTCCAAAAAGGTGTTATCCTTCTCTCTTTCTCTCTCTATGACAAAGCATTTTATCTTTTTCTTATTATTCTGAAAAGTTTGCCTATGTCTTGGGAAATGATGAAAAGCTATGACAAGCTTTTTGGCTTGTGATTTGGTTCACCTTCTGCATTGCCTGCTGTTTGATTTGCCATGTACTTTCTGCATTTTACTTTTGCATCTGCACTTGTACTTTTTGCATCCAGTTTGCTTTGTTCAGTTGCTTAGTACAGTTTGCTTTGCTTGACAGTTTGGTTTGTTGCAAGACTTGGTTAGCTGCAATGTTGTTGCAATGTTTTAGTTTAACAGTTTGCCTTGCTGTTTGGTAATGTAATTTGGCGCCTGTTATGTAATGCATTGTTTAGTTTTGTTGCAATGCTGTTTGCTGCACTACTTAGTTTGCTGACTTTGCAATGTTTGGTTTGGCCTATGTTTGCATTTGAACCAATTGCTTTTGTATGCTTGCATTTTTCCTTTTGCATTTTTTTATTTTTCTCTTTGTGAACCAAGAAGAGCAATCTTCTTATGATTTGCGAAGATAAAAATAAAACGTGATGAAAAATAGCACTCTGATTCCGGACGGCAAACTTTAATGATGAATATTTTCCTTTCTTTTTTGTTTGAGAAATCTAATTAATCAACTGTACTAACCCTGTTTTCTTTGTCTTTTTCATGTGAGCACAAATTGGGTGATGACAAAGCAGAGGAAGCAAAAGACTTTGAGCATGGGAGCAATGGATTAGACTTAGATTTTTTCTTTGAGAGATTTTTCATTTAATTGTAATAATTTATTTTTCAAATACTATAAGTTGTAAAACTTAAAGCACATGAAATAATAAATTATTTTTTGTAACAGCATTTGAAATAAATGAGAAAGTCTTTATCCAGTAAAACTCTTCTACTGTCAATAATTTGCAACTCTCTCTCTCTGCATCTTCACTTAATCCTTTAAGATTCTCAGATAAAAATAATTGAAATTGCATTCCAACAATTCTAATACAGATAACTTAAACTTTAAGTAATCCAATAACTTTGCAATATCATAACCTTGCAATATCATTCCAATCAAGATACGCACTGTGTATTCCAATAAACAAGCAAACATTTCAATTCATTAACGAGAAAATGTCCTAACAGACGCACATCATCTGGTTAACCTGGATCAGACAAAACTTGAATATTCCAAATGACCATCTCAGCTCCTATCTCTTATCCCAGATAAACAAGCCTTGAGAAGAACTAGTAACCTTTCAGCAAACTCGAAAAAGTGTGAAAACATGTGACAGTTAACTGAATTTCTGAGAATTCAGTTTCTTTATGAGAAATGCGAGAAAAACCCTAATTCTTGATTTACTGCCAAAGAAAAGTCTGTTTGATCGATTCTTGAGGCAATCTTAAAAATATGAGAAAACCCTAGGGTTGTGATTTCTTGTGAAAAAGGGAGGGCAAATTTTGGGGTACAATAGGGAATAAATGACATTGGGCTTTTCTGGTGCATCGAATTCAATCTCTTTAGCTTCAAGGAGGTCTTATACTTTATTCTTTAAAGCCCAACATTTGTTAGTGTCATGGCCGGGACTCTCAGAGTGGTATGCACAGCGGGCATTAGGATGATAATGAGGAGAGGTTGTGTTAGGGTTCTTTGGAGCTTCTTTCAAGGTCACTAGATTGGATCTTAACAGATGTGGCAATACTTGAGATAATGTCATATTAATTCTGGTGAATTGTCTGACTGGTCTTTCCATTCTTGGTTGGTTGTTTCTTTGCTGATCAGGCACAGGTTTAGGAATCATAACAGCCCCCACCATTGGACGGTGTTCAGCCCTATCTTGATTTCTCTGAGGATAAACAACAACCACTTCTTTCTTTCCGATAAATGTCTTCCTTACAGCAGCAGAGGATGCATCTTTTTGAATCTTTCCACTTTTTATCCCAGCTTCTACCCTTTCTCCGGTCAATATCAGTTCAGTAAAACCCGCCGATGAACTCCCAATTAGGTGATTGAAGAAGGGACCAAACAAGGTTCCCAAAAACATGTCTACTAATTCTCTTTCAGATAGGGGAGGTTGAACTCTTCCAGCCAAGTCTCTCCATTTTTGAGCATAGTCCTTGAAGCCTTCACTTGAAACCATGGCCATACTCTGGAGTTGAGTACGGGTAGGCGCAAGATCAGCGTTGTATTGGTATTGTTTGTAAAAGGCTGCAGCAAGATCTTCCTAGTTCTAAACATTGGCTCTTTCTAACTGATAAAACCAATCAAGTTGAGTTCCAGATAGACTGTCTTAGAAGAAGTGTACCCATAAATCTTTGTCAGCGGTATGGGGCTGGATTTTCCTCACGTAGGACCGGAGATGCATTTTGGGGCATGAGACTCCATCATATTTGGAGAACACAGGTGCTTTGAATTTTGGAGGAATGACAATCCCCGACACTAAGCCCAACTCCTCAAAATCTAATCCAGGCACTTTTTGGATTTCCATTGCACTCAACCGCTCTTCTAGATGCTTATACTTGTCGTCGGTTGGAGGGTATTATTCTTCAGAATAGTCTTCTTCTTCCTCTTCCTCTTCTGAATTAGACTGAACAACCGTTTCCTTGCCTTTCCCATCTTGGTTGTCTTTCTCACCGGATGTCGTTGCAAAGTCTAAGGCCCTTCTTGTCTTCCCTTGGAATCTTCTTCCCATGTTCAGAATTCCGGTTATTTTCTTTGTCTTTTTTTCTTCTCCTTAACCAGCAAGGTCTTTAACTCTTCTTGTCCTTTGGCTAGAGTTAAGAACAACTGTTGAAACTGTGCATTTTGAGCTTGGAGGTCCTTCACCGTTTGCTCGAGATCAATCTTACTGAAATAAATAGTAGAGAGATGAGGAGACTTGTTGCAAGAAACCTGCTTATGTTATGATGAATGATAAATGCGTATTCAATGATTTCAAGGATCTTAAGATTCAAATTTGTTTTAGACAAAAAGGAAACACACATTATATTAATAGATTAAAGCTCGAGTACATCAATGCCTTCTTGGGTAAAACAAATACAAGAAACTCTAAGATAGAAAGGTAGTATGCATCCTCTTTGGTGCAATGTAAGCATTCAGAGTATGCTCCTCATGAAGTAGCATAGTGAGTTCCAAAACCTTCTTCTCGCTTGCATAGAATTGGGCTTCAAAAGTATCTCGCACCCCCTTAAGTTGTATCCAATCTCTTTGTAGGTCTTCAAGAGAGGTGGGCATGTCAGGATGTAGGATAGTGTATGGAACATCTCCTTCCATGACAGGCTCAATGATTACCGAGAGAATGGAGGGATAAGGCATCATAAGACTCTGAGCACGATTTCGTACCCATTTGAGGAAAGGCTCAAGAGGGATGGAATTTTTATGCCCCAAAGTCTTGCTATCTACCTTGTTTAACATCCTCCAAGCTCGGATAAACCTCTGGCGAAGACCTTGATCGTCGTTGTCATAGTGAAATGCCAAACCTTTAATCAGCATCTCATGTCGGCCATACCTTCGGGCGTAACCAAACTGTCTTAAGGCTAAACATGGGTTGTAGGTGATACCTACCCTAATGCCAAGTAAAGGGACATTAGGGAATATTCCATAACGGTCGATAATAGTCACATTCTCTATGGATCGGGAGCACCAATGAACGTCTGAATGTTTGAGTGTTATCAACCTTTGTGACCACCTTGAACCTTGCTCGTTCTTTAATATAGATTGGGGAAGATGCAAAATAAACCATCTTTCTAAGAGAGGAGTGCAACACATAAGAACACCTCTTTTCCTCATTGTGCGAGTGTGAAAAGAGTGTAGGATGTCCCCTAGCAATGTAGGCATCGGGTTGCGGGATATGAATATTTTGACGGTGTTCACATCTATGAGTTGGTCAGGATTTGGAAACAAAACCATCCCATAGACGAGGAGAGCCACAATTTCCTCAAAGGACTGCGGGTCCAAAGAATTCCAACAATTTTGGGCTTTCTCAAACAAGAACTTTGCTAGGAAACCTTTGACACCACTCCTTGTTTCCCAATAAGTTGTGACATCAGATGAGTGCAAGTGTAGAGCTTGAGAAATCTCTTCTGGATTTGGGTCTCTTTCCGTACCGTTGAAAGGTAGTTGATTGAGAATGAGAATCCTCAAGAGTCGGGAGAATTCCTCCAAAGTAGGTACAAGTTGATAGTCGGGAAATGTGAAGAAATGGTGTAAAGGATCAAAGAACTGAAAGAGCACATTCATCATGCCCTCATCTGTGTTGGAGGTGACCAAGTTTAGTAGGCGACCATGTCTCTCGGTGAATGGAGAGTTTTCGGGAATCCTTGAAGCTAACTCCTTAAGTTGTGGATGGATGCTCATAAGGTTGACTTGAATAGTTTTTCTGCGAAGAGAATCCATACCCTACAAAATAAGAACAAAGATGAATCCCAAAATCCTTGAAATGGTTAGTGAATGTGTATGATGTTATGATGTTCATGATGTTATGTACAAGTATGTATATACAAACAAAACAAGTTCCTAGGTTTAGGCGTTGTGATACGGTGGGAGAACTGACTTGAGGTTTTGCGTTTGTTTTCGCAAATGTTTCGGTTGAGCAAGAGTCGCCACCGACTTTTTATTTTATCCTAAGGAAAGGTTTAAAAAGCACAGCAAAAACCTTTGAGATGTTTTCTTGGGTTCGGGGAGTAGATTATAGAAAGGGAAGGTATTAGCACCCTTTCTATCCATGGTTATCCATGGGCTCTTAGTTACTTGCTTAGACCAACTTGCCTTAATTTTCAATTGTTTGAAAATGGTGCTTTGTGTGTGTGGGTTTGAAAATGTTTTGAAAAGAAGCCAATATGGTGGCAACCTTTGTAATGATCCATGTTGGGATGTATACAAAGGTGTATGTCTTTTGAAAAGGTTTTCAATGTTTTTTTGAAAGTTGTTTTGAAAGTGTAATGATGTGTGGTTTGAAAATAGGCAAGTGTTTTGTTTTGCAAGTTTGCAAGTAATCAAGAGCTATCTACCCTAAATTTCTCAAAGGTCTTTGCTATGTTTTAACCCTTTTAACAATTTTGTTCCACCATTGCATTTGGTGGACAATCTTGTGTTAGGATGTGAAAGGCACATGCGCGGGTCATCGCTTAGACCATAATTGCAATGGTGCCAAGTATCTTTGGGCAATTTTTCCTTTAAGGGACTTGATCATTTTTTAGGCAACTTTCGAAAGCGTCATCGAGGGACTATGATCATTTGAATTGTTTTGTTTTGCCCAAAGAGACCTAACATGCAATAAGGCCCATTATTGAAGGCAACAAGTGGAATACCCTAGGGGTGCAAGTGTGATTAGTGTTGTCCATTTTCATGCTTGTTTATCTTGAATTTAGGTCAAACTATTTTGGTTAATTGATTTACATACAAACCCTAGTTCTAACATGGCATATTTAGAAAGCATTAAAGTGCAAAAAATAAAGTTCCTAAGTTATTACAACACAATATATGGGAAGGGGGGTACAAATGTTCAAATGGGGATGTTTTAGCAAGAATTAAAACCCTAGACTATTACAATCCAAATGGAATCATACAAATTATTTAATATACAATAATTAAACAAAATAAGATAAATATGCAAGATGCAAAAAATGATTTTTTTATGTGTATGCAAAAAGTGTTTTTTATGTGTCAAGAAAACAAAAACAAAAAGTATTAATTTTTGGTGTTTTTTATGCATTTAGGGCAAGAACCCTAATTTTACAAATAAAAGTATTTATTGTATAATATATGCAATATTTATTAATTATTTACAAAAAATAAATAAAAGAGAAGTATATTTGTCAAAAAGGTATTTTTAATGTTAAATATTAATAAAAATAAAAATGTATTATTTTTATGTTTTTAACCTAAATACACTAATAAATATATGAGTATTTATATTATTTACTAAATATATTAAATATGTACAAAATAATAATATTTAATATTTATAAAAAAAGTATATTTTATATAAAATATTTTCAGAAGATAAAATAAAATAAAAATTAGAAAATAAATGTATTTGGTATTAATTTTAGTATTTTTTTAAATAAAAGATATTATGTTATTATTTATGTACAAACATCAATTTAAACAAATAAATGCCTAATAAATATAAAAATGGTGTGAAAAATATTTTTTATATTTTTAATATTATGAGAAAAAATAAATAAATCAGAAATAAAAAGAAAAGTCAAGAAAATGTCTCAAATAAGCACAATGGGCCAAGGGGGTTCAAAAGTAAACATAGGGTGCAAATAAGAAAAGTGGAACAGGCCCAGCCCAAAGACCAGCTTCTTCAACCTCCAACCATCTCTGTTTGAAAAAACGCGCGCCTCTTTGCTTCCACAACAAGAACCTGATTCTTTGACTTTTAATGAAAACTCACAACACAAAAAATGTCAAGCATCATCTCACGAGTTCATACATATAAAGAACATGATTTAACTCTAAAAAATGAGAGAGAATTTCTTCTCCTCCAATTCCTGACCTAGTTTTTGTTCCAAGTTCAGACATCAAATTCTCATAGCACACATAACATAAATGAAAACTAATTATATGGGCATGTTCAGGGCCATGAATGTGACATAATTTCTTCACAAATCTAAACCTAACAATGCTTGGATAGAGAGATAAGAGTTCATGAACTTACCTGTTCAGTTGGAATCGTATCTGGTGGTGGAGGTGTTTTCAATGCAAGGTGATGATTGGTATAGCTTCCTTGATGTCCAGGGATGCTATTCCAAGCTTTAGTTTGCTTTGAAACCAAGTGAATCGTGTTATGGAACTTCAACTGCAAAACAGAAAAATGAAAATGGTGATGTTGATTGGGAGTAGTACAGGTCGTGTTTGAGGCTTGGAATAGTTTCAAGGGATGATGTGGGATGTGTTTGAAGTGGTTTTAGCAAGAATGCACGAATGGATTGAGTTATGGAACTCAATCTGCAGCAGGTGCCCTGTTTTGGGCAGTTCTATGGTGATTCTGTGTTTGAGAAGGTATAAAACTTGGTTGGCTTGTGTTTCAGCTTAGGTTTGATGATTAGAAAGTATTTGATAACTTTGCTTAAGGTTTTGTTCACAGGAATGAGAGTTGTGTATTGTTATGCAATGTTTCATCAACTTTAAGCAACAAAGTGTCAAGTGGTGTTCTAGACTGATGCAGGCCCCCAATCTATGCTACAACCTTCCCCCTTGATCAATGTGTTTTGCTTCTGAACTTGTGCCCAAAGATATGGCCTTGTACTTCTTGATTTGCAACTTTTACATAAAGCCATACTTTTCTAAAATGGATAATTAGCTTTTTCTATTTAAGGGTTAAACTTCCATGTAATGCTTAAACACATAAAACAAGGCCTTGGCACAATGAGTTAGCATTAAATTATTGAGTGCAAATGGGATATAGGACCTGTAATCAAGGAATGCAAGCTGAGTTCAAAATGGCACACGTGTATGAACATGTAAATTGGCCATAAACAAAGTGAGTTTTTCCCAACTTGCCAAATTCGATTCTCCCTAACCATGAGGTTATTTGATGAGTTCTTTGACATTTTGGAAAGCTAGGAATGTGTACTACAATCCATCTTTGAAATGCAAATTGAAATTCCAAGTGGAAGCATGTGAAAAATGGTCTTGAAGTTAGGCAAAAATCCTGCCTAAAATGGTTCAAAATTTCTCTAAGTTAAGAATGGTTTGGTACCCTTGTTCCAAAAATTGTAACTTGGGCTACAAGCTTCTTTTGAGGAAACTTTGTGAATCAAAGTTGTAGATTTTGCAATGGACTACAACTTTCATGTTTTGACTTTTCCTTGAAACCAAATGAATCTTGGTGGGAAAGTGGGACAAAGTTAGGAAAAAATTAGGGTTTTTCATAACTTAGAAAAATTCTAAGTTATGAAAACTCTTCATTTCAAACCCTAATTTGCAATTCTTGATTTCTTGATGAAAAAGTTTCATGATTTGGCATGTTTTGATGAAAAATGAATCTTGACACTTGATTTTGACCAAAAAGTCAAAGTTTGACTTTTCAGTATACAGTCAAAATTGATCAATTGACTGGGAAATTCAACTGTCAATCTTGTGCATTTGGGATCTTTTGAACTTGTTGAGCATGTCAAGACAATTCCATGGGGTCCTTGAGTCCATATGTGAGTTTGGTTTGCCATTGGCTAGGTCAAACAGTCAAAAATTGCCTTTGTGCAGTCAAAACCCTAAAAATGACCATTTTGCCCTTTTGGTGATCTGATCAAATTTCTTGTGGAATTGTGATCCAAACCTGATCAAATGGTCCAT
The DNA here is from genome assembly GCA_948472305.1 of Vicia faba. Lineage (NCBI taxonomy): Eukaryota > Viridiplantae > Streptophyta > Magnoliopsida > Fabales > Fabaceae > Vicia > Vicia faba. The sequence continues at coordinate 1,226,605,132 of OX451738.1, forward strand.
GTGAGTTCATAGTGTTGATGTGGGTCAACTTTCATGAGATTTGACTGTCAATTGGCCACAGTTGACTTTTTTCCCCAATACAGTTGATTTCTAGGTCAACTGTCCAATTGATTGGGCAAAATTTGGAATCAAGACTTAAAACTTGGTATGGATAAACTTGGGAGTCCAACATGAAGCATGAAAGTCATATTAGGCATTTTAGGTCAAAATATCTTTGTGCAAACACAAACCCTAATTTGGGTCAACAGTGCAAGAAGAAGTCTTGAGCAGAGGAAACCCTAACTGGACCTTGAGCTCCAAGGGTCTTGTGATGAGAAAATGTTGAGAAAATGGGAGGGAAAATTTTGGGGTACAACAGTTGCCCCTGTTCAATCTTCTTGAACCTGAAGAGTTAGATTGGCAAGTTTGCCTTTCGTGACTCGAGGGTAAAAGGAGATTGGACACTAGAGTGCCCTGAAATTTGCACTCGCATGTTGGAGTATCAGCAATGTGATGTCGGGAATGGGCTTATAGATGCCATTTGGAGAGATGGTGGATAGGGAGATGGGCTTATAGATGCCATCTGAAGTGTTGATCGCATAAGAGATTCCTTAGCGAGAACTCGCGTATTTTGAGAAAGACAGATGTTTTCCTGGCTTGATACAGGTGTTGATCTTCGATCTCTTCATGCAGATATGCCCTGGCTTGATACAGGTATCGAATCTGGAATTAGTCGTCAGCAGATATGCCCTGGCTGGATACAGGAATCGAATCTTCAAACTCTTCAGATGTGCCCTGGCTGGATACAGGAATCGAATCTGGAAATAGTCGTCAACAGATATGCCCTGGCTGGATACAGGAATCGAATCTGGAAATAGTCGTCAACAGATATGCCCTGGCTGGAGAACAGGAATCGGATCTGGAAATAGTCGTCAACAGATATGCCCTGGCTGGATACAGGAATCGAATCTGGAAATAGTCGTCTACAGATATGCCCTGGCTAGATACAGGAACCGAATCTTCACACTCTTCAGATGTGCCCTGGCTAGATACAGGAATCGAATCTGGAATTAGTCGTCAACAGCTATGCCCTGGATGGATACAGGAATCGAATCTTCACACTCTTCAGATGTGCCCTGGCTAGATACAGGAATCGAATCTGGAATTGTGACAGTTGATAGATAGTTGTCTTTTTTTTCTTCTGAATGAGATAGTGTTGTATGCACTTTATCATGTATGTAAGCAAGATGTATGAAATATGAAATGTTTATGAATGCATTTTCGTCTAGGAAGATAAATCCTTGACGACCGGCCGGGGAATTAAATCCTGGGCCGACGTTGAAGAGTAGAGCTCTTTGCTTCCGCTGGGGATGATGGTTGCAAGAATACACCGGTAGGAGAAGATGACTCCGTTGGGGAATAAACTTGTTGGAGAGATTACTCTGAGGGGAATTACTCTGTGGGAAGAGATACTTCGTTGAAGTTTTGATGGGAGCTCCGCCGAGGATTTCAATGATGGACTCCGCTGGGGATAACAATGTTAAACTCCGTTGGGGATTGTGTTGATAAGTTATGTTGGGGAACTTTGATGAACTCCGCTGGGGATTGAAAGAACTTCGTCGAGGGCGATCTTCCGTGGCAATTAGCTGAGGATAACCCAGTTATAAGCCCTTGTGAGGAATAACTTTGAATAAAGCTCGAGAGAGACGTCCGTACTCTACAGGGGACGAGCTTCCAGAATCTACTGGGGATAAGCTTCAAGACCTGCTAGGGATATGAATTCCACTTTCCTGGGGAAACCTTCAGACTGTACTGGTAAATGGTTCCACTGGGGTGTCTGGTATACCGCCGGGGATCAATCTTAGATCAAGACTGCCGGGGATGCTTGCTGAGGAATGCCTATACTTCGCTGGGGAAAGTTGATATCTTCCGGGGATACCTAACTTCCTTTAGGCTGACCGTAGACTAACTCTGCTGGAGGAGAGTATTGCTGACTTGCTAGGGGAACAGGGTGCCTATTGTAGGGATGATGATAGACTAACTCTTCCTGGGGGGAAGTATTGCTGAATCCTGTCTTATTCTGTGGGGAGTTGAGGTAACTTGGTCACATTCTTCAGTTAAATCTACCCTGGTACCCTGGCGGACAAAGCAACTAGACTGCCTGGACAATTCTATATTGCCCCTACTTCTGATGTCACCTGTAATTAGTCTTTTGTTTCATATGCAAGTATTTATTAATTAGCAATTTAATGTCAAATGCATATATCAAAAATGAACATTGGACGTTCTTCGCAAGACAAAACAGAAAAAGGAAAAACAATTGGCAATTTGTTTGGAAAAGTGAACTTGTATTGATTTTGAAATTTGCCTGTAAATAGGCGTTTTTTGTACAAGAGGTCGACGTCCTAGTAAGAGAATGCCGCTGAATAACATAAAGTTTATACAATTTTGAGAAGGAAATAAAACATCTAGGTGCACAATATTCCCACTGGGTTCCAACTCTGCTATCGCCTTTATGTCTTCAAGCGTCTCATCACTTTGCTGCTTAGTTGAAGATGAAGCTGATTGATCGATGCCGAAGTCTGAGCCAGATAGTTGATGCCGAATTCTGGATGCAAGGAAATCCAATGAGACATAGTGTTACGCTTTATCCCTAACTTTTTCCTGGACCGCCCTTTCGGGTTTTCAGTCCACCGAGATACCCATTTTTGCCCAAGCCACCTTTTCAGGTTTTCGACTTGCCGGGTGTACAGATTTTTTTCATTTCATCCCTCATTTTTGCCCGAATCCTTTTGGTTCGTCGGGAAGCCCTTATTTTTGCCTAGGTATGTCAACCTAGCAGGTATTTGATTCATGCGTAGTATCTTTTTACTATGTCTGCATTGGCGGGGTGAGGAAGGTCGTCACCATCCATGGTGGTTAGAATCATGGCTCCTCCTGAGAACACATGTTTAACCACAAATGGCCCTTCGTATGTAGGGGTCCATTTGCCCCGGGGATCACTTTGAGGAAGGATGATGCGTTTGATTACCAGGTCCCCAACTTGATACTCTTGTGGTCTGACTTTCTTGTTAAATGCCCTGATCATTCGTTTTTGATACGTCTGACCATGACAGATAGCAGTGAGTCTCTTTTCGTCAATTAGGTTTAATTGATCAAGTCGAGTCTGGATCCAGTCATCTTCACTCAAGTCTGCATCCTTCATTATCCGGAGAGAGGGTATCTGGACTTCAATTGGCAAGACTGCCTCCATGCCATAGACCAAGGAAAAGGGGGTTGCCCCGGTTGATGTCCTTGCTGAGGTACGGTACCCATGAAGAGCAAATGGTAACATCTCGTGCCAATCTTTGTAGGTCACTGTCATCTTCTGCACAATCTTTTTGATATTCTTATTAGCTGCTTCTACAGCCCCATTCATCTTCGGCCGGTAAGGAGAAGAGTTGTGGTGCTGTATCTTGAATTGCTCGCAGAGCTCAGTGATCATCTTGTTGTTAAGATTGGTACCATTGTCCGTAATGATCCTCTCCGGGACGCCGTATCGACAGATCAGGTTATGCCGAATGAAACGTGCCACGAAGCTCTTGGTTACCGTGGCGTAGGAAGCTGCCTCAACCCACTTCGTGAAGTAATCAATCGCTACCAAGATGAAGCGATGCCCATTGGATGCCGTCGGTCGGATCTCGCCGATCATATCAATGCCCCACATTGCAAAAGGCCAAGGTGCCGTTAGGACGTTCAGAGGAACCGGAGGGATGTGCACCTTATCAGCATAGATCTGGCATTTATGACAAGTTCGAGAATGTTGGTAACAATCAGCTTCCATTGTGGACCAGAAATATCCTGCCCGAAGGATTTTCTTTGCCATGGTGTGTCCACTGGAATGTGTTCCGAATGTACCTTGATGTAGTTCTACCATGATCTTCTCCGCTTCAGCCTTATCCACACAATGCAGTAGAGTTGAATCATGATTTTGTTTGTAGAGAATGCCGTTGCTGAGGAAGAATTTCACCGCGAACCTTCTCAGAAACTTCTTATCGTTGACAGACGCACCTTCAGGGTATTCCTGAGCTTCCAAGTATCTCTTTACCTCATGATACCAGGGTTTTTCAGTCACCTCTTCGGCCTCAAGACCGCAGCAGTATGCAGGTTCGTCCAACTTCCAGATAATGATCCGGGGAGCCTCATTGTCCCATTTGACTTTGAACATTGAAGACATCGTAGCTAATGCGTCTGCTAACTGATTCTCCTCTCTTGGGAAGTGTTCAAAAGTTATCTCTTCAAAGTGGGGAAGCAAAGTCAACGCATACTCCTTGTAAGGAATAAGATTCAGGTGTTTCGTATCCCACTCTCCTTTGATCTGATTGATCACGAGAGTGGAATCTCCGAAGACACTCAGAAACTTGATCCTTAAGTCGATTGCAGCTTGAAGACCCATGATACATGCCTCATATTCTGCCATGTTGTTGGTGCAGTTGAAACACAGCCGGGCGGTGAGTGGAGTATGAGTTCCTTTGAGGGATATGATTACAACGCCGATTCCATTACCCAAAGCGTTCGAGGCTCTGTCAAAATGCATAGACCATCGGGATCCTTCCTCAGGTCCTTCATCCGGTCCAGGTACTTCACAATCAATTACTACCATGATATCTTCGTCCGGAAATTCAAAGTTCAATGATTGGTAATCGTCCACAGGTTGGTGTGCCAAATGGTCTGCCAATACACTTCCTTTGATTGCTTTTTGAGTTGTGTACTGGATGTCATATTCTGTCAAGATCATTTGCCATCTTGCTATTCTTCCAGCCAGAGCAGGCTTTTCGAATATGTACTTGATGGGATCCATCTTTGAAATCAACAGAGTAGTGTGAGTCAGCATATACTGTCTCAGCCGGCGAGCAGCCCATACCAGAGCGCAACAAGTTTTCTCGAGCAGTGAGTACTGAGTCTCACAGTCGGTAAACTTTTTGCTCAGGTAATAAATAGCGTGCTCTTTTCGGCCAGACTCGTCATGATGCCCTATCACACACCCCATTGAGTTGTCAAGTACTGTCAGGTATAGTATCAGAGGTCTCCCTTCTACTGGTGGCATAAGAATGGGTGGTTCTTGGAGATACTCTTTTATTTTTTCGAAAGCGGCCTGACATTCATCGTTCCAACGTACTACTTGATCTTTCTTCAGAAATTTAAAGATTGGCTCACAGGTAGCAGTTAGATGTGAGATGAATCGGGAAATATAATTCAGTCGTCCCAGAAAGCCTCTGACTTCTTTCTCTGTCTTGGGGGTCGGCATCTCTTGTATGGCTTTCACCTTGGCAGGGTCCACCTGAATACCTTTATCGCTTACAATGAAACCTAGTAATTTTCCAGACCTCACCCCAAAGGTGCATTTGTTTGGGTTCAACCTCAGCTTGTACAACTTCAGTCGGTCAAACAGCTTCCGCAGATGGTCAAGGTGTTCCTCCTCAGTTTGGGACCTTGCAATCATATCATCGACGTACACTTCAATCTCATGGTGGATCATATCATTAAATAAAGCAACCATGGCACGTTGGTAGGTTGCCCCAGCATTTTTCAACCCGAATTGCATGACCTTGTAGCAGAAGGTGCCCCACTGAGTCACAAAGGTAGTCTTTTCCATATCTTCAAGAGCCATCTTGATCTGATTATACCCTGAAAAACCATCCATGAAGGAGAACACCTTGTGTTGAGCAGTATTGTCAACAAGAACGTCGATGTGAGGTAGGGGGAAGTCATCCTTGGGGCTTGCCCTGTTTAGATCCCTGTAATCGACACACATTCTGACCTTACCGTCCTTCTTCCACACTGGCACCATGTTGGCAACCCATTGAGGGTAAGAAGTCACTGCTAGAAACCCGGCATCGAATTGCTTCATAACTTCAGCTTTGATCTTTTCGGACATCTCTGGACGCATACGGCGGACCTTTTGCTTTACCGGAGGGCAGTCTTCCTTGGTAGGCAGGTGATGAACCACAATGTCGGCATCCAAACCAGGCATGTCTTCATAAGACCAAGCAAAGATTTCCATGTAATAATGCAGCATCTGGATCAATCGTTGCTTCACGCTGAGCTCTAGATTGGCACCAATCTTGACTTCTTTTCTATCTGTCTCAGTACCCAGGTTCACTGTTTCCATTGGCTCTTCATGCGGCTGAATGGCCCTCTCTTCCTAGAGTAGCAGTCTTGTGAGTTCACCAGGCACTTCGCAATCATCTTCACCTTCATCTTCGGCCAAGTTGATCGGATTTTCGAAGTCATAACTGGAAGTAGAGGAGCTGTTACCAGTGAGATCCAGAGTGGATTGGAACCTGTATAAGTGAGTGTGTGTAAATATAGCTGTTTTGCAATATATAACACAGAAAGAAAAAAGAGCACAAGATTTGAAATGCAACAAACGTCCAATGTTTTGATTAATGATATATGGAAATGTCATACAAAAATCCCTCACAAATGGAGCTACGGTGCCCCGGGTAGGACACCGAGCCAATAAGAGTTTCAACATATTGTTTGTTACAAATTGAAAACAAAAGAGTTCATTACTGTGTGACAAATGTAATAGGTGTAAAATCTTTTTCCGTCCAGTTGCTTGGTCCGTTGTTGGTTGTTGGATAGATCCAACTGTCAAATTCTGCTTCCTCTACGTCCTCCTCGATAGCATTCACCCTTGGGTTGGTGATGAACACCGGAGCCTTTCTGATCCTTTCTTTGCGAACAACCCTCTGAGCCTCTGCAGTGAAGCCCAGCCCAAACTTGTCGGTCTTTTGAGTGAAGTCAGGAAGTTGACCCCAGTTTGCGCATTTGCCTTTCTCGATTACAGCCCGGGCATCCTTCAAGGAAGCCATCTTCAGCGGAAAGTCTTCTTCAACCACTGTCTCAGCTGACGCCAATGTTGGAGGTACCTCTTCAAAATGTTGAAAGGGGGTTTCAATAAACTCCCCGTCCATATCGATATACCGGAATGAATTCAAGTGACTAACCATGTATTCCTCCTCACCCTGCACAGTAACAATCTTCCCCTTGACAGGGTATTTGAGCTTTTGGTGTAGAGTGGATGTTACTGCCCCAGCAAACAGGAATAAGATGGACGAATATCCATCACGTAGAACGTTGAGTCGAAGACTTGGGAACCCACACGAATAGGAATGTCTACCTCACCGTGCACCATCCTCTTAGAACCGTCGAAGGCTCTAACAATGATGTTACTAGGTTTCAATTCCAAGCCCTTACAGTCCAACTGATCTAAGGCCTTCTTGGGCAATACATTTAGGGAAGAACCGGTGTCCACCAACACGTGTGCAAGAGTAGTGCCCCTGCATTCTATGGAAACATGCAGGGCATCATTGTGGTTTTTCCCTTTGGCGGTAAGGTCTGCATCCGAGAAACCCAAACCATTGTCAGCTGTCAAATTAGCCACACAGTCAGTGAACTGATCTACAGAGGTCTCTTGCGGCACATGGGCCGTTTTCAGAAATGAAATCAGGGCCTTGGCGTGGGCCTCTGAGCACAGCAGCAATGATAGCATATAGATCTTGGAGGGGGTATGCCCCAGCTGTTCAACGACATTGAAGTCACTCTTTTTAATGATTTTAAGGATTTCCTCTATCTCTTGCTGGGAGGCTTCAACAGCGGTCTTTTTTGGTGCCTCCGTCCGGGCAGGCAAATCGGTAGCAACTTCTTTGCCCCGAGCATTAGAGGATTCGGCGGCAGTAGTAGACACAAGAACTTGATTTGAAACATGCACACTTGCGGGTGTGATGATAAGAGGTTTTCAGATAACTGGCGGTGCAATGTCAGGCGAGAAAAGCCTGCCACTGCGAGTAATCTTGGCGGGACCAGTGATGTTACTGATACTGGTACCAGTGTTGAACTCTTGCTTCACTCCAAGCACATACACGTCTGCCCCATAGTGCCATGGGACAGCCTTGTCAGATTCATAGGGGAGGGGCCCCGGAACAGTAATGGTAATGGGTGCAACAGACATAATTTTGACTGGCTTTCTTGGGAGAGCCTTGGTAGGATTGTTGAAAATTGTGACGACAGATACTTCTTCAACGGAAACAAACGGAACAGCAGTTTTCTTGAACAGAATTTCTTTGCTATCCATCAGGCTTTGGATGCCTGATTTCAGCAGCGGACAACCGGTAGGGATAACAGCACACAGGAGGCAACCCTTGCTACAACCCAGAAATAAACCGGCTAGTAGTAGGTTCCTCTTAACAGTCAATAGAGGGGTAGAAACATCATTCACCGAAACAGCATACAAATCTTCCTCGACGGCATTTACTCTATGCTGGGGCATAGGAGCAGTTACAACATTTGGCCTCTCAGGCGCCTCAAACTGAATTTCCTTCGCATCGATAAGGTCTTGACCTTATTTCTCAGGGCCCAGCAATCATCAGTAGTATGCCCGGGGCTATCAGAATGATAAGCACAACGGGCATTTGGGTTATACTTAGGAGATGCAGTATTCACGACCTTTGGAGCCTCTTTGATGGTCACCAAGTTGGTTGATAACAGTTGCGGTAAGATTTGTGACAAGGTCATACTCAGCCGAGTGTATTGCCTCTTGGGCCTCTCACCCCTTTGTTGATTGTACTGTTGAGGAGCAGCAACAGGTTTGGAAATGACCAAGGCATTGACGGCCTGGTGGCATTCTGGCTTGACTTGTCTTCTAGGACCATAGACGGCACTAGCTTCCTTCTAGAAAGGCTTTTTCTCAGTACTTGCGGCGGCTCCTTTCTGTATCTTTCCTGACCTGATGTCAGCTTCTATCCTTTCACCCGTCAGGATCAAATCCGTAAACCCAGCGGAGGAATTACCAACCAGATGATTGAAGAACGGACCAGACAAGGTCCCTAGAAACATGTCAACCAGTTCACGGTCAGTCAAAGGAGGCTGCACCCTGCCAACCAAATCTCTCCATTTTTGTGCATATTCTTTGAACCCTTCGCCCGTTCCCAGAGAGATACGCTGAAGTTGGGTACGCGTAGGAGCAAGGTCAGAATTGTATTGATATTGTCTATAAAATGCGGTAGCTAAATCTTCCCAATGTCGGATACTGGTTCCATCTAGCTGATAGAACCACTCAAGCTGTGACCCCGAAAGGCTATCTTGGAAGAAGTGGATCCAAAGATTTGTGTCTGCCGTGTAAGGTTGGATCTTCCTTACGTACGACCTGAGATGCAGCTTTGGACAAGAAGCCCTGTCATATTTGGAAAAGGCAGGCGCCTTGAACTTGTGCGGGATTACCACCCCAGAAGATAACACTAAATCTCCGAAATCCAGCCCCGACACATTTTAAATCTCCATGGCACTCAAGCGGTCCTCTAATTGCTTGTATCTATCAGCAGCGGGAGGGTATTGTTCGTCATTGTAATCCGTCTCGTTGTCGGAGACTGCAGGACTAGGAGCCCCTCCCCCTTGGGGACTGTCTTTCTCTGCAGAGGAAGTAGTTGGATCAGCCTCGTTATGGAGTGTGTTCCCAAACCTGCGTCCAGTATTGAACAACGCAATACTCTTCTTCTTCTTCTTCTTCTTTAGGAGCAGAGCCTTCAACTCTTGTTGACCTTGGGCCAGGCTCATGACCATTTCTTGAAAGTGGGCATTCTGGGCCTGGAGGGCCTTGATTGCTTGCTCACTGGATGATTTTGGATTCATGATGACTGTTCAAAATAAACAGTGAAGGAGATTAAGCAACCTATAGAAAAAGGGGTACCTGTTATGCACATGATGCATGAGATGCTATCTATGCAATGTGTTGTACCCCAAAATTTGCCCTCCCATTTCCTCTGCTCAAGACTTCTCCTTGCACTGTTGACCCAAATTAGGGTTTGTGATTGCACAAGGATATTTTGACCTAAAACACCTAAGATGACTTTCATGCTTCATGTTGGACTCCCAAGTTTATCCATACAAAGTTTCAAGTCTTGATTCTAAATTTTGCCCAGTCAATTGGACAGTTGACCAAAAAATCAACTGTATTGGGGAAAAAGTCAACTGTGGCCAATTGACAGTCAAATCTCATGAAAATTGACCCACATCAACATTATGAACTCACATAGACCATTTGATCAAGTTTGGATCACAATTCCTCAAGAAATTTGATCAGATCATCAAAAGGGCAAAATGGTCATTTTTAGGGTTTTGATTGCACAAAGGCAATTTTTGACTGTTTGACTTAGCCAATGGCAAACCAAACTCAAATATGGACTCAAGGACCCCATGGAATTATCTTGACATGCTCAACAAGTTCAAAAGATCCCAAGTACACAAGATTGACAGTTGAATTTCCCAATCAATTGATCAGTTTTTGACTGTATATTGAAAAGTCAAACTTTGACTTTTGGTCAAAATCAAGGGGCAAGGTTCATTTTTCATCAAAACATGCCAAATCATGAAACTTGTTCACCAAGAAACCAAGAAATGCAAATTAGGGTTTGAAATGGGAATTTTTCATAACTTAGAATTTTTCTAAGTTATGGAAAACCCTAATTTTTTCCCAACTTTGCCCCACTTTCTTACCAAGATTCATTTGGATTCAAACAAAAGTCAAAACATGAAAGTTGTAGCTTGTTGCATAATCTACAACTTTGATTCACAAAGTTTTCCCAAATGAAGCTTGTATCTCAAGTTACAATTTTTTGAATAAGGGCACTAAACCATTCTTAACTTAGTGAAATTTTAACCTATTTTGACAAGGTTTTCTACCTAACTTCAAGGCCATTTTCCATACACTTCCACTTGGAATTTCAATTTTCATTTCAAAGATGGATTGTAGTACACATTCCAAGCTTTCCAAAATGTCCAAGAACTCATCAAACAACCTCATAACTTGAGAGAATCGAATTTCACAATATGGCCAAAACTCACTTTTGAATTGATCATGAACATGTTCATAACTTAGGCCATTTTCAAGTCAGCATAGTTTGTGCTACATTACAGGTCCTAAAACCCTTTGACACTCAATAATTTAATGCCAAACCTTTGTGCCAAGACCATGTTTTGTGTATTCAAGAATTGTCTAGAAGATTAATCCATTTATAGATAAAGCATTATTTCCATTTTGAAAAAGTAGAACTTTATGTCCATATTGCAAATCCAAGTGGTACAGCCAAAATCTTCTAGGCACAAGTTATGAGACACATTGCACTGATCAAGGCAAAGGGTTGCAGCATGTTATGGGGGCCTGCATCAGTCTAGAACATCAACTTGCCTTTTGTTGCTTAAGAAAGAAGAAACATAGCATAACTTGTACCAACTCTCATATCAGCTTACAAACACTAAGGCAAACTTGTAAAACACATCCAAGACATCCCAACCAAGCTAGTACACGACCCTAACAACCCTCATACACTCCCAATCCCAGAATCACCTTCAAACGGCAAGAACAGGGCAAGGCCTGCAATTTGAGTGCCATCTCCCACTCCTCTCAAGTTTTCTTGTCCAAACCAGTTCACACACATTCCCTAGCATCTATGCAAGCTAACCAAGACTTGAAACACGACCTGTAATTCCTCTAACAAGTTCCACCATTTTCACTTTTTCATTTTGCAGTTGAAGTTCTACAACTCAATTCAAGGTGTCTCAAGGCAAAGTAAATATTGGAACAACATCACCACACCTCAAGGAAGCTATACCAACCATTATCTTGCACTGAGAGCTTCTCCATTGCCAGATAGAACTTCAACTGAACATGTGAGTTTTTGAATTCGTATCTCTCTTATTAGGCATTGTTAGCTTTAGGTTTGTGAAGAGAATATGTCACAATCATTGCCCTGAACATGCCCATATAAGTAGATTTCATTTATATTATGTATGCTTAGAGAATTTGAGGTCTGAACTTTGAACAAAAATTAGGTTAAGAATTGGGAGAGAAGAAATTCTCTCTCATTTCTGAGAGTTAAAACATGTTTTTTATATGTGTGAATTCGTGAGAAGATGCTTAACAGTTTTGATGTTGGAAGTTTTTGCTAAAACTCAAGGAATCAGGACCTTGCAATGGAAGAAAGTGGCGCGTGTTTTTGTTCAAACAGAAGGCTGGAGGTTGAAGAAAGGTCTTCATGGGCTGGGCTTGTGTTGACTTTTCTTTTTGCAACATACAATTGCTTCTGAACCCCCTGAGCCCATTTGGTTTATTTTTAATGTTTTTTGACTTTTTCTTTTTTTAATTGACTCATTTATTTTTTCTAATGATATTAAAAATATAAAAATATTTTTTCTCACCATTTTTGAATTTATTAGGTATTTATTTGATTTTTCTTTTAGTTTGTACATAAATAAATAAATATATATGTTTTGTTTAAAATACTAAAATATTGCAAATACATTTTTACACACTTTTATTTTGTTCTACTTTCTGAAAATATTTTATAGAAAAAAATACCTTTTTTTTTATTAAGTATTAAATATTATTAATTAGTATATATAATACATATTTTGTAAATAATATAAATAAATAACTTATACATTAGTATACTTAGAATAAAATACCAAAAATATACATATTTTATTTTATTAATATTTAACATTAAAAATATATTTTTCACTATTAGACTTTATTTTTATTTTATTCTTGTATGTAAATAATAAATATTGTATATATTGAATAAATAATACATTTTATTTTGTAAACTAGGGTTTTGACCTAAATATGAAAATACTCTAAAAATAATACCTTTTTATTTTCTTTTTACATAAATAATACTTTTTCATGCATATAAAAAATTTTCTTTTTACATCTTGCATATTTATTTCATCTTTCATTTAATTTATGCCTTTAATCATATTGTAAATATTCAAAGAAAATGATGTAATAGCTAGGTTTAATTTCTTGTCTAAATAATCCCCATTTGAACATTTGTATCCCCCTCCCCATATTATTGTGTTGTAATAGTGTAGGAATTTAAATTTCGCACTTTAATGCTTTCTAAACATACCATGCTAGAATTAGGGTTTGTATGCGAATAAAACGAACAAAATAGTTTGACCTAATCTCAAGATAAACAAGCATGAAAATGGACAACACATCTCACACTTGCACCCCTAGGGTATTCCACTTTGTTGCCTTCAAATAATTGGGCCATATTGCATGTTAGGTCTCTTTGGGCAAAACAAACAAATCAAATGATCATAGTCCCTCAAAATGTTGCCTAAACAAATGATCAAGTCCCTTAAAAAAAATTGTCCAAATATACTTGACACCGTTGCAATTATGGCCTAAACGATGACCCGCGCCCGTCCCTTTCACATCCTAACATAAGATTGTCCACCAAATACAATGATGGAACAAAACTTATTAAAAGGGTTAAAACATAGCAATAAACTTTGAGAAATTTAGGAGTAGACAACCTCTTAGTTACTTGAATCAAACTTGCAAAGACAAAACACTTGCCTATTTTCTATAACCACAACACTTTCAAAAAAACTTTCAAAAAACAAAATGAAAACCTTTTCAAAAGACATACATCTTTGTATACATCCCCACATGGATCATTACAAAGGTTGCCACCACATTGACTTCTTTTCAAAACATTTTCAAAAATCACACACACAAGCACCATTTCAAACAATTGAAAACAAAAGGCAAGTGATCTAAGCAAGTAACTAAGAGCCCATGGATAACCATGGATAGAAAGGGTGCTAATACCTTCCCTTTCAATAATCTACTCCCCGAACCCAAGAAAAGTCTCAAAGGTTTTTGCTGTGCTTTTTAAACCTTTCCTTAGGATAAAATAAAAAGTCGGTGGCGACTCTTGCTCAACCGAAACATTTGTGAAAACAAACGCAAAACCATAGTCAGTTCTCCCACCGTATCACGGAACTGGAGACTCTGCTGAGGAGGATTTTAAAAGTGGAGTAACCTTAGGGCTTAGATCACCCTCTTGCATGACTAATTGTTTGAATTGTTTGCTTTATACTTTGGCTCTATTGTTTGGGTTTGCAAATCCTACACCCGGATTTTGGGAAACATTCATAGATAGCAATACGTTGTGGAAACTGTGCGGGGTATACCGACACGGTCGAAGCAATAGCTATATTAGTGCGACATATTTGTGAGTACCGGTAACCCTTGAGTTCAATCAAGGAGAGTACGGGGCCGCTGAGTGATGTCACTAAGCACTAATGACCTAGAACCTTACTTGACCATCTTGGCCTTTTATTAGGGGTAGTGAGATGACCGGCTTTGGTGCAGTCCGAAGTTGGTAGATACTCGATACTACACTCATTGAGGGTTGTTTTCTTGGAATATTTTGGTCGCTAGTTAAGTGGCTAAACCAAAACAATGAACAATGAAAACAATCCAGTGATATTGAGCTCCTTAGAACCCGGTTAATATTTATAGGACAGGTTTTTAAGCCAACTACACTCAAGAGGGTACTTACCTATGAAACCCCATGCAAGCCTGAAACTAGGGTTTGGTGTGATTTGCTTGTACATATGTTTTATGCATACATCATAAACATCATAAAACATCATATGCATTCACTAACCATTTCAAGGGTTTTGGATCTTCATCTTTGTTCTTGTTTTGTAGGACATGGAAATTCCTCGCAGAAACACCATTCAAGTCAACCTTGTGAGAATCTCTCCTCAACTCAAGGAGATCACTTCAAGAATTCCGGAAAATTCATCCTTCAGTGAAAGACATGGTAGACTGCTTAGCCTGGTCAACACCAACATTGAAGAAGACATGATGAAAGTGCTATTCCAGTTCTTTGACCCTCTTCACCACTGCTTCACTTTCCCTGATTATCAGTTGGTACCCACTTTGGAGGAGTTTTCTCAACTCCTGAGAATTCCTATCCTTAATCAACTACCCTTCAACGGTACGGAAAAGGAACCAAAGCCGGAAGATGTTGCTCGAGCATTACATCTACAACCATCCGACCTCAAGGGGCATTGGGAAACCAGAAGCGGCGTCAAGGGATTCTTAGCAAAATTCTTGTTTGAGAAGGCACAAGAATGTTGGAACTCATTGGACCTACAAGCCTTTGAAGAAATTGTGGCACTCCTTATCTATGGGTTGGTCTTGTTCCCAAATCCTGACCAATTGGTAGATGTCAACGCCGTCAAAATCTTCTTGTCCAGAAATCCAATACCAACATTGCTTGGGGACATCCTTCACTCATTTTACACACGAACAATGAGAAAGAGGGGTGTTCTCATGTGCTGTACTCCTCTCCTTGCAAGGTGGTTTATTTCGCACCTTCCACAATCTGTCTTGAAGAACGACCAAGGCTCAAGGTGGTCCCAACGGTTGATGACTCTTACTCACTCTGATGTACATTGGTGTTCTCGGTCCAGAGAAAATGTCATCATCGTTGATCGTTGTGGAGAATTCCCTAATGTTCCTTTACTTGGAATTAGAGGAGGTATCACCTATAACCCTTGCCTAGCTTTGAGGCAATTTGGATATGCCCGGAGGGATGGCCCTAATGACATGTTGATTCCTGACCTAGTTTTTGACTTCGACAACGATGCGCAAGGACTTCGCCAAAGATTCATCAGAGCTTGGGGAAAACTCAACAAGGTTGATAGCAAGACTCTGGGACACAAGAATTCCATACCTCTTGAGCCCTATCTCAAGTGGGTACGAGCCCGAGCCCAAAGTCTAATGATGCCTTATCCTCATGTACTCCCAGTGATTAAAGAGACCGTGAATGAAGGAGAGGTTCCCTACACCATCCTACATCCAGACATGCCTACATCGTGGGAGGAAATGCAGAAAAGTTGGATTCAGCTCAAGGAAGAACGGAATACTTTCGAAGCTAGCTTCTACGCCAGTGAGAAGAAGGTTCTAGAGCTTACCCGCCGACTCCATGAGCAAGAGGCTCTCAATACCTACATCGCACCAAAAAGGATGCGCAATGTCTTTTTGCCTTAAGAAGTTTATTTTGTAATATTTGGCCCATAGGGCATTTATGTACTAATAAATTTCTTCTTATTAATATGACGTGCGTTCTTCTTTGTCTGAAACAATTTTGAATGTCCTAAATCCTTGAATGCATTGCATACATAAGCATACCATTCATCATGTGCATAAGCAGGTCTCATTCCAGGTTTCCTTATCTGTCTGCTGTTTATTTCAGTAGGATGGATCTCGAGCAAACATTCAAAGACCTACAAGCTCAGAATGCACAGTTCCAGTAACTCCTGATGACCTTGGCTAAAGGTCAGGAGGATATCAAGACTCAATTGGGGAACAAAGACCTAGTGAAAAAGAAGAAAAAGAGAATCGAGGTGGCTACTTTGGGGAGAAGATTTGATGGAGAAGCTCGGAGAGTGCTTGAGTTTCCTCCTACTTCTGATGAAGGAACCAGCAAAGGAGGGGGAGCTGCGGTACCTTCCGAGTCTGATGCGGAAAAGGAGGAGGTCGAAGAGGATGAAGATTATACTGATCAGCAATACCCTCCAGTTGATGATAAATACAAAGGGCTAGAAGACAGGTTGGCCGCCATGGAGCTACAAAGAGTACCGGGTTTGGATTTTGAAGACATGGGTTTGGTTGCCGGGATTGTGATCCCCCCAAAATTCAAAGTGCCAGTGTTTGTAAGGTATGATGGGCTGTCCTGTCCCAAAATGCATCTCAGGTCCTACGTGAGAAAGATTCAACCCTATACGACAGATAAAAACCTTTGGATTCATTTCTTTCAAGACAGTCTTTCTGGAGCTCAGTTTGAGTGGTTTTATCAGCTAGAGGGAACCAGTGTTCGAAATTGGGAAGATTTGGCCACCGCTTTCTACAAACAATACCAATACAATTCTGACCTTGCCCCTACTCGTACCCAACTTCAGGGTATGTCGCTAGGAACAAGCGAGGGATTCAAAAAGTACGCACAAAAATGGAGGGATTTGGCTGGCAGGGTGCAGCCTCCTTTAACCGATCGTGAGCTTGTTGATATGTTTCTAGGGACCCTATCTGGTCCATTTTTCAATCATTTGATTGGTAACTCTTCCGCGGGGTTTACTGATTTGATCTTAACGGGCGAAAGAATAGAAGCTGGCATCAAGTCAGGAAAGATTCAGAATGGTGTTGCTGCAAGTACTAAGAAGAGGCCTTTTAAGAAAGAAGCAAGTGCCGTCTATGGTCCTAGAAGGCAAGTCAAGCCAGAAAGTCGCCAAGCCGTCAATGCTCTGGTCATTTCAAAACCTGTTGCCGCTCCTCAGCAGTACAATCAACAAAGAGGTGAAAGGCCCAAGAGGCAGTATACTCGACTAAGTATGACCTTATCGCAAATTTTACCCCAACTGTTATCAACCAACTTGGTGACCACCAAAGAAGCTCCTAAGGTCGTTAATACTGCATCTCCTAAGTATAACCCGAATGCCCGCTGTGCTTATCATTCTGATAGCCCCGGGCATACTACTGATGATTGCTAGGCCTTGAGAAACAAAGTGCAAGATCTTATCGACGCGAAGGAAATTCAGTTTGAAGCGCTTGAGAGGCCGAATGTTGTAACTGCTCCTATGCCCCAGCATAGAGTAAATGCCATTGAAGAAGAGTTGTATGCTGTTTCAGTAAATGATGTTGCTACCCCTCTGTTGACTGTTAAGAGGAACTTACTACTAGCCGGTTTATTTCTGGGTTGTAGCAAGGGTTGCCTCCTGTGTGCCATTATCCCTACCGGTTGTCCACTGCTGAAATCAGGCATCCAAAGCCTGATGGATAGCAAGGAAATTCTGTTCAAAAAAACTGCTGTTCCGTTTGTCTCTGTTGAAGAAATATCTGTTGTCAAAATTTACAGTCCTGCCAAAGCTCCCGTGAAGAAACCAGTCCAAATTATGTCTGTGGCACCCATCACTATTACTGTTCCGGGGCCTCTCCCCTATGAGTCTGATAAAGCGGTCCCATGGCATTTTGGGGCCGACGTGTATGTGCTTGGGGTGAAGCAAGAATTCAACACCAATACCAGTATCAGTAACATCACTGGTCCCGCCAAGATTACCCGCAGTGGCAGGCTCTTCTCGCCTGACATTGCACCGCCGGTTATCCGAAAACCTCTCACCATCACACCCGCAAGTGTGCATGTTCTAGTTCAAATTCCTGTGTCTACTACTGCCGCCGAGTCCTCTGATACTCGGGGCAAAGAAGTTGCTACCAATTTGCCTGCCAGGACGGAGGCGCCAAAAAAGACTGTTGTAGAAGCCTCCCAACAAGAAATGCAGGAAATTCTTAAAATCATCAAAAAGAGTGACTTTAACGTTGTTGAACAGTTGGGGCATACTCCCTCCAAAATCTCTATGCTATCATTACTGCTATGCTCAGAGGCCCATGCAAAAGCCCTGATTTCATTTCTGAAAACGGCCCATGTGCCGCAAGAGACCTCCGCGGATCAATTCACTGACTGTGTGGCTAATTTGACGGCTGACAATGGCTTAGGGTTCTCAGATGTTGACCTTACCGCCAAAGGGAAAAATCACAATGATGCCCTGCACGTCTCTATAGAGTGCAGGGGCACTACTCTCGCACACGTGTTGGTGGATACCGGTTCTTCCCTGAATGTTTTGCCCAAGAAGGCATTGGATCGTCTGGATTGTGAGGGTTTGGAGCTGAAACCTAGTAACATCATTGTTAGAGCCTTCGACGGTTCTAAGAGGATGGTGCACGGTGAGGTAGACATTCCTATTCGTGTGGGCTCCCAGGTTTTCGAATCAACGTTCTATGTAATGGATATTCGTCCATCTTACTCCTGCTTGTTGGGTCGACCCTGGATTCACAAAGCTGGGGCAGTAACTTCCACTCTACACCAAAAGCTCAAATACCCTATCAAAGGGAAGATTGTTACTGTGCAGGGTGAGGAGGAATACATGGTTAGTCATTTGAATTCATTCCGGTATATTGAGATGGATGGGGAGTTTATTGAAACCCCCTTTCACCATTTTGAGGAAGTACCTCCAATTTTGGCATCAGCTGAAGCAGTGGTTGAAGAAGACTTTCCGTTGAAGATGGCATCCTTGAAGGATGCCCGGGCTGTAATCGAGAAAGGCAATTGTGCGAACTGGGGTCAGCTTCCTGACTTCACTCAAAAGAACGACAAGTTTGGGCTGGGCTTTACTGCAGAGGCTCAGAGGGCTGTGCGCAAGGAAAAGATCAGAAAGGCTCCAGTGTTTATCACCAGTCCAAGGGTGAATGCTATTGAGGAGGATGTAGAGGAAGCAGAGTTTGACAGTCTAATCTACCCGACTACCAGCAACGGACCAAGCAACTGGACGGCAAAGGATTTTACACCTATCACATTTGTCACGCAGTAATTATTTCTTTTGATTTTCAATTTGTAACAAACAATGTGTTGAAACTTTTATTGGCTCGGTGTCCTACCCGGGGCATCGTAGCTCCATTTGTGAGGGATTTTTGAATGACATTTCCATATATCATCAATCAAAACATTGGACGTTTGTTGCATTTCAAATCTTGTGCTCTTTTCTTTGTGTTATATATTGCAAAACAGCTATATTTACACACACACTCACTTATACAGGTTTCAATCCACTCTGGATCTCACTGGTAACAGCTCTGCTACCGCCAGTTATGACTTCGAGAATCCGATCAACTTGGCCGAAGACGAAGGTGAAGATGATTGTGAAGTGCCTGGTGAACTCGCAAGACTGCTACTCCAGGAAGAGATGGCTATTCAACCACATGAAGAGCCGGTGGAAACAATTAACCTGGGTACGAAGACAGATAGGAAAGAGGTCAAGATTGGGGCTAATCTAGAGCTCAGCGTGAAGCAACGATTGATCCAGATGCTACATGATTACATAGAGATCTTTGCTTGGTCATACGAAGATATGCCTGGTTTGGATGCCGACATTGTAGTTCATCACCTGCCAACTAAGGAAGACTGCCCTCCGGTAAAGCAAAAGGTTCGCCGCATGCGCCCAGAGATGTCCGAAAAGATCAAGGCTGAGGTCATGAAGCAATTCGATGCCGGATTTCTAGCAGTAACTTCTTACCCTCAGTGGGTTGCCAATGTGGTGCCAGTGCCGAAGAAGGACGGTAAAGTCAGAATGTGTGTTGACTACAGGGATTTAAACAGGGCAAGCCCCAAGGATGATTTTCCTCTGCCGCACATCGACGTTCCCGTTGACAATACTGCTCAACACAAGGTTTTCTCCTTCATGGATGGTTTTTCAGGGTATAACCAGATCAAGATGGCTCCGGAGGATATGGAGAAGACTACCTTTGTGACTCAGTGGGGCACCTTCTGTTACAAATTTATGCCATTCGGATTGAAAAATGCTGGGGAAACCTATCAACGTCCCATGGTTGCTTTATTTCATGATATGATCCATCATGAGATTGAGGTATACGTCGATGACATGATTGCAAGGTCTCAAACTAAGGAGGAGCACCTTGATCATCTGAGGAAGCTATTCGACCGACTGAAGTTATATAAGCTGAGGTTGAATCCCAACAAATGCACCTTTGGGGTGAGGTCCGGAAAATTGCTGGGTTTCATTGTAAGTGATAAAGGTATTCAGGTGGACCCTGCCAAGGTAAAAGCCATACAAGAGATGCCAACTCCAAAGACAGAGAAAGAAGTCAGAGGCTTCCTAGGACGACTGAATTACATTGCCCGATTCATCTCACATCTGACTGCTACTTGTGAGCCAATCTTCAAATTACTGAAGAAAGATCAAGTAGTACGCTGGAACGATGAATGTCAGGCTGCCTTTGAAAAGATAAAGGAATATCTCCAAGGGCCACCCATTCTTATGCCGCCAGTGGAAGGAAGACCTCTGATACTATATTTGACAGTACTTGACAATTCAATGGGGTGCGTGTTGGGACAGCATGACGAGTCTGGCCGAAAAGAGCATGCTATTTATTACTTGAGCAAAAAGTTTACCGACTGTGAGTCTCGTTACTCACTGCTTGAGAAAACTTGTTGCGCTCTAGTATGGGCTGCTCGTCGGCTGAGACAGTATATGCTTACTCACACCACTTTGTTGATTTCAAAGATGGATCCCATCAAGTACATATTTGAAAGGCCCGCTCTGTCTGGAAGAATAGCGAGATGGAAAATGATCTTAACAGAATATGATATCCAGTATACAACTAAGAAAGCAATTAAAGGAAGTGTACTGGCAGATCATTTGGCACACCAACCTGTGGACGATTACCAATCCTTGAACTTTGATTTTCCGGACGAAGACATCATGGTAGTAACTGACTATGAAGTACCTGGACCGGATGAAGGACCTGAGGAAGGATCTCGATGGTCTATGCATTTTGACGGAGCCTCCAATGCTTTGGGTAACGGCGTCGGCGCTGTAATCATATCTCCCAAAGGAACTCATACTCCACTCACCGCCCGATTGTGTTTCAACTGCACCAACAACATGGCAGAATATGAGGCATGTATCATGGGTCTACAAGCTGCAATTGACTTAAGGATCAAATTTCTGAGTGTCTTCGGAGATTCCACTCTCGTGATCAATCAGATCAAAGGCGAGTGGGATACGAAACACCCAAATCTTATTCCTTACAAGGAGTATGTGTCAACCTTGCTTCCCCACTTTGAAGAGATAACTTTTGAGCATTTCCCAAGAGAGGAGAATCAGCTAGCGGACGCACTAGCTACGATGTCTTCAATGTTCAAGGTTAAATGGGACAATGAGGCTCCCCGGATCATTATCTGGAAGTTGGATGAAACGGCATACTGCTGTGACCTCGAGGCCGAGAAGGCAACTGAAAAACCCTGGTATCATGAGGTGAAGAGGTACTTGGAAGCTCAGGAATACCCTGAAGGTGCATCTGTCAATGACAAGAAGTTCATGAGGAGGTTTGCGGCAAAATTCTTCCTCAGTAACGGCATCCTCTACAAACGGAATCATGATTCAACTCTACTACGTTGTGTGGATAAGGCTGAAGCAGAGAAAATCATGATAGAACTGCATGAAGGTACATTCGGAACACACTCCAGTGGACACACCATGGCAAAGAAAATCCTTAGGGCAGGATATTTCTGGTCCACCATGGAAGTCGATTGTTACCAACACTCTCGAACTTGTCACAAATGCCAGATCTATGCTGACAAGGTGCATATTCCTCCAGTTCCTCTAAACATCCTGACGGCACCTTGGCCTTTTGCAATGTGGGGCATTGATATGATCGATGAGATCTGACCGACGGCATCCAATGGGCATCGCTTCATCTTGGTAGCGATTGATTACTTCACGAAATGGGTTGAGGCAGCTTCCTATGCCACAGTAACCAAGAGCGTCGTGGCACGTTTCATCCGGCATAATCTGATCTGTCGGTACGGCGTCCCGGAAAGAATCATTACAGACAATGGTACCAATATCAATAACAAAATGATCACTGAACTCTGCGAATAATTCAAGATACAGCACCACAATTCTTCTCCCTACCGGCCGAAGATGAATGGTGCCGTAGAGGCAGCTAATAAGAATATCAAGAAAATTGTGCAGAAGATGATAGTGACCTATAAAGATTGGCACGAAATGTTACCATTTGCTCTTCATGGGTACCGTACCTCAGCAAGGACGTCAACCGGAGCAACTCCTTTCTCCTTGGTCTATGGCATGGAGGCAGTCTTGCCAATTGAAGTTCAGATACCCTCTCTCCGGATAATGAAGGATGCAGACTTGAATGAAGATGACTGGATCCAGACTCGACTTGATCAATTAAATCTGATTGACGAAAAGAGACTCACCGCTATCTGTCATGATCAGACGTATCAAAAACGGATGATCAGGGCATTTAACAAGAAAGTCAGACCACAAGAGTATCAAGTTGGGGACTTGGTAATCAAACGCATCATCCTTCCTCAAAGTGATCCCCGGGGAAAATGGACCCCTACTTACGAAGGGCCATTTGTGGTTAAACATGTGTTCTCAGGAGGAGCCATGATCCTAACCACCATGGATGGTGACGACCTTCCTCACCTCGCCAATGCAGACATAGTGAAAAGATACTACGCATGAATAAAAGACCCACTAGGTTGACATACCTAGGCAAAAATAAGGGCTTCCCGGCGAACCAAAAGGGTTCCGGCAAAAATAAGGGATGAAATGAAAAAAAATCTGTACACCCGACAAGTCGAAAACCTGAAAAGGCGGCTTGAGCAAAAATGGGTATCCCGGTGGACTGAAAACCCGAAAGGGCGGTCCAGGCAAAAGTTAGGGATGAAGCGTAACACTATGCCTCATTGGATCACTTTGCATCCGGAATTCGGCATCAACTATCTGGCTCAGATTTCGGCATTGACCAATCAGCTTCATCTTCAACTAGGCAGCAAAACGATGAGACGCTTGGAGACATAAAGGCGATAGCAGGGTTGGAACCCAGTGGGATTGTTCACATAGCTGTTTTGTTTTCTTTTCAAATTTGTAAATTCTATGATTATTCGGCGGCATCCTCTTACTAGGATATCAGCCTCTTGTACAAAAACGCCTATTCACAGGCAAAGTTCAAATCAATACAAATTCACTTGTCCATACAAGTTGCCATTGTTTTTCTTTTTGTTTTGTCTTGCGAAGAACGTCCAATGTTCATTATTGATATATGCATTTGACATTAAAATCGCTGGTTCATAAATATTTGCGTATGAAACAAAAGATTAATTACAGGTGACATCAGAAATAGGGGCAATGAGAAGTTTTCTGATGCAGTCTGGTTGCTTTGTCCGCCAAGGTACCAAGGTAATTCGACTGAAGATTGTGACCAAATCATCTCAACTCCCCGCAGAGTAAGACAAGATTCAGCAATGCTTTCCCCAAGCGGAGTTGGTCTCCCATAAGTCCTAAAAAGGCACAACATTCCCCGACAGGTCTTAAAGCTTATCCCCAGTAGATTCTGGAAGCTTGTTCCCTGCAGAATACGGACGTCTCTTCCGAGCTTTATTCAGAGTTATTCCTCACAAGGGATTATAACTGGGTTATCCTCAGCTAATTGCCACAGAAGATCACCCTCAACAAAGTTCTTTCAATACCCAGCGGAGTTTATCTTTGGTTCCCCAGCGGAGTTTATCATCACTATCCCCAGCGGAATCCATCATTGAAGTCCTCAGCAGGCCTCTCATCAAAAACTTCAACAAAGTATCTCTTCCACAGAGCAATTCCCCGGCCGATCGTCAAGGATTTATTTTCTTAAGACGAAAATACATTCATAAACATTTCACGTTTGCATACATCCTGCTTACATACATGATAAAGTGCATATAACACTGTCTCATGTTAAAACATCATGCATATCATACATCATGACATTGCATACAACTTATGTTTTGCCTTTTCAGGGAAAAAGACAATCCCAAAGACAACTACCTTCAACTGTCACAATTCCAGATTCGATACCTGTATCTAGCCAGGGCATATCTGAGAGTGATCAGTTTCCAGACTCGATTCCTGTATCTAGCCAGGGCACGTCTGAAGAGTTCGAAGATTCGATTCCTGTATCCAGCCAGGGCACATCTATCAACTACAACATTTCCAGACTCGATTCCTGTATCCAGCCAGGGCATATCTGTTGACTACATTTCCAGATTCGATTCCTGTATCCAGCCAGGGCATATCTGTTGACCACATTTCCAGACTCGATTCCTGTATCTAGCCAGGGCACGTCTGAAGAGTTCAAAGATTCGATTCCTGTATCCAGCCAGGGCATATCTATTGACGACTATTTCTGGATTCGACTCCTGTATCTATCCAGGGCACATCTGTGAGCAACCGATTGTAGATTCGATACCTGAATCCAGCCAGGGCATATCTGCATAAGGAGATTGAAGACCAAACACCTGTAACAAGCCAGGAAAACATCTGTCTTTCTCAAACACACAAGTTCTCGCTAAGGAATCTCTTATGCGATCAACACTTCCAAATGACATCTATAAGCCCATTCCCGACAAGGTTTTGTCACATCTCCAGATGGCATCTATAACCCCATCTCCCTATCCACCACCTCTCCAAATGGCATCTATAAGGCCATTCCCGACATCACATGGCCGATACTCCAACATGCGAGTGCAAATTTCCGGGCACTCTAGTGTCCAATCTCCTTTTACCCTCGAGTCACAAAAGGCAAACTTGCCAATCTAACTCTTCAGGTTCAAGAAGATTGAACAGGGGCAACTGTTGTACCCCAAAATTTGCCCTCCCATTTCCTCTGCTCAAGACTTCTCCTTGCACTATTGACCCAAATTAGGGTTTGTGATTGCACAAGGATATTTTGACCTAAAACACCTAAGATGACTTTCATGCTTCATGTTGGACTCCCAAGTTTATCCATACAAAGTTTCAAGTCTTGATTCCAAATTTTGCCCAGTCAATTGGACAGTTGACCAAGAAATCAACTGTATTGGGGAAAAAGTCAACTGTGGCCAATTGACAGTCAAATCTCATGAAAATTGACCCACATCAACATTATGAACTCACATAGACCATTTGATCAAGTTTGGATCACAATTCCCCAAGAAATTTGATCAGATCATCAAAAGGGCAAAATGGTCATTTTTAGGGTTTTGACTGCACAAAGGCAATTTTTGACTGTTTGACTTAGCCAATGGCAAACCAAACTCAAATATGGACTCAAGGACCCCATGGAATTATCTTGACATGATCAACAAGTTCAAAAGATCCCAAGTACACAAGATTGACAGTTGAATTTCCCAGTCAATTGATCAGTTTTTGACTGTATACTGAAAAGTCAAACTTTGACTTTTGGTCAAAATCAAGGGGCAAGGTTCATTTTTCATCAAAACATGCCAAATCATGAAACTTGTTCACCAAGAAACCAAGAAATGCAAATTAGGGTTTGAAATGGGAATTTTTCATAACTTAGAATTTTTCTAAGTTATGGAAAACCCTAATTTTTTCCCAACTTTGCCCCACTTTCTCACCAAGATTCATTTGGATTCAAACAAAAGTCAAAACATGAAAGTTGTAGCTTGTTGCATAATCTACAACTTTGATTCACAAAGTTTTCCAAAATTAAGGATGTATCTCAAGTTACAATTTTTTGAATAAGGGCACTAAACCATTCTTAACTTAGTGAAATTTTAACCTATTTTGACAAGGTTTTCTACCTAACTTCAAGGCAATTTTCCATACACTTCCACTTGGAATTTCAATTTGCATTTCAAATATGGATTGTAGTACACATTCCAAGATTTCCAAAATGTCCAAGAAATCATCAAACAACCTCATAACTTGAGAGAATCGAATTTCACAATATGGCCAAAACTCACTTTTGAATTGATCATGAACATGTTCATAACTTAGGCCATTTTCAAGTCAGCATAGTTTGTGCTACATTACAGGTCCTAAAACCCTTTGACACTCAATAATTTAATGCCAAACCTTTGTGCCAAGACCATGTTTTGCGTATTCAAGCATTGTCTAGAAGATTAATCCATTTATAGATAAAGCATTATTTCCATTTTGAAAAAGTAGAACTTTATGTCCATTTTTCAAATCCAAGTGGTACAGCCAAAATCTTCTAGGCACAAGTTATGAGACACATTGCACTGATCAAGGCAAAAGGTTGCAGCATGTTATGGGGTCCTGTATCAGTCTAGAACATCAACTTGCCTTTTGTTGCTTAAGAAAGAAGAAACATAGCATAACTTGTACCAACTCTCATATCAGCTTACAAACACTAAGGCAAACTTGTAAAACACATCCAAGACATCCCAACCAAGATAGTACACGACCCTAACAACCCTCATACACTCCCAATCCCAGAATCACCTTCAAACTGCAAGAACAGGGCAAGGCCTGCAGTTTGAGTGCCATCTCCCACTCCTCTCAAGTTTTCTTGTCCAAACCAGTTCACACACATTCCCTAGCATCTATGCAAGCTAACCAAGACTTGAAACACGACCTGTAATTCCTCTAACAAGTTCCACCATTTTCACTTTTTCATTTTGCAGTTGAAGTTCTATAACTCAATTCAAGGTGTCTCAAGGCAAAGTAAATATTGGAACAGCATCACCACACCTCAAGGAAGCTATACCAACCATTATCTTGCACTGAGAGCTTCTCCATTGCTAGATAGAACTTCAACTGAACAGGTGAGTTTTTGAATTCGTATCTCTCTTATTAGGCATTGTTAGCTTTAGGTTTGTGAAGAGAATATGTCACAATCATTGCCCTGAACATGCCCATATAAGTAGATTTCATTTATATTATGTATGCTTAGAGAATTTGAGGTCTGAACTTTGAACAAAAATTAGGTTAAGAGTTGGGAGAGAAGAAATTATCTCTCATTTCTGAGAGTTAAAACATGTTTTTTATATGTGTGAATTCGTGAGAAGATGCTTAACAGTTTTGATGTTGGAAGTTTTTGCTAAAACTCAAGGAATTAGGACCTTGTAATGGAAGAAAGTGGCGCGTGTTTTTGTTCAAACAGAAGGCTGGAGGTTGAAGAAAGGTCTTCATGGGCTGGGCTTGTGTTGACTTTTCTTTTTGCACCATACAATTGCTTCTGAACCCCCTGAGCCCATTTGGTTTATTTTTAATGTTTTTTGACTTTTTCTTTTTTTAATTGACTCCTTTATTTTTTCTAATGATATTAAAAATATAAAAATATTTTTTCTCACCATTTTTGAATTTATTAGGTATTTATTTGATTTTTCTTTTAGTTTGTACATAAATAAATAAATATATATGTTTTGTTAAAAATACTAAAATATTGCAAATACATTTTTACACACTTTTATTTTGTTCTACTTTCTGAAAATATTTTATAGAAAAAAATACCTTTTTTTATATTAAATATTAAATATTATTAATTAGTATATATAATACATATTTTGTAAATAATATAAATAAATAACTTATACATTAGTATACTTAGAATAAAATACCAAAAATATACATATTTTATTTTATTAATATTTAACATTAAAAATACATTTTTCACAATTAGACTTTATTTTTATTTTATTCTTGTATGTAAATAATAAATATTGTATATATTGAATAAATAATACATTTTATTTTGTAAACTAGGGTTTTGACCTAAATATGAAAATACTCTAAAAATAATACCTTTTTATTTTCTTTTTACATAAATAATACTTTTTCATGCATATAAAAAATTTTCTTTTTACATCTTGCATATTTATTTCATCTTTCATTTAATTTATGCCTTTAATCATATTGTAAATATTCAAAGAAAATGATGTAATAGCTAGGTTTAATTTCTTGTCTAAATAATCCCCATTTGAACATTTGTATCCCCCTCCCCATATTATTGTGTTGTAATAGTGTAGGAATTTAAATTTCGCACTTTAATGCTTTCTAAACATACCATGCTAGAATTAGGGTTTGTATGCGAATAAAACGAACAAAATAGTTTGACCTAATCTCAAGATAAACAAGCATGAAAATGGACAACACATCTCACACTTGCACCCCTAGGGTATTCCACTTTGTTGCCTTCAAATAATTGGGCCATATTGCATGTTAGGTCTCTTTGGGCAAAACAAACAAATCAAATGATCATAGTCCCTCAAAATGTTGCCTAAACAAATGATCAAGTCCCTTAAAAAAAAATTGTCCAAAGATACTTGACACCGTTGCAATTATGGCCTAAACGATGACCCGCGCCCGTCCCTTTCACATCCTAACATAAGATTGTCCACCAAATACAATGATGGAACAAAACTTATTAAAAGGGTTAAAACATAGCAATAAACTTTGAGAAATTTAGAAGTAGACAACCTCTTAGTTACTTGAATCAAACTTGCAAAGACAAAACACTTGCCTATTTTCTAAAACCACAACACTTTCAAAACAACTTTCAAAAAACAAAATGAAAACCTTTTCAAAAGACATACATCTTTGTATACATCCCCACATGGATCATTACAAAGGTTGCCACCACATTGGCTTCTTTTCAAAACATTTTCAAAAATCACACACACAAGCACCATTTCAAACAATTGAAAACAAAAGGCAAGTGATCTAAGCAAGTAACTAAGAGCCCATGGATAACCATGGATAGAAAGGGTGCTAATACCTTCCCTTTCTATAATCTACTCCCCGAACCCAAGAAAAGTCTCAAAGGTTTTTGCTGTGCTTTTTAAACCTTTCCTTAGGTTAAAATAAAAAGTCGGTGGCGACTCTTGCTCAACCGAAACATTTGCGAAAACAAACGCAAAACCATAGTCAGTTCTCCCACCGTATCACACAATGCATTCAAGGATTTTTAGAAATTCACAATTGTTGCAGACAAAAAGAACGCACGCCATATTAATAAGAAGAAATTTGTTAGTACATAAGTGCCCCATGGGCCAAATATTACAAAAACAACTTCTCAAAGTAAAAAGACATTGCACATCCTCTTTGGCGCAATGTAGGTGTTGAGGGCATCTTGCTCATGGAGTCGGCGGGTGAGCTCTAGAACCTTCTTCTTGCTGGCGTAGAAGCTGGCTTCAAAAGTGTTTCGTTCCTCCTTGAGTTGGATCCAACTCTTCTGCATCTCCTCCCACGATGTAGGCATGTCAGGATGTAGGATGGTGTAGGGGACCTCTCCTTCCTTGACGGGCTCTTTAATCAGAGGGAGAACATGGGGATAAGGCATCATTAGACTCTGGGCTCGGGTTCGTACCCACTTGAGATAAGGCTCAAGAGGGATGGAATTCTTGTGCCCCAGTGTCTTGCTATCAACCTTGTTGGGCCTCCCCCAAGCTCTGATGAATCTTTGGCGAAGTCCTTGCGCA
Source organism: Vicia faba (assembly GCA_948472305.1). Lineage (NCBI taxonomy): Eukaryota > Viridiplantae > Streptophyta > Magnoliopsida > Fabales > Fabaceae > Vicia > Vicia faba. The sequence goes on from OX451738.1 coordinate 1,226,634,816, forward strand.
TCGTTGTCGAAGTCAAAAACTAGGTCAGGAATCAACATGTCGTGAGGGCCATCTCTTCGTGCGTATCAAAATTGCCTCAAAGCTAGACAAGGGTTGTAGGTAATGCCCCCTCTAATGCCAAGTAATGGGACATTAGGAAACTCTCCACAATGATCGACGATGATGACATTTTCTCTGGACCGAGAACACCAATGTACATCAGAGTGAGTAAGAGTCATCAACCGTTGGGACCACCTTGAGCCTTGGTCATTCTTCAAGACAGATTGTGGAAGGTGCGAAATAAACTACCTTGCAAGGAGAGGAGTACAGCACATGAGAACACCCCTCTTTCTCATTGTTCGTGTGTAAAATGAGTGAAGGATGTCCCTAAGCAATGTTGGGATTGGATTTCTGGACAAGAAGATTTTGACGGCGTTGACATCTACGAGCTGGTCAGGATTTGGGAACAAGACCAACCCATAGATAAGGAGTGCCACAATTTCTTCAAAGGCTTGAAGGTCCAATGAATTCCAACATTCTTGTGCCTTCTCAAACAAGAATTTTGCTAAGAATCCTTTGACACCGCTTCTAGTTTCCCAATGCCCCTTGATGTCGGATGGTTGTAGATGTAATGCTCGAGCAACATCTTCAGGCTTTGGTTCCTTTTCCGTACCGTTGAAAGGTAGTTGATTAAGGATAGGAATTCTCAGAAGTTGAGAAAATTCTTCCAAAGTGGGCACCAACTGGTAGTCGGGGAAAGTGAAACAGTGGTGAAGAGGGTCAAAGAACTGGAATAGCACTTTCATCATGTCCTCTTCAATGTAGGTGTTGACTAAGCTGAGCAGTCTACCATGTCTTTCACTGAAGGGAGAGCTTTCCGGAATTCTTGATGTGAGCTCCTTGAGTTGAGGAGAGATTCTCACAAGGTTGACTTGGATGGTTTTTCTGCGAGGAATTTCCATGACCTACAAAACAAGAACAAAGATGAAGATCTAAACCCTTGAAGTGGTTAGTAAATGCATATGATGCTTTATGATGTTCATGATGTATGCACAAACATATGTACAAGCAAATCACACCAAACCCTAGTTTCAGGCTTGCATGGGGTTTCATAGGTAAGTACCCTCTTGAGTATAGTTGGCTTAAAAACCAGTCCTATAAATAGTAACCGAGTTCTAAGGAGCTCAATATCACTGGATTGTTTTCATTGTTCATTGTTTTGGTTTAGCCAATTAACTAGCGACCAAAATATTCCAAGAAAACAACCCTCAATGAGTGTAGTATCGAGTATCTACCAACTTCGGACTGTACCAAAGCCGATCATCTCACTACCCCTAATAAAAGGCCAAGATGGTCAAGTAAGGTTCTATGTCATTAGTGCTTAGTGACATCACTCAGCGGCCCCGTACTCTCCTTGATTGAACTCAAGGGTTACCGGTACTCACAAATATGTCGCACTAATATAGCTATTGCTTCGACCGTGTCGGTATACCCCGCACAGTTTCCACAACGTATTGCTATCTATGAATGTTTCCCCAAATCCGGGTGTAGGATTGCAAACCCAAACAAGAGAGCCAAGATGTAAAGCAATCAAAGCAAACAATTAGTCATGCAAGAGGGTGATCTAAGCCCTAAGGTTACTCCACTTTTAAAGTTTTCCCCAGCAGAGTCTCCAGTTCTGTGATACGGTGGGAGAACTGACTTGAGGTTTTGCGTTTGTTTTCGCAAATGTTTCGGTTGAGCAAGAGTCGCCACCGACTTTTTATTTTATCCTAAGGAAAGGTTTAAAAAGCACAGCAAAAACCTTTGAGATGTTTTCTTGGGTTCGGGGAGTAGATTATAGAAAGGGAAGGTATTAGCACCCTTTCTATCCATGGTTATCCATGGGCTATTAGTTACTTGCTTAGACCAACTTGCCTTAATTTTCAATTGTTTGAAAATTGTGCTTTGTGTGTGTGGGTTTGAAAATATTTTGAAAAGAAGCCAATATGGTGGCAACCTTTGTAATGATCCATGTTGGGATGTATACAAAGGTGTATGTCTTTTGAAAAGGTTTTCAATGTTTTTTTGGAAAGTTGTTTTGAAAGTGTAATGATGTGTAGTTTGACAATAGGCAAGTGTTTTGTTTTGCAAGTTTGCAAGTAATTAAGAGCTATCTACCCTAAATTTCTCAAAGGTCTTTGCTATGTTTTAACCCTTTTAACAATTTTGTTCCACCATTGCATTTGGTGGACAATCTTGTGTTAGGATGTGAAAGGGACAGGCGCGGGTCATCGCTTAGACCATAATTGCAATGGTGCCAAGTATCTTTGGCCAATTTTTCCTTTAAGGGACTTGATCATTTTTTAGGAAACTTTCGAAAGCGTCATCGAGGGACTATGATCATTTGAATTGTTTTGTTTTGCACAAAGAGACCTAACATGGAATAAGGCCCATTATTGAAGGCAACAAGTGGAATACCCTAGGGGTGCAAGTGTGATTAGTGTTGTCCATTTTCATGCTTGTTTATCTTGAATTTAGGTCAAACTATTTTGGTTAATTGATTTGCATACAAACCCTAGTTCTAACATGGCATATTTAGAAAGCATTAAAGTGCGAAAAATAAAGTTCCTAAGTTATTACAACACAATATATGGGAAGGGGGTACAAATGTTCAAATGGGGATATTTTAGCAAGAATTAAAACCCTAGACTATTACAATCCAAATGGAATCATACAAATTATTTAATATACAATAATTAAACAAAATAAGATAAATATGCAAGATGCAAAAAATGATTTTTTATGTGTATGTAAAAAGTGTTTTTTATGTGTCAAGAAAACAAAAATAAAAAGTATTAATTTTTGGTGTTTTTTATGCATTTAGGGCAAGAACCCTAATTTTACAAATAAAAGTATTTATTGTATAATATATGCAATATTTATTAATTATTTACAAAAAATAAATAAAAGAGAAGTATATTTGTCAAAAAGGTATTTTTAATGTTAAATATTAATAAAAATAAAAATGTATTATTTTTATGTTTTTAACCTAAATACACTAATATGAGTATTTATATTATTTACTAAATATATTAAATATGTACAAAATAATAATATTTAATATTTATAAAAAAAGTATATTTTATATAAAATATTTTCAGAAGATAAATGTATTTGGTATTAATTTTAGTATTTTTTTAAATAAAAGATATTATGTTATTATTTATGTACAAACATCAATTTAAACACATAAATGCCTAATAAATATAAAAATGGTGTGAAAAATATTTTTTATATTTTTAATATTATGAGAAAAAATAAATAAATCAGAAATAAAAAGAAAAGTCAAGAAAATGTCTCAAATAAGCACAATGGGCCAAGGGGGTTCAAAAGTAAACATAGGGTGCAAATAAGAAAAGTGGAACAGGCCCAGCCCAAAGACCAGCTTCTTCAACCTCCAGCCATCTCTGTTTGAAAAAACGCGCGCCTCTTTGCTTCCACAACAAGAACCTGATTCTTTGACTTTTAATGAAAACTCACAACACAAAAAATGTCAAGCATCATCTCACGAGTTCATACATATAAAGAACATGATTTAACTCTCATAAATGAGAGAGAATTTCTTCTCCCCCAATTCCTGACCTAGTTTTTGTTCCAAGTTCAGACATCAAATTCTCATAGCACACATAACATAAATGAAAACTAATTATATGGGCATGTTCAGGGCCATGAATGTGACATAATTTCTTCACAAATCTAAACCTAACAATGCCTGGATAGAGAGATAAGAGTTCATGAACTTACCTATTCAGTTGGAATCGTATCTGGTGGTGGAGGTGTTTTCAATGCAAGGTGATGATTGGTATAGCTTCCTTGATGTCCAGGGATGCTATTCCAAGCTTTAGTTTGCTTTGAAACCAAGTGAATCGTGTTATGGAACTTCAACTGCAAAACAGAAAAATGAAAATGGTGATGTTGATTGGGAGTGTTACAGGTCGTGTTTGAGGCTTGGAATAGTTTCAAGGGATGATGTGGGATGTGTTTGAAGTGGTTTTAGCAAGAATGCACGAATGGATTGAGTTATGGAACTCAATCTGCAGCAGGTGCCCTGTTTTAGGCAGTTCTATGGTGATTCTGTGTTTGAGAAGGTATAGAACTTGGTTGGCTTGTGTTTCAGCTTAGGTTTGATGATTAGAAAGTGTTTGATAACTTTGCTTAAGGTTTTGTTCACAGGAATGAGAGTTGTGTATTGTTATGCAATGTTTCTTCAACTTTAAGCAACAAAGTGTCAAGTGGTGTTCTAGACTGATGCAGGCCCCCAATCTATGCTGCAACCTTCCCCCTTGATCAGTGTGTTTTGCTTCTGAACTTGTGCCCAAATATATGGCCTTGTACTTCTTGATTTGCAACTTTGACATAAAGCCATACTTTTCTAAAATGGATAATTAGCTTTTTCTATTTAAGGGTTAAACTTCCATGTAATGCTTAAACACATAAAACAAGGCATTGGCACAATGAGTTAGCATTAAATTATTGAGTGCAAATGGGATATAGGACCTGTAATCAAGGAATGCAAGCTGAGTTCAAAATGGCACAAGTGTATGAACATGTAAATTGGCCATAAACAAAGTGAGTTTTTCCCAACTTTCCAAATTCGATTCTCCCTAACCATGAGGTTGTTTGATAAGTTCTTGGACATTTTGGAAAGCTTGGAATGTGTACTACAATCCATCTTTGAAATGCAAATTGAAATTCCAAGTGGAAGCATGTGAAAAAATGGTCTTGAAGTTAGGCAAAAATCTTGCCTAAAATGGTTCAAAATTTCTCTAAGTTAAGAATGGTTTGGTACCCTTGTTCAAAAAATTGTAACTTGAGCTACAAGCTTCTTTTGAGGAAACTTTGTCAATCAAAGTTGTATATTTTGCAATGGACTACAACTTTCATGTTTTGACTTTTCCTTGAATCCAAATGAATCTTGGTGAGAAAGTGGGACAAAGTTAGGAAAAAATTAGGGTTTTTCATAACTTAGAAAAATTCTAAGTTATGAAAACTCTTCATTTCAAACCCTAATTTGCAATTCTTGATTTTTTGATGAACAAGTTTCATGATTTGGCATGTTTTTATGAAAAATGAATCTTGACACTTGATTTTGACCAAAAAGTCAAAGTTTGACTTTTCAGTATACAGTCAAAATTGATCAATTGACTGGGAAATTCAACTGTCAATCTTGTGCATTTGGGATCTTTTGAACTTGTTGAGCATGTCAAGACAATTACATGGGGTCATTGAGTCCATATGTGAGTTTGGTTTGCCATTGGCTAGGTCAAACAGTCAAAAATTGCCTCTGTGCAGTCAAAACCCTAAAAATGACCATTTTTCCCTTTTGGTGATCTGATCAAATTTCTTGTGGAATTATGATCCAAACTTGATCAAATGGTCCATGTGAGTTCATAATGTTGATGTGGGTCAATTTTCATGAGATTTGACTGTCAATTGGCCACAGTTGACTTTTTTCCCCAATACAGTTGATTTCTAGGTCAACTGTCCAATTGACTGGGCAAAATTTGGAATCAAGACTTAAAACTTGGTATGGATAAACTTGGGAGTCCAACATGAAGCATGAAAGTCATCTTAGGCATTTTAGGTCAAAATATCTTTGTGCAAACACAAACCCTAATTTGGGTCAACAGTGCAAGGAGAAGTCTTGAGCAGAGGAAACCCTAACTGGACCTTGAGCTCCAAGGGTCTTGTGATGAGAAAATGTTGAGAAAATGGGAGGGCAAATTTTGGGGTACAACAGGCGTGCATGGAGTTTTATAGGTAAGTACCCTCTTGAAGTTTAGTTGGCTCAAACCTGTCCTAGTAATAGTAATTGGGTTCTAGAGAGCTCAATATCACTAGATTTTTTCCTTGGTCATTGTTTCAGTACAAGCCTCTTTAATAACGACCGAAATATCCCAAGAAACCAAACCTCAATGAGTGTAGTATTGAGTATCTACCAACTTCGGACTGCACCAAAGCCAGTCATATCACTACATCCTAAAGGCCAAGTTGGTCAAGTAAAGGTTCTAGAAGTTCATCAGTGCTTTATGACATCACTCAGCGGTCCTATATTCTCTTTGATTAACTCAAAGGCTACCGGTACCCACAAATATGTCGCACTAACGTAGCTATTGCTTAGACCATGTCGGTATACCCCGCACAGTTTCCACAATGTATTGCTACTTACCTATAATGTATTCCAAATCCGGGTAGAGGATTCAAACCCAAACAAAGAACCATAATGTAAAGCATACAAGTCAAACAATGTAAGCAAGTAAATGTGATATAAACCTAAGGTAACCCACTTTTAGAAAATTCCCCAGCAGAGTATCCAGTTCTGTGATACAGTGGGAGAACTGACTTGAAGGATTTGCGTTTGATCGTAAATGTTGCAGTTAGCAAGAGTCGCCACCGACTTTTCTTTTATCTAAAAGGAAAGGTGAAAAGGCACACGCAAGACCTTTGAGATTATTTCTTGAGTTCGGGGGGTAGATTATGAAAAGGGAAGGTATTAGCACCCTTTTCATCCATGGTTTTCCATGTGCTCTTAGCTACTTGCTAGATCACTTGCTTTTGTTTGAAATTGTGCTTTGTGTGGTTTTTTTAAAGTATTTTGTAAAGAGGCCATTGTTTAGGCAACCTTTGTAATGATTCTCGTTCGTAAGAATGTATACAAAGATGTTGATCTTTTAAAAATATTTTCAAGTTTTGTAAGATGTTTTGAAAGTGTAGGTGTTTGTTTTTGAAAATAGCAAGGATGTTTGTTTTGAAATGGAGCAAGTAATTAGGAGCAATCTACCTACTCAAATGTCTTTCTTGTTCATTTCCTTTTCCTTTGACATTGTTGTCTTACCATTGATTTGGTAAGCAACCCTATCTTTGGATGTAAACGGGACGGGCATGGGTCATCGTATAACCATGATTAGCAATTTTACAAGGTATCTTAGCATTCTTTTTGAGGGACTAAGATCATTTGTAAGGCAACTTAGATAGCTTCATCGAGGGACCATGACCTTGTATTTGCTAAGATACCTTACATGCGTAATATGGTCATTTTGTATAAGGCAACCAAGTGGAATAACCCTAGGGGTGCTTGTGTACAAGTGTATTGTTTTCATGCTTGTTTTTGTCTTGAATTAGGGTTTTCTAGATATTGGTTTTATTCTTTCCATACAAACCCTAATTACTACCATGTTATATAAAAGCGATAAATTGCGAAATTTAAATTTACTACGCTATTACAACATTTGTGGGGAGGGGGTGTACAAATTGTAAATGAGTATTGCAAGAATTTAAACCTAATTAGTCTATTACAACCATATTGAATTGATATGAATATACAAGGAATTGAATAAATACAAAGTATAAAAATGAACAAATATACAAGGATGCAGAATGTAGAGAAAATGAACTTTGTTTAGTTTTCATGAAAAAAAGATTTTGTCTTAACCTAATTAAATAAAGAAAATAGTTAATTAAGTATGAAATTATTAAGAAAAGATTTTAAATGAAAACCTAGTTCTATTAATTAATCAAAAGAAAATAATTTTAAGAAAAGTATTTTTGGTATTTTTTATCTTGAAAATATTTATAGCATTATAAATTATTTTAGTCCTTTTTTTATATTAAAAATGATGTATTTAAAATAGTATGAAAGAAAATAAATAATAACCCTATTTTATTTATATTTACAAGATAATAGTAAAAAATAAATAAAGTATAATTAATAAAAATATTTTTGTGAGAAAAATAAATCAACTAAGTCAAAATATAAATCTACTATTTTTATATTTTTTATGATTTTTTTAATATTAGAAATAATTAAGAAAATAAATGAAATGAAAATAAGAAAAAGAAAATAAAATTGGGCCAGGGGTGTTAAAAACAGTCAGGAGGTTGGAAGGCCAGCAAAAATAACAAGGCCCAACTGTTGAGGCCCAGCGCATCTGTTGTGTGACAAAAACAAGAAAAATGTGAAAAAATGAGGAAAAAGGGCAGCGCTAGGACTTGAATCTACGCCCATAGCATGAAACACGCGCCGTCTTACCACTGGGGTGGCTATACATTCATTAACTTATCTGAAATAATAAATACATAATGTAAAACAAGTTCCAGAAATGAACTTCATCTTCAACCTCCAACCATGGTTCCTGTAACTCACTCATCTCTCATCCATTCACAAAACTTCCAACATCAAACTTGTTAGAAATTTCCTCATGATTATGAATATGTAAATAACTTAAGCTAATTCTCAAAGATGAACATGAATTTTTAAAAGTACCAAATTCTGACCTAAATATTTTAGCAAGTTCAAACTCAAAATTCTCACTACTCAAGCAATATAAGTGAAATCTATGGACATGTATAGTTTCTGGGCAATGATGTCTACATTTTATCTTCATAAATTCAAGCCTAACAATGCCTAAATGAAAAGATAGAAGTTCAGAAAACTCATCTTGCAGTTGGAGATCGTGTTTTGAGTTAGAGCTTGATTCAAGTTGTTGTGACGATCATGTTAGCTTCCTCAAGTTCCAAGGAAGCTAATGCAATGATTAGCTTGAGCAATGGATGGCTGGAATGGCTTGGAGAAGTCAATGTGCAATGCTCTATTTTTGGTTATGGAGTTTGATGCAAATGGTGTTACAGTCGTGTAACAGGGATATGGACAAGTTATATTTGATGTATAGGAGCTTTAGGAACTAAAAGGCCAAAGAGTGCACGAGGGAAATAGAAGATACAAGTTCAAGGTCAGAACCTGCACAAAAATGGAGTTTGTGTGCAATTTCTGGCTAGAGGGAATTTGAGAGGGTTTTAGGCTTGCAAAAATCGTGTCCTAAGTTGCATAATAGTGTCTCAATGTATAGGAAAAGGTTTTGAGAGCTTTGGTGATCAGAAGTACAAGTTCACATGTTATGGCTTTTTGGCTTGTTTTTGAAGCAAGCTTGACAAGCATTGTTCCAAGGCAAGGTACAAGGCTATCTAAAGTGGTTAGGAACTTTAAACATGCTCATCTAATTGTGTATAGGATGCTTGTGTAGAAAGAACAAATGCAAAGCTCAAGAGAAGTTGACTTTATGATTAAAGCCACTTTACTAGAATGGCAATGTTACTTTGTGCCATTAATGGAAATGATACTTGGATAAAGATTGAATCAAGTGGATAATAGCTAAAAAGCAAGTGTAATATTATGATTATGGAGAGGTCTTGAGGTTTAGAGGCCTGCAAAACAAGATTGTGCAGCATAGGTTTAAATTGAATTCTTGTTCATCACAAAATGCCTTGTAATTCAAGTGACAAAACCCTAACTTCATCTCTTTGATTCTCCATCCTAAAGAATAATCTCAAGGAGTTATTGGATATTTTGGAAAGCTTGCAATGTGATCTACAACCCATATTTGAATTTCTTTTGAATATTCCCCTTGGAGCTATATGAAAAAGTGCCATGAAGTTAGGTTAAAATTCTGACTAAATTAGGGTAAAATTTCACTAAGTGTTTAGTTTCATGACCCTATGTTCATAAAATTATAACTTGAGATCCAAGAATTTTTGGAAGGAGTTGTGTAAAGAAAAGTTGTATATTTCATGGAGATCTATAACTTTCATGTTTGAAGTTTCTCTTGAATCATCTTACATCATGGTGAAAATTTTGTTCAAGGTTATAAAAAAACATGAAATTTCCAACACTTAGAAAAATTTCTAAGTTTAGAAATTTTGACTTTTCAAAATGAAATCTTGAATTTTTGATTTCTTGATGAATAAGTTTCATATTTTGACATGTTTTGATGAATTGTGATCCTTGGCACTTGAATTTGACCAAAAAGTCAAAGTTTGACTTTTTAGTATACAGTTGACTTTTGATCAGTTGACTGCAAAATTCATTTGTCAATCTAATGGACTTGCAATGTTTTGAACCATGTAATTAGGTTAAAATGATGCAATTGGTATCTTGAGATCATTCCTTCAACCAATTGATAATTTGCTAGGTCAAAAATTAGAAATTGCCCTTTCCCAATCAAAACCCTAATTTTGACCATTTTGCCCTTTTGGAGATTCGATCAAATTTCTTGAGGAATTATGGTCCAAACTTTATAAAATGGTACATATGAGTTTAAAATGTTGATGTGGATCAAAAATCATGAAGTTTGACTGTGAATTGGCCATAGTTGACTTTTTCCTCAATACAGCTGATTTTTAGGTCAACTGCTCAATTGATTGAGCAAACGTGTGATCGAAGGTTTGAAACTTGACATGATTAATCTTGGGGGTCCATGTTGATCCATGAAAGTCACATGGGAAATTGGAAGTTCAAAAATCCTTATGCAAATTCAAACCCTAATTTTGGTCATCAGTGCTTAAGGAGGTGTCTTGAGTTATTCAAACCCTAGTGCAGTCTTGAGCCCAAGGATATCTTGTGAGCAAATTCTTGATAAGTGAGAGGGAAAAATTTGGGTTCCATTAGATGCGTTTTGGTACGCATATGCTGGCAAGAGAGACTGATGACTGGTGGGTTGCCACTCGCCAGAGGCTTGAAGGCATAGGTGAGACTATTACTTGGGCTGTGTTTCACATGGAATTCCTTATGAGGTATTACCTAGAGGATGTCAGTAGGGAGAAGGAAATCTAATATCTGCGTGAAGTTTGAGAATGGCTTGTATTCTAAGATCAAGAAGGCCATTGGATATCAGAGGATCCGTAAGTTCCATGAGTTGGTGAAGAGTTGCAGAATATTTAAGGAGGACAATAAGGATCACTACAAAATTGTCAATGAAAAGAGGGGCAAGCAGCAACACTATCTTGGGAAGCCTTATAATGCTCTGACTGACAAGAGTAAGCAGAGGATGGCTGAGGGTAAGAGGACTAGTGGGGGAGGTGACCCTACTCATATTATATGTCACAAATGTGAAAGACCTGGTCATCAAAGTAATGCATGTACCGGGGAAGTGAAGAGGTGTTTTCATTATGGTAAGACTGGACATGAGGTGGCGGAGTGTCAACATAAAGCGGCAATATGTTTCAACTGTGGTGAGGAAGTACATATTAGCACTCAATGTCAGCGAGCTTAGGATGGTGGAAGGGTGTTTGCTTTAGCAGGGACTCAGACATCAGGTGGAGACCTCTTGATTAGAGGTATATGACTCATTAATAGTATTCCTTAAATTACTATTATTGATACTGGTGCTACACATTGTTTTATTGCTACTAATTGTGCTAAAAAGTTGGGTCTTGCCTTGTCTTCTATGAATGGAGAAATGGTTATCGATACTCCAGCCAAGGGGTCGGTGACTACTTCTCTAGTATGCTTGAAGTGTCCTTTGTCTATATATGACAGAGACTTCCGTGTTGATCTAGTTTGTTTACCTTTGAGTGTTCTGGATGTAATTTTGGGTATGAACTGGTTAGAATATAACTACGTTCATATTAACTGTTATAACAAGTCGGTGCGGTTTTATAGTACTAAGGAGGAAGAGGAAGATGGTTTCTTAATGGCTAAACAGTTGAATGAGTTATTGTAGGACGAAGCTCAGTTGTTTTCTTTGATTGCATCTTCATCCATTGAGAATCAGGCTAAAATTGATGAGTTGCAGGTTGTGTGTGACTTTCACGAAGTTTTTCCTGATGATATTCCAGATGTGCCGCCTGAAAGAGAAGTGGAATTTTCTATTGATCTTGTACCTGGTACCAAGCCTATCTCTATGGCACCATACATGATGTCAGCATCTGAATTGTCAGAATTGAAGAAGCAATTAGAAGAGTTACTTGAAAAGAAGTTTGTGAGACCAAGTGTGTCTCCTTGGGGAGCTCCGGTGTTGCTTGTGAAGAAGAATTATGGTATTATGAGATTGTGTGTCGATTACCGGAAGTTGAATAAGGTGACAATAAAAAACAGGTATCCGCTTCCAAGAATAGACGATTTGATGGACCAATTGGTGGGTGCACGTGTATTTAGCAAGATTGATCTAAGATCGGGTTATCACCAAATCCGAGTGAAGGATGGAGACATTTTGAAGACGGGTTTTAGAGCTCGGTATGGACATTACGAGTATTCAGTGATGCCTTTCATTGTTACCAATGTGCCGGGAGTGTTTATTGAATATATGAACTGCATCTTTAACACTTATTTGGATCGGTTTGTTGTAGTATTCATTGATGATATTTTGATTTATTCTAAATCTGGAGAGGAACATGCTGAACATTTTCTTATATTGCAAGTATTGAAAGAGAAGAAGTTATATGCAAAGTTGTCTAAATGTGACTTCTTGTTGACAAAAGTCAATTTTCTTGGTCATATTATTTCAGGTAATTGTATTGTTGTAGATCCATCTAAACTAGATGCAGTGTTACAGTGGGAAGCTCCAAAATCAGTTACGGAGATTAGAAGCTTTTTGGGATTGGCCGACTATTATAGGAGGTTTATTGAAAGTTTTTCTAAATTGGAACTTCCGTTAACTCAGCTAACTTGTAAAGGAAAAGCATTTGTGTGGGACATCCAATATGAAGAGAGTTTTGTTGAGTTAAAGAAGAGATTGACAACGGCTCTAATCTTAATATTACCTAATCCTGAAGAACCATTAATGGTATATTGTGATGCTTCTAAATTGGGTTTAGGTGGGGTGCTCATGTAGAATGATAAAGTGGTCGCTTATGCGTTAAGACAATTGAGGATTCATGAAAGAAACTATCCTACTCATGATCTAGAATTAGCTGCAATAGTGTTTGTGCTGAAGATTTGGAGACATTATCTCTATGGTTCTAGTTTTGAAGTGTTTAGTGATCATAAAAGCTTGTGGTATCTATTTGATCAGAAGGAATTGAATATGAGGCAAATAAGGTGGTTAGAATTGTTGAAGGACTATGACTTTGGCTTGAATTATCATCCAGGTAAAGCTAATGATGTAGATGACACTTTGAGTCAAAATACTTGCATATGTCTGCTATGATGGTTATAGAACTAGAGTTGATCGAACAATTCAGCGACTTGAGTTTGGTCTATGAAGTGAAACCGCAGAGTGTGATGTTAGGGATGTTGAAGATTAACAATGACTTCTTAGGTAATATTAAAGAAGCTCAAAAGTTAGATGTGAAGTTGGTAGATTTGATGGTCGAGAGTAAGAAATATGGAAGTAGTTACTTTAAGGTAGATTCCCAAGGTGTGTTGAGATTTTGAAACAAAATTTGTATTCTTGATAATACTGAAATGAGAAAGATGATTTTAGAAGAGAGCCATAGAAGCAATTTAAGTATTCATCTGGGAGCTACCAAGATGTATAACGACTTAAGGAAATTAATTTTGGTTGTCTCGGTTGAAGCGAGACGTGGCACAGTTTGTGTATGCGTGTTTAACTTGTCAAAAGTCAAAAGTCGAACATCAGAAACCTGCAGGTATGTTGGAACCTTTAGACATTCCAGAATATAAATGGTATAGTATATCTATGGACTTTGTGAAGGGGATTCCAAGTACTCCAAGAGGGCACGACGCAATTTGGGTGATTTTCGATAGATTAACAAAATTAACTCACTTCATTCCAATCGATATTAATTTTCCTGTAGCAAAGTTGGCAGAGATTTATATTCGGGTAATCGTGAAGCTGCACGGTGTTCCATACAGTGTGGTGTCAGATAGAGATCCGAGGTTTACTTTTGATTTTTGGAAGAGAGTGCAGGATGCATTGGGTTTTAAGCCGAGATTGAGTTCTGCATATCATCCATAAACAGATGGTCAGACGGAGAGGACTACTCAGTCGCTAGAAGATTTGTTGAGAGCTTGTGTTCTTGAACAAGGATGAAATTCTGGATGCAGATACTCAATGTCACGTTCAATGTTATGACACCGTATCTGACTTTCTATAAGACAGTAAATACAAAAACAGTAAAGAACACAGTCAATTGTTTACCCAGTTCAGTGTGCAACAACACCTACTCTGGGGGCTACCAAGCCAGGGAGGAAATCCACTATAAGAGATATTAATTCAGGAATAAACCAACCAGTTTATCTCCTTCACTTAAGACCTACCCAATGCAACTTCAATCTAAGTACAACTTAAACCTGAGTTCCTACTCACTCCCCCTCAATCACAGCAGTGATACTTAAAACAATTGACTAATGATTTAATGAAGACACTCTTCAAAACATACACTTGATTATGCTTCACAGCTTTTTAATCAAGCAACACAAACACTCTTGCTTCACAGCTTTGAGTGATACATAAACCTAACTTGACTTTGCTTCAAAGCTTTAGTCAAGAGACACAAAACACTCTTGCTTCAAAGCTTTGAGTGATACAAAACCCTTACAATTAAAACCTATTCCAAGTCACTTATCACAATGATACTTGCTTGGATTACAATAGTTAAAACTATACAGCTTCTAAATGATCTTCTGTCAAAAGGGATGAATTCCAAACAGCAGCCCTGTTGAATATATAGCAGCTGCATCTTCAGTTAGGGTTTCCACAAAAAGCTAGGGTTAATTCCGTTTGACCTTAAGACTTGGTCACAGGACTTTATCAACCAGGTTAGGGTTGAGCTAGATTAACCCCAAGTCCACGAGATTTTCTGTTCTGGAAAGACTGAGTCATTTTCCTGAAAAAACTCAGAATTACCCAAACTGCATAACTGTTAGTTCAGAACAGGATGTCTTAACATTTGTTATGTCATCTGAATTCCTGTCTACTGATTTTGGTAAATGTGATCTTTTTGCAAAATGCTCAGATACACACTCATAAACAGCAGCACCTGTATGACAATATTTTTCTGCAAAGGTACCTAATAAATCAGTACCTAATAAACTAGAATGTTATGACATCAGTCATGACATTCACACACCTGGTTTTACCAAAAATGCATGCCAATAACTAAACAACTACAAAGGAGGTACATGAAATAGTTGCCTTCCATTGATCGAGTTCACTTATAACAATAACTTCCATTCTAGTATTGGTATGGCACCTTTCGAAGCGTTATATGGTCGGAGGTGCAGGAAGATGTTATGTTGGTATGAATCCGGTGAAAATTCCGTACTTGGACCGGAAATCATACGAGAAACTACGAAGAAAGTGAATATGATCTAAGAGACGATTAGGACCTTGCATAGTAGGCAGAAAAGTTATCATGATAAGAGGAGAAAAGACCTTGATTTTCAAGAAGGAGATCAGGTATTCTTGAGAGTATCGCCGGTGATCGGTGTGGGTGTTTTACCCCAAAATTTGCCCTCTTCATTTTTTAATTCTAATTGGCGTGTACTCTTGTTAGCATATACACACATGCATATCATTGGATCTATACACACGGGATCAAGGCATTTAAACAATGAAACAAAGCTCTCATATTTTTCAAAGCATGTAGAGTTATGAAAGATTTGGGTGTTTCCAGTAAATTTAAAGTTGTGCGAATTAGAAATAATACTTCAACCGATCTGAGTTTAAAAATTTGTATCTCCTATTTGGGGAATGGTGTTTTGGGTTGATTCTTGAAGATTTGAAACCTTCTGGATGTCCTCTCCAAATTTTGTGTCCATACCAAAAGTTAATCCTCGAAGAAAGGTCTTTGAATATGCAGTTCTCTTGGAAGTTATATAGTGAAAAATATAAAGAAAAGTTTATTGAATTGTGGTTTCGTGTGCATTAGAAAATTCATAACTCCCGGATGGAATGTCCTATGAGCGGAGTTTGGATTTCCAAAACTCCGCCTCGATGTCATCATGATGTCGTCTTTGGAAGTCAAAAGATGATTCACTAAGGAAGGACCCACGAACTTTGAGTTTCTGAAGACATGTTTGTGCTGAACCAGAATTCATTCGTATTAATGTTTGATACGGTAAAATTCACATCCTGTTCGATTTTTATAATATTGAGCTGACCCTGGAGGAGTTGGTTTACAAATTTCATCTACTACAATTTCTCTTCAGATGCCAAAATTAAATGGTGAATAAAAGGCTTTCGTTTTTGGTACGTTTCGCAAGTGACGCAATAGAAATATTGCACAAGAAATTATTTTGTCTGACACAGTGTCAGTGAAACTTCAAAAATTCATAACTTCCTCTTTGTTTATCCGATTGAGCCTGTTCTTTTGGCAACGTGTCACAAATTTGACGATCTTCAATTTTCATTTTGGAGTCGGTTCAAAATTCCTTACGGATGATAACGTGGAACCTTTTGTATGTATCAAGTTTACACTGTCAAATTGAAGCTCAATTAAATTTCTCATCCAAGGCCCAATTGGCCCATGTATAAAAACTTGAAATCTGAATTTTCAAAGGAGGAGGCTCTCATAATTCACCAATTCTCAAAAGCACAATTTTAACAATTCTCTCAATTCTCAAAGGATCAAATCAAAGTTTTCTCTACCTTTTTGATCAAGAACACAACAATTTTATCAAGAATCCAAAGTCAAGATCAAGAGCAATTCTTCTCTGATCTTTGATCCCTTCGTTGCGATCTATATACCTAAGTCTCCTCTTTATTTCTATCGGTGAGTTTTCTTGAATTAAGCACTTTTGAAATTAGTGATTATTTAAGAAGCACTTTTTTTATGAAGCATGAATTGAATCTAGGTTTAATTTTGATTTGAGACCTTAGATCTAGTGCTAGAATTGTTAATTGATTTGACAATCATGTGTAAATTCGGGATTGGATAATTGAATAAAATACTTATTTCACTTAAGTGATTGTTTCATGAAAGTGCTTAATTGTTAAATCCAACGGTTGATGTTGCATGAAGCCTAATTGTTGATCTTATATCAATCATGTGTTACTGAATCTAAACCATGAATTATGCAAAATCATGTGTTGAATGTATGGAGACTTTGTGTTTGATTAAATATCTAAGCCATTAAAAATTCTCAAAAATATTTTAAAATTGCCTCTAACATGAGGGTAACTGGTTACCCAGTTATGGTAACTAGTTACCATCCATTTCATTTACAAAAAATGTCAAAACTATTACGTGGTAACCGGTTACCCAGTTGCGATAACCGGTTACCCCAAGTCAGAAGCAAATTCCCAAAATCTTCAAAGTTTTGGTAACCAGTTACCCAATTATGGTAACCGGTTACCTCCAGTTAGTAGCTATTTTCTCTGATTCTTGAGTTAGGGTAACCGGTTACCCAAATTCTTGTAACCGGGTTCCCAAGCCAAAAAAGAACAACTTCCTTTTTTTATTTTGTTCCATTTTTCATTTTTTTTTCTCTTTCAGATTAGTTTTTCCTTGTTATTTTTGACATGTGTGTTGGTTTTTCAAGGATTCATACTAAGGGATTCTCATGATGATATTAATTCATGTTCCTTTTTATTTGAGGAACATGAATTTGATATCCTATTTGGTCCGTATTTCACTTTACTTGCGAGATATGGATGCAATTTAGACAAGTTTATGCTTTGATCCACTTGACTTGAGGAATACACATATTTGTTGTGTTTTTGTCTGGATTGTATTTTTATGCAGGATGACTCTTATGACGGTGTCCGATGCACATCATTTTTGTGATTTATTTTTGCACCATTTTCTTCGAGGCTTATGTTGGACATATGATTTATGACTTAATTTGTTTGATGATGCTAGCTTACTCGAAGTTCTCCGGGTTTCTCATTTTTGCTTGCTTGCTACGGATTATTATATGTTTGGTATTGCACTTCCTCCTTTTTGTTTCTTTCACTCTTTACAGTTTTCTAGATAGTTTTGGGAGCCCCATAGTGGAAAAGTCATTGTTTAAAGACCTATAGCAGGCATTCCACACTTTATTTTCTATATGTGTTGTGCTTGTGTTTGCTTCCTTTGTTGTTGATCGATGAGTCACTCAATTTAGAAATTAAGATCACGACTACTCTCTTAGTGCATGATTCGTATAGGATTTTATTGTTTTCCTTTATTTTTTGTTGATCGATGAGTCACTCAATTTAGAAATTGAGATCACAACTTCTCTCTCATTGTATGTTCCCCATATGATAGTTTTGTTAGACTTTCTTTGGCATGCTAGCTTAGATAGGATTTCTCTAGTTATGCTCTCTTGAGCCTTTTGACTGTTGATTTGTTTTCTTACCTTGATCCTCAATGTCTTAGTTAGGCATTTGACTTGGTTTAGCATGCGCTACTCATGATACATTGTGTATGCTCTCTTAAGCTAGCTCTCTTGAGCCTATTGACTTGCTTACTTGATTTCATCTTTGTGTGCATGTTTTGAGATGATATACTCTTGGCATGTTCCCTTAGGAGCTCTCGATTCATCTATAGATGATTATTCGAGATAGATATAGTTTTAGGTGATAAACCCTTGCTATGCTCCTTTAGGACTTCTTGATTCATCTATAGATGATGATTTGAGATATACATTAGGATTTTTATCCATGCATGTCAACATAGGGTAGAGATTTCCCTTCAAAACTCAACTTTAGGATCAATCATTGTATGATAACATTAGGGATTAGATTTAGATAGTCTTCCTTAGATTTTTTCTTTTCTTTTGCATCCTTTGCATCTAAAACAAAAAGCTTCTTTTTTTTCTCGGCAAATGCGTAAAACATTTAAAACTTTTAAATATTTGTTTTTCAAGGTAAAAAACCACTAACCAATTCCTTTATTTTTTCCAATCCTCTTTTGTCTTCTAAGAGCATGTTATTTCCTTTCCGCTATAGGTTGTAAGTCTCCAAAGGTTGAGCCGTGGTGGAACAATCGAATCTAACATTGTTCAAATAAAAAACACAAACCCATCAAAACATGTGAGCCGAACTACAATTGCTCTGATTCCTTAAAAGGGTACATAGGCATTGGGGTAGGGACCGAACGAGCACAACTTTATTTTACCTACATTATTTTCTCTTTTATTTTGCATGCATTCCCTCTTTGCATTGTTCCTTTATCTCTTAAGATTAGATTATAAACACACCTTTTGATTAGAATAACAAGAGTGGATATCGTAGAGTACTACGGGCGTATGGGGTGCTAATACCTCCCCCTTGCATAACAGATTCCCTTACCCAATCTCTCAGTCATTTGACCTTGATTTCACCCTTCTCAGGTTTACTCGAGGTTTTCCTTTACATCCATGTGGGATAAAAAAGGTTCAATGGTGACTTCATTGATTTCATTATCAATTGACGTTCAGCTGGTTGTTTCAGCTGGTGACGTCACTTGGGACAGATTGACCTATTGTTGATCCATCCCGGAGTCGATCCTAGCTTTTGTTTTCTTTTCTTTGGGTGTTTATTTTTATGCTTTCAGTTTATACATTTGTACATGTTTATCTGAGCATATGTTTGCATTGCATTTTAGCGCTTTCCATATATTGGTGATACTGTTGTGCTACATCTGTTTTCATGATTGGGTGGGTGTTACTATGAGGTAAAAGTCCCAATACCCAGGCCAAGTGACAACTATAGGAACCCTAGGAATAGAGTGGAACATGAACGACTAGTCGACTTAGGTTTCACTATTGTCGTCATGTCATTCATGCTTAGATGAGGTACAAATGAGAGGCTATCATTTTCACTTAGGTGATACGGTGATAGTTTTTCAGGAGTACCCTCAATTTTGGGTTACCCGACCTTACCTTGACCTAGTTTTTACCCATGAGTATGGAGGGGCTTGATTATCACACGTACAGTTGGTGACTATGTTCCGATGGTGACTATGTTCCAATGGTGACTATGTTTATATGGTGACTATGTTCTGTGGGTGATCGCTTTGTTCTGATGGTTCTCAGATTTATTTTCTGAGTTTCTGATATGTTGACCAAGAGGTTCATTTGGGTTCATGTTTTGGACTTTTGATCCTAGTGCACCCAACATGTTCAGAAAGGGTACAACAGTTAATCAACATTATGGAACCTTTGATCCCATGTTTGTAGCGCTTGCATCATGGCATACTCATTTCACAAAAAGAAATGTACAAAAAATATATACAAGTCTAACCTGCATATGTATGTCATTTCAAGGATTATTCTAAAGTTGTCATTAGCATCAAGGATGGGTAGCAACATAGAGACAAGCACAGAGCCTCTCAGAAACACTAATGCTTATCAGTTTTCTTGCTTTGGTGGTCACTTGCAAGAGATAGGAGCTTTTGTGAGAGGGTCATATGAACAATTTTTCAGAGGATAATACAAAAGCTTATTGTCGTTGGTGAATGATGATTTTGAAGAGTGGTCCATGAGAACACTTCTTCAGTTCTATGATCCATAGTTGCGCTGTTTTACTTTCCTGGACTATCAATTAGCACCAACTCTTCAGGAACATGCACACATTATGGATGTCAAGTTGACTAATCGTGTTCCATTTGTTCAAGTACCAGAGACTCTGGACTACATGGCAATTTCTAAGGCTCTTTATTTGACTTGTGGTGAAGTTGAAAGTAATTGGATTAACAAAAGCGGAACGAGCGGTCTTCTGTTGCAAGAGGTAAGAATTGGAGCGTATTCAATGCGCTTCTGGAAGCTATGATTTATGGTTTGGTTCTCTTTTCGGTTTCCGAGAAGTTGGTGCATGTATCTGCATTATATGTTTTCATGAATGGTAATCCAATACCAACTCTACTTGCCGACACTTATTACACCATCCATTCTCGGCATGGGAAGAAAGAAGAAGTTATATGTTATGTGATTTTTCTTTACAAATGGTTGATGATGCACATGCCTACAAAATGGACTTTGTGCATATTGTCAAGTCGTCTTTGTGGTCTCAGTATCATGGGACTTACTCTGTATGATATTGTTTGGCAAAGTGTGATGGGCTTGAAAGAGATCATTATAGGGTGTAGAGAATTCCCTAATGTTTCGCTCATAGGAACAAAGGGTTGTAATAACTATAATCCTATCTTGGCATTCCGTCAATTAGGATTCGTGATAATGGACAGACCCACTGATCGGGAAGTGATGGAAACCATTTATTTTGGTAAATGGGAAGATGCAATTTTGCTTGAAAAGGTGAAAGTGGCTTAGGAACACGTCCATCGTAAAGGGAAACTTTCTTTTATCCAGAATGGAGGTGTAGTTCGCGATACTTATACAAGTTAGATTTAGGATCATGTGAAAGAGATACTGCTACCTTACAAAAAGGGGAGGTTACTATATCCTCAACCTGATTTTGACCCATTAATTGACGGTCAGGTGGATTATTCTTTATCTCATGTTGAATCATCTTCTATGCAGCCTACGCCAGGAGGATTGGAATTTGTACCTATGGTGTGTCTTAAGAATGTCAAGGCTAAAAATCTCAAACTCCAAGCCAAGCAGGAAGAGATGAACATGGATCTCTCTTTTGCCTTACAAGATAAAAAGAAGCTTATGAACGAGGAGGTTGAAAGACCAGTTGCTAGAAATATATGGTTTGCTTGAGGCGTCGAAGAAGCTCAAGGTTGAGGGTTCTATTACAGCCAGTCAACAAGTTGAAAAATTGTTGATTAGTCAGTAGGAGATAGAGAGGCTAAAGTTGGCTAAAGACAAGTTGGAAGTTAAACACTACGAAGAGGTTAAGGCTTTGAAGAAAAAGCTCTGAGAAAAAGATGTCTGGTTGACTCAAGTGGTGAAGGAGTTAACAATGATCAAAGCCCAGGTAGCAAACTAAGGAAATATTCCAGCAGAGGAAACTGAGATGGGAAATGCGGATCCCGAAGATTAGGAGCTCAAGTACCATTATTTGTTGGCTTTGATAAAGAAGAAAGGCTTTGTGACTGGAGATTAATTTTCAAAGGATGATTAGAAAAGTGATCAGGCTACTCGGAGGAGTCTTTTCGGCACATTCTTTTCAGTTTTACTTGTTGATAAGATCACCACCAGTCTTGTTGGACGGGATATTTATGATGATTGACTTTGTTTGTATTAAGAATATTTTCTATGGATGCTTGTTTGATTTTATGATATGATCAATTTCTATTCAGAGGTTTTGTCTTTAGTTGCTTTTTCTTGTTGTTTATCCTATTGCTTATTGATGCTTGACAAAGGATTGCAGGATATTCCTGGAAATGATAAAACATTTCATGAATAACCATTCATCCATGGATATCATATCATGACAGGTGGCCCTGACATGTTTTCTTATCTTTGATCTGGGTTTCTTTTCAGAGATTGCTACCACAAACTCTCATCGTTATAATACTCAGAGCACTTCAAAAAGACAAATGGAACAAATTCAAGCAGATTTTGTGGCTATGGGTACCAGGATGGATACTCAGGTTGACCAGTTGATGGAGATCATCGGAACATGGCTCACGGCAAGAGGAAATGAGAGCCATGATTGTGAGGTCTACTGAAATTATGAACAATGGTGGTGAAACTTTGATTGTAAATCTGCAAGGGGTATTCATCAACAATCCAAATGGTACTCTGGGTTCTCATAATATGGTTGAGAATCTGGAAGGTGCTCGAAATGTGAATCTAGATTCGAATGTCGGTTTGAATATTTAGAACGGTCAGCCTGTAAATATCGGAAATCGTCCGAGTAACCAAGGTATCCCTGTGATTTAAGTTTTGGGGAATCCTCTTCCACCTACTCTTGTTCGTCAAAGTGTTAAATAACCTGTGGTACCTCCAAGGCCTGTTCGCATTCCTGTTAGGCCAGCGGAAGAAGATAATTGGGAAGAATGGATGTATGATGTTGATGAACGAATAGAATCTGACAAGATGTTACGTATGCTTGAATAGCAGATGTGCAGGTTTGAAAGTCAAGGTGCAGTGGGCTGTGAAATGTCTGATTTGGGCTTAGGGCCTGGGGTGAAGATTCCCCCAAAAATCAAGGTTCCTAATTTCGTGAAATACAAAGGCACCTCCTGTCCAAATACCCATGTTTAGTCTTTCTACCGAAAGATGTCTGCGTATTTTGATGACGAGAAGCTGTTGATGCACTTATTTCAATACAACTTAATAAGTGGCCCACTCGAGTGGTACATACAGTTGGAAAGTAGTCGCATTCGTACATGGAGAGAGTTGGTTGAGGCTTTTATTGTGCACTATCAGTATAACACTGATATGAATCCCAAAAGAACCCAATTACAAAATTTATCCCAGAAGCGGGATGAGTCTTTTAAAGAGTACGCCCATAGGTGGTGAGAGATGGTTGTGAAGGATCAACTGCCCATGTTGGAGCGGGAGATGGTGGAAATGTTTAGTAGTATATTACAGGGCCAATAGTACACAACTTGCAGTGCGTCAGGTACTTTTGCCGAGATGGTACCACATGGAGAGCAAATTGAAATCGGAATTAAGTTAGGAAAGATCCAAGATGTTGTTGCTAGAAATAATGCTGGTAACACCAAGAAGTCTTTTGGTGGTCACCAGAAGAAAAAGGAGGGTGAATCTAGCGCAACCTATTCTCGAAAAGAGAAAGGCATATATCAGGGTTCAGATCATCAGATTTTTGCTGTAACAATATCGACTGATGCACCTCAAAGGAAAACTTATGTGTCTAAGAAAGGTGATCAGAACGGCCAAAGGTGTCCTCCCAGGAAGCTTGACGCACTTCCGATGTCTTGAGATGAGTTGATACCTCAGTTGCTTGAGCTGAAGCTAGTTGAGTTGTGCCCTTAGAAGGTAGATCCAGAAAGGTTGCCATAAAACTTAGATGCTAATGCCCGATGTAATTTCCACTCTAGTGGGCAGGGGAACACTATTGAGAATTGTCATGCTTTCAAGCACAAAGTCCAAAACCTATTGGACTCTCAGGCCATTAACTTTGGACCAGCGCCCACTATTACTAATCAGCCTTTGGCACCTCATGGCGGTGGCACTGTTGGTGCCATCATGGAGGATGAAGGTTTGAATTTGGTTATGGATATTAATCACTTAAATACACCTCTCTCATTTGTGAAAGAATAGTTGTCGATTAAAGGTGTATTCTTGGGATGTGGGATGGACTGTGCAGTTTTCTTGAACCAGCCAGAGGATTGTTAATTATTGAAAGATGTGGTACAAAGTATGATTACCAAGGGTATTTTTCAGTTTAATCAAAAGGTCGTTAAGCCTGAGGTTGATAATGATGAAGTGGATGTGATAACCATTCCGGTCAAGCTAAAGTCTATCTGTGCGCCTATGACGATTCCAGTGCCCGCTAAGAAATCTCCATTACTTATCATTGTGCCTGGTCCTGTGCCGTATGTTAATGACAAGGCAATTCCTAGGAGTTACAGCGGTGAACTCTACTATCAAGGGAAGAAGGTTGTTACTCAGAAGTCTGGGGAAAACAAGTCTGAATAAGAGAAGCATGTAGTTCTTGATATTGTCCGCGAAATCTAAATTACCCATTATGGTCGAATCTTTTCACTTCCTGAAAAGCCCGAGAGTAGAGCATATGTCGCAGTTAAGGCTAAGAGAAAGAAGATTGTGGTAAATAGTGATAAGCCGGAGCAAAATCCTCCTGTTCCTGCTTTGGATGCTGAAAGGGCTAAAGATGTAGCCGACTCGATGAGGTATACCAAGAAAAGTGACTACAAGATCATTGACCAGTTGATTCAGAAACCCTCAAAGATATCAATTCTTGCTTTGCTCAAAGATTCTGAATCCCATAGAAATGCATTGATGAAGTTGTTGGGGACTTCTTTCATTCATCAAGAGATCTCAGTGAATCAATTTGAAGGGATTGTGAATAGTATTTCTGCAAGTAATGGACTTAGCTTTACAGACTTTGATCTACCCCTCGAGGGGAGGAAGCACAATAAAGTGTTGCACTCTCCATGGAGATTGCAAAGACTACTTTGTCTCGTGTGCTGGTTGGTACGGGATTCTCTCTCAATGTGTTTCCCAAGTCCGCTCTCATGAAGCTTGATTATGATGGACTTGTGTTAAGGACAAGTGATTTGATTGTCAAAGCTTTTGATGGGTCGAAAAGGACAATATTCGGGGAGGTCGACTTGCCAATCAAGATATGTCCCCAGTTGTTTGAAGTGAATTTCTTTATCATGGACATTAATCCTTCCTATTGTTGTTTGTTGGGTCGTCCATGGATCCATGGGGCCAGTGTTGTCACTTTCAATTTGCACCAAAAGTTGAAATTCCTGTTGAATAGGAAGGTGGTCACCGTTTGCAGTGAAGAGGATTATATCATCAGTCATCTGAGTTCCTTTCGCTATGTTGAGGTGGAGGGAGAAATACATGAGACTCTGTGCCAAGATTTTGAGACCGTGAAGGTTGTCAGGACTCTTCGTCAAGAGGTTAAGAAGTTAAAGGTCTCCATGTCATCTTACCGTCAAGCACAAGTAGTTGTTCGATCTGGTCATCCTGAAGGCTGAGGTAGACTGTTGAATTTCCCCACACAGGCAAACAAGAAAGGTCTAGGTTTCATGGTTGGTCGAAGCATGTCAATTATTACTCCTCTTAAGGTTCAAGGTATCCCTACGCCAATTCAGTTTTTCAGCGGTGGGGTTATCCATGAAGAAGCTTGTGTTGTGAGCGAGGATGGTGACAGTGATTGGAGATGGATAAGTGGGTTCGTCCTACCATGTCGGGGAAAGAGCTTGCTAATTGGTTTGCTGAAGACATCATTGAAGTTACCCATTATCAAAAGTAATTTGATTTTTTTTATCATGCAATAATCCCTACGTTCTGCCTAAGACGTAGTGAACATGTTGTATGGCCACAATGTTTTTGATTGCAAATTTATCATTAATAAAGAACGTCTTTTTTGCATTCAAATTTTTTCTTACTGTATTTCTTTTAAATTTTTGTCAAAATATGAGTGTTGTACCCCAAAATGTTCCCTCCCATTTCAAGATATCTTCTCATGCTCCTAAGGTTTCTCAAGTGCTCAAAACTACTCAAGAATTGATCATATGAATCCTCCTCCTAAGTAATGGCCTACAACTAGGGTTTTAGTATTCTCAAGGAAAATGGGACTTATAATTCCTCATGTGAGTTTCATGATTCCTCGTATGCTTCAAAGAGTTCTCATGTCAAGTTTCAAGCCTTACATCACAAATTTGCTCAATCAATTACTCAGACAAGTGAAAATCGACTATATTGGACAAAAAGTCAATTATGGTCAACATACAGTCAAACTTCAATATTTTTGGTCAACATCAAGGTTTAAGGTCACATTCATCATTTGATCAAGGGTTAATCATAACTCATCAAGAAAACGCAAGATTCATCAAAAAGTCAAAAGTTACTAAATTAGGGTTTTCTTAAGGAGAAGTCAACTGAACTTTGACCAAGCATAACTTTCACATGCTTCATCTGAAATTTTCAACCAAGGCCTATTTTGAAGGAAATTCAGTTATCTACAACTTTTTCTTTAAGCTCAAGGCAAAAAATGCTTCATTTGAGAGATATGGGCCAAAACATTACAGGTTATTTTAAAAGTCAACAAAAAGACACTTTTTGTCAAAGCAATTTACATCAAGTTAAAATCTTAAAATGGAAAAATGACCAGCATGAGAGTTGTAGAGGACATCTTTTTCTTTCCAAAAATTCAAAGATCACCTTCATATGAAAAAAATCGAGGGAGTTATGAATCACGCAAGTTGGGAAATTTTGAGGAAAATACATGAAATCCAATTTGAGCAAACTTGAATTTTTGGGCTAATGGGTTTATCTTTCAAGGTCCAAACGTGTTCTTGACCTCATAATGGACCTCTAAGCCAATTCATGCACCATTTTAGTTTTTATTTCATTTATTTTATTTTATTCATTTAAATTCAAAATTAAATCAAATTAATATTAAGTGGAGGTGCAAGGCTTAAAAGGCATTTGATTCTTATCTTTTGGAGACCCAAGATTGCATTAGAGACCGTGTGAACATATTCTTGAAATAAATCTTTAGGATTTTTTCTTATTCCAAGCTATTTTCGAACAAAATAAAAGATATAATTTCATGAAGATGTCCAAGCCCATCTTTGACCTAATTTCTTCTCTTATATATACTCTTCAAATTCAGACAAGGGGGGCGGGAGAAAAACTTGCCTCAAAGAACACTCTCAAAACCTCAAATTTTGTCCAATCTAGGGAAAACTCGAAATCATTTTTCCAGCCCTTCTCAAAGCAAACCACCCACTCAAATCAATCCCCGAGACATTGCAGAGTAAGTCTTGATCATTCATGATGATCAAAGAGGCTTGAAATGTCCATTACATGCCTCACCGGTTTCCTTGTTTTTATGAATTTCGTGTTTTCTTTTTTATGCTATTTTGATTGAAACTAACCATTCTAACATGTTCCTGAGATCTAATAGCATAGGTTTGAGCCCTTTCATAGAGCCCATAACGCCTAGAAAGCTTAGCACCATTCTTACACCGATTTGCCTTATCTTGTTCATATCTCTTTGTACATCATAATTTACTCAAAACTAAGGCCACCAATGGATTCACAGGGGCCAATTTAGGGGGGCATTGTTATATTCAATCACTAACACGCTTTATTTTTATAGCTACAAAAAAAAGGCTCACCGGAGAAGACGGTCAAAACTAGGGCTCCGGCGCCTCTCCGGTTCATCCTTTTGCTTCCGTTTTATATTTAATTGTTTATGTTATAGTACCGGATGAAACAGCCACCCCAGTGGAAAAACGTAGGTGTGCTAAGACTTTGGTCTCTAAGGGCATGGGTTTGATCCCTGCCTTTTGCATCTTTTTTTGTTATTTTCAATTCGTGCAGGTTTTAGATATAATCTTCAACGCCTGTTTCCTAACACCAACAAGCGCTTGGCTTGGTGGCAAGATATGCAACAGTGAAGACTAGAGGGCGTGAGTTCGACATCCACCCCATGTAATTTTCTTTTTTTTTTTTAGTTTTTACCTTATTCATTGATTTCTCTTTCCCTAACCCTAACTTGTTCTTTAATTAACCTAAAAACTAACCTTTTTTCTAACCTTAATAAATTAGGTTTAGGTTTTTAATTAACATTTAATTCTCTTATTTTAATTAATTAACCTTTTAAATACTAAAATTAATTAGAATTTAGGTTTTAATTATTGTTATCATTTAAAATTATTTTCCATACAAAAATCACAAAAAAAACCTTTTTTACATTCAATTTTCTATTTTTATTATTCTTTTTCGTCGCTTATCTATTTTCCTAGATCAAGTGTATAGGAAGCTTCTTCAAATGTAAATAGCTTAGATTTATTTTCTTGCACTTTTCTCTATTATGTATCTGCCCCAGGATGTAATAGTTTTAGGGTCTACTTTCCCGCATCTTCCTACTTATGTAACTACCCTGAAGCCATGTAATATCTTAGGTTTATATTCCGCACTTTACCTTCTTCTCTTATATTTTATTCAACTTCTAGTAAATAGGGTTTGTATGGAAAGATTAAAATCAATCGATAGATAACCCTAATACAAGATAGATAATTGAACTGAACACACCATTCACACTTTGCACCTCTAGGGTAACCTCTCTTCGTTGCCTTTGAAAATAATGGTCATGTTCCTTGAAAATGGGGATACTTTAGCAAATACCTTAGAGTAAATTTCATAGTCTCTCGATGACCCTTCGATGTTGCCTTCGAAAAGTTATCTAGTCCCTCCGATAAATTGCTAAAGTATCTCTATATGTTGCCTTCAATGACCATATGATGACCCTTCGCTTGTCCCTTCACATCCAATAGATAAGGATATCTACCAACTGATGGTATGGATAGCACTATCTCTAAAGGAGAATGAAAATAATAAGAACGACCTTTAGTGGGTAAGGAACTCTTAACCGCTTGCTCATAACTTTTCTAAACAAAACATTTTTACACATCACACTTTTCAAACAAAATATTTTCAAAATACTTTGTACACATTCTTGAGGACTGATACAAGAATCGTTATAAAGTTAGCCGTACATTGGCAATTTCATAATATTTTCAAACAAATCACACACACAAAGCAAGTTTTCAAAGTGAGCTAATCAATTAAGAGCCCGTAGATAACAACGGATGAAAAGGGTGCTAACACCTTCCCTTTTCATAACTTACCCCCCGAACTCAAAATCTATCAAAGGTCTTTCCTATTCTTTTCACCTTTCCTAAATATTGGATAAAAGAAAAGTCGGTGGCGACTCTTGCTATCCGCATATTTGGATAAAACCAAAAAATCCAGTTCTCCCACCGTACTACAGGGCTGGCGACTCTGTTTGGGATAACTTCAAAAAAGAGGGGTTGCCTTATGGTTAGATCACTTTATTTTCTTTAATTGATTGTTTTTCTTGCTTTACTTTAAGGGTTTCTACTTGGGTTTATCGTTGCTTGTAAGATCCTACACCTGGATCTAGGGATGCCTTAGATAAGTAGCAATAGATCATGAAAACTATACGACGTAGACCGATATGGTTGAAGTGATGGGTACGGTTAGTGCGACACTTTGGATTATACTAATGTTCCTTGAGTTAGTCGAGGATGACATTAGGCATCTACATGGTGTCATTAGCACTAACTAACTTGTAGAACCTTAATTGACCCATCTTGGCCATTAGAAGATAGTGAAACGATCGACTTTGGTGAAGTCTAGGGTTGGTTGATACTCGAAGCTACACTCATTGAGATTCGACTCGCAGGATATTTTGGTGGAAAATCAGTTGTTGTACTAAAATAAAACCTTCGAGAAAGATCCGTGATATGAGATTCCTAGAACCCGGTTACTATTTTAGGACAGATTGAGCCAACTTAACTTCAATAGATAAGGGTACTTACCTATGGACCTAATGCAAGCCTTTAAACCTAAGACTCTTGTGTGATTTGTTTGTGTTTTCTACTTGTTTAAACATGAACATAACATCATTACATCATATCATCATAACATAACATTTTTACTAACCATTTCAAGGATCTTAGGGATTTTTGGTGCAGGGTTATCATAAGCCAAATTTCTACAAGGGGTAAGAGGATTTATTTTCCTCTAGCCAGATGCCATCAAGATCAAAGTACATTCTCTTGAGTCAGAGGCTATGACCCACTTGATATGGTGAGCTTGATTCTTATAGAATGAGGTTTAAAGATGAAGACTCAAAGTTCTTCAGACAAAGCTGCAACCATATTCAATTTCTAATATTTCAAATTTAAATCCCATGAGATCCTTGAAAACATTGCATATGCATATACATGTCATACATATCATCGTATAACCGGTTTCCAAAACATGTTTTCTCATCTTCTTGTTGTTTATTTCAAGAAGAAAAGTGGCTCTTGAACAGACAATCAAAGATCTCCAAGCTTAGAATGCTCAATTCCAAGAGATGTTCATAAGCTTAGCCAAGGGGCAAGAAGGATTGAAAGCACTCCTCATCGAGAACATGACCGAGAAGAATCCTAAAGACAACAAGGATGACCAGTTTGAACAACTGCAAGATGAGATGGAAGAGATGAGAATCCAGATGATTGGTCAAATGGATCTTATCCAAAATTTAGCTCGGGGGCAAGAAGAGTTGAGAATCCTCATCAATAAGCTTCGTCAGGTCAGATAAAACCATATGGACGAACTGCTAAAATTGGAGATCCAATCACTAACCAACCTCCGATGAGACAGGAAACTGACTTGGTCGACATTACTAATCATTCAATTAATGGAAAAGGGCCTTTCCAGATTGTTACTACATCGCATGATCAACAACGACCTTGCCAACAACAACAAGGTAATCAGCATAAGCAGGATACACCCAAAAGAAAATTGACTAAAATCAACATGTCATTGTCTCAAGCATTACAACACTTGTTGAAGATAGAGCTGATTATATTGAAGGAATCTCCTCGGAATCCCAATACTTCCTCTCCTAATTATGATCCTAATTCAAGGTGTGCATATCACTCCAACAGTCCTGGACATGACACTAACAGTTGTTAGACGTTGAAACGTAAGATTCAGGACCTGCTTGACGAAGGAATTTTTGAGTTCACACAAGATGCTCAGTTTGATTTTTTCTATCATCCCTCAAATACCGAAACTACAAGGCACACCATATGAAGCAACAAGTTCAGGCGGAGAAGCTTTAAGATCATTTGAATCTCCATTTTTAATTTCTTTTATTTTTTTCAAACAATTACTATCATGTCAAACTTTGGTTTTTCCCATTAATGCATTGCATATGTCTGTCTTGAATTAATCCATTCGTTTCACTATATTTAAACTGTGTTTCTTACTTCCTTTTTGTGATATTCAACTCTCCTTAAAGTTATAAGCCTTTAGAGGGAGGATGACGAAAAAGATATTGTAATCTCATACAATATGCTTTTGAATATACCTTGCTGACGATGTACATGCGTTGCTTCAATTCCTAAATAGTGGATTTATAAGGAAGTTAATCCCTAGTCAACCCCTTTGAGCTTAAGAAGTAGGAGTTTTCTTTTTTCGCTCAAATTAAAAACCTTAAACATAACCTGGGGTAGGATAGTTTCTTAGTCAAATCAATTATAAATTCATAAGCTTTACCTTCATACACGATGACTAGTGTCGAAGATACTCTTCTAAATCGAAAGCTAATGATGGTTCCCCATTGTTGTACCCCAAAATTTCCCCTCTCATATTTTTCAAGATTTTTCGTTAGATGGGTGGCTACAAACACTTGCCTAAAGAAAATGTAAATTCTTTGAAGATGAACAAGGTGTTTTTCGATTGGCATCCTGACAACTTCGATTGGGCATCTAAATCCTTCAAGCAAGCTTTGTTTTAAAGTCTTCGATTAGGCATTTGGCACTCTTCAATGCAGGTTTGATTCATAAACTTCAAATGGATGTTGGGTCCCCATTCGATCATGTTCAAATTATAAAGCATCGACTGTGCATTGGATACTTCAGGATTGCCTTCGGTTCACAAGGCTAACGGCCTCTACAAGTTCCTTCATATTCATAAGGCTAAAGGCATCTTCAAGTTCCTTTCGATTCATTAGGCCAAAAGCCTCTTCATGCTTGCTCAAGATTCACAAGGACAAAGGTTTCTTCTATGATTGCCTTTAATGCATAAGGAAAAGACTTCCTCTGTGCTTGCCCTTAAGGCTAAAACCCCTCAACACAGTTTTTGCACTATGACGCACAATATGACCCCTTGAAAGAGCACTCCAAAAGCCCATTTGAAGTACACATATTGATGGTCATTCGAAAGAGACACATAATACAAGTTTATCTTATGATGAGTTGTGGTCCTACATGTGGCCAGGCCCAGGCTTCCTATGCAATGGAATTCAAAGGAAGTGACTAAAGAGGCTTCGATTGACAAAATGAAGTTCTCACTTAAGGATATATGAACCAAACGGCTAAGGCAAGTAGAGGGGTCCAATCTAAAGCCATTCGAAGGACACAAAAATGATCCATTCGAAGAAGCAATTTAAAGGCCTATTTGAAGGACACTTAGTGTTGTCTGAAAGAAAGGAGTTTGGTTAAAGATTAGATCTAGTTGGCCAAAATGAAAGAGAAATATGCAAAGATGCTGGCTGGCCCAAAATCCCACATATTGCCATACTCAAGTTTCCTGCACAAGCATTCATACTGAAGGAAGCTTCGATTAGGCTGGAAAGGGTTTTTGTTGGGGCTAGCTGAATAGGAGCTCAATTGAAGAGGCCCTAAGTATGAGACTTGAGCCATTCGAAGGAGACAATTTTGACCCAATCAAAGAGCAAGGATAAGGGATACTTCGAAGGCATGATTAACAAGCGTCCTTTGATTGGCATATCAGAACAAGATCAAGTAGTCAATGCAGAAGCTGACTGATCGAAGAATCTCTAATAGGGAGGTTTCTGAACACTTTGAATCAAGACTCTAGGCCATTCGAAGGAGGAAATCTGAGTCATTCGAATGAGAGCATTTGAAATTCATTTGTGTCCACATTCATTCAAATTCAAAAAGGGACAAGAAACCATGTCTTTGGCAATGTTTCAAAATGGTATTCATGGCCTTAAAACACCAACTTAATGGTTGTTTATTCCTTGGCCCTCTTTCCCCCTCCATCCCCTCTATATAAGGAGCACACTAGCAAGCTCTAAAGGGGCCCTAGACACAACCTGAGAGAGTCACACGAAATTACAAACACATTCTTGGAGGTTTCCTGAAGCTTTTCCAATCATCCAACCCCTAAGCAAGCATCTCCATATCCAGAAGTGCCAAATCGAAGCAACCCTTAAACAAGGGTACCCACGCCTAAAACCAGAAATTCGTACATCACCCTTGGTAAGAATGGGTTAAAAGATCAAACTTACATTTGCATGACATATTAACATTTGTAGTTCATTCGATTTGTATTCAAGATTAAGAACCTGAGTTTGACACCCAGGTCTGCATTTTGCTTTGTTTCTAACACTTACTGCAGATCTAGCCTGAATAGACCTAACACGCGCAGGATCGAAGGACCTGGGTTCAATACCCAGATCCTGCATCTTTATTTGGATAATATTTGTCTTGTAGTTTCAAATTGAAAGGCAGCATTCATCCCTGGATTGAAAAGCAAAGCATCCCTTCTTGGATAAAAAAAAACCATATTCCCCTCTATCAAAAAGCCCCATTTCCCCCTAGATCGAAAGGCACCTTCCTCTGAATCGAAAGCCCATCATTCTTCCCTGGATCAAAAGACACCTTCTCTGGATCGAAGCCTCCCTTTTCCTCCCTGGATCGAAGGATGCCCCTTTATATTTTTATTTTTGTTTTCATTTCTTTATTGACTTCTTTTATTTTAACGTTAAATCAAAAAATCACAAAAAAAAACATTAGGCTAGTGTTTTTCAAATTAAGTTAATTTTGTAAACAAATTAATTAATGATTTTAACCTTTTCTTGAAATTAGAATTAAATAGACTTAGGTTGTGTTTTCTTAAAATAAAACAAAACAAACAAAAAAATTTCTTTTCTTTAGGATTTAAGCGTCCCTTTTTAATTCATTTGCGCATTTATTTACTTTCTCATTTTTTTCATCTTATTGTAACTGCTTCACAGTTTGTAATAGTAACTAGGACTTTACTTTTCGCATTTCTATAATGTACCCCTCCCCGAAGCCATGTAATAGCGTAGGGTTTATTATCGCACTTTACATTTTTCTATATCATATTAACTGTTAGTAATTAGGCATGTATGATAAGACTAAGAACAAAATGTTAGAAAATCTAACAAAAAAGACAAAAATAACAGAACTAAACACACATGCACATATGTACCTCTAGGGTACCCCTACTTTAGTTTCCACTGGAAAATGGTCACAATTCTCGAAACGTGAGAAGTTTTAATGATTGTCCTCTAGTTTAAAAATATCACAAGTCCCTCGATGACCCTCTCGATGTTTCCTCGGTTAAAAGTGATCTTATAACTTTAGGACAGTTATTAAAATTTCTTGACAAGTTGCCTTCGTGACCATATAGTCCCTTCGATGTCCCTCATACATCCAACTGGAAGAAATAAATCTAACCAGAAGAGGTCTGTTGATTGCCTGTCTTTAACTGGAAGAAATAAATCTAACCAGAAGAGGTCTATCGTTTGCCTGTCTTTAACTGGAAGAAATAAATCTAACCAGAAGAGGTCTGTCATTCGCCTGTCTTTAACTGGAAGACATAAATCTAACTAGAAGAGATCTGTTCATTGCCTATCATTAACTGGAAGAGATGAATCTAACTAGAAGAGGTCTGTTGATTTCCTGTCTTTAACTGAAAGAAATAAATCTAACCATAAGAGGTTTGTCGTTCGCCTTCCTTTAACTGGAAGAAATAAATTTAACCACAAGAGGTCTGTTCATGGCATGTCATTAACTGGAATAGATGAATCTAACTAGAAGAGGTCTGCTGATTTCCTGTCTTTAACTAGAAGGGATAAATCTAACCAGAAGATGTTTGTTGATTGCCTGTCTTTAACTGGAAGAAATAAATCTAACCAGAAGAGGTCTGTTGGTTTCCTGTCTTTAACTGGAAGAAATAAATCTAACCAGAAGAGGTTTGTTGATTGCCTTTCTTTAATTGGAAGAAATAAATCTAATCAAAAGAGGATCGTTGGTTGCCTGCCTTTAATTAGAAGAAATAAATCTAACCAGAATAGGTCTGTCGTTCGCTTGTCTTTAACTGGAAGAAATAAATCTAACCAGAAGAGGTCTATTCATTGCCTGTCATTAACTGAAAGAGATGAATCTAACTAGAAGAGGTCTGTTGATTGCTTGTCTTTAACTAGAAGAAATAAATCTAACTAGAAGATGTATTTGTTTGGTCGATTGATTTTCCCTGAAAGTAAAAGGGTTAGTTGCATGCAGATGTATGCATGGTGTAATGATGCTCTCAAATTAAGTGAGATTATGCTGTGTGCATTTGTCGTGTATGTGCTATAATGTATGAATGTTATTAAAATGTATCTTTGTCTAGGAAAATAAATCCTTGACAAATACGGAGGATGTTTGGGAATCAAAATCCCGGACTACCACTGGAGATGAAGAGTATGTGTGTCTTCGACTTTGTTTAGAGTGTTCCGCTAGGGATTCCTGTCTCGTTATTTTGAGGAAATTTTTGTGGGGAATGTCAATTTCTGCTTGAGGGATAGAGTTCAGGGACCTTGGTTGTCCATTACTCTACTGGGGAATTATAACTTAACTGGTGATAAAAGTTAACTAGTATCTGGTCGGATTCCAGGCTTCGCAGCAACTTACTAGGGATAGTAATGACTCTGCTGGGGGCAAAAAAGTTTTTATCTGTTGATTTGAAATAGTATGAGAAAAGAATCGTATTGGGGAATCTGTAGTTTGCTAGGGAAATAAACTCTGTTGATGAAAATATTTTGAAGATCTTATTGGGGAGATGAGTTCTTTTGGGGAGAAATCCATAAGGTTTCTTTTTTTAGTTAAGATAAACTCAGATGGCGAGAGGGTTTTCGGGAGATTATACTTTATGGAGATAATCTTATTAAAGCAACTCCGTGGGGATATCCCAATTACATACATTTGTTAATAGCTAATCATGTTCATATGCATATGTTCATTCAATTTTAATCATTGGACATTTTTGCACTCAAAACAGAAAAAAAAGTTTGCACTTCGAAGTATATTTGTATTGATATTTTGCCTATAAACAGACATTTTTGTACAAAGAGACAGAAATCCTAGTAAGAGGAAATCGTCAAAAGAATGAAAAGAATACAAAGTGAAAACAAAATAATAGCCATGCGGAAGTAATCTCATTGAGTTTCAACTCCGCTATTGCCCCTATGTTTTCGAAAATTATCCTTTGTTGTTGAAAGAAGTTGATTGAATTGATCTTATACCATTGAATTTGGTAAAAAGTCAGTTGTCGTGATTTTACGGGACATAGTCATATGCTTTGATGCTTAACTTTTGTCTGAACCGCCCTTTTGGGTTTTCAGCCCAGCAGGATACCCTTTTTTTACCAAGCCGCCCTTTCGGGTTTTCGACTTCTCAGGTGTACAATCTTTTGCATATATCCCTAACTTTTGCCCGAACCCTTTTGGTTCTCCAGGATGCCCTTATTTTTTCTTAGGTTTGTCAACCTAGCGGGTCATTCTTATGCATAGAATTTTTTAACTATGTTTGCATTCACAGGATACGAAAAATCTCCACCGTCCATAGTAGTTAACATCATGGCACCGCCAGAGAACACTTTCTTAACAACAAATGGGCCTTCATAAGTGGGAGTCCATTTTCCCATGGGACCTCTTTAAGGAAGAATGATGCGCTTTATTACCAACTCGCCAGTTTGATACACTTGAGGTTTAATCTTTTTGTTGAAAGCCTTGATCATACACTTTTGATACATTTGACCATGACAAACAACAATCAATCTCTTCTCGTCAATTAAGTTCAACTGATCCAACCTAGTCTAAATCCATTCATCTTCGCCTAAGTCTTCTTCTTTCATAATCCTTAACGAAGGAATTTGAACCTCCATAGGTAGGATAACTTCCATGCCATAAACTAAAAAGAAAGGAGTTTCCCTAGTTCATGTTCGAGCCGAAGTACGGTAACTAGAAGAGAAAACGGTAACATCTTGTACTAGTCTTTATAGGTGACTACCATCTTTTGCACACTCTTCTTTATGTTTGTATTGGAAGCTTCCATTGTGCCATTCATCTTAGGTCTGTATGGAGAAGATTTGTGATGCTTGATTTTGAACTGCATACAAAGTTCAGTGATCATAGCATTATTGAGATTGGTTACGTTATCAGTGATAATCCTTTGAGGGATGCCGTATCGGCAGATGAGGTCATGCTTGATAAATCGGGCTACAACATTCTTAGTGACTGAGGCAAATAAAGCAGCTTCGACCCATTTGGTGTAGTCAATGGCAACAAGGAATAAATGATGTCCACTAGAGGAAGTGGGCTTGATCTCCTAAATCATGTCAATGCCCCACATTGCAAATGGCCACGGAGCAGTCATAACATTCAAAGGAATTGGAGGCACATGAACCTTGTCGTCATAGATTTGACACTTATGGAAAGTCCTCGAGTGATGGTGACAATCAGTTTCCATAGTCGACCAATAGTAACCAGCCCTCGGAATTTTCTTGGCCATAGTCTTCCCGCTAGAGTGAGTTACAAAGACACCTTCATGCATGTCTTCCATGATTTTCTCTGCCTCCTTCTTGTCCATACAACAGAGCAGAGTAGAATCAAGGTTGCACTTGTACATGATCCCATTGCTTAGGAAGAATTTGGCTGAGAATCTTCGTAGGAATTTCTTTTCGTTGATTGAGGCTCCCTCAGGATACTCTTATGCTTCAAGGTATCTCCTCACTTCATGATACCAAGGCTTCTCCATATTAATGTCAATCTCATAGCAGTGCGCAGGTTCGTCAAACCTTTCGATTATAATTTTGGGAGCTTCGTTGTCCCAATTGACTTTGAACATAGATGACATAGTTGTTAAAGCATCTGCCAACTGATTTTCTTCTCTTGGAAAGTGTTCAAAGGTGACCTCTTCGAAGTAAGGGATCAATGTTGACACAAGTTCTTTGTAAGGGACCATATTTGGATGCTTAGTATCCCATTCTCCTTTAACTTGATTGATTACTAGAGCTGAGTGTCCGTATACGCTTAAGAATTTGATTCTTGGGTCAATGGCAACCTTATGACCTAAGATGCATGCTTCATACTCGGCCATATTATTTGTACAGTCGAAGCATAATCTGGAAGTGAAAGGCGTATGGCCACCTTCGGGGAAATTATCACAGCACCAATTTCGTTACCTAAAGCATTGGAAGCTCCGCCAAAAACCATAGTCCATCGTGATCCTTTTTGAGGTCCGTCATATGGTCCAGGCTTTTCACAATTAGTTATCAGCATGATATTCTCGTCCAGGAATTCAAAGTTCATGGATTGGTAATCATCAACAGCTTGATGGGCCAAATGATCTGCTAGCACACTTACTTTGATAGCCTTTTATGTAGTGTATTGGATATGATATTCAGTCAAGATCATTTTCCATCTAGCTATTCGTCTGGAGAGAGCTGGATTCTCAAAGATGTACTTGATAGGGTCCATCTTAGAAATCAACAAAGTGGTATGAGTCAGCATATACTATCTTAGCCAGCAAGAAGCCCATGCCAGAGTGCAACAAGTTTTCTCGAGCAGTGAATATCTTGTTTCATAGTCCGTAAACTTTTTGCTCAGGTAGTATATTGCATTCTCTTTTTGGCCAGACTCGTCGTGTTGGCCCAACACACACCCCATTGAATTCTATAATACAGTCAAGTACATAATCAGAGGTCTTCCTTCAATAGTTTAAAGATTGGCTCACAAGTAGCAGTCAGGTGAGATACGAACTAGTAATGGCACATGTGCCATGGCTTAAAGTCATTGTTTTAATAAAATTACAGACATAGTTCTTAAATTGATAAAACAATAAATGGTAATTACTCCTTGTTGAAGGAGATGGGAACGAAATCTTTGGCACGCTAGTTGTTGAGCCCTTCATCAGCAGTTGGGTAGATCCAATCATCAAAGTCACGGTTGTCTTCAGAGTCTTTAAGGGCGTTTACTTCATGATTACTAATGCGAATAAGTGGTTTTCCTACACGAGCATGTATGACCTCCTTTTGAGCTTTGACAGTGAAGCTCAAACCACATTTATCTGATTTGAAAGGGATGTCAGGGAGTTGTCTTCAAATGGCACAACCTCCATCTTCAATCACAGCACAAGCATCTTTGAGGGAAGCCATCCTAGACAAATCCTTAACAGCTTTCGGAACATCAGAAGTAGCCTTTGTAGCAGCAACCATGGGAGATACCACTTCGAAGGCTTGACAAGGAGTTTCTATGAACCCGTCGTCCATCTCAACATACTTAAACAAACTCAGGTGGCTAACCATAAACTCCTCTTCACCACTGACAGTAACAATTTTTCCCTTGACTGGATATTTAAATTTTTTATGAAGAGTGGATGTCACTACTCCTGCCCCATGTATCCAAGGGCGTCTAAGTAGGCAAGAGTAGGCAGGACAGATGTCCATCACATAGAAAGTAGAATTAAAAGTTTGAGAACCAACTTTGATGGGGAGGTCAACCTCTCCATGAACCATCCTTTTTTATCCGTCGAAAGCCCTTACCACAATGTCACTTGGCTTTAACACCAAACCTTTGCATTCTAAACGACCTAGGACACCTTTGGGCAGGATATTCATAGAGGAACCAGTATCCACCAATACATGGGCTAGAGTGGTTCCTTTTCATTCAATGGAGACATGCAAAGCTTTATTATGATTTATTCCTGCCGGAGTTAAATCTGCATCTGAAAATCCCGACCCATTATCGGCCGTCAAACTTGCCACATAATTTTCAAACTGATCGGCTGTAGTCTCTTGAGGAACATAAGATTTCTTCAGAAATTTTATCAATGCTTGAGCATGTGCATCAGAGCAAAGTAATAAAGATGGCATAGAAATCTTAGATGGGGTTTTGCCCAACTGCTCTACTATCTTATAATCACTTTTCCTTATAATCTTTAAAATCTCCTCCATCTCTTGAGTAGAGGGTTCCTCAGTAATAATGTCTTTAGCAGGGGCCTCCATCCTGATAGGTTGAATCATCTTCTCTTTGCCCCTAGCATAAGTACTAGGTTTATCAACAGAAATGCTAACATGTGTGGTTGTGGTGGTTGGAGGTGAAATATCAGGAGAGAAAATTCTCCCTGTTCTAGTCACCTTGCTAGACCCAGCAATGTTAGTAATATCAGCAGTCTTGTCTTCATCAATCCAGGAGTCTTGTTTAATACCATGGTAGTATACTTCAGCGTCATAACTCCAAGTTACCGCCTTACCGGAAGAATAAGGGATTGGCCTTGGTGTGGTAATTATCAATGGAGCTATCTTCAGTTCATTGGAAATCTTAATAGGACATTTTGAGGTGATCCTAATAGGTTTGTTGGACATAGTGATGATGGATATGTCTTCAACTTCTTAAGGTACAACTTTAGTAAAACTTTTTACGGATGGAATTCTTTCAAATAGGATCTTATGGTTGTCCATTAGGTTTTGGACACCTATTTTTACCCATTCACAACCATTGATTTGCACAACACAATATCAACAATCTTCAAGGTAACCAGGGAAAACCCTAGCTGTCAACAAATTGTTTTTGACAAACTTCAGTGGAGTGGTTAAGTCATTAACAGGGGAAACAAAAGTAGTATCTTTAATAGCGTTGACACCTTTGCCATGGTTTGGCATAGGTGCAGTGATTACATTTGGAGTTTAAGGGGATCAAACTTAATGGTCTTGTTGTCAATGAGGTCTTGGATCTTGCATTTTAATGCCCAACAATGATCAGTGTCATGTCCGGGACTATTGGAGTGGTAAACACATTTGGAGTTTGGATTGTACTTTGGAGATGAAACATTGGGATTTGAAGGGAGATCCCACAATGTTACCAAATTAGCCTTCAACAGGTGTTGTAGGACTTGAGATAGTGACATGTTGATCCTTGTAAATTGTATTCTTGGAATATCAAATCTTTAGTGACCAGCTTGTTGTTGAGGTATTTGAGTAGAGGCTAGATTGGAAATTAAAACTGCATTTACAGATTGACGATGGTCCTTCTTGATATGGCCCCTTGACCAATACATGACATTAGTTTCTTTTTTACCGGTAAAAGGTTTCTTCACATCATTTGATGTAGAGGCAGAGGCCATGGGTATCTTTCCACTTTTAATACCGATCTCGGCCCTTTCACCAGTCAAGATTAACTCAGTGAAACCATATGATGTACTCCCAATTAGTAAGTTGAAAAATGGCCAAGTCAATGTTCCCATGAACATATCTACCAATTCCCTGTCAGTCAATGGTGGTTGCACCCTGCCAGCCAGGTATCTCTGTTTTTGCGCATATTCTTTGAAGCCTTCATTGGAACTCATGGTCATTCCTTGTAACTGTACTCTAGTTGTCACCAGATCAGCATTGTACTGATATTAACGGTAGAAAGCGGTGGCCAAGTCTTCACATGTATGGATGTTGGAACCTTCTAACTGGTAAAACCACTCCAATTGAGTCCTAGACAGACTCTCTTGAAAGAAGTGTACCCATAACTTCTTATCTATGGTATGCAATTGAATTTTACAGATGTAAGATCTCAAGTGAAGCTTCGGGCACGAAACGCCATCATACTTGGCAATGACTGGAATATTGAATTTGTAGGGGATTTCTATTCCAGGAACCAATCCCAAATCCCCAAAATTTAGGCCAGGCACAATTTGAATTTCCATAGCCTTCAATCTGTCCTTCAGTTGCTTATACTTGTCTTCAGCCTATGGATATTGTTTGTCAAAATAGTCCTCATCCTCAGAGACTGGATTGTTACCACCCCCAGCATAGGTGCTCCTTGCATCTTCATCCTGATTCTCATCCTCCTCGAATGACTCTTCTACCACTTGAACTTATCGAACGGGGCCCTTGAATCTCTTTCCCATGTTGATCAAAGCCTTCTTCTTGGTCTTCTTCTTTTCAACCAGAAATGACATCAGTTCTTGCTGCCCTTTGGCCAAGTTGAACAAGGTTTCTTGAAATTGAGAATTTTGTGTTTGCAAGTCCTTCACAGTCTGCTAGATATCCATCTTACTGAAATAAATAGTAGAAAGATGAGGAAACATGTGTCGGAAAACCTACTTATTTTATGATGCATGTAATGTGAATGCAAATGTTTTCAGGGACCTTTAAGATTTAAGTTTGTTTAAACAAAGAAGGAACAAACATTAATTGTATTAATAAGTTCAAACAGTTTACAAAAATGCCTCTTGGGCTTACAATGGAAGAAGCAAAAATAATACAAAATAAAATCCTAAAACAAAAAAAAAGACTCAAGCTTCCCATGAGCGTATCCTCTTAGGTGCAATGTAGGCATTCAAAATCCTCTCTACATGAAGTTGTCTCATCATCTCCAACACTCTCTTCTCTATAGAGTAGAATTGGGCTTCAAAGGTGTCTCACTCCCCCTTGATTTGGATCCATGACCTTTGCAAATCCTCGAGAGTGATAGGCATGTCAGGATGAAGAATGGTGTAAGGAATGTCTCCTTCGGTAGTAGGCTCCATGATGATAGGTAAGATGGAAGGATATGGCATCATGAGGCTTTGAGGGCGAGCTCGCACCAACTTGAGATAGGGCTCCAATGGAATAGAGTTCTTATGCCCCAAAGTTTTGTTATTAACTTTGTTCACCTTTCCCCAAGCTCGTACAAATCTTTGACGATAACCTTGGACATCGTTCTCATAGTAAAATACAATTCCTTGGACAAGTGCGTCATGCGGGCCATCCTTCTGAGCATAACCAAACTATCATAGAGCCAAACAATGTTTATAGGTGATACCTCCCCTAATGTCAAAGATAGGGACATTAGGGAATTCCCCACAACGATCAATGATGGTGACATCCTCTAAAGATCGAGAACACCAATGAATATCTAAATTCGAGAGTGACATCAACCTACTAGACCTTCTCATGCCTCGCTCATTCTTCAAAATACATAGAGGAATATGCATAATAAAAAACCTAGCCAACAAAGGAGTGAAACACATAAGGACTCCCCTTCTCTTCATGGTGCGAGTGTGAAGAGAGTGCATAATGTCTCCAAGTAAGGTAGGCACAAGGTTACGAGATAGAAAAACTTTGGCCGCATTCAAATCTATGAGTTGGTCCGGGTTAGGAAATAGTACCATCCCATAGATTAGAAGAGCCAAAACCTCTTTGAAAGCTTGAAAATCCAGAGCATCCCAAAAGAGTTAAGCCTTCTCAAACAGAAACTTGGCTAGAAAACCCTTAACACCACTTCTTGCTTCCCAATTCGCCACAATGTTGGACCGTTGCAAATGTAAAGCTTGAGCAATCTCCTCAGGTCTTGGGTCTTTCTCAATACTGGTGAAGGGTAGTTGATCAAGAATAGGCACTCCCAATAACTGAGAAAAATCCTCCATGGTAGGCACTAATTGGTAATCAGGAGATGTAAAGCAATGGTATTTAGGGTCAAAGAATTTGACCAGCACATGTACCATTTCCTCTTCAAAGTTTGAGGTAACCAAGTTGATGAGATGACCATACTTCTTGGTGAATGGAGAATCATTTGGA
Source organism: Vicia faba (assembly GCA_948472305.1). Taxonomy (NCBI): domain Eukaryota; kingdom Viridiplantae; phylum Streptophyta; class Magnoliopsida; order Fabales; family Fabaceae; genus Vicia; species Vicia faba. The sequence continues at coordinate 1,226,678,224 of OX451738.1, forward strand.
ACCCTTGACGCTAACTCCTTGAGTTGAGGAGGCACTTTCAGAAGGTTGATTCAGATGGTATTTCTTCGCATGGAAGCCACGTCCTATAAAACAGCACAAAGGTAAATTCCAAAAGTCCTCGAAAGAGGTTTTGGCTCTTCTAGTCTATGAGATGGAACCAGTATCCACCAATACATGGGCTAGAGTGGTTCCTTTGCATTCAATGGAGACATGCAAAGCTTTATTGTGATTTCTTCCGTCCGTAGTAAAATCTGCATCCGAAAATCCCGACCCATTATCGGCCGTAAAACTTTCCACACAATTTTCAGACTAATTGGTTATAGTCTCTTGAGGAGCATGAGCTTTCTTCAGAAATTTTATCAATGCTTGAGCATGTGCATCAGAGCAAAGTAATAAAGATAGCATATAAATCTTAGAGGGGGTTTTCCCCAATTGCTCTACTATCTTATAATCACTTTTCCTTATAATCTTCAAAATCTCCTCCATCTCTTTAGTAGAGGGTTCCTCGGTAATAATGTCTTTGGAAGGTGCCTCCATCCTGACAGGTTCAATCATCTTCTCTTTTCCCCTAGCATAAGTACTAGGTTTATCAACAGTAATGCGAACATGTGTGGTTGTGGTGGTTGGAGGTGAAATATCAGGAAAAAAATTCTCCCCGTTCTAGTCACCTTGCTAGACCCAGCAATGTTATTAATGTCAGCAGTCTTGTCTTCATCAATCCAGGAGTCTTGTTTAATACCATGGTAGTATACTTCAGCGCCATAATTCCAAGGTACCGCCTTATTAGAAGAATAAGGGGCTGGCCTTGGTGTGGTAATTATCAATGGAGCTATCTTTGGTTCATTAGAAATCCTAATAGGACCTTTTAAGGTGATCCAAATAGGTTTTATGGAGATAATGATGATGGATATGTCTTTAACTTCTTGAGGTACAACTTCAGTCAAACTTTTTACGGATGGAATTCTTTCAAATAGGATCTCATGGTTGTGCATTAGGTGTTGGACACCTCTTTTCATCCATTCACAACCATTGATTTGCACAGAACAGTAACAACAATCTTCAAAGCAACCAGAGAAAACCCCAGTTGTCAACAAATTGTTTTTAACAAACTTATATGAAGTTGTTAAGTCATTAACAGAGGAAACAAAAGCAGTATCTTCAATAGCGTTGACACCTTTGCCATGGTTTGGCATAGGTGTGGTGATTACACTCAGATTTGGAGTGGTATCAAATTCAATGGTCTTGTTGTCAATGAGGTCTTGGATCTTGCATTTTAATGCCCGTCAATGAACAGTGTCATGTCCAGGACTATTGGAGTGATAAACACATTTGGCGTTTGGGTTGTACTTAGGAGATGAAACATTGGTATTTGAAGGGGGGTCACGTAATGTTACCAAATTATCCTTCAACAGGTGTTATAGGGCTTGAGATAGTGACATGTTAATCCTTGTAAATTGTCTTCTTGGAATATCAGATCTTTGGTGACCAGCTTGTTATTGTGGTCTTTGAGTAGAGGCTAGATTGGAAATTAGAACTGCATTTGCAGATTGACAATGGTCCTTCTTGATATGGCCCATTGACCCATACACGACATTAGTTTCTTTTTTACCGATAAAAGGTTTCTTCACACCATTTGATGTAGAGGTAGAGGCCATGGGTATCTTTCAACTTTTAATATCGCTATCGACCATTTAACCAGTCAAGATTAACTCAATGAAATCAGATGATGAACTCCCAATTAGTAAGTTGAAAAATGGACCAGTCAATGTTCCCATGAATATATCTACCAATTCCCTATTAGTCAATGGTTGTTGCACCCTGCCAGCCAGGTCTCTCTATTTTTGTGCATATTCTTTGAAGCTTCATTGGAACCCATGGTCACTCCTTCTAACTGTACACTAGTTGGCACCAAATCGGCGTTGTACTGATATTGACGGTAGAAAGCGGTGGCCAAGCCTTCCCAGGTATGGATGTTGGAACTTTCTAACTGGTAAAATCACTCCAATTGAGTCCCAGACAGAATCTCTTGAAAGAAGTGTACCCAAAACTTCTTATTTGTGGTATGCAGTTGAATTTTATGGACGAAAGTTCTCAAGTGAAGCTTCAGGCACGAAACGCCATCGTACTTGGAAAAGACTGGAATCTTGAATTTTTAGGGGATTGTTATCCCAGGAACCAAATCCAAATCACCAAAATCTAGGCCAGGCATAACTTTAATTTCCATAGCCTTCAATTTGTCCTCCAGTTTCTTATACTTGTCTTCAGTCGATGGATATTGTTCGTCAAAATAGTCCTCATCCTCCGAGACTTGATTATTACCAACCCCAGTTTGGGTGGTCCTTGCATCTTCATCCTGAGTCCCATCCTCCTCGGATGACTCTTCTACAACTTTCACTTGTCAAATGGGGCCCTTGAATCTCTTTCCCATGTTGATCAAAGCCTTCTTCTTGGTCTTCTTCTTTGCAACCAGAAAAGACATCAGTTCTTGTTGCCATTTGGCCAAGTTGAGCAAGGTTTCTTGAAATTGAGAATTTTGTGTCTGCAAGTCCTTCACAATCTGCTCGAGATCCATCTTACTGAAATAAACAATAGAAAGATGAGGAAACCTGTATCGGAAAACCGGCTTATGTTATGATGCATGTAATGAGAATGCAAATGTTTTCAATGACCTTTAAGATTTAAGTTTGTTTAAATAAATAAGGAACAAACATTAATTGTATTAATAAGTTCAAACGGTTTACAAAAATGCCTCTTGGCTTACGATGGAAGAAGCAAAAATAATACAAAATAAACGCCTAAAACAACAAAAAAAGACGCAAGCTTCCCATGAGCGCATCCTCTTAGGTGCAATGTAGGCATTCATACTCCACTCTTCATGAATTTGTCTCGTGAGCTCCAACACTTCCTTCTCGCTTGAGTAGAATTGGGCTTCAAAGGTGTCTCGCTCCTCCTTGAGTTGGACCCATGACCTCTGCAAATCCTTGAGAGTGGTAGGCATGTCAAGATGAAAAATGGTGTAAAGAAGGTCTCCTTCGGCAATAGGCTCCATGATGATAGGTAAGATGGCATGATATGGCATCATGAGGATTTGAGCGTGAGCTCGCACCCACTTGAGATAAGGCTCCAATGGAATAAAGTTCTTATGCCCCAAAGTTTTGCTATCAAATTTGTTCACCATGCCCCAAGCTCGTACAAATCTTTGACGATAACCTTAGACATCGTTCTCATAGTCAAATACAATTCCTTGGACAAGCATGTCATGAGGTTCATCCCTCCGAGCATACCCAAACTGTCATAGAGCCAAACAAGGGTTATAGGTAATACCTCTCCTAATTCCAAAGAGAGGGACATTAGGGAATTCCCCATAAAGATTAATTATGGTGACAACATCCAAAGATCAAGAACACCAATGAATATTTGAATGTAAGAGTGACATCAACCTACTAGACCATCTCATGCCTTGCTCATTCTTCAAAATAGATTGAGGAAGGTGCGAAATAAACAACCTAGCCAACAAAGGAGTGCAACACATAAGAATTCCCCTTCTCTTCATGGTGCAAGTGTGAAGTGAGTGCAGAATGTCTCCAAGTAAGGTAGGCATTAGGTTACGAGATAGAAAAACTTTGATCGCATTCACGTCTATGAGTTGGTCCAGGTTAGGAAATAGTACCATCCCATAGATTAGAATAACACCATTGTATGATATCATGATGTTATGTATAAGTAAACATATACAAGCAAAGCAAACAAATTCTTAGGTTTAGGCTTTTATGAGGTTTCATAGGTAAGTACCCTCTTGAATTTTAGTTGGTTCAACCTGTCCTAGAAAGTAATCGGGTTCTAGGTAATCTCAATATCATTGATCTTTCTTCATTGGGCATTATTTCAGCGCGAGCCTCTGTTTTGGCAACCGAAATATCCCAAAATTACGATCTCAATAAGCGTAGTATCAAGTCTCAACCAACTTCTGACTGCACCAAAGTCGGCTATCTCACTACTTCCTAATGGCCAAGTTGTTCAACAAAAGGTTCTAAGGTCAATTAGTGATTTATGACACCACACAACGGCCCCATATTCTCCTTAATTCGCCAAAAGGGATACCGGTACCCACAAATGTGTCACACTAACGTAGATATTGTTTGAACCATATCAGTCTACACTGTATAGTCTCCATAATCTTTGCTACTTATCTAATGATGTTCCCAGATCCGGATAGAGGATCAATATAAAACCAAAACAAGGACCAAAAAATGTAAAGCAATCAAGTCAAGCAATGAAAGCATTTAAATGTGATCTAGTCGCTAAGGTAACCCCCCTTTAAGTATGTTCCCCAGCAGATTCGCCAGTTCTGTAATACGGTGGGAGAACTGACTTGGTTGTTTTGCGTTTTATCCCAATTGTTGTGGATAGAAAGAGTCGACACCGACTCTTCTTTTATCCAATAAAGGAAAGGGTGAAAAGAACAGGAAAGACCTTTTGAGATTTTTCTTGAGTTCGGGGTGTAGGTTATGAAAATGGAAGGTGTTAGCACCCTTTTCATCTCAATTTATCTATGGGCTCTTAGTTACTTGCTCACTTTGAAATGCTTTGTGAAATGTGTTTGTGTTTGTTTGAATATATTTTGAAAACGCCTTTGTTTCGGCAAAATTTGTAATGATTCTCGTCTACATAAGAATGTATACAAAGTGTTGGTTTTGAAAATAGTTCAAATAGATGTTTGTTTTTGGAAAGATGTTTTGAAAGTGTGAGTGTGGAAATGGTTTTAGTTTGTAAGCAAGAAACTACGAGCGTTCTACCTACTCAAAATAAATATTTGTTCTTTTCCTCCTCCTTTAGATAGTACTATCTTACCATTGAATGTTAGGGACAGGTGCGGGTCATCCTACAATCATAGAAGGCAACTTATGAGACTCTTTAGCAATTATTGTAAGGGACTAAGATCGTTTTACCAAAGGCAACGTTGAAGGGTCATCGAGGGACTATGATCTTTTTTATCGAGGGTCTTTGCTAAAGCGTCTCACATTCGAGGGACAAGTGTGCAAAGTGTTTTGATTTCATGCATTTTGGCTTTGGATTAGGGTTTTCTACTTAATTGATTTTAGTCTTGCCATACAAACCCTAATTACTAGCATTTATATTGAAAGCGATGAATTGCGGAAATAGAAAATTCTACGCTATTACATCATTGGGGGTGGGGGTACAAATTTACAAATGAGGGATGACAAGTAAATAAACCCTAATTTACTATTACAACCATATTGAATATTGCAAGAATAAAATATACAAGAATATAAGATAAATGTACGAAGAGAGAGGGAATTGTTTTGTTTGAGTTTTTTGTGATTTTTTTATGAAAAGAGTTTAACTTGATTAAAGAAAGAAAATAATTTTATAATCTAATTTAATTTAAGAAGAACTAAACCTAAATTAAAAAGAAAATAAATTAAATGAAAAAACAATCTTTTTAGGGTTTTTGTGAAAGGGTTTTAATTTAATTAAAGAAACTAAAGTAAATAGAAAAATTAATTAAATTCCTAAATTCTAAATTATTTAAAGAAAAATTAAAATGAAGCCTAAGTCTAAGATGATTTAATTAAATTTAAGAAAAGAAATTAAATTTTTTAGGAAAATATTTTAGGTCTTTTGTTTTTTAGAAGAAAAAAAAACTAAAATATCTAAATAATAAATAGAATATGTTTTTTTGGTATTTTTTTATTAATAACAAATAATAATAATAATGATAATAAATAAAAATGATAAAGAAAAATAAAATAAATAATAATTTAAAATTAAAGCCAGGGGAGTTTAAAAATCATTCCGGGTGTGAATGAGCAAAAAAGTTTTGTTTGACTTTAGGCCCAGAGTGGTTTTTCTAATCAGAAGAACAAAAAATAAAAATAAAACAATGAAATAGGCTGCGTGGTTAAAAAAGAATGGGGGGTCAGATAGAGTAAAACGGTGCAAGGCCCATTGGTGGAAGCCCAACGCGCCTGAAAGAAACAAAAAAATAAGTGGAAAATATGAGAAAATTACTAAACGGGCGTTGGGGCTCGAACCCATGTCCAAGAGGTAACAAGCGTGCGCTTTAACCATTTGGGTGGTGATACATCCGTTTATTAATACAAAACCATAAATATATATATGTTTGAAAACCCATCCTAGGCCTGTGTCATCTTCTTCCTCGCGCCAGCTTCTATGACTAATATTTTGAATTTTGTAACTTGTTCATTTCTCAACCATTCTCAAAAGTAAAAACATCAAACTTGTTAGAAATTTCACCATGATTCCAAATATGTAAACTAATTAACCTAACTCTCAAAGATGAACATGAATTTTATTTGTACCAAATTTTGACTTAAATATTTCAAAAAGTTCAAGACTAAAATTCACACTACTCATGCAATGTAAATGAATTCCAAGGACATGGTCAGTTTCAGGGCTATGATATCTATATTTTATCTTCACAAACCAGAATCAAATGATGCTTGTATGAAGAGATAGAGGTTCAGAAAACTCACCTTGCAGATGGAGATCGTGTTTCGAGTTTGAGCCACTTTCAAGGTGTTGCAATGATCTGGTTAGCTTCCTTGAACCTCTGGGAAGCTAAAGCAATACTTAGCTTGAGTTGTGGATAGTTGAATCGTGCTATAGAATTCAAAGTGCAGCACTCTGTTTTTGGTTATGGAGGATGGTGATGGAGGTGTTACAGTTTTGAAATAGGGATAGGGATGAACTATATTTGATATATGTAAGCTTTGAAAACAGTTTTGAGGGGAAACGCGTGATGGAAATGAAAGATACAATTTTTTGGGCAGAATTGTGTACAAGGGGAGTTTTTATGCAATTTTTGGCTAGAGAAAGTTATAGGGAGTTATGAGGCTTGTAATTTCATCTGTCAAGTTGCATAAGAGTGTCTTGATATATAGGAAAAGGTTTCGAGACCTTTGGTTGTCAGAAAATCAAGAATCACATGTTATGGCCATATGACTTGATTTTGAAGCAAACATGAAATGCATAGTTTCAATGTGAAGTACAAGGGTTTGTAGGGTGGCTAATAGGCTGTAGATATGTTTCTTATGGATTTGAAATGTTTTGGAATTAGAAGCAACAATGTATGGGGTGAAGGAGAGTTGACATTGTGTATAAGTCACTTTTCAAGAATGGCATGGCTACTTTCTCCCCAAAATGGCAATTTGGTTTGGATAATGCTTGAATCAATTGAATAATGGCTCAATCAGTTGTGTAAGCTATTAATTATGGAGTGAAACACAAGTTTTAGTCCTGCAAAGCAAAGATTATACATCATGGTTTGAGATTTGATTATGTGTTCATCACAAAATTGACTTGTAATTCAAGTTTGAAACCCTAACTTTATCTCTTCAATTCTCTTAGCTCAAGAATTATCTCAATGAGTTCTTGGATATTTTGGAAAGTTTTAACATCCTCTACAACTTTCATGTTGGCAATTTTTGAACAGTCAATTTGGAACTATGTGAAAAATTGCCATGAAGTTAGGTAAAAAATCTGCCTAAACTAGGTCAAATTTTCACTAAGTGATTTAAGAAAAGGTGCATGACTTTGTGAATTCATAACTCAAAATCTACAACTTTCATCAAGATCTACAACTTTCATGCTGAAAATTTTCTTTGAATCATCTTGCATCTTGATGAAAAGTTGGCATGAAGTCATGAAAAAATAAGACTTAAAAACACTTAGAAAAATTCTAATTCTTGAAAAGTTTGACTTTTCAAGATGAAATTTGAGTTTCTTGATTTCTTGATGATCAATTTTAATATTTTTGAATGTCTTGATGAAATGTGATCTTTGAAACTCAATTTTCATTAAAAAGTCAAAGTTTGACTTTTGGTGTATTAGTTAAGTGAATTTCAACTATCAATCAATTGATCTTGAGAAATGAATTGAGATGTGAAATCAGGTAAACATGTTGTATTTGAAACCTTGATAATTTTGTTTCAAACCAATAAGTCATGTATTAGGTCAGAAGTCAAAGATTAGCTATTCTCAGTCAAAACCCTAATTTTGACCATTTTGCCCTTTTGGTGATTTGAACAATTTTCTTGGGGAATTGTGATCCAAACTTGATCAAATGATACATATGAAATCAAAATGTTAATATTCGTCCAAAAATATTGAAATTTGACTGTAGGTTGACCATAATTGACTTTTTACCCAATATAGTTGATTTTAAGTCATCGGATCAATTGATTGAGCAATTTTGTGATCCAAGACTTGAAACTTGACATGAGCAATCTTGAGGGTTCATAATGATCCATGAAAGTCATTTTAATTACTAGAAGTCCAATTGTCCTTGTGAAAACTCAAACCCTAATTTGAGGTATCAGTGTTAAGGAGATAGTTTAACCTAGTCAACCCTTGTGCAAGCTTGAGCTTTTGAAGATCTTTGTGAGAAATGTCTTGAGAAAAGAAGGGAAAATTTTGGTGTACAACAACTACCTTATAAACTTCTGGTTTTAAAACCATCACCAAAGTATCAGCTTTATAATTCCAAACTCTATTGTAACGTAAATGCATAATTAACTGAGTATAGGACTGAAGAACATCATGGAGAACGGGTCGGGTACAAATAAACTTTGAGCCTTTATCCTTTGTTTCTTAAACTGTGAACCAGACAACGACCCTTAAAAGTCCTAACTGAAGCATGGGTTAGTTCGAAAGTATATTGTTACAAAAAAGTATCATGACTCGTGTAAGGCTTACTATACATCCTGAGTTGATATCACATTCTTACAAATTTTGTTTTACTAAAAAATGCATTTTTAAACTTCAAGACAGACATAAGCTTTGCATTTTAATACCACTGTTTGCATATGACTAAGTGTTTGACAGTAGATAAATTCACATGACGAATATAAAATGAATGAAAATCCTCCCAATGGACAGAATTACTTCAAAAGATGTGTCAAAGAGAAAGACACTTCTAGTAACTGGCCTTTCGTGAACCCAATTGGTTATAAATCAAGGGGAATGACATGTTATTGTCCAACTCATCTGTGACAGTCAAGTCAAGATTTAAAGAATCTCTCAAAAGTGTTGAATAGCCTGGGGTAGATCTCCATCTAAATCACTTGGGGCATGTTACATTGATCATGAGTTTCAGAAAAAGCAACTACGAAAATTGAATTGTTGGTATCAACGAATTGCATGTTTATGTCAGTAGTATCATATGGTGTCATTATGCAGTGACAGTTCTTAGAAAAATACTAAGAAAGGTCAAGATTATTAGAAAATTGGCAATCAATGGTTGATCAATAACTTCAAGCATCGGGTGCACCAGACTAATCCTAGGGGAAAATGGATTTCCACGTACAAAAGGCCATGTATGATCAAAAAATTATTTTCTGGTCGTGCTACAACACTTACTACCATGAACAGTGAAAATTCTCTGCACCCTGTGAACACAGACATAATAAAAATTTTATGCATGAAAAAGAGACCTGCTAAGTTGATTGGCTTAGGCAAAAATAAGGGCATCCCGACAAACTAAAAAAGTTCACGAAAAAATTAGGGATATATAAATAAAATTGTACACCCGACAAGTAAAAAACCTGAAAAGGCGGCTTGGGCAAGAAAGGGTATCCTGGTGAACTGAAAATCTGAAAAGGCGGTACAGGAAAAAGTTAGGGATTAAAGTGTACGAGTATGTCCCATTTATCAGTAGAAGGTTTATCACTCTGATCAGCATTTGCTAAAGACTTTAGGAGTTGGGATAACGTTCAAAGTTATCCATAAATTCCCACAGAGCAATCTCCATGGAACTATCTCTATGAAGCTATCTTCATAAGCTCATCCCCAACAGAGACATATTCCCCAAAAAATATACTATATCCTCAGACATAAATTGGGGCATCTTCCAATAGTTCACCTCTATTTTTATGAATAGCTTGGCATAATCATCTTCCCCAATGGCCCCCCTAGCAGATAAGGAAGTTTGATCATTTCCCCAGCATACAGTGAAAACTTCCTCAATGGAGTGTATGAATTTTTAACCAAAGATTATTTCCTCAACACAGTCTACAAGTTTTATTTCTCCAACAGAATTTTATTTCTCCAATATTATTATTCCCCGACAAGACCCTCTTCTCAGACTAGACGACATTCAATGTTATGCTCCCCATAAGAGTTTATATTCATATCTGAAACCTGGTCAAACAACACATTAGAGAATTTCAGCTCTTTCATCTCCAGTCAGAATACAAATCTTTCAAAGAACGATGAATAATCGACTCTCCTTGAATAATTCTATCCTCAAGCAGAAGTCAAAGATCCCCAACGCAGTGTCCTCAAACAGAAAGCAAAAATCCTTAGTAGAAGCTTTCTAAACAAATTGAGGAACTACTATCTTTATCCTCAGAAACAATCAAGAATTTATTTTCCCCAGCCAGACATTATTATACAAAGCTACCGATATGCTTCAACGACATATTGCACCTATACATCATTCACAAAAAAATCATGACATATGCATACGAAACACATATAACACTCTTATTTATTTTAAGAGCATCATTACAAAATGCATTGCATACATCATGACATTGAACAAATATAACTTTGCCTTTCCAGGTTAAGTTCGCAAATGGACATATATTACCAGTAATTTATAGACAAGTTATGGATCAATTCCCAAAATGAGATGAGCGACTATCTACATAACCAAATGATTCCCCCCAGAGATCGAGTTCTGGCGAGCATTCCCCTTCAGAAGTTTATTCTGAAAAGCATTCCCCTTTATAAATCTATTTTCAAAAGCATCTCCTTCAGCGCTTCATTCTGAAAAGAATTTCCCATTCAGAGACGAAATTGTGAAAAGCATTCCCCCTAGAGACCAATTTATGGGGAGAATTCCCCTTCAGAAGTTTATTCTGAAAATCATTCCCCTTGAGAAGATTATTCTGAAAAGCATCTCCTTCAGTGCTTCATTCTGAAAAGCATTTCCCTTCAGAGACAGAATTTTGAAAAGCATTCCCCCCAAAGACCGAGTTTTGGCGAGCATTCCCCTTCAGAAGTTTATTCTGAAAAGCATTCCCCTTCAGAAGTTTATTCTGAAAAACATCTCCTTCAGTTCTTTGTTATGAAAATCATTTCTCCTTCAGAGACAAAATTCTGAAAAGCATTCCCCCCAGAGACCGAGTTCTAGCGAGCATTCCCCTTCAGAAGTTTATTCTGAAAATCATTCTCCTTCAGAAATTTATTTTGAAAAGCATCTCCTTCAGTGCTTCAATCTGAAAATCATTTCCCCTCCAGAGACGAAATTCTGAAAAGCATTCCCCCCAGAGACCAAGTTTTGGCGAGCATTCCCCTTCAGAAGTTTATTCTGAAAAGCATTCCCCTTCAGAATTTTATTCTAAAAAGCATCTCCTTCAGCGCTTCGTTCTAAAAATCATTTCCCCTTCAGAGACTGAATTCTAAAAAGCATTCCCCTTCAGAAATCTATTCTAAAAAGCATCTCCTTCAGCGCTTCATTCTAAAAAGCATTTCCCCTTCAGAGACGAAATTCTGAAAAGCATTCCCCCTAGAGACCGAGTTCTGGCGAGCATTCCCCTTCGGAAGTTTAATCTTAAAAGCATTCTGCTTCAGAAATTTATTCTAAAAAGCATCTCCTTCAGGGATTCGTTCTGAAAAGCATTTCCCTTCAGAGATTTTCTGAAAAGAATTCTTCAGATACAGTATGGTGTAGACTCATTCTAATGTTCCTTTCAACAGCTACTTTAGATGGCATATGTAAGCCCATCTCTAACGACACTCTATCACCCATCCTAATGGCATCTTTAAGCCCATTCAAGTAATATAATCAACTGACAATGTTAGTTAGTGCACCAGCGAGTGCAAACTTCTGGGCACTTAAGTGTTCAATCCTCTTCAACCTTCAGATCCTGAATGGCGCACATGCCAATCTAACTCTTCAGGTTTAAGAAGATTTAACAGGGGCAGCTGTTGTACCCAAAAAGTTTCCCTCCCATTTAAATATATCTTCTCATGCTCCTGAGGTTTGTAAAGTGCTCAAAACTACTCAAGAATTGATCAGATGAATCCTCCTCCTAAACAATGGCCTAAAACTAGGGTTTTGGTATTCTCAAGGAAAATTGGACTTCTAATGCCTAAATTTAGTTTCATGATTCCTCATATGCTTCAAAGAATCCTCATGTCAAGTTTCAAGCCTTACATCACAAATTTGCTCAATCAATTGCTCAGACAAGTGAAAATCAATTGTATTGGACAAAAAGTCAACTATGGTCAACATACAGTCAAACTTCAATATTTTTGGTCAACATCAAGATTTTGAAGTCACATTCATCATTTGATCAAGGGTTGATCATAACTCATCAAGAAAACTCAAGATTCATCAAAAAGTCGAAAGTTACTAAATTAGGGTTTTCTTAAAGAGAAGTCTACTGAAATTTGACCAAGCATAACTTTCACATACTTTATCAGAAAATTTTCAACCGAGGCATATCTTTAAGGAAATTCAATTATCTACAACTTTGTTTCTCTAAGCTCAAGGCCAAAAATGCTTCATTTGAGAGATACGAGCCAAAACATTACATGTCATTTTAAAAGTCAGCAAAAAGACATTTTTTTTCAAAGCAGTTTACAATAAGTTAAAATCTTCAAATGGAAAAATTTACCAACAAGAAAGTTCTAGAGGAAATCTCCATCTTTCCAAAACGTCAAAGATCACCTTTATATGACAAAAATTGATTGAGTTATGACTTGTAAAAGGTGGGCAATTTTGAGGAAAATGCATGAAACCGAATTTGAGCAAACTTGAAATTTTGGGCTAATGGGCTTATCTTTCAAGGTCCAAACGTGTTCTTGACCTCGTAATGGACCTCTAAGCCCATTCATGCATCATTTTATTTTTTATTTCATTTATTTTTATTTTATTAATTTAAATTCAAAATTAAATCAAATAAATATTAAGTGGAGGTGAAATGCTTAAAAGGCTTTTGATTCTTATCTTTTGGAGGCCCAAGATTGCATTAGAGACCGTGTGAACATATTATTGATAAAAATATTTAGGGTTTTCTCTTATTCCAAGTTATTTTCAAATGAAATAAAAGATATAATTTCATGAAGATGTCCAAGCCCATCTTTGACCTAATTTCTTCTCCTATATATACTCTTCAAATTCAGACAAGGGGGGACAAAAAACTTGCCTCAAAGAACACTCTCAAAACCTCAAATTTTGTCTAAACTAGGGCAAACTCGAAATCATTGTTCCAGCCCTTATCAAAGTAAACCGTCCACTCAAATCAATCCCTGAGACATTTCAGAGTAAGTCTTGATCATTCTTGATGATCAAAGATGCTTGAAATGTGCACTATCTGCCTCACCGGTTTCATTGTTTTTATGAATTTCGTGTTTTCTTTTTTATGTTGTTTTAATTGAAACTAACCATGTTAACATGTTCCCGAGATGTAATAGCACATGTATGAACCCCTGCATGGAGCCCAGAACGCCTGGATAACTTAGCACCATTCTTACACGGATTTGCCTTATCTTGTTCATATCTCTTTCTACGGGGTGATTTACTCAAAACTAAGGCCACCAATGGATTCACAAGGGCCAATTTAGGGGGGCGGGGTTCTATTCAATCACTAACATGCTTTATTTTCGCAGGTACAAAAAAAGGCTCACCGAAGAAGACGGTCAGAGCTAGGGATTCAGCGCCTCTCCAATTCATCCATTTGTTTCTATATTATATTTAATAGTTTGTGTTATAGTACCGGATGAAACAGCCACCCCAATGGCAAGACATACGTGTGCTAATTCTTTGGACTCTTAGGGCGTGGGTTTGATCCCTACCTTTTGCATCTTTTGTTATTATCAATTCATGCAAGTTTTATATATAATCTTCAGCACTTGTTTCCTATCACCAACGAGTGCTTGGTCTGGTGGCATGCTATGCAACTGTGAAGGCTAGAGGGAGTGGGTTCAACACCCACCCCATGCAATTTTCTTTCTTTTTTTGGTTTTTACCTTATTAATTGATTTTTCTTTCCCAAACCCAAAATTATTTTATAATTAACCTAAAAACTAACCCTTTTTTTCTAACCCTAATAAATTAGGTTTAGGTTTTTAATTAACATTTAATTCTCTTGTTTTAATTAATTAACCTTTTTTAAATACTAAAATTAATTAGAATTTAGGTTTTAATTATTATTATCATACAGAATTATTTTCCATACCAAAATCACAAAAAAAACCTTTTTTACATTCATTTTTCTATTTTTCTTATTTCTTTTTCGTCGATTATCAATTTTCCTAGATCAAGTGTATAGGACGCTTCCTCAAATGTAAATAGCTTAGATTTATTTTCTCGCACTTTTTCTCTATTATGTATCTGCCTCCAGGATGTAATAGTTTTAGGGTTTACTTTCCCATATCTTCCTACTTATGTAACTTCCCCATAGCCATGTAATAACTTAGGTTTACATTCCGCACTTTACCTCATGCTCTTATATTTTATTCGAGTTCTACTAACTAGGGTTTGTATGGAAATATTAAAATCAGTCAATAGATAACCCTAATAAAAGATAGATAATTGACCTAAACACACCATTCACACTTTGCACCTCTAAGGTAACCTCTCTTCATTGCCTTTGGAAATAATGGTCATGTCCCTCGAAAGTGGGGATACTTTAGAAAATACCCTTGAATAAAGATCACAGTCCTTCGTTGACCCTTTGATGTTGCCTTCAAAAATTATCTAGTACCTCCGATAAATTGCTAAAGTATCTCTATATGTTGCCTTCAATGACCATACGATGACCCTTCGCTTGTCCCTTCAAATCCAATAGATAGGGCTACCTACCAACTGATGGTGTTGATAGCACTATCTCTAAAGGAGAATGAAAAGAATAAGAACAACCTTTAGTGAGTAAGGAACTCCTAATCACTTTCTCACAACTTTTCTAAACAAATTTTTTTTACACATCACACTTTTCAAACAAAATATATTTAAAATACTTTGTACGCATTCTTAAGGACTGATAAAAGAATCATTACAAAGTCAGCCTTACATTGGCGATTTCAAAATATTTTCCAACAAATCACACACACACACACAAAGAAAGTTTTCAAAGTGAGATAATCAATTAAGAGCCCGTAGATAACTACGGATGAAAAGGGTGCTAACACCTTCCCTTTTCATAACTTACCCCCCGAACTCAAAATCTATCAAAGGTATTTCCTATTCTTTTCACCTTTCCTAAATATTGGGTAAAAGGAAAGTCGATGGTGACTCTTGCTATTTGCATATTTGGATAAAACCAAAAAAGTCAGTTCACCCACCGTATTACAGTGAGTTTTTATTTTCTTTTTTTTTTAATCTAAAACTAAAATATAAAAAAAATAATCATGCAATTTATGTCCCCTGTTAATCCCGTAAATTGTCAAAAATGATTATGCTATGGCTCTCTATGACTTTGGAAATTCGATCTATCAAACTGAAGAACAAGCTGAAGAAGATTGTGAACTTCCCGAAGAGTTAGCTAGATTATTGAGGCAAGAAGAAAAGGTCATTCAATCTCACCAAGAGACTACCGAGTTGATTAACTTGGGTACCGAGGAGGTTTAAAGAGAAGTCAAGATTGGGGTCGCTTTAGAAGACATTGTCAAGCGAAGATTAATTGAAATGATCCATGAGTATGCATATATCTTTGATTGGTCTTATGAAGACATGCATGGGCTGGATAGAGATATTGCTGTGCACAAACTTTCTCTTAGAGAAGAGTTTCCTCCTGTTAAACAAAAACTTCGAAGAACTTATCATGAGATGTCTAAGAAGATCAAAGAGGAGGTTTAAAAGAAGTTTGATGCGAGTTTTTTGAAAGTGACTTCTTACCCGCCGTGGATCACGAATATTGTACTGGTGCCTAAGAAGGATGGTAAAGTCAGAATGTGTGTGGATTATAGGGACTTGAATAGAGCAAGCCATAAAGATGATTTTCCACTCCCTCATATTGATATTCTAGTTGACAATATTGCTCAACCTAAGGTATTTTTCTTCATGGAATGTTTTTCTGGCTACAAT
Organism: Vicia faba; assembly: GCA_948472305.1. Taxonomy (NCBI): domain Eukaryota; kingdom Viridiplantae; phylum Streptophyta; class Magnoliopsida; order Fabales; family Fabaceae; genus Vicia; species Vicia faba. The sequence continues at coordinate 1,226,694,302 of OX451738.1, forward strand.
CAGATCAAGATGGCGCCATAAGACATGGAGAAGACTACTTTTATTACACCTTGGGGAACATTTTGCTACAAAGTGATGCCCTTTAGTTTAAAGAACGCATGGGCAATGTATCATCATTCAATGGCAACTCTCTTTCATGACATGATACATAAGGAGATTGAAGTATACATTGATGATATGATTGCCAAGTCCCATACAGAAGAGGAACATCTTTCCACATGTTAAAACTATTTAAAAGATTAAGGAAGTTCAGAGTGAGGCTGAATCCAAACAAATGCACCTTCAGGGTGAGGTCAGGAAAGTTGTTGGGCTTCATCATAAGCGAGAAATGAATTAAGGTTGATTCTCGCAAGATAAAAGCTATACAAGAAATGATTGTGCCGAAAATAGAGAAAGAGGTTTGTGGTTTTCTCGGGAGATTGAACTACATTTCTAGATTCATCTCTCATCTTACAACCACTTGTGAACCAATTTTCAAATTGTTGAAAAAAGATCAGACAGACAGGTGGAATAATAATTTCTAAGTGGCATTTGATAGAATTAAAGAATATTTGCTGGAACCTCCAATTCTTTTGCCTCCGGTGGAAGGTAGGCCCTTGATAATGTATTTGACAGTGTTGGAAAACTCCATGGGCTGTGTACTCGGTCAACATGACGAGACAAGTAGAAAGGAACATGTCATCTACTACCTGAGCAAGAAATTCGATGATTGTGAGTCGAGGTATTCATTGCTAGAAAAGACTTATTCTGCACTCGCGTGGGAAGCAAAGCGTCTAAGATAGTATATGATGACTCATACTACTCTCTTGATATCCAAGATGGATCCAATCAAGTACATCTTTGAAATTCTAACTCTCACGGGAAGAATATCCCATTGGCAGATGATTTTAACAGAATATGACATCCAGTATACTACCCAAAAAGATATCAAAGGTAGTGTGTTAGCCAATCATCTTGCTAACCAGCCTATGGAAGACGACTATCAGCAAATGAAGTTTGAATTTCTAGATGAAGACATCATGTATTTATACGATTATAATATTCAAGGCCCAGAGGTAGGACCCGAACCAAGATCGTGATGGACGATGGTGCCTCCAATACGTTGGGTAATGGTGTCAGTGATGTCATTATTTCTCCTGAAGGTTTCCATACTCCTCTCACTGCTAGAATTTTCTTTGATTGTACTAATAATATGGCTGAGTATGAGGTTGTATCTTTGGGTTAAAAGTTGTTATTGATATGCGAATCAAGGTCTTGGAAGTATATGGGGATTCTGCTCTTGTGATTATTGAAATCAACGGAGATTGGGAAACTCGTCACCCAAATCTGATTCCGTATCGTGAGCATGTGATGAAGATGACCCCATATTTTGATGAGATTACTTTCAATCATATTCCAAGGGAGGAGAAAAACTTAGCGGACGCTTTGGCTACTCTGTCATCCATGTTTAAAGTCAGATGGAAAAATGAAGCCCCCTCTATCACCATTTAAAGGTTGGATGAGCCAATGTTTTATTATGAAGTAGAAGAAGATGATGTTGATGAGAAAACATGGTTTTCTGATATCAAGAGATATCTCGAAACAAAAGAATATCTAGAGGATGCTTCTGTCACTGATAATAAGACTCTGCAGGAATATGCAACCAAGTTTTTCCTCGATGAGGATGTTTTGTACAAGAGAAACTATGATTCTGTTTTGCTCATATGCATGGATAGACAAGAAGAAAATAAGATCATAGAAGAAATTAATGAAGGTTCCTTCGGAACATATTCTAATGGGTATACTATGGCCAAGAAAATCTTGAGAGAAGGTTACTATTAGTCAACAATGGAAAACGATTGCTATAATCATTCCAGGATTTGTTACAAATGTCAGATCTATGCTGACAAAATACATGTGCCGCCCAACCCTCTGATTGTCTTGACTTCTCCTTGTCCCTTCACAATATGGCGTATTTATATGATTGGTCTGATTGAGCTGACTACTACTAACGAGCACCGCTTTATTCTGGTGGCCATTGACTACTTCACCAAGTGGGTTAAAGCAGCATCTTATGTCAATGTCACTAGGCAGGTAGTTGCTCATTTCATCAAGCATAATATCATTTGTTGATACAGGGTTCCCGAGAAGATTATTACTGATAACGGATCAAATCACATCAATAAGATGATGAAAGAGTTGTGATAAAGCTTTAAGATGAAGTATCACAATTCTTCTCCTTATCGTCCTAAGATGAATGGAGTGGTTGAGTCAGCTAACAATAATATTAAGAAGATTATGCAGAAGATGGGTGTCACTTATAAGGATTGGCACGAGATGTTGACATTTTCTTTACATGGTTATTATACCACAATGCGTACTTTGGATAGGGAAATCCCCTTCTCGCTTGTATATGGTCTGGAAATCAGTCCTGCATGTGGAAGTGGAAATTCCTTCTTTAAAGATAATGATAGATGTACAGTTGGATGAGGCGGAATGGGTTCAGAGTATATTTGATCAGTTGAATCTCATTGATGAGAAGAGATTGAAGGTTGCCACGGGAAGTTATACCAGAGAAGGATGAAGAAAGATTTCAACAAGAAGGTACATTCGAGGAATTTTCAAGCTGGTGATCTTGTGCTGAAGAGGATCTTTCCTCCTAACAATACAAATGCCAGGGTTAAACGGGCTCCTAATTATGAAGGACCATATGTTGTAATGAAAGTTTTTTCAGGAGGATCTATGATGCTCATAACTATGGATGGAGAGGATTTCCCTTACCCCGTCAACACAGACGTAGTGAAAAATTACTTTGCATAAAATGACCGCTGAGTTGACTGGCTCAGGAAACAAAGGCATCTCGGTGAACCTAGAAGAGCGAGCAAAGGTTCCGGTAAAAGTTAGGGACAAAAGAAAGAGTGAATGAGTGAAAAATAATCATACACCCACTAAGTTGGACCTGCCAAAGGAAATTTAGGCAAAAAGAGTATCATGGTGGATTGAAAACCCGAAAGGGCGATCCAGGAAAAAGTTAAGGATTAAAAGCGAATATTATGACCCGTGTTGCATCTGTAATATCAATTTACATTTTTTTTGGGTTGGCTTGAGAGGTATCGGCCCAATCAGTTTATTCAGAAAGCAAGATACTAAGTAGCTTTGAGGTTATAAGAGCTATAGCAGAGTCGGTCTCGATAAATTCCATACTCACATTGCCATCTTTGTTTTCTCCTCTATATGCTTTGTATGCAATTACCTCCTTTTAGGAATTGCTTCTTGCTGTAAATGCCTATTTACAGGCCAATCAATCAATAAAAAAGTTTTTTTTTCAAATCATGCCATTTTTTTTATTTTTACTATTTTAATTGCAAAAGACGTTTAACATTTTTGATAAACTGCATTTAAAACATTAAAGCTTTATAGCACATGATATCAGTAATTAAAATTGCTTAAACTTTCAGGTGTCTGATATGATGACTAAGGTATTCATCCCATAATGGGGCATGTTATTATGGTCTCCACTTTGTACAGGTATGGTTGAAGCGTACCAGCAAGTGAATTAAGAAGGGTCCGTATGTGACCAACATAAGGATTTCTGTAGAATGGGATTCGATTTCTTTCAGTGAATGCACACTTGTTCTCAGGATAGAATCATGTATCTCTAACGATGTTGTACCCTCGCTTGAGTATGCTCTGTCTCTTCATTACAATGTGTTCTTTCTGGGTTTGTTTTGAAGATTATTGACGTATTACCCTTGAAGGCGACATTTTGCGGTTCCCCAGTGAGATTAGCCCTTGTCTTCCTCGAGAAGTGTGTATGCTACTCCTCAGTGAGTTTGCACTCTTTTCTCCAGCATGATCTGCTTGTATCCGAGTTTTCTTGAAGAGATTCCCAATTACCTATGGAAGATTCTGGTTTGGTATTCCCATAGAGGCGGTTTTTCTGCTCGATTTAAATTGATTTCTTCTTCCCATTGCCAGTCTTTGGTGACGTGAATCTTGAAAGAATGATTATTTCTAGTGCAGTTGGTGTTGTTGATGCCACTATCCAAAGCTTCTCTGTTACTTTAGTGGAAGAGGTGGCTTTATGCCTAATGAAGCAAGTTTTCTCTTCCCAGTGAAGCAAAAAATTTCTTTTCCCATTGGAGCAGGTATCCTGCCTCCCTAGTGTGGTATACATGATGGTGCCATTCATAACTCTTCTATCCCCGACAATAGAAGGTGTTTGAGATATCCCTAGTGGAGCTTCTATACCAAGACGCATGTTTCTTCTCAAGATAAGATTTCCATCTTGGTGGTGTTATCTCCGATGAGATTGATTGTTTGACTCCCCGTGAAGTTAGGTTTTCCCTAGGGAATTTCGCCCTATTAAGTTTTCTTGAGAAGATGGTTAATCATCAGGCCAACTTATTCCCTAGTGGATCAAGTCCCTTTCTTTTTCTGGAGCAATATGCATTGATGTTTTTTGTTCAAGGGTCTCTTATCCTTAGTAGTAGAGTATTGTTGGAAAGTTCCCCAATGGAGTTCCAAATTTCAAGTTATGGTTCGAAGGTTTTCTCTTCTTCCCCAAGTGAAGTTTATCACCTTTAGTCGTTAACCCCAGTGTGGTCTGAATATAATTCTTTTCATTTAAGAATTTCTATGATCCCTAGTAAAAAAAATTATTCACAGTGAAGTTTTCATCATCATAGACAGGAAGGGATAGGATTTGTTCCCCAGGGAGTTGAGAGATCAATCAGAGTTCAAGATTCTTTCAGAACTGGGATTTATGTTTGTAGTATTCTCCCTAGGAAGTTATTTTCCCAGTGATAGCAATCTTCAGAAGTTGTTGGGTCTGAATTATGATTCCACACTGAAGTTCAGATTGATTTCTCTTTGCAGAAGATCAGATGTGTGAAGATAATCGTTCAGGAGTTCAGTGTCTCCTCAACAGCCGATTATTATTGTGTGCTCCCAATGCATCGCTAAAACATGCATCATTTCATTGCATCTACAAAAATAGAAAGAAAAAAATTCAAACATGCATAAGTCTAAGCCAATTGAGTTTACCTTCAGTAACCAAGTTACTATGCATGCAGATTTGATTTGTTCCCCCAACGGAGTCTAGTTTGGTTGACTACCATTCGGGTTTTTGGTATTCTCCATTTCCCCAGTATGTTGTTGTTTCTTCTTGCCTTTGCAAGTCTTTAGTTGTTTTACCCGTGTTTTCTTTATCGTTAGAGTGCGAATAAGAGTCGGTGTATAAACTTTCTTATTTCTTCAATATTTGAGTATCCATATTTGGTTTGTGGTAATTCAGATGATTTCTAATCTTGAAGAATCATGTCCCGCTTTTGGCCTTAGGGATATTGTAGTTCTTGCATATTCGCAACCTTTTTAAAGTCTAACTTGTGTTGGCAATCCTTATTAGAGTACCCTTTGGTTGGTCTCTTTCTCTTGTCGAGTTCACCTTTGATCACTGTCCTCTGGGGGTTCTTCTTAGTCGGTCCTTTGTCTTTGGTTTATCTGTATTGATCTGGTTTTCCTCCCGTTATCTAAGCTAATATCCCCTATGAGAGTCTATTTTGGTCGGTCTCTTTCTTATGTGTGTCTAATGTTGACCAAACATACATATCTTTATCCCCGACAAGTCTGTTTCAGAGTGGCGGTATTTTGTTAAAAGCCTACCCTCGGTTAGTCTCCTTGTAGTTTTGAGTTTGCCTTTGATACAAGAGTTCTACGTTCAATCTTTGAGTTTCTCTTTTGATTCAAGAGGTATCTATTTGATATCCGGTTGAGATCGATTTAACAGATTTCTTCCACCTTTGATATCTGGTTGAGATCGATTTGACAGATTTCTTCAACCTTTAATATCTGGTTGAGATCGATTTGACAAATTTCTTCCATCTTTGATATCCTGTTAAGATCAATTTGACAGTTTTCATCCATCTTTGATATCCGGTTGAGATCAATTTGACAGATTTCATCCATCCTTGATATCTGGTTGAGATTAGTCTTACAGATTTCTCCCACCTTTGATATCTGGTTGAGATCAATTTGACAGATTTCTTCCATCTTCGATATCTAGTTGAGGTCGATTTGACAAATTTCTTCCATCTCTGATATCCGGTTGAGATCGATTTGATAGATTTCTTCCATCTTTGATATCCGGTTGAGATCGATTTGGCATATCTCTTCCATTTCAGATTTCTTCGATTGAGTTCCTATCGTTAGGTCTCTTTCGTATCTTATATCTCTGATAGAGCCTGATGTAGTTGGTCTCTTTCTTGAATACCTGATAATTGTCTCGTATGTCTAATCTTGGCCTGGCATACATCTTATGGAAAAAAACAAAGTTTCATCCTAACCCGATCAGTTTCATAGTGCAAATTTTATGGTTCTAATAAGTATTCAATCCTCTTCCACCTTGGTTGTTCGGAAGGCGTCTGCCAATCTCACCCCCTGGTTAAAGAAGATTGAATAGGGGCAACTATTGTACCCCAAAATGTGCCCTCTTCATTTTTTAATTCTAATTGGCTTGTTCTCTTGTTAGAATATACGTGCATGCATATCATTGGATCTATACACATAGGATCAAGGCATTTCAACAATACAACAAAGCTCTCATATTTTTCAAAGATTGCTAAGTTGTGAAAGATTTGGGTGTTTTCAATAAATTTAAAGTTGTGCAAATTGGAAATAGTACTTCAATCGATCTGAGTTTAAAAATTCGTATCTCTTGTTTGGGGAATGGTGTTTTGGGTTGATTCTTGAAGATTTGAAACCGTTTGGATGTCCTCTCCAACTTTTATATTCAGAAAAAAATTTAATCCTCAAAGAAAGGCCTCTGAATATGCAGTTCTCTTGGAAGTTATACAGTGAAAAATACAAAGAAAAGTGGGATGAATCGTGGTTTCGTGTGCATTAGAAAATCCATAACTCCCGGATGGAATGTCGTATGCGCGTGGTTTTGATTTCCAAAATTTTGTCTTGATGTGATCTTAATGTCCTCTTGGGAAGTCAAAAGATGATTCACTAAGGAAGGACCCGCGAACTTTGAGTTTCTGAAGACATGTTTGTGCTGAACCGGAATTCATTTGTATTAATGTTTGATACGGTAAAATTCACATCTCGTTCGATTTTTATCATACTGAGCTGAGCCTAGAGGAATTAGTTCACAAATTTTGTCTACTACAATTTCTCTTCAGATGCCAAAATCAAACGGTGATTCGGAGGCTTCCGTTTTTGGTCCGTTCCGCATGTTACACAATAGAAATACTGCACAGGAAATTATTTTTCCTGACACAGTGTTAGTGAAACTTTAAAAATTCATAACTTCCTCTTCGTTTATTAGATTGAGCCTGTTCTTTCATCAACACGTCACAAATTTGATGATCTTCATTATTCCTTTTGGAGTCGGTTCGAGATTTTGTATGGATGATGACATGGCCCTTTTTGTACGTATCAAGTTTACACTATCAAATGAAGGTCCAATTCAATTTCTCATCCAAGGTCCAATTGGCCCATGTATATAATCTTGAAATATGAATTTTAAAGGAGGAGGCTCTCATAATTCACTAATTCTCAAAAACACAAGTCTAACAATTCTCCCAATTCTCAAGGATCAAATCAAAGTTTTCTCTACCTTTTTGATCAAGAACACAACTATTTTATCAAGAATCCAAAGTCAAGATCAAGAGCAATTCTTCTCCAATCTTTGATCCATTCGTTGCGATCTCTATACCTAAGCCTTAACTTCACTTCTATCAGGGAGTTTTCTTGAATTAAGCAATTTTAAAATAAGTGATTATTTGAGAAGCACTTTTTTGATCAAGCATGAATTAAATCTAGGTTGAATTTTGATTTGAGAACTTAGATCTAGTGCTAGAATTGTGAATTGATTTGACAATCGTGTGTAAATCCGGGATTGGATAATTGAATCAAATGCTTATTTGACTTAAGTGATTGTTTCATGAAAGTGCTTACTTGTTAAATCCAATGGTTAATGTTGTATGAAGCCTAATTGTTGATCTTATATCAATCATGTGTTATTTGAATCTAAACCATGAATTATGCAAAATCATATGTTGAATGTATGGAGACTTTGTGTTTGATTAAATATTCAAGCCATTAAAAAGGCTAAAAAATCAGTTAAAACTGCCTCAGACACGAGGGTGATTGGTTACCCGGTTATCATAACCGGTTACCATCCATTTCATTCACAAAAAATTTCAAAATTGTTACGTGGTAACCGGTTACTCAATTATGATAACCGGTTACCCCAAGTCAGAAGAAAATTTCCGAAATCTTCAAAGTTTTGGTAACCAGTTACCTAATTATGGTAACCGGTTACCTCCGGTCAATAGCTATTTTCTCAGATTCTTGAGCTAGGGTAACCGGTTATCCAAATTCTGATAACCGGGTTCCCAAGCCAAAAAATAGCAACTTCTTTTTTTTATTTTGTTTAATTTTTCATTGTGTTTTCTTTTTCATATTAGTTTTTCCTTGTTATTTTTGACATGTGTGTTGGTTGTGCAAGGATTCATACTAAGGGATTCTCATGATGATATTAATTCACGTTCCACTTTATTTTGGGAACATGAATTCGATATCCTATTTGGTCAGTATTTCACTTTACTTGCGAGATACAGATGTGATTCAGACTATGCTTTGATCCTCTTGATTTGAGGAATACACATATTTATTGTGTTTTTGTCTGGATTAAATTTTTATGCAGGATGACTCTTGTGATGGTGTCTGATACACATCATTTTTAAAATTTATTTTCACATTGTTTACTTTGAGGCTTATGTTGGACATCCAATTTCTGACTTTCTTTGTTTGATGATGCTAGCTTACTCGATATTCTCCGGGTTTCTCATTTTTGCTTGCTTGCTACAGATTATTATCTGTTTGGTATTACCCTCCCTCATTTTTGTTTCTTTCACTCTTTACATTTTTCTAGATAGTTCTGGGAGCCCCCATAGTGGCAAAGTCATTGTTTAAAGACCTATAGCAGGCATTTCCCACTTTATTTTCTATATGTGTTGTTCTTGTGTATGCTTCCTTGGTTGTTGATGGATGAGTCACTCAATTTAGAAATTAAGATCACGACTTCGCTCTCAGTGCATGCTCCCTAAAGAATTTTATCGCTTTCCTTTATTTTTCTTATTGATCGATGAGCCACTCAATTTAGAAATTGAGATCACGACTTCCCTCTCAGTGCATGCTCCCTATAGGATTTTATCGCTTTCCTTTATTTTTTTGTTGATCGATGAGTCACTCAATTTAGAAATTAAGATCACGAATTCGCTCTCATTTTATGTTTCCCATAGGATAATTTTGTTAGACTTTATTTGGCATGCTAGCCTAGATAGGATTTCTCTAGGTGTGCTCTCTTGAGCCTTTTGATTGTGGATTTGTTTTCTTACCTTGATCCTCAATGTCTTGGTTAGGCATTTGACTTGGGTTTGCACACACTACTCATTACACATTGTATGTGCTCTCTTGAGCTAGATCTCTTGAGCCTATTGAGTTGCTTACTTGATTTTATCTTTGTGCGCATGTTTTGAGATGATATGCCCTCGGCATGTTCCCTTAGGAGCTCTCGATTCATCTATAGATGATGATTCGAGATAGACAAAGTTTTAGGTGATAGACCCTTGCTATGCTCCTTTAGGACTTCTTGATTCATCTATATATGATGATTTGAGATATACATTAGGATTGTTACCAATGTATGTCAACATATGGTAGAGATTTCCCTTCAAAACTCAACTTTAGGATCAATCATTGTATGATAACACTAGGGATTATATTTAGATAGTCTCCCTTAGATGTTTTCTTTTCTTTTGCATCTTTTGCATCTAAAATAAAAACCTTCTTTTTTTTCTCTCGGCAAATGCGTAAAACATCTAAAACTTTTAAACCTTTGTTTTTCAAGGTAAAAAACACCAACGAATTCCTTTCTTTTTTCCAACCGGCTTTTCTCTTCTAAGAGCATGTTAGTTCCTTTCTGTTACATGTCGTAAGTCTCCAAAGGTCGAGACACGGTGGAACGATTAAATCTAACATTGTTTAAATAAAAAACACAAATCCATCAAAATAAGTGAGCCGAACTACGACTTCTATGATTCTTTAAAAGGGATACGTAGGCATTGAGGTAGGGCCTGAACGAGCACAACTTTATTTTCCCTACATTATTTTTCTTATTTATTTTGCATGTATTCCCTCTTCACATTTTTCCTTTATCTCTTAAGCTTAGATCAGAAACACACCATTTGATTAGAATAACAAGACTGGATACCGTAGAGTACTACGGGCGTGTGGGATACTAATACCTTCCTCTCGCGTAAGACACTACCTTACTCGATCTCTCGGTCATTTGACCTTGCTTTCACCCTTCTCAGGTTTACTCGAGGTTTTCCTTTCCTTTCTTGTGGGATAAAAAACGTTCGATGGCGACTTTATTGATTTCATTATCAGTTGACATTCAACCGGTTGTTTCAGTGGGACGTGCCTTGAAGTCAAGGAAGTTGACTCCTCAGTTTATTGGTCCATATCAAATTTCAGAAAAGGTGGATATTGTTGCGTATAGAGTGGCCTTTCCACCAAAGTTGTCGAATTTGCATGATGTATTCCATGTGTCGCAACTCCGAAAGTATATTTCTGATTTGTCGCATGTAATTCCAATGGATTATGTAGAAGTGCGGGATGATCTTACTGTTGAAACCGTACTTGTGAGGATCGAGAATCGAGAGGTAAAGAAGCTGAGAGGCAAATAGATCTTTCTTGTGAAAATGGTTAGGGGCGGAGCTGCCTGAGAGAATGCGACGTGGGAACTAGAGAGCAAGATGCGGGATGCTTACTCATAGTTAATTGCTTCAAGTAACTTCTGAGGACGGAAATATTCTAAGTGGGGAAGAGATCTAACACCCCGGTTTTAATTATAATTATTTTTAATTAAATAAAAAGATGATGAGGTGTAGTTACGTGGGTGTTTGGCTAAATGCGTAGAAACATGGGGGTGTGTGGAATAATATTTATTATTATTATTATTATATTATTAGGATTATTATCATTTTATAATAATAATTAAATATAATTAATTGGGATGGTTATATTATTATTGGAATATATATTAGAGTAAGACCAAGAGAATAGCAGTACGTAGAAACAGAGAAAGAGAAGCGTAGAAGAGAGAAGAAGAGGAGAGCACTAGGAAGCTAGGGCGAAGAAATTCACCGTAGAGATCAAGAATAAACCAAGAACCTAAGTTAAGGGTGGGGTTATAACTCTTTAATAGGTGGTATAATTATGGGTAGATGAAGGTTTTAATGTAGGGTTTTTAGGTGTAGGTTAATTGTTAGATTGTTTGTTGAAATTGTTTATAATTGATGAAATGATGTGTTGTTTGTGTTAGATTGGTTGTATATGATGTGTGTTGATGATTTAAAATAATTGATGTATTTGATCTTGCATAAAAAGAGGTTTTGGGGTGAAGAAGATGGGATTTCGTAGCAGAAAAATCAAGTTTTAGAGTCCATTCGCGATGGGTAATTGGTTACCATATATGGGTAACCGGTTACCGCTGTTTGTGTTTTTAAACAATTGGCTACTGACTTGCAAAAAAAGGTTACCATAAGTGGGTGACTTGTTACCACGAGAAATTTTGAAAAGAAAAAGGTCATTGTCTTGCGGTAATCGGTTACCATAACTGGGTAGCCGATTACCACTGCTACTGACAACATTTTTTGAAAACTTTTAAAAATCATAACTTTCGTCTCGGGTGTCTGTTTGACACACCATTTGAACCGTTGGAAAGCTAAAAATATTTTCCATATTTTGGTAATAATTTTGATCACAATATAATAATGTTTTATTGGAGGAATTATGATGTGTGCGTATGTTGCATGTGTTATAATACAAAACATTGCGATTAATTATATCGATGTTGTATCGATGATGTGTGAGGTAATATTGTAGTATTGTGAAGATGATGTTGGCCTGAAATTAGCATGATGTTGATGATTATGCTTGTGGTTGCATAATTTTGTTGTAGCATGCCGCATTTCATGCATCGTTGAGGGCTCATGCCCTAACCTTTATGCCAAATGTTGAGGGCTTATGCCTTGGCCTTTATGGAAAATATTGAAGGCTTATGCCCTAGCTTGTATTGGAAATTATTGAGGGCTTATGCTATGTCCTATATGGAAATTTGTTGAGGGCTCATGACCTGGTGGTACCACATGCATTCTTGCATCATAGTCAGTTGTATTGCATTTGTTGAATTGTGGAATTGTTGAGTTGTGCCATTTTTAAATTGTGGACTTGTAGTAGTGGGGTGATTGATAATTGTCAAACTATAATCTCTGCATGATATATCTGTTGTTTACTTATAATTATATAACTTATTATATTTTTATGATATCTCATCCTTACTGTTTGAATGTTGCCTCAACGTGGGTAACATGTAGATAGCCAGGAGTAGTGTGAAGTCGTGAAGTCTATAAGAGGTTTCTCCCTTTATTTGAATGGCTGTCATTGTTCTGATATGTAGCACCGGGGAGTGTTGTAAACTCTCTTTGATTGATTAGTTCTGTTGACTTTATAATGGTTGAAGATTTTAGAATAATTATGACATTCTTTTCGTTGCGTTAATAAAGTTGAAGTTTGAAGATTATATTGAGATGTTGTCGGTTCATCCAAAATGCGTGTTATGTATATGTTTTATCTTAATTAAGCAAACTTTGATTATGTTGAACGATGTGACATCCTATTTATTGTTGATGCGAAAAATTTATTTTACTCTGATTTTTATTAAAATTACCGTTGGCAAAATAGGGTGTTACATACACTATACCATAAAGTATATTCCATATCTCTCTCTATCTCTCTCTATATCTATCTATCTATCTATTTCTCTCTCTCTCTCTCTCTCTCTCTCTCTCTCTCTCTCTCTCTCTCTCTCTCTCTCTCTCTCTCTCTCTCTCTCTCTCTCTCTCTCTCTCTTCATTTATTTCATCCCCGTCAAATTTCCAAATTTATTCTCATTCAAAATCTACCATATTGCTTCTCTTTCTCTTTTACTCTCATCCATTTCATCTTGCACTCATAAAATCTTCTATATATTGTGTGTAAACTTTTTGTCTTGTGCATATATCCTTACATTTGGGGGTACCGTACTTGTCTCAAATTCCAACTGATTTGGTTTAGGAATTCTGTCAAACACCAATAGTGCAAATCCGTTTTGGTAGAATTACACATGGCTCCCAGAATCGCAAGAGGCAAAGGGGATGGAAGAGGTAAAGGGAGAGCTAGTTCATCTTCAAGAAATTTTAATTTAGTGTTTGACTTGGTTAGTGAAGAAAATATGGAATTCTTTGAAGAAAATGTCGTACAAGAATTATTGCAAAACAACATTATTACAATGTGAGCACAACTAAAGAAATCCATATTCTTAAGGTTATTAGCAGGTTGGATCATCAAGGAATAAATTACTTCCTGCATTTAACTCAATAATACAATGAAGATTTGATTCGCATATTTTATGCGGGATTACACAAGAGGGACAACACTAAATTCACCTTTGAGATTGGAGGTAAAATGTACACCTTTACAAATGATATGTAGCGAACTATTTTTGGATTCACAATAGGTAATGAACCAAAAGTTAGAGACTCAAGCGTTCATTTTGATTTCAAGTGGAGAGTGCACTCTAATGAACAATTGAAAGCTCTACATGATGACAATAATAATGAACCAATTACTACGGGATGCCTCAAGAGATTGCCCAAATATTGTACCAATTTATCACCCACATTTTTCTTCCTAAGGGTGGAGGTTTCCCAAGAGTCGATAATACTGAGATACATCTGGTTTATCTTATTCTTAATCATATTAAGATAAATTGGCCATACTATTTTGTTGCTCGCATTTTCACCATCAAGAAGTGTAACAAAGGGACTGATTTTATCTACCCATCTATGATAGCTAAAATCCTCAATTTCATCAATATAGCTTCCCAAAACTTCCATTGGTCCACCCAAATGCTCTGTTGGAATTCTCCTAGAGAACCATGACTAATCTGAGATACCACTGGGACTCAAAAAGAGAAGAATACTATAATCAAGTTCTTCAGACAAAGCGATGAATTCACACTTATGATGATCTTGTTGAATATTATGATATTATTGATGATCAAGGGAATGATGATGGTATTGAAGACATAAGTGGTGCTCCTCATAGAGACATTCCTATTCCTGATGCAAATCATGAAGAAGATGAATTCTGGATGAATGCAACTATTGCTCAACAACAAGACTATGAGCAACCTTAGACGGGAAATTCGCAACAAAAGTTTTGGACATCACAGGGAGGAAACTGTAGAGGCTATGATGGGGGTTCTTGTAACTACGATGATGGTTCACGTGACAACAGGTACATATATGATATAGGATACAACTCCGAGATCCTTACTTTGTTTCAAAACATGCAACTTCAACATAATCAACATTATGAAGAAGAAGAAGTGGCATGGCGTGCAGCTGGAGTGCAATGGCCCACTCATTTTTAGACCGCTAAAATGAGCAATTCGGGTTGGTTAATGTAATATTGGATACTTAAGATATCAACTTTGAGTTATTTGCCTAAACTACTACTGCACTGTTTCAGTCTTTTCAGGAAGAGATTCATAGGTCAAGTGGATTTATCCAAGGAAGAATCAACCATCTCCACACAATAATGTCCTTGGATTTTCTTTGTGTTTGAACAATATTTGCAACTTTGTCTTAATTATGTAATATTGGATATATGTCCTTTAACTCACCTTTTATATATACTTTTAATTAGTGTCATTATATATATATATATATATATATATATATATATATATATATATATATATATATATATATATATATATATATATATATATATATATATATATATATATATATATATATATATATATATATATATATATATATATATATATATATATATATATATATATATATATATATATATATATATGCACACGCTTTCTATGCAAAAAATTGCCTATGTACGAGGTATACATATGTTCTAGTGTGATAGTTGAGATACTTCTAATCATGTATTTTTTTTTCTCTTTTTGATGTTGTCAGAGGGGGAGGAGACATATGTGATAATAAATATGTAGAGCACATATTCAACGGGAGTGTAAATCGTCTCTCGTTGCATTTTTATAATCGTAAAAAAAGAGGAGTTTGTGAGTAAAACTTGCCTTCATATTTGTTTTGGATGATGTCAAAAATGCGAGAATCTAATATTTCAGTAATTGGATGTTATCTCTAAGTTTAGTCTGGCACCCTATTCATTTAGAAGTCTTAGGATGTGTTGGAACCATTTTGAAAAATGAATCATGCATTAAAAATGGTTTTGTGCAAAATTTAACTGCATGTGTCGACACATTCACATTTAAGGTCAACATATGTAACTCAGTAAATAAGAATTTATCCTCTGACTTGGTTAGGTCGACACATACATATTACAGGTCGACATATGCTGAAGGATTTCTGAAATTGTGGAAATTCTTATTTTATGTGTTGACACATACGATTTTCAGGTCGATACATTTATTGTTATTTTAAATCATGTAGCCTTTAACTTGAGTGGGTCGACACATACAGTCTTTTAGGTCTATACAAACTGCTTAAAATTAACGTATGTGTCGACACATACGATATACAGGTCGACACATACTGATTGTTTTGGTCAATTTTGTAAATTCTTTTAATTCCAAGTATGTCCCTTTTCCTTAACTTTCCACAACTATAAATTCATCACTCATGAATTATTTATAACTTGATGATACCATAAAATTAGCCTACATTTTCTCTTCATCTTTAACCTTCCATATATGCATACACACTAAGATTTTATTGTAATGATCTTTTGTTAGGGTGTCATCTAGACGAGGTTTGGTAATGTCCCATTAGGTTCTTATGTAGCCGAAGATATTGGGTTGAGATTTGTAGAGGTCTTCATTTGGAAAAACTGCGGATTTGTCCTTTAAGATCATTGATTGATTTGAGGATTTTCGTGCAAGATATTCAAGAGGTAATTGCGGCCAAGTGAAGTCCTTTGGAGATAAATAATGCAAGGGTTCCTTTGGAGATAAAGAATACAAATGAAGTAGGGAGTGAACAGTAGATTAATAATTAGGTCTTATGTTGCAATAGTTGAAATTGACTCTGTGTGAAAGCTTTAGAGATAAAGAGTGCAAAGGAATAACAAGATCTAGATAGTCAATTTGCATCTATTGTGTCTTGGTCTTTCTCAAGATCAAAAGAGGAGAAAGAATTGAATCAAAAACAAGCTCAGGGCTTGTGAAGTTACTCTTAAATACTTCTCTTGTATCAACTTTTTGCATAGTAAGAATCATCTTAATTTCATTGGAATTAGGCGCAGACGTACCCACACGCGAGGACGAAAGTGGGGAACTGTGAAGACAAATTCTCGTGTCTCTTTTCTTATTACCTTTACTTGTTTTAATATTCATCAATCAATTTGTGAAATGGAATTGCATTATCAATTGAATTGTAAGTAATTTTTCAAACTGTTTTTGATTTACATCAAGTGTTGGTATTGCTTATAATCACTTTTGATTATAAGTGCTTTTGTGTATCAACACAACTTAAAGTAAAATTATGAAAATTCACTTGCACACCAAGTGTTTGAGAAATTGATTTTGTTTGTTCTCTTAATATTGTCATTGAAATAATTTAACTAGTAACTTGCTATAAACGTTAAATAAGATGTAAAGTGATTCAAGTGTATTATCTCAGTTGCCATTCTTATTTCATACTCTATTTTTGTTCTTAAATTTGCATATCCGAATTTCCAATAACGTTCATAAAGACGACTTATTTTGAAAAGAATTTTCGCTCAAACTCTTAGAAAACTATCTTTTCAAAATCAGAATTTTCTAGAATTTTAATTGGGTATCTATTCATCCCCTCTAGATACGTTGTCGTCGTCTAAAACTTTTCTGCTGGACATTTTCGGAGTTGCATCTTTAGAAATATCACTGAGTTGTTATTTAGTTCAGTTAGGTGAATAACAAAACTCCATAGTTGAGTTACGTGAATCTCCGAATACGCCTAAACATTATTTAGAGATGCATTTCCAGGTCTTTTATAAAAAAAATTGAAGAGAAATTTTAAAAAATAAAAATTGACGTGATTTTGAATGCATCCGAAGATGCATCTTCAAATAATTTCAGATTTTTAGGAGTGGGATATGCTCATAAAAAAATAAAATACATGATATTGTAGTGAGATTCACTTGATAGAGCTTGGAAAAAATTTCAAATATTTAGCTAGTGATGCATCGTCTCAAATTTCCTTAATTTAACCAAATGATTGGATGCAAATGAGTGGGAGTACTTAAGATCAATCTCTAGTTTGAGTAATCCTTGTCAAGTCTTATTTACCCTACAATCCAACTTCAAATTATCCAGATTTTTTCTTAAGCAAATAGGAAATTGCATTCATTTAAAGTTTTTGTACTTTACTCTACATTGAAAGTTTTGGAATATTCTTAATTTTTATGCCATTATTTCTCCTTCCAAAGAACATTGGCAAAATTCTTTCTAACATACATTATTTCTCATGAGATGGGAAAACATACATGACCATGTTATGTAATCAATGTGTGTGCTCCATGTATTAATGAATGTTATGAAATAGATGAAAATCAAAACACACCAAAAAAAAGATTTTACGGAACAAAGAACAATGCAAACTACACTAGATAGTCTCATGCAAAATCAATATAACATATAGTATAAACAAATCCACAATAGCAAGAACAATAAAGGTAAAAAACTGGAATATATTTAATTTGTTTATCTAGTTCAATCTGAACGGTTCTCCGATCTATTGTCAATCAAGAGTTTTTACATCAAAGATTATAAAATGAATTACGAAAAAATAAACCTTCAAAAATAGAGATGTCTCTCGAACTCTTAATACATTCCTCATCAAAATGGTCTGATCGTACGATAACGAATTATTGTAAGACTCTTAATTATAGTTACACATCACATGACAAATATATGTGCATGAACATTTTAGTTCATTGTCTAGTTCCTCTCAATAATTAAAAATAGATGTAATTAAGGTCCAAAACCTTTCAAGGTGCTTGGTACATGATTCATGAGCATGTCACAAACCTATGTTGAAAATAAACTAAATATCTTTATTGCAAACTTAATGCTAACTATCTTTTACATTTAGAACTGATAACAACTAAAAAAATGTCAGATCTATATTTGCATTGGTAACCAAGGAGTGACAAATCCTCGAAAAATTATAGAGTAGTAACATCTTCACGAATCGATTGCCTAATTGCGGCCTCTGAAAATACGAACATCAAGCACAGCATCTTCTGTGAAGCCGGATGGATTAGCCCGCAAGGAATTCGTTGGAGTAGCTCTCATTCCTGTGGCATGGCAACAAAAAGCTATTTCTATTTTAGAAGCATCTATAATTTCATTTTTACACGACTCCGATTTTGTCAATCGGAGATCGTGAAAAATAATTAGTTGTTCACTTTTGCAACGCGCGGGGCTATAGTACCGCTATAGCCACTAACTGACAAGTGTTTGCACTAAACACTATTGTATAACAATAGTGTAGTTATTTAGTTATTGGCTTGCATTTTTGGTAAAACTTAAGTGTATGTGTGAATGTCATGACTGATGTCATAACATTCTAGTTTAGTATGTACTGATTCATTAGGTACCTTTGCAGAAAAATATTGTCATACAGGTACTGATGTTTATAAGTGTGTATCTTAGCATTTTGTAAAATGATCACATTTACCTAAATCCGTAGACAGGTTTTCAGATGTCATAACAGATGTTAAGACATCCTGTTCTGAACTAACAGGTATGCAGTTTGGTTAATTCTGAGTTTTTTCAGGAAAATGACTCAGTCTTTCCAGAACAGAATCCTGTGTTTTCTTTGGGTTAACCTAGCTCAACCCCAACCTGGTTGATAAAGTCCTGTGACCTAGTCTTAAGGTCAAACGGAATTAACCCTAGCTTTTTATGGAAACCCTAACTGAAGTTGCAGCTGCTATATATTCAACAGGGCTGCTGTTTTGAATGGAATCCCTTTTTGACAGAAGATCATTTAGAAGCTGTATAGTTTTTACTATTGTAATCCAAGCAATTATCATTGTGATAAGTGACTTGGAATAGGTTTTAATTGTAAGGGTTGTGTAACACTCAAAGCTTTGAAGCAAGAGTGTTTGTATGTCTCTTGACTAAAGCTGTGAAGCAAAGTCAAGTTAGGTTTGTGTATCACTCAAAGCTGTGAAGCAAGAGTGTTTGTGTTGCTTGATTAAAAAGCTGTGAAGCATAATCAAGTGTATGTTTTGAAGAGTGTCTTCAATAATTCATTAGTCAAATTGTTTTTATGTATCACTGCTGTGATTGAGGGGGAGTGAGTAGGAACTCAGGTTTAAGTTGTACTTAGATTGAAGTTGCATTGGGTAGGTCTTAAGTGAAGGAGATAAACTGGTTGGTTTATTCCTGAATTAATATCTCTTATAGTGGATTTCCTCCCTGGCTTGGTAGCCCCCAGAGTAGGTGTTGTTGCACACTGAACTGGGTAAACAATTGACTGTGTTCTTTACTGTTTTTGTATTTACTGTCTTATAAAAAGTCAGATACGGTGTCATAACATTGAACGTGACATTGAGTATCTACAGCCAGAATTTCAATTGGCATCAGAGCAGGCACCCTTCCTGTATTACTGGGTGAGATCTAGGGATATCACTTTCTGGCACTATGGACAAAGAAGGAGTTTTTGGAAATAGACCACCCATTCTGGATGGAACTAATTATGACTACTGGAAACCTCGTATGATTGCCTTCTTAAAATCTCTGGACAAAAAGGCTTGGAGAGCTGCTGATAAAGGATGGATCCATCCCACCATAACTGAGAAAGATGGGACAATCAGTTTGAAGCCTGAGGAAGATTGGAGTAAAGAAGAAGATGAGTTAGCCCTGGGAAATTTCAAAGCCTTAAATGCCTTGTTCAATGGAATTGATAGAAACATTTTCAGACTAGTACATCAATATGAACTGGCCAAGGAAGTTTGGGACACTCTCAAAACTACCCATGAGGGCACTTCCAAAGTGAAAATGTCAAGGCTTCAGATGTTGACTACCAAGTTTGAGAATCTAAAAATGATGGAAGATGAAACCATTCATGACTTTCACATGAACATCTTGGAGATTGCCAACACCTCAGGAGCACTGGGAGAAAAAATGGAAGAAGAAAAATTGGTGAGAAAGATTCTCAGATCCTTGCCTAAAAGATTTGCAATGAAGGTAACTGCCATAGAGGAAGCCCAGGACATCAGCAAGTTGAAAGTGGATGAACTTATTGGGTCTCTTCAGACTTTTGAGATGGGGATCACTGATAATGGTGACAAGAAGAACAAGAGCATAGCACTTGTATCCAACACTGATGTTGAAAACAAGGAGGATGAAGAAGAAAATATTTCATAAGCTATAGCCATGCTTGGAAGACAGTTCAACAAACTCATCAAAAGAATAGATCCAAAGTCAAGGTCTAATGTTCATAACATTCCCTCTGACATTGACAGTTCCAGCAGAAGACCAAAGTCAGAAGAGAAGGGAAACCAAGACAAAGGTATTCAATGCCATGGCTGTGAAGGATATGGGCATATTCGAGCTGAATGTCCTACCTTTCTTAAGAAACAAAAGAAAGGAATGACTGTTACTTGGTCTGACTGTGATTCAGAAAGTAATTCTGAAGAAGAATCTGCCAAACTAGTTACTGCTCTAACTAGTGTTTGTACCTCTGAAAGTGACACTAGTGATGAAGAAGTGACATTTGAAGAACTGGCTGATACCTACAAGAAATTGTGTATCAAAAGTGCTGAAGTCTGTGTGCAGAATGAGAAACAAGCAAAACTCATCATAAAGCTGGAGGCTGAAAAAAGGGCAGATCTTGAAACTATAAGTCATCTAGAAGGGGAAGTTCAATTGCTGAACTCACAACTGAACCAAATGACCAAATATGTCAAGATGCTGTCTAATGGAACAGATAAATTGGAAGAGATTCTTCAGGTTGGACAAAATGTGGGAAACAAATCTGGACTAGGATTTGTGGAAGCAAAGAACTCTGGTACAGATAAGAAGATCAGGCCTGATAAGCAAATGTCAAAACAGATGTCTCAACACAACTCTCAACATCAGGAACAGAGACATATGAAGAAAAGGTACCAAAGATGGAGATGTCATCATTGTGGGAGATATGACCACATAAAGCCCTTCTGCTTCAGATTGCATGGATACCCCAATCAAAACTCAGGTGTCAAACCTAAGTCTAAAAAGGTACCACATACTCCTCAATGGAAGAAAAAGGCTACTGCCCTGATAGCCCATACTTCCCTGAGAGTGTCTGCAAAGGAAGGCTGGTACTTTGACAGTGGGTGTTCTAAACACATGACTGGAATAAAGAACATTCTCAATCATGTTAAACCTCACAACACTAGTTATGTGACCTTTGGAGATGGTGCTAAAGGTGAAATCAAAGGAGTTGGTAATTTGGACTGCCCTGAAGTTCCAAGTCTGAGTGAAGTATTGCTGGTAAAAGGGCTGACTGCTAATCTCATTAGTATCAGTCAACTGTGTGATCTAGGATTCAAGGTCAATTTCTCAAAATCTGAATGTCTTGTAATCAATGAAAAACAAGAAATTGTAATGAAAGGAGTCAGATCCAAAGATAATTGTTACTTGTGGCAGCCTGAGAACACTAATAACTCCACTATGTGTCCAATTACCAAAGAAGAAAAAGAGATGAAACTGTGGCACCATAAGCTTGGTCATCTTCATCTAAGAAGAATGAAAAGAGCTATCTCTATGGAAGCAGTCAGAAGGACTCCAAGACTACAGATTGATAAAAGAAGGGTTTGTGGTGAACTTAAAATTGAAAGGCTTGGTAAAAAGAAACATGTCTATGATGTGGTGGATAAAATTGAAGAAGGATGTGTTGTCAGAACCAGAAGTAATCATGACAAGGATTTTGGAAACAACAAGTCTAATAAATTCTGTTTCCCAGAAGAAATGAGTTGTGAAGTCTCTTCTCCTATAACTCACCATCAAAATGGAGTTGACAAAGAGAAAAATAAGATCATTCAAGAATCAACCAGAACTATGATTCATGTCAAAAGAATGTCTTCCCAACTTTGTGCTGAAATGGTTGCAGCTAGTAGTAACTGTTCTCAAAATATCTGGACAAAGCAGATGCTCACTGAGTATAATGTCTCACAAGATGTTGTGACATTGTATTGTGACAATCTGGATACAATCAATATTTCCATGAACCCTATTCAGCATAGCAGGACCAAGCACATTGACTTTGTTGAGAAGAAGTCAATTAAACTGGAACATGGTATCATTAAGCTTCAGCTGGTTGATTCTTCTACCAAGGCTCTTGTTGGAAATAAACTTGAAAACTTGAGGGGCAGGTTGGGTATTTGCCAACATGAGAAATTGTAGCAATTAATTTTGCTTAAAACAAGGGTTGAAGGAGTTAATTTTGTTAAGTCTAATTTTAGTGGGTTAATCATATGTTTTCCCAATTCTTTCAAAATCTTTAAGAAGTTGAAAAGACTCTCTTTTGCCTCCTACCTCTCTCGTCTTTGCAACCTGTTCCCTTCTCTCAATCAAAGTTTTTTCTCAAACTGCTACTGGTGCTCTAAGTCAATCAAAATGTCTCAAACATCATCTTCAACCAAGGCGACCTCTTCATCTTCATCATCTTCATCATCTGACCAAGACTCTCGAGCAATCACCACATGCATAGAATCTGAAGTTCTTGAGATCACTCCTCTCAGAGAGATGGCTACTGACCCCGCCAAAGTCAAAAAGCTGAGAACTAGACATGCAGGAAGAGCTCAAGCTGCTGCCTCTGGTAATCCTTCTCATCCTTCTTCTTCTGTATCAAATAGAGAAGGATCAGTTCAAGTTCATCAAGCAATTGCTAGGCTAGTGACAAGTATACTAAGCGGAAACCAATCTGTATCGGGGATTTCTGTCCCTTTAAATCAATCAGGAAGCCCAAATGTGGATGTCTCTGAGAATGTAGATGTCTCTGAGAATGTTATGACACAAAATGACAACATTCAGAACCCTTCAGAAAAGACTGCTGATCCACCTATCATTGATGTGGATGAGGAATACTCAGACAATGATCTGATTGCCAATGTAAACCCTAGCATAGCTAGGAGAATGATGAAAAGGAATAATAATCAGAATGTTGGAAAATGTTTGACAAAAGATAAACCTGCTAATAAGAAATCCAAGGCTGAAGGCATGGCTGGGGTAGAATCTGCGAAAACTGTTCAGTCCAAAGGGAAGGTGAAAGCCCAGGTGCATACTGATAGACAACCAATTTCAAAGAAGAGAAAAGAACCTGAATCTTCTGATTCTGATGAGGAATCAGAGTTTGAGATTGATGCTGAAGAAATTCCTATCAGAAGGAAGCTCCCCTCCAGCAAAATTGCTAGAGTTCCTGAAGTCCCAACAGACAACATCTCTTTTCATCATCCTGACAATGCAAACAGATGGAAGTATGTTTGCTTGAAGAGAATAGCTTTAGAAAGAGAGCTAAACAATGATGCCATGGAGTGCAAAGACATCATGGACCTGATCAAGAATGCTGGACTGATGAATACAGTGATGAAATTTAACAAGTGTTATGAAAATCTGGTCAAGGAGTTCATAGTTAACTTGTCTAATGATTGTGCTGATGGAAGGTCAGCTGACTTTGAAAGTGTTTTTGTTAGAGGAAGAAGGGTTAATTTCTCTCCATCAGAAATTAACAAATTTCTTGGAAGATCAAATGAGGATTGTCCTGATCTGGAAGTCACTGACAATGAAGTTTGTCAAACCATCACAGCAAGGCAAGTGAAGTGCTGGCCCTTGAAAGGCAAGCTGAATGCCAGCAAACTTAGCATGAAATTTGCCATCCTGCACAAGATTGGTGCAGCAAACTGGGTCCCTACAAACCATAAATCAACTATCTCCACAGGATTGGGGAGATTTATTTATGCTGTGGGAACCAAGACTGCTTTTGACTATGGCAGGTATATTTTTGAACAAACTTTAAAACATGCTGGTAGTTATGCTGTCAAAGGACCAATTGCCTTTCCCTCCCTCCTTTGTGGAATTATCCTTGCACAATACCCTGATATCCTGGTGGCAAGAGATACTGCTTGCAAAAGAGCTCCTGCCCTTGGGTTGCACTACAAACTGTTTCAGGGATCTCATGCTCCTGATATTGTCATAACATCAGCTGAGACATCGTCTGTGAAGACCCAGTCCAAAACATCTGATGTCATAGCTGTCTTAAAAGAGACCTGAAAAGAACTGGAAGCTAGGAAAAAGACCCTAGAAAACCTAATTGCCAGGTTAGAAAAGGAGGAAGCTGAAGGAAACAGAAGGGAAGAGGGTGTAGAAGCTGAAGGTCATCTCAATACTGAAGAAACTAGCTCCTCTGAGTCTGATGACAGTGCTTAAAGGTTGGTGGAGTTGGTGCTGGTACCTGGTAGAGTTTGGAAGTGTGTTCAGTTTTTAGTTCTACTCTCATTACTTTTTTTGGATGACTGTATAACTTTTAAGAACATATATCTTTGGCCCATTTGTGGCTAAAGAGGGGGAGATATATTTTGGTACTTAATTAGACATTCTATTTTTCTACAGTCATTTCTTTCTGCTGCTATCTATCTCTGATTGCTTAGGGTCTTTAGCCAAAAATCTGCCAAAGGGGGAGTTTGTAGTTGTTTAGTTATTGGCTTGCATTTTTGGTAAAACCCAAGTGTATGTGTGAATGGCATGACTGATGTCATAACATTCTAGTTTAGTATGTACTGATTCATTAGGTACCTTTGCAGAAAAATATTGTCATACAGGTACTGATGTTTATAAGTGTGTATCTGAGCATTTTGCAAAATGATCACATTTACCTAAATCAGTAGACATGTTTTCAGATGTCATAACAGATGTTAAGACATCCTGTTCTGAACTAACAGGTATGCAGTTTGGTTAATTCTGAGTTTTTTCAGGAAAATGACTCAGTCTTTCCAGAACAGAATCCTGCGTTTTCTTTGGGTTAACCTAGATCAACCCCAACCTGGTTGATAAAGTCCTGTGACCTAGTCTTAAGGTCAAACGGAATTAACCCTAGCTTTTTGTGAAAACCCTAACTGAAGTTGCAACTGCTATATATTCAACAGGGCTGCTGTTTTGAATGGAATCCCTTTTTGACAGAAGATCATTTAGAAGCTGTATAGTTTTTACTATTGTAATCCAAGCAATTATCATTGTGATAAGTGACTTGGAATAGGTTTTAATTGTAAGGGTTGTGTAATACTCAAAGCTTTGAAGCAAGAGTATTTGTATGTCTCTTGACTAAAGCTGTGAAGCAAAGTCAAGTTAGGTTTGTGTATCACTCAAAGCTGTGAAGCAAGAGTGTTTGTGTTGCTTGATTAAAAAGCTGTGAAGCATAATCAAGTGTATGTTTTGAAGAGTGTCTTCAACAATTCATTAGTCAAATTGTTTTTATGTATCACTGCTGTGATTGAGGGGGAGTGAGTAGGAACTCAGGTTTAAGTTGTACTTAGATTGAAGTTGCATTGGGTAGGTCTTAAGTGAAGGAGATAAACTGGTTGGTTTATTCCTGAATTAATATCTCTTATAGTGGATTTCCTCTCTGGCTTGGTAGCCCCCAGAGTAGGTGTTGTTACACACTGAACTGGGTAAACAATTGACTGTGTTCTTTACTGTTTTTGTATTTACTGTCTTATAAAAAGTCAGATACGGTGTCATAACATTGAACGTGACATTGAGTATCTGCAGCCAGAATTTCAAATAGTGATTAGTTCAAATACAGATAGGCTATAGCGAATTAGCGGTGATATTAGTGTGATTTGACAATACAACATTGATGCTAAAAGATTTACCTCTATGTAAAACAATAGGTTTACTTTCAACTTTTGAGATTCTTGCGATTCCTACCGAATTAATTCGATCTCCGTGAACTGATTCGTCAACTCGAAAAACTAGTACTCGAAAAACATAGGCTTCGTAATTGATCATCTCGAAAAGACAAACATCTCCCACTTTCAAATTATTATCAGATGCAAATATTCTCCATCCAGAACTAATTCTTCTTTCACAATATTTAACAATCCAAGTTCTATCGTCATCCAAGACCCGAAGGACCATATCGCTTTGATTTTTCTTCAAATACTTTAGTTCGAAATCGAAAGGGACATACTGGATTTCAATTTTTGTAACAAGTTAGAAAATAAAGCAACTAAAAAAATATGAAATTGTCTTAACATTAGATATATATTCTAAGACTCACTATATATTGATTAGTATAGGAAGATGTCATGACAACAATGAAAATGGGATTTTCAGATTTGTAGTTTCTGGCTCTGATCAAAGCTTTTTCAATTTTAGAAGTAAAATTCTTCTGCTCCTGATAATGCTTCACATTTACGCATTCTCGGTGGAATCATCTTCTCTTCTGAGAAATTAGACATGATATGTTATGAAATATGAAGCACAGACACCAGAAACATAACTGATAACACCGACAGTGACATGTCAACACCAGTAATAATTTAAAAAATTGAATAAATTACATATAATTCACAAGTCTTGGACACATACGCAGACACACTTTTTTCAGCGTCGGTGCTATATATTGGTTATGAAAAATCATTCTCATAGTAAAAAATCTAAATTGTATAAATGAAATGATAGAGATTAATCATGAATTATATGTATACCTTTAACTTGGACAAGTTTAGGCCAGTTCTGCAATTTCGAACTTCTTCCAACTTCTTCATTTGTGTCGATTCTCAATTTCTTATGTGATTGAGAACTTGAAACTTGTGGTTTTGGTCTAGTCTTGTTGCATGAATTTTTCTCATTCAAGTTTCCAATTGTGTCGTTACATTCTTGTTGATTATTACCATAAACACGATATTCAATTTCAAGGGTACTCTTGTCGAATATATGCACTTCAAAATGAGAGGTTTTTTCGAATTTAAACATCAGCATATGTCCATGATCTAACGAATAATGTGTCGCGAATTCCTTCCAACCCTTGTTAATCCAAATATCATCATTCATTTTAGTCAAATGTATTTCCCATTCTTTGTCATCAAGAGTCTTGAGAAACATTATAGTCGACAAATCACTAATATATTTTTGAGTGAAAGCATTTGGAATTCTCTGCGATACATCGAACTTTATGTTAGCATACATTGGGAGAAATAATTATAAATAAAAAAATCTTAACTCTAAATAATTAGGGGTGTGAATAGATCATGCACTCATATAAGAATATATACCTTAACCTATTTTAATTTTGACAAGTTTTAAGCTGAGTATTAAAAAAATTCAAAAGAAAGAGTGCTTACAATGTTACCATCTTGAATATTTGTTGAAGTAACAATCTTGAAGAAACGGATAGTATGCATATTTCTTGGGATACAAGTCATGGGAGAATGTTAGACTAATGTAAGAAGAAATCTTGAGAATTGTGATGAATTGAATATACACGACCTCAGGTTTATGATCTCAGGTTAGACCTCAGGTTTGTTTATAAAGAAATTAGGTCAAATATAGTAAAGTATTTTTCAACTATTATTCACCCAAAGGCGTTGAGTTTTGGCCCGACAACAAAAAAAAAACTTTTTTCTGATTAAAGTGCTTTTGTATATATATTTATCGAGTTTGTAAATCTAAATATAAATAATTTAACAATACTTTTCTTTTGGATTGAAATTTTAACGATACTTGTTAGTATTATGTTTTATAGAAACAATATTATTAGTATGATAAATCTATTTTAAAATTTATACTCTTTTTTTTTAATAAGAATTTTTTGTTTTCAAAATATGTTATGAATTAGAAATTAGTTGGATGTGATAAAAAAATAAATTACCAATTTAATTTTATTTAAATTATAAAAAAATGAAATCAAATGAAAAATACAGAAAATAATTAATATTTAATTAAATAAATAATTAATAAAGATTACAATAATTTTTAAATATAAATTTTTTTTTTAATTATATATAATTTTCCTGTAATTGTATTTTTATTATATACATAGAATATATATGTAAATAATTTGAATATTTTTATTATGCATTTAAGTTTTAAATAATTTAAATTTTTTAATATTAAAATTAATTTCAAAATTTTCAAGCTAACTTTATAAGGGTATGGATATCTTATCATGTTATTATAAAAAAAGGATGCAAATATATGGAACGATATAGCAATGATATCATTTGTTTTTATTTGTTATCATATTCTATTTTTATCCTACTTTTTATCATATTCTATTTTTATCCTACTTTTTATTATATCTCTATCATATCATGCATATCAAATTGACACTTATTGTAATTTCTTCCAAATAAAACCTTAATGAAATGGTATTGATCTAAACATTTTGATTTGAGGGGTGATGTTAGTATTTTTTGAAATTGTGGTATGTAGATCTCATATGTTTTAAGAGATGTCGAGATATTTTTTTTCTGAACAAATATCCAATAATAAGATAAGCGATAAATAAAGTGCAGAAAAATAAAGAACACACAAGATTGTTAACTCAGTTCGATGTACAACAACACCTGTTTTAGGGGCTGCCAAGCCAGAGACAAAATCAACTAGATAATATTATTTTGAAGCTAAACTCCTCTATTTACAACTTCTCACTTAATCACTATTCTTACTTAACTTCTACCTAAGACTCACCTAGGTATGAGATACTTCTCAAATCTCTTCAAATCACCGAACAATGACTGAATAATTCTAAACACTTGGAAAATAACAGAAGTCACACTTCAAAGACACACAATAATTCACTACTTAAAAGCTTTGGAATGACTGACATAACTTACAACTCAAAACAAAGTCTTACTCTTTTACCAAAATGATAATTGAGAGGCTCACAATTGACACAAACAGTCCTAGTATATTTACTAAGACACAATGTTTACTCGGCACACAACACAAGAACACTAACCCTAAGACCTTTCTAATACAATATGTAACACCCTGATTTTTTATTTATTAGTTATTTATTTTATTAATTATTATTTAATATAGTAATTAATTAATTGTTTGATTTTGCGAATAAATGTGTTATGTGTGTATTGGGTTAGTAAGTATGAGAATAACA
This sequence comes from Vicia faba, assembly GCA_948472305.1. NCBI lineage: Eukaryota > Viridiplantae > Streptophyta > Magnoliopsida > Fabales > Fabaceae > Vicia > Vicia faba. The sequence goes on from OX451738.1 coordinate 1,226,723,554, forward strand.
AAACAATTAATTGGGCCTTGGTATGATGGGTTAGTATGAGATTGAGACATTAAACCTATTAGTGAAACATATGTTTTGATAAAACAAGAAAAATATAGTTAGTAAGAGAGAAGTTGTAAAAAACAAGAGAAGAGAAGAGAAGAGGAAAAGAGGAGAAAAGGGTGAAAAGAGAAGAGAAGAAGATAAAACCATAGATAAGGATCTACATGCAAGGTAAGGGTGGATTTTCATTTGATTATGGGATTATATGATGTTTATAATGGGTAGCTACATGATTTAAGGATTTTGTTCTTCCATTTCTAGATTTTAACATGTTAGGATTTTGAGGGGAATCTATGAAATTGATGTTTGAATCATGTTTGGATGTTCTAAATAGAAACTACATGTTAGATATGTATCTTAATACCATAAATCATAGAAATGTGGGTGATAAAATGTCTTTTTGGAGTTAAAACTCGGACTGATGTGATGTTGTCTTCGTAGATTTCGTTTTGCAGAATTCACATAGTGCACTTAGCGCAGATTTCCGTGCTTAGCACAAAAGCTACTGAATTGAGGGCGCTTAGCGCCAAAGAGTAGGCTTAGCGCGACCTACAATGTGAAATTTTATTATTTTGTTAAATTGATTGTGGATCTTGTATGCTTATGATTTATAAGGGATTTTCATGAATTTTAATAATTTATTCGATGTATATTTGGTAGGTTTTGGATGACTTTTTGATGAAAAAATAACACTTGATTTTTTGTAGATGTTGAAGGTGTGAGAAACACAAGAAATGGGAGTTTGAATTGGGTTTCACCAAATTAAATGTTTTCGTTGGTGACAGAACAAGTTAGCTTAGAAAATAACAGTAAATAAACACGACAATTTTTATCATGGTTCGATGTTAACTAAGCTACTCCAGTCCACCCCCTCAAGGATGATTTCGCCTTCAATAAAGACTTAATTCACTATAACCAAACTTATTATAGAACAACTCACAATAAGTCTGATTAACCATATTGGCACCCCCAATAAGTCTGTCGATCCTTATTGTAAACCCACTCAAGCCGCAGTAGGAGTCTTCTTGAGATCAAACCTTCACTCAGTCTTTCAAGATATCATTCAATAACAGTTGAGTACTTTCAGTGTATTACAAATTTCCTTCTTATAAGTAGATTACACAGACTTTTTAGTACAATGAAAAACACCTAAGTGTTCTAATGTAAGATACAAGCAACAACTCCTTGCTTATTTACAAAACTATACACAGATGATTTCTCTATAGAGTTTGCACAGCGCTTTGGTGTAGTTTTATTGAGCTTGATTTGAACGAATAAATTTGTCGTTGTAGTGTTTTTCTTACTTTTCTTCAGCTTCCAAGTCTTCCTTTTATAGATTGTAAAAGAGATCCATTGAAAGGGTAGAAAGGTAAATAAGAAATCGGGTTGTTGGTTTTCAACGGTTATAATGAGAGTAGTCACAGTCAAGTACAAAGGGATTGTCCTTGCGCCACTCTAGAAGGGTAGAGGTCATAGACACATTATGTACCTTTTGAACACTATCACACGTTAACCATTTTGAACTTTTATTCTTATCTTCAATGGCTTCAGATATTTGAATGTTGAACGTTGAACCTTTTTGTAGAAGAATCCTTATTTAAGTCTTAGAACCTAAGTCTTAGAGTCTTCAGAACTTGTCACACAGAACCTTGACTTTAGAGTCTTCAGCACTTGGTTGTAAGAACTTGCTTTTCTTCAGATCATTAGAACTTGTTCAGCAGAACGTCATCTTTATAATCTTCAGAACTTTGTAACACAAAAGTAAAGCTTTAGAAGGCTTCCAAAGGTTAACCACAAAGCCATGATCAGAACCTCTTGTACTAACGTTCCTTAGACATGTCGCAAAAGATAGATTCAGAACCTTTACTTCAACTGTAACACGTGTTGTAACTGGTTTTCAAATCAGAGTCGTCACCTTTATTTTTTTATCCTAAGGAATGGAATATAAAGGATAACCCTAAATAAGTCAGAGATCCTAGGTTGTTGACTCGGTTCTAGACAAAGGAAAGGTGTTAGGCACCCTTCATCTATCTTGTTCACAAGCATACTAGGTTTAGAAGCGTGATTTTTAGGAAATAGGGTTTTAATGTTTTATTAGGGGAACTCGCCATAATTTTCTTTGTATGCCTACGTATCCTCTTATGAGGAATCATAGTCCCAATTCGTAGTTCGTAGGGTTTGTATTTTTTTTATGGATTATGCAAATATTTTAATTCCCCCGTACTTAGATCGAGTGTGTGAAGAGGGGAGATTTTGGACTAAGTGCGCAATTAATTAAAATATGCTTCGTAATCCTTTTCGAAAAATAATTATTGAATTAATTTAATTTACGAAAATAACTTGTGGTTGGTTAAGTATTTTTATGTATTAATTATAAAAAATATCTTATTTAAAATGCATGATTAAAAGATAATTTAATGCAAATAAAATAAATAATATTTTTTATGGATTGGAAAATAATATATTAGATTTATAATAAAAAATATATGTTAAAATTATAATATATAAAAATAGAAAATATAAAATAATAAAATAATAAAATAAAATAAATAAATTAAAAATGCAGGGGGTGAATTACATTAGACTAGGAAATTAGGGAGGTGTTAATAGCATGGGTCTGAATTCAGATATTGAATTCAGGCCCAAAATATATGGGGTATGTTTTTTATCCATGCAGTAAAATGGAGGGTGTGAGAAGTAGGGCCCAAGTCTAGATTTTAGACTTGGCCCAACAAGCCAAAGAGGGGTACGGTTAATGCATTGGTTAGCAAAAATAAAACAGAGGGGTGTGTGGGTAGTAATTGGGCCTAGCCCAAAAGGTTAGGGGTCCGCTTGGACTCCGTGTGGGGGTATATCATAAGGCTATGGACACGCGTGTGAGAGATGTTGGATCTAGATCACATGGACGTGATGGAGGGAGTATGGTAACATTCATGGACCCGTGCGTACTGGATCTCAACGACATTATATTTTTCACTTTACAAAACAATATTGTTTCATTATTTCTGTTTATCCACTTCTCTCTCTTTGCGCCTCACCCATTTTCTCTTCTCCTCCCACAACATAAAACCCTAGCGCCGAAATAAAACCTATGTCACCGCCATCACAAGCCTAATCTCTGGTGGTGATCAAACCCCCAAACCCCATGATCTAACCCACAAAACCCAAATTGCAACATCAATTATAAAAGTGCTAGAACAAAAGTTAGGTATTCGTTACCTTCCTCGTGAATCTGCTTATCCCTCTGCTTCTGTTAATTCTCTTTTCTCCCATTCTGTTTTCGCAGGTGACGACGGTGATGGGAGCAACAGCGGCGATGGATGGTGCTGAGGATGAAACTCATGGCGGCGATTCCTTTTTTTAATTTTCCTTTTCTGTAAAGAACCTCTTCTATCCAATTTTGTAAATTATTTCCCCTGTAATAATCTCTTTCTCTGTAAATTTCCCCCTGTCTATTTTTCCCTCTTACTATTTTGTTTCTTAGGCTTTTATAGATTTTTAATTTAGACGACTTAGGAAATATAGTTAGTGTTTTATCGTTACTCTCTGAATAGTTTAGGAAATTAGAAATTGTATTATACTTTTGTTTTCGGATTTTGTATATTTGTTTTTGTATTTGGTTTTGTATTAAGTCATTATGTTCTGGAAAATTAAATACAAAGATATTGTTTCTGTTATGAGAACTTTTTTTTGATGAATAAGGATTCAATTTGGTTTTCTTAATAAAGTGCTATTTTTTCTTAATTAATTCGTACAGTGTTTGTTTAAGCGTTAAAACGAGCGTTACTATTCATTGATTCGTACAATAAGTGTTTTTTCCTGTGATCTAAATCAATGAGCGCTTTTAGACTTTGGGCCTAGGCCTTGTTTTGATTGGGCCACGCGACATGAGTTTGGGTTGTGCATTTTAGAAGCTTAAGCTTTTTTTAATCAGTAAACAAAATATAATTTTAAATAAGTTTATAACATAATGTTTTAATTATAATAAATTATTAAAATTAATAGTAATTATTATATTAAAGTAATAGTAATAATAATAATAATGTTATAACAAAACATTTTTTTTCAAAAAAATTCTAAAAACTAAAGTGGGCCATACTGTTTTGGGTATGCCAGTTCAATATTTTTTTTTAAATTAACAAAACAAACACCTTAATAACAATTCAAAATAAAAAATCAATAAAACAAACACAGTCTCTAAAAAAACAGAAATGGGTCAGATGTTAATTATAGGGCTTTAAACAAAATAAATTGTTTTATATACAGTTCCATCTAAATGGGTCATTCTGATTTAGAAATGGCCCAAGATGTTTTCAGTAACATGTCCCCTCTCTATAAAGATGTGCCCCACTCAAAAAGGAATGAAACCTTAATGGTTCATCAGATATTGATGGTCCCCTTTAGATCAATACACCTCTCTTCCATATTTTAAACCCCCATATAAATAAAATCTACATAATATAATATAATGGTAGGGAAAATTTGGGGTATGACAGCTGCCCCTATTTAATTAACTTTCGATTGAATAGTGCGAGAATATGCAGGTCTCGCACATTCTGATCTGAAGTTTATTAAATATTGGATGATCCCAAAATTTGTCTGAAAGATTATTAGGCTACATTGTACAACATTCACGTGGGTATGAAGAACATGCATAGATGATGATGTATCATCTTACCAGCATTTGAACCAAAGTTACGGTTTAATTTAGACATGATGGCGCGGATGACTCGTCAGTATTTAAAAGAGATTTTAAAATTTTGCATATTTACTGTAACCCATGAGGTAAATGATACGAGTTTGAAAAGTTGACTTACTAATGCTTGGGGACTAATATAGTAAGTTTTAGCTTGATTTGATTTTGTTTATTCATCACAACCTAGGGGATGAATAAAACAAGGTCTGATAACACATTGCTGCATGGAGACTGATGCAATGTATTACACAAATTTATTTGCATATCTTATCGCAACCTAGGGGATAGATCATTGAAAAAAATCGTGGTAACAACATCGCTGCATGGTGACTGAGGCAATGAGTTATATCGGGAATTTTACACATTGTTGCATGGAGGCTGGCGTAATGAGTTATATTGCAAAAGATGAAACACATTGTTGCATGGAGGATGATGCAATGAGTTAAATTGTAGATTTCGCATATTACTGCATGGAGTCTGACGCAATGAATTATATCGCAGAGGAGGACACACATTGCTGCATGGAGACTGATGCAATGAGTTAAATTATAGATTTCACACATTACTGCCTGGAGCCTGACGCAATGAACTATATTGCAAAGGAGGAAACACATTGCTGCATGGAGACTATCACAATGAGTTATATTGCAGATTTCGCACATTGCTGCATGGAGCCTGATGCAATGAACTATATTGCTTAAGAGGAAACACATTGTTGTATGGAGACTGGCACAATAAGTTATATTGCATATTTTTCTCATTGCTGCATCAAGCCTGACGAAATGAGCTATATTGCATAGGAGGAAACACATTGCTGCATAGAGACTGACACAATGAGTTAAATTGCAGATTTCACACATTGTTGCATGGAGCCTGAGGCAATGAGCTATATCGCAAAGGAAGAAACACATTGCTGCATGGAGCCTGACACAATGAGTTATATTGCAGATTTCGCACATTGCTGCATGGAGCCTGATATAATGAGCTATATCATAAAGGAGGAAACATTGATGCATAGAGCCTGACGCAATGAGTTATATTGCAAAGGAAGTTATTTTGATGATCATATCCTAGATAATTAAATCAAAGATGAGATCAGATTCTTACTGGTTGTGTCTATTCTTAACCTAAAGTATGTTAGGAAAAATGTCATGTGTGATGTGTATGCATGATGTCCTAGATATGGAACCCATAATGTATATGCAACAAGTGTGTGTGTGTGTATGCTTCGAATATTTACATATGTACAAAATATGTGTATATGCCCCAAAATGTTATGAAAATCTTTTTGGTATTATCTCATTTTAAACCATTGGTTTTAAGTTACCAATTCCCCAAAATGATGAAGAGTGTCTTGATATTTGTATCGTAGGTGTAAGCATAAGTGTGGACGTATACGTGGCGCAGGTGTAGACATGGACGTAGGCGTAGTTATAGGCCTATTTCGACGTTTTTCTAACCAAAATAAACTTTGATGCTTTATCAAATGCTCTTTGGTGTTTCCGTATGTTAGATGCATCAAATGTCGTGAATGACCTTGAGATTTTGATATGGTTATGTGTACGTCATGCTTGATATGAGGCTTTTTAATGGGAAATCTATTGTTGAGATTTCCAAGGAATCTACTGTCGAGATTCAATTGAGAACTACCTTCTTCCGAGGTCTTCGGGATAATCATCTACCGAGATTGACCAGAGGAATCTACTGTCGAGATTAAATTGAGAACTACCTTCTGCCAAGGTCTTCTAGAAAATCATCTGCCAAGATTAACTAAGGGAATCTTCTGCCGAGATTCGATGTAGAATTACCTTCTGCCGAGGTCTTCTGGAAAATAATTTGTCGAGATCAACCAGGGGAATCTCCTACCGAGATTCGATGTAGAATTACCTTCTACCAAGGTCTTCTGGATAATCATATGCCGAGATTAAATAGGAGAATCTACTGCCGATATGTAACGTATAATTAGGTAGCTTGATAGACAATGATGATTGTCTTCACATAAAATAATATTTTATGCTATGCGTGTAAATTTGATTGATGCATGAAATGTAATGATTGATTGATGCATGTAATGAGTGACTTGAATATATGTAAATGGATGTTGGACTTTGAAATGTGAATGCGTAACTGAGCTTTTTGAGATATGCCCGACCCATGCTGTCGGACTTTGTCAGATGGATGAGATGATAAGTATAGCTTAATTTTGGATCGAGGAGCCCTAATGCATGATTTGTGTAGCCTTACGCTTTATTATTATGACTCAAATGCTTTTTGAATGGTGCTCTTATGATGGGTGTGATACGGTGGCAAAACCGACTGTTATACTAGTTTGCGTTTTGTATTCGCAAATGTCGCGGTAAGCAAGAGTCGCCACCGACTTTTATTTCATCCAACAAAGGAAAAGGAAAAATAACAGAAAAAACCTTTTTTCGAGATGTTTCTGAGTACGGGGGGTAGATTATAGAAAGGGAAGGTGTTAGCACCCTTTCTATCTGTGTTTTTCCACGGGCTCTTAGGTACTTGCTCATTTTTTAAATTGCTTGTGTGTGCTTGTTTTGAAAAGTTTTTGTTTACTTCGTGATAACCCTTGTATCGGTCCTCAAGAGTGTGACGAAGTTGTTTTGAAAACTGTTTTGAAAAGTGTTTGTGTGAAAAGTTTTTATTTTGAGCAAGTACTTAAGAGTTTTCTACCTACTCGAAAAAAAGTCTGTTCATTTTTGTTTCCTTTAGATAGCGCTATCCTACTATTAAGGAGTAGGTAGCTCCGCCGTTGGAATTTTAAAGGGATGTTTGAAGGGACAAAATGGTCTCTGAAGGCAACAAGTAAGGATACCTTAGCATTTCGAAGGGACTATCGTCATAAGATCAATTCGTAGGCAACTCGAGAGACAAGTAGGGACTATGATCTTTATGACGACTTTTGAGATCGCGGGTCATTGCTAAGGTATCCCTACGTTCGAGGGACACAACCATTATTTCTGAGGCAACCAAGTGGGGGAAACCCTAGGAGTGAGCATGTGCAAGTGTGCTTTTTTTCATTTAATTATCTTTGCACAATTAGTGTTGTCTACTGTTTTAAATTGATTTATCTTGCCATTCAATCCTATTATCCATACATCTAGCATTTAATAGTTGCGGAAATTAAAAGCGGAAAAGAAAAATCTACGCTATTACAGGGCTTTTGGACAGATACAACAATATTTGACTGAAAAATAAAGATGCAGAAATTTAAAATCCTAATTAATCTATTACAAACTCAGAACAGTTACAATAATCTGAAAATAAATAAAAACGCGCGCGAAGAATTGAGACAGGAATGGAAAAAATATATTTTGTATTTTTTAAGAAAAGCAATTAATCTTGCAAATTAACCTAATCTCTATATTTTTTTAATTATGTAAAAAAAGTTTGTAAATTAACCTAATTTTCCATTTAATTTTAATTACAAAAAAAAGGAATTTGAATTAATCTAATTAAACTAATTAATTAATAGTAATTAAATATTTTATGAAAACCAAACTAAATCTAATTTTTTAACGATTTTCTGATTTTTATGATTTAATTAAAAAATGATTTTTATTGTGAAAATAATTAAAATAACAAAATAAAAAAAACAAATAAAAAAGAATTAAAAAAGAGAAATATTTGGGCCTGGAGTGATGAAGCAAATTGGGGGGTGCATTGCCAAATTTACGTTAGGCCCAGAATGATGGCCCAGAGTCCGACGCCTGATCCAGTGAAGTCATCTCTTGAGGACTCATGGTGGACCTGCGTATGCTGGGCCTTGGATTTGGCTAGAGATGGATCCAGAGGATGAGATCAGAGGGTGCGTAATGATCTTCAGCAGGTGAGGTACACTGGAACTGGAATTGGAAATTCAGAAAATACAAAAGGGCTGGACCTGGGATCGAACCCAGGTCCTCCCTCTCATACGTCCACTCCCGTTTCCATCTGTGCTGGTTAGTCAATCGTGTATATAATAGCAATAATTAAATATAATGGAAAGTAAGGACAACTGTTGAGTTGTCAAACGCGCGCCAGCAAGTGGGGCCCTGTGATTCTAATAAACCAATCAAACAAAGAGAGATAAAGAACTATTTTAAAAGAACCAATGAAATGCTGTCTTTTTTCCACGCCATCCGGTTGACTGATGACCGGACAGTCTAACCACCGGAGACAGTGGTTTCCACCGTCTTCTCCGGTGAGGTCGCCTGAAAAGTCAAACAAATGAAAAAACAAACAATGCTATATGTTTTAAAAAAGTCCCCTGGATTCGAATCCGGCCTCTAAAAATGCTAATTCCTCACGCATCATTGATTTTTCGTTTGAAACCCTAGCGACGGTCAAACATGGCAAAGTGTAAACCCATGCCATATTGCCCCATGTAATACGTCAAAAAGCAAGAAAATTAAGATTTGGTTTAGCAACCTCATAGTGTTTCAGGCGTGTGTGAGGGTTTATTTGTCTTCCTGGGAGTCTCAGGAGGAAGATAGAGTGCCTACTTCTGATTGGAAGTGGCTGAAACGTAAGTTTTTTATTGCACCACTTTTTGATATTTTTGCAAACTTGTTCTTGGTTTTTTGAGGCAGCCTCTCCTATCCTCTAGGTCTGGGATGATTGTGCTTATGTATGGTAGCATATTAGGTCAACATAAATGGAAGGAATCTCATGCTTTGATGATAAAATAATCTCCTTTCAAATATTTGATTTTTGTCTATTTTTGGATCAAATCTACTCTTGCTCTCTCCACGAATTTGCCTTCCCATGCCATCACATCTTGCTCCTTATTTTGATGAGAAAAAGATTTGAAATCAAATCTTACATTATTCCTTTTATTCACTTTATTTATTTTTGCATTCTATTGCATAAAATATCAAAAATAAATAATATAAATAATAAAATAATGTAAGAATGGACTCAAAGGTCGTGGGCCATGTTGGAAGTGAGATGTAAGCACAAAAAGTTGGGTCCATTTGGCAAAAAATGCAATTTTGGGCATTGTTCAGTTTTGACAATTCTACAAAAATGGCCAACTTTGACAAGGCATATCTCCTTCAATTTTGACCCTACGAGGGTGTTCTTGGACTTTTTAGAAATCTTATGATGTCCCTTTAACAACCTTTTTGGTTTCATTTCAACTGGAGCTTCCATGCTCATGTAAGAAGCTTTGACCCAAAAGGTGTTCTTGTTGACTTTTTGGAATGACCTATAATGTATGAATTTATATCTTTTCATGAGTGCATTTTTTGAACTTGAGGACTGAAGACGAGTTGTAGGGAATTTAATCCTATTAAAAATGAGCCTTGGATGGAAAATTTATAATAATGTATGAAAAATTTATGCTTGGTCAAAGTTTGGTTGGCTTTTTCCTGAGAAACCCTAATTTAGCAACTTTTGAGTTTTGATGAATTAGGAGCATTCCTTGGGGAATCATGATCAACCCTTGATCAAATGATGGATATAACTTCAAAATGTTGACGTTGACAAAAAATCTTGAAGTTTGACTGTATGGGGGCCACAATTGACTTAATATAGTTGATTTTCAAGCATCTGAGTAGTTGACTGGGCAAACTTCTTGTGTAAGGCATGAAACTTGGTATGGATGGTCTTGAGAACATATTAGGACTATGGAGAGCATATGAGGCCTTTGGAGCTCACCCATCTTGATGAAAATGGAAACCCTAATTGGAGGTTCATTGCTTTAGGAGAGAGTTTGTCTGGTCAACTCTTGGGCATCCTTGAGCAAATTGGGGATCTCAATGAACATATGTTGAGTAAAATGGGAGGGAAAATTTTGGGGTACAAAAGCTGCCCCTGTTCAATCTTCTTAAGCCTGAGGATGTAGATTGGTTGGTCTTCCTTTCGTGATCTAAAGGTGGAAGATGATTGAACACTAGAGTACCCATAAATTTGCATTTGCATGAAGTAATACTGATCGATGATATCGGGAATGGGCTTACAGATGCCATTTGGGAGGCGACGGAGAATCGTTAGAGATGGGCTTAAAGATGCCATCCTGAAATGATCGGTTGCATAAGAAATTCCTTGGCGAGAATTTTTGTACCTGCTGTTGAGGGGGACTTCACCAGGGAATATGGATTTACGTCCTGGGAGATAGAGTATAGGAGCTTTGGTTGTCAACTACTCTACTGGGGAATTAACTCCTGATTGAGGAGGTGGGGAGTAAGCTGTATATCTGGTTAGGGTCCAGGATACACCGCAGCTTACTGGGGAAAGGTGAGATCGACCATATCTAGTCGGGTCCAGGTCTTACAATGTTGTAAACTATTGTCTGGAGATAAGAGAGAAGGAACCTGGATAATAGGATTACTTCGAAATGAAAAGCCTGGATGGTAGGGCTATGAGAAGGAACCTGGGTCGTAGGGTTACTTCAAAATGAAAGCTTGGATAGTAGGGCTATGAGAAGGAACCTGGGTTGTAGGGTTACTTCGAAATGAAAGCCTAGATAGTAGGGCTATGAGAAGGAACCTGGATAGTTGGGTTACTTAGAAATGAAAGTCTGGATAGTAGGGCTATGAGAAGGAACCTTGGTCGTAGGGTTACTTCGAAATGAAAGCCTGGATAGTAGGGCTATGAGAAGGAACCTGTGTCGTAGGGTTACTTAGAAATGAAAGCCTGCATAGTAGGGATATAAGAAGGAACCTGGATAGTAGGGTTACTTTGGGATGAGAGCTGGGATAGTAGGGCTATGGGAAGGAACCTGGATATTAGGGTTACTTTAAGATGGAAGTCTGGATAGTAGGGCTATGGGAAGGAACCTGGATAGTAGGGTTACTTCGAGATAAAAGCTTGGATAGTAGGGCTTATGAGAAGGAACCTGGGTCGTAGGGTTACTTCGAAATAAAATCCTGGATAGTAGGGCTATGAGAAGCAACCTGGGTCGTAGGGTTACTTCGAAATGAAATCCTGGATAATAGGTCTATGAGAAGGAACTTGGATAGTAGGGTTACTTCGAAATGAAAGCCTGGATAGTAGGGCTATGAGAAGGAACCTAGGTCATAGGGTTACATCAAAATGAAAGCCTGGATAGTAGGGATATGAGAAGGAACCTGGGTTGTAGGGTTACTTCGAAATAAAAGCCTGGATAGTAGGGCTATGAGAAGGAACCTAGATAGTAGGGTTACTTCGGGATGAGAGCCAGGATAGTAGGGCTATGGGAAGAAACCTAGATAGTAGGGTTACTTCAAGATGAAAGCCTGGATAGTAGGCTTATGGGAAGGAACCTTGATAGTAGGGTTACTTTGAGATGAAAGCCTTGATAGTAGGGCTTATGGGAAGGAACCTGGATCGTAGGGTTACTTCAAGGTGGAAGCCTGGATAGTAGGGCTTGTGGGAAGGAACCTGGATACTAGGGTTACTTCGAGATGAAAGCCTGGATAGTAGGGCTTATGGGAAGGAACCTGGATCGTAAGGTTACTTCGAGGTGGAAGCCTGGATAGTAGGGTTTATGGGAAGGAACCTGGATCGTAGGGTTACTTCAAGATGAGAACCTGAATAGTAGGGCTATAAGAAGGAATTTGGATCGTAGAGTTACTTTGTTTGATCATGTAGATTAATTGACCCGTTTGGGTTTCAGGAACTGATTTTCCATTAGCTGTCTGCAGATATGACATGTATAACTGCTGGAATTGTTGGTGATAATTGTCTTTCCTGAAAAGATAACAGGGTTAACTATATGCGATGCATGGAATGTTGTTCTGAGATGATGTTCTCAAAACAAATGAGATTATGTTTGTTATGTGATATGTATTCGCACGCCATGATGTATGAGCATGTGATTCTATTAAGACATGTTCGAGTCTGGGAAAGTAAATCCCCGACTACTGCTGGAGAGTAAAGAATTCCTAACTGTTGTAGAGAATTGTGGTTTTTCTACTTTTGCAGGGATGATGAACGGAAATGATTATGCTGGAGGATTACTCCATGTTGTTTGTGAATATTCTGCCAGGGAGAGACTCTATTTGAGAATAGATCTGCGGGGGAAAAACTCTGTTGGAAGGTGAACTTCCGTAACTGAAGTAATAAGCTCTGTTGGGGATTGAACTTCTGTATTCCGAGAAATAAACTCTGATTGGGAGATAAAATTTATGGCCCGCTCGCGATTATGAAATTCGGCTGGGGGATATAGATGTCAGGTTTCTGAAAGACCCTGGCTGGGGAGATTACTCCCTGTTTTGGGAAAGCTGATATCAATGCTTTGATTATATTTACTCTGTGGGGAGTATAGATGTTACAAAGTCGTATGTAATGATGACTATGCTCTAAAGCTGTCTCTGCCCTGGTACCTGTTGGACAGAGTAACTGTTGGGTTTTACATTTCTTGTTTTTTCCCCTGTTTCTTAAGTTACGAGCATTTGTCTTTTCGTTTCTTATGCAAATATTTATGAGCAGCAATTATATTCAAATGCATATGTCAAGAATAAATCATTGGACGTTCTTGCAAAACAAAACAGAAAAGGAAAAAATTCATAGTTTTTTTTTGTAAAAATGATTTATATTGATTTTCGAAGTTGGCCTGTAATCGACGTTTTTGTACAAGGAGACTGACGCTCTAGTAAGAGAACGCCGTTGTAAAAAAAAGAAGTTACACAATATTGTGTAAAAAGAAAAACACTATGTGCAACAATCCCAATGGGTTCCAACTCTGCTATTGCCCCTATGTCTTCGAGCGTCTCATCACTTTGCTGCTTGTCCGAAGCTGATTAGATTGATCGGTGTCGTTCGAGCTTGATAGTTGATAATAACGTCTGATTGCAAGGTAATCTAATGGGACATAGTGACACGCTTTACATCCCTAACTTTTGCCTGGACTTCCCTTTCGGGTTTTTAGTCCACTGGGATACCCTTTTTTGCCCAAGCCTCCTTTTCAGGTTTCCGACTTGCCGGGTGTACATATTTTTCATTTTCATCCCTTATTTTTGCCTGAACCCTTTTGGTTCGCCGGGAAGCCCTTATTTTTTCCTAGGCCAGTCAACCTAGCAGGTCTTTTATCATGCGTAATATCTTTTCACTATGTCTGCATTGACCCGGTGAGGAAGGTCATCACCGTCCATGGTAGTTAGAATCATAGCTCCACGTGAGAAATTGTTTTTAACCACAAATGGCCCTTCATATGTGGGAGTCCATTTGCCACTGGGATCACCTTGCGACAGTATGATGCGCTTGATTACTAGATCCCCGACTTGATATTCCTGACGTCTGAATTTTTTGTTGAAAGCCTTGATCATCCACTTTTGATACGTCTGACCATGACAGACAACAGTAAGTCTCTTCTCGTTGATCAAATTTAGTTGATCAAGTCGAGTCTGGATCCAGTCGTCTTTGTTTAAACCTGTATCCTTCATAATCCTTAAAAAATGAATCTGGACCTCGATGGGTAGGACTGCCTCCATGCCATATACAAGAGAGTAGGGTGTTGCCCCTGTCGACGTCTGTGCTGAGGTACGGTACCCGTGAAGAGCGAATGGTAACATCTCATGCCAGTCTTTGTATGTCACTGTCATCTTCTATATGATCTTTTTAATGTTTTTGTTAGCCGCTTCAACAGCACCATTCGTCTTAGGCCGGTAGGGAGGAGAGTTATGATGCTGTACCTTGAATTGCTTACAAAGATCGATGATCATCATGTTATTGAGATTTGTACCATTATCAATGATAATTCTCCCTGGCACACCATACTGACAGATCAGGTTATGCCTGATAAACTGCGCCACAACGTTCTTGGTAACAGTAATAAAAGAGGCAGCTTCAACCCACTTTGTGAAGTAATCGATGGCTACCAAGATGAAGCGATGCCCGTTGGAAGCGGTAGGCCTGATTTCTTAGATCATGTCAATTCCCCACATTGCAAAGGGCCACGGAGCTATCAAGAAATTCAAAGGAACCGGAGGCACATGCACCTTATCAGCATAAATTTGGCACTTATGACAAGTTCGGGTGTGCTGATAACAATCTGCTTCCATAGTGGACCAGTAGTATCCGGCCCGTAGGATCTTCTTAGCCATGGTATGTCCACTTGAATGGGTTCTGAAAGTACCCTCATGTAAATTTGTCATAATCTTCTCTACTTCGCTCTTGTCTACACACCGCAGTAAGGTAGAGTCATGATTGCGCTTGTAGAGGATTCCATTACCGAGGAAGAATTTCACGAAGAACCTTCTCAGAAATTTCTTATCATTGACAGATGCCCCTTCGGGATACTCTTGCGTATCTAGGTGCTTCTTCACTTCATGAAACCAGGGTTTGTCTGCCACCTCTTCGGTATCAATCTCACAACAGTGCGCTGGTTCATCCAACCTCTCAATGGTGATTCGGGGAGCTTCGTTGTCCCATCTGACTTTGAACATGGAAGACATGGTAGCTAGTGCGTCTGCTAACTGATTTTCCTCTCATGGGAAATGTTCAAAGGTTACCTCCTCAAAGTGCGGGAGCAATTTCAGTACGTGCTCTTTGTATGGGATGAGATTCAGATGCTTCGTATCCCATTCGCCTTTGATCTGACTTATCACCAAGGCTGAATCCCCGAAAACGCTCAAGAACTTGATCCTCAGGTCAATAGCAGCTTTGAGACCCAAAATGCAGGCTTCATATTCTACCATGTTGTTAGTGCAGTTGAAACATAATCGGGCAGTGAAAGGAGTATGATAGCCCTCAGGAGATATGATTACAACGCCAATGCCATTACCGAGTGCGTTTGAAGCTCCATCAAAAACCATAGTCCATCGGGATCCCTCCTCAGGTCCTTCATCCGGTCCAGGTTCTTCGTATTCAGTCACCAGCATAATGTTCTCTTCCGGGAACTCAAAATTCATAGACTGGTAGTCATCCACGGCCTGATGAGCCAAATGACCAGCCAATACACTTCCCTTAATTGCTTTCTGGGTGGTATATTGTATATCATGTTTAGTTAAGATCATCTGCCATCTTGCTATTCTTCTGGAAAGAGAGGGCTTCTCAAAGATGTATTTGATTGGGTCCATCTTAGATATCAACAGAGTAGTGTAGGTCAGCATATACTGTCTTGGTCGGCAAGCAGCCCATGCCAAAGCACATCAAGTTTTCTCGAGCAGTGAGTATCTTATCTCACAAATAGTAAACTTTTTGCTAAGGTAGTATATTGCATGCTCTTTTCAACCAGACTCGTCATGTTGCCCCGACACACACCCCATTGAATTGTCTAGCACTGTTAAGTATAATATCAAGGGTCTTCCTTCAACTGGAGGCATCAGAATTGGCGGTTCTTTGAGATATTCTTTGATCCTTTCGAAAGCCGCCTGACACTCGTCATTCCACTTTACCACCTGATCTTTCTTTATAAGCTTGAAGATAGGCTCACAAGTAGCAGTCAGATGTGAAATGAACCTGGAAATATAATTTAGGCGTCCTAAGAAACCTCTAACCTCCTTCTCTGTACGGGGAGCCGACATCTCTTGTATGGCCTTTACCTTTGCGGGGTCTACCTGAATACCTTTGTAACTGACGATGAAACCCAGAAGCTTACCAGACCTTACCCCGAAGGTGCACTTGTTCAGATTCAACCTCAGCTTGTATATCTTCAACCTGTTGAACAACTTTTGTAGATGATCCAGGTGTTCCTCTTCAGTTTGAGACCTGGCTATCATGTCATCAACATAAACCTCGATCTCATGGTGAATCATATCGTGGAACAAAGCGACCATGGCTCGCTGATAGGTTTTCCCAGCATTCTTCAACCCAAAAGGAATCACCTTGTAACAGAAGGTGCCCCACTGTGTGACGAAGGTTGTCTTCTCCATGTCTTCAGGAGCCATCTTGATCTGGTTGTAGCTAGAGAAACCATCCATGAAGGAGAAGATTTTGTGCTGCGTGATGTTGTCAACCAAAACATCAATATGGGGAAGCGGGAAGTCATCCTTGGGGCTTGCCCTATTCAAGTCTCTGTAATCCACACACATCCGTACATTTCCTTCCTTCTTAGGTACCAGAACGACGTTAGCAACCCACTGCGGATAGGAGGTGACAACTAAGAACCCTGTGTCGAACTGCTTCATGACCTCTGCCTTGATCTTCTCTAACATTTTAGGGCACATACGGCGAACCTTCTGTTTAACCGAAGGACAATATTCTTTAGTCGGTAGGAGGTGTACCACGATATCAGTGTCTAAACCAGGCATGTCTTCATATGACCAGGCGAAGATCTCAACATAATCGTGCAACATCTGTATCAACCACTGTTTGATCTTAGTCTCCAGATTTGCACCGATCTTGACTTCTCTTCTGTCCTCCTCCGTGCCCAAGTTTATCATCTCAACTGGCTCTTTATGAGGCTGTATAGCCCTCTCTTCCTGCTGTAATATTCTAGCAAGTTCTCCAGGTACTTCACAATCGTCCTCACCTTCGTCCTCGGCTTGGTTGATTGAATTTTCGAAGTCATAACTGGCAATAACAAGACTGTTATCAATGGGATCCAGGGTGGATATGGATCTTCAGTTTGATACGTGAGTGTGTGTAAGAGTATAGCTGTATTGATAAAGTAAAGGTAGAAAAGAAAAACAGAGAGCGCAAAATTTAAATGTAAAGAAACGTCCAATATTTTATTGATGATACATGAAATGACATATAATAACCCTCACAGATAGTACCAATTAAGCCTCGGGTAAGACACAAGGCCATAAAGTTTAAATTGTTTATTACAAACTTAGAAAACAAGTAGGACAATTACTGTAGAATAAAAGAAACTGGTATAAAATCCCTAGTCGTCTAGTTACTCGGTCTATTGTTGGTAGTCGGGTATATCCAGCTGTCAATTTCAGAGTCTACTTTACTGTCTTCAATAGCATTGACACCACGATTGCTAATGTGTAGGGGAGGTCCTCCAGCTCGAGCGTTTCGAACAGCCCTTTGAGCTCCTGAAGTAAAGCCCAAACCAAACATGTCAGTTTTGTGAGTAAAATCAGGGAGCTGTCCCCAGTTGGTACACCCACCTTCTTCAACTACCGCTCTGGCGTCTTTGAGAGAAGCCATCTTCAGAGGAGGTTTGGTGCCGGTGGTATTCTCAGTTGATGCCAAAACCTAGGGAAACTCTTCAAAGTTTTGAGAAGGAGTATTTATGAATTCCCCGTCCATCTCCACATACCTGAAGGAGTTCAGGTGGCTCACCATATACTCCTCTTCGCCACGCACAATGATAATCTTCCCCTTCACCAGATACTTCAACATTTGGTGCAGTGTAGAAGTAACAGCCCCAGCTTCATGGATCCAAGGACGACCCAACAAACAAGAGTATGACGGCCTGATGTCCATTACATAGAAGGTGGACTCAAAGGTCTGAGAGCCTACCTTGACAGGGATGTCCACCTCTCCATGCACCATTCTCTTTGACCCGTCAAAAGCCCTTACCACAATGTTACTAGGATTTAAGGTCAACCCTTCACAATCCAACCGATCAAGAGCCTTCTTAGGCAGAACATTCAGTGAAGACCTAGTATCCACCAGCACATGAGCCATAATGGTGCCCCTGCATTCGATCGAGACATGCAAAGCATCCATATGCTTCCTCCCTTTCGGTGTTAAGTCGGCATCTGAAAACCCCAGCCCATTGTCAGCAGTCAAGCTGGCTACACAGTCTTTGAATTGACCAGCCGAGGTCTCTTGCAACACATGCACAGTCTTGAGGAATGCGATCAAAGCCTTCGCATGGGCCTCAGAACACAACAACAGAGACAACATGGATATCTTCAAGGGGGTCTTCCCCAGCTGCTCAACCATTGTAGTCGCTCTTTTTAAATATTTTTATTATTTCCTCTATATCTTGCTTAGAGGCTTCTACGACAATCTTTCTAGGTGCCTCCGTCCGGGAAGGCTCACCTATAGCTTCTTTGCCTCGGGTCACAGATGAATCGACGGCAGGAGTAACAATTGGAGTAAGAACAAGAGTAGTAGTTGAAGTACCGGTAGGAATAGCAGGTGAAATAACAACTGGCTTATTGACAGTCTTCGGGGAAATCTCGGGAGAGAAAACCCTTCCACTTCTGGTAATCTTATTGGTCTCGACAATGTTACTGACATCGGGATCAGCCTCTTCATTCTTCAGATCTTGTTTAACGCCATGATAGTAAGCATTGGCGCCATAATGCCAAGGGACAGCTTTGTCCGAGGCGTATGGGACAAGACCAGGAAAAGTGATTATTAACGGAGCAACTCTCGGAGCAGGTGTAATCCTAACAGGTCTTCTCGAGGAGACCTTGGAAGGATTGGCGGAAATGGTTATAATAGAAACATCTTCGAACGAAACAGTTGGAATCAAAGTTTTCTCGAACAAAATTTCTCTGCTGTCCATCAGGCGCTGGACACCTGTCTTCAGCAAATAGCAACCAGAAGGCAGAGATGAACACATGTGGCAACCTTCACCACAACCCATAAATAAATCGGCCAGTAACAAATTCTTCTTAACAGTTATAAGGGGAGTAGAAACTTTACCGACTGAGGTCACAAACAGATCGGTATCAACAACATTAACTCCTTGGTTGTGCTTAGGAATGGGAGCAGTTATGACATTGGGATTCTCCGGAGCATCAAACTCAATCTCCTTGGCATCAATCAGATCTTGTACTTTATTTCTCAGAGCCCAGTAGTCATTTGTATCGTGGCCAGGACTCTCAGAATAGTAGGCACACCGAGCGTTTGGATTGTACCAAGGAGACGTGGTATTAGGATTCTTGGGAGCCTCTTTCAAGGTTACCAAGTTGGATCTCAGCAGATGGGGTAGAACCTATGTCAATGTCATGTTAATCCGGGTAAACTTACTTTGTGGTATTTCTACCCTTTGCTGATTGTTGCGTTGTGGGGCAGCCACATGCATAGGTATCATTATAGCACTTACCGTCGGATGGTGTTCAGCTCTGCTCTGACCTCTCGGGCTATAAATGGCACTGGCCTCCTTCTTACCAGTGAAAGGCTTCTTTACTGAACTGGAAGAGGTGTCTTTCTGTATTTTACCGCTCTGGATCCCAACTTCTACCCTCTCTCCAGTTAATATCAACTCAGTGAAACCAGCTGACGAGCTTCCAATCAAATGATTAAAGAATGGACCAGACAGCGTCCCAAGAAACATGTCAACCAACTCCCTGTCAGATAAGAGGGGTTGGACTCTCCCAGCCAAGTCTCTCCACTTCTGCGCATAGTCCTTTAAGCCTTCACCTGCACCCATGGACATACTCTAGAGTTGAGTACGAGTAAGGGCAAGGTCGGCATTATATTGATACTACTTATAAAAAGCAGTAGCCAAATCCTCCCAGTTTCAGACATTGGTTCCCTCCAGTTGGTAGAACCATTCAAGCTGAGTCCCTGATAGACTGTCTTGAAAGAAGTGAACCCACAAGTTTCTATCAGTGGTGTGGGGCTGGATCTTTCTTACATAGGAATGGATATGGAGCTTTGGGCAAGACACCCCATCATATTTTGCAAAAACCGGAGCCTTAAACTTCTGCGAGATGACCACTTCCGACACCAATCCCAGTTCTCCAAAGTCCAACCCAGGTATTCTCTATACTTCCATAGCGCTCAACCAATCTTCTTACTGCTTTTATCTATCTTCAGTGGGAGGATATTGCTTATCATTTTAGTCGGTATCATTGTTAGAAACTTCAGGACTGGGGTCCTCCTCCCTTGTCTCCCTCTCTTGATTCTCCCCTTCTTTGGACGAGGAGGTCAGATCGACTAGTTACTTCAGTGACCCTTTGAATCTCCTGCCTATATTAATGATACCAACGGGCTTCTTCTTCTTCTTCTTCTTCTTCTTCTTCTTCTCTTTCAGGATGAGGGCCTTCAGATCCTCCTGCCCTTTTGCTAGAGTTATGAACATCTATTGGAATTGGGCATTTTATGCCTGAAGATCTTTGATATTTTGTTCAGAAGACATTTTTGCTGAAATAAACAGCGAAGAAGATGAGAAACCTGTAATGGTACTTGTTTAATCAATGCTATTGATGGGACGCGTATGCAATGATTTCAAGGACTTTGGGAAATTCAAATTTGCGAACAAAAATGAAACAAAGATTTTATTAGTAGAATTAAAAATACAATTGCCTTTTAGGCGTTACAATTGAAAATTCTAAAAACTAAAAGAAATCAAGTTTCCCACGGATGCTTCCTCTTTGTGCCGAGATAGACATTAAGGCTTCTTTCCTCATGAAGTTGCTTTGTGAGTTCTAAAACTTTCTTCTCCTGGGCATAAAACTGGTCCCTATAAGTATCGCGCTCATTCTTTTACTGAATCCAAGACCTCTGTAGTTCTTCAAGATCGGTGGGCATATCAGGATGAAGAGCCGTGTACGAAATATCCCCTTCAATAATGGGCTACACACTCACTGGTAAGACAGCTATGTAGGGCATCATAAGTTTCTGAGCGCGAGCTTGTACCAATTTGAGATAAGGTTCCATAGGAATGGAATTCTTCGGCCCCAAAGTCTTGGCGTCAGATCTGTTTACCATGCCTCAAGCTAGTATGAATCTCTGGCGATACGCTTGAACATCATCCTCATAGTTAAACATAATGCCCTGGATAAGTATCTCATGAGGACCATCCCTTCAAGAGTAACCAAATTGTCGCAGATCCAAACAAGGATTGTAAGTTATGCCTCCCCTAATTCCAAGTAGTGGGACATTAGGGAACTCTCCACAGTGGTCAATAATAGAAATATCTCCCATAAATCAGGAATACCAGAGAATATCCGCGTGCGAAAGTGACATTATCCTTTGCGACCAACCCAAACCTTCTTCATTCTTCAACACTGACTTAGGGAGGTGATAAATAAACCACCTCGACAGTAATGGCATGCAGCACATAAGAACCCCTCTTCTCTTCATGGTACGAGTATGAAGAGCAAGCAAGATATCTCTGAGCAAGGTATGCACAGGGTTGCGATGGAGGAAGATCTTGATAGCATTCACATCTATGAGTAAGTCTGGATTATGGAACAATACTAACCCATAGATTAGAAGGGCTAAGACCTCCTCAAAAGCCTGAAAGTCCAAATCATCCCAAAATAGTTGAGCCTTATCTATTAGGAACTTGGCTAGAAAACCCTTGACTCCGCTTCTTGTTTCCCAATTGGATACCACGTCAGCCCATTTCAGATGCAAAGCTGAGGCAATGACTTCTGGCTTAGGAACCTCTTCTAAACTGGTGAAAGGCATCGGGTCAAGAATGGGTAGATTCAATAACTGAGAGAACTCTTCCATGGTAGGCACCAACTGATAGTCTGGAAAGCTGAAGCATGGTACACCCATCATATTTACATTAAAGCTTGAAGTAACCAGGTTAAGAAGTCGACCATGTCTCTTAGTGAATGAAGAAGTTTCAGGAACCCTTGATACTAGCTCCTTGAGCTGGAGAAGTATTCTCACAAAGCTAATTCGGATAGTGTTTCTACGAGCGGAAGCCATGATCTGCAAAATGAAACAAAGATAAATTCCCCTGGTCCTTGAAATGGTTAGTGTAATGAGAATGGATGCTATGTTATGATGCATGATGCTATGTTCAAACAGAGTAAATCACACACACAAGCAAATCACATAATAGACCTTAGGTTCAAAGGCTTGCATAAGGTTTAAAGGTAAGTACCCTCTTGAAGTTTAGTTGGTTTCAAACCTGTCTTAGAAAAGTAACCGGGTTCTAAGGATTCTCAATACCACTGATCATCCTTTATCGGGCATTGTTTCAGGTCAGGCAATCTTTTCTTGCAGCCGGAATATCCCGAAAGTCTGATCTCAATGAGTGTAGCATCGAGTATCAACCAATCCTCAGCTTTATACCGAGGCCAGCTATCTCACTACTTTCTAATGGCTAAGTTTGTTCAACTAAGGTTCTAAAGTCCGTTAGTGCTTTACAACACCACGCGTCGGCCCCGTATTCTCCTCGTTTCCACACGAAGGATACCGGTACCAACCAAAGTGTCACACCAACACAACCATCGATTAAACCATATTGGTCTACACCGTACAATCTCCATGATCTATTGCTATTTACCTAAAGAGTGTCCCTAGATCCGGGTGTAGGATCTTCAATAATACCCAAGCAAAACCCTTAAAGATAAAGCAGGCAAAGCAAACAAGAAAGCAATTTTAAAAATGACCTAGATCCTAAGGTATACCCCACTTTATATATTCCCCAGAAGAGTCTCCAGTTCTATGATGTGTTGGCAGAGCCGACTGTTATACTGGTTTGCATTTTGTATTCGCAAATGTCGCGGTAAGCAAGAGTCGCCACCGACTTTTATTTCATCCAACAAAGGAAAAGGAAAAAGAACAGAAAAAACCTTTTTTGAGATGTTTCTGAGTACGGGGGGTAGATTATAGAAAGGGAAGGTGTTAGCACCCTTTCTATCTATGGTTTTCCACGGGCTCTTAGGTACTTGCTCATTTTTTAAATTGCATGTGTGTGCTTGTTTTGAAAAGTTTTTATTTACTTCGTGATAACCCTTGCATCGGTCCTCAAGAGTGTGACGAAGTTGTTTTGAAAACTATTTTGAAAAGTGTTTGTGTGAAAAGTTTTTGTTTTGAGCAAGTACTTAAGAGTTTTCTACCTACTCGAAAAAAAGCATGTTCATTTTCGTTTCCTTTAGACAGCGCTATCCTACTATTAGGGAGTAGGTAGCTCCGTCGTTGGAATTTTAAAGGGACGTTCGAAGGGACAAAATGGTCTCTGAAGGCAGCAAGTAAGGATACCTTAGCATTTCAAAGGGACTATCATCATAAGATCAATTTATAGGCAACTCGAGAGACAAGTAGGGACTATGATCTTTATGACGACTTTTGAGATCACGGGTCATTACTAAGGTATCCCTACGTTCGAGGGACACGACCATTATTTCTGAGGCAACCAAGTGGGGGAAACCCTAGGAGTGAGCATGTGCAAGTGTGATTTTTTCCAGTTAATTATCTTTGCACAATTAGGGTTGTCTACCGTTTTAAATTGATTTATCTTGCCATTCAATCCTATTATCCATACATCTAGCATTTAATAGTTGCGGAAATTAAAAGCGAAAAAGAAAAATCTACGCTATTATAGGGCTTTTGGACAGATACACCAATATTTGACTGAAAAATAAAGATGCAGAAATTTAAAATCCTAATTAATCTATTACAAACTTAGAACAGTTACAATAATCTGAAAATTAATAAATACGCGCGCGAAGAATTGAGACGGGAATGGCAAAAATATATTTTGGATTTTTAAGAAATGAAATTAATCTTGCAAATTAACCTAATCTCTATATTTTTTTAATTATGTAAAAAAAGTTTGTAAGTTAACCTAATTTTCCATTGAATTTTAATTACAAAAAAAGGAATTTGAATTAATCTAATTAAACTAATTAATTAATAGTAATTAAATATTTTATGAAAACCAAACTAAATCTAATTTTTTAATGATTTTCTGATTTTTCTGATTTAATTAAAAAATAATTTTTATTGTGAAAATGATTAAAATAACAAAATAAAAAAAACAAATAAAAAAAGAATTAAAAAAGAGAAATATTTGGGCCTGGAGTGATGAAGCAAACTGGGGGGTGCATTGCCAAATTTGCGTTAGGCCCAGAATGATGGCCCAGAGTCTGGCGCCTGATCCAGTGAAGTCATCTACTGAGGACTCATGATGGACCTGCGTATGCTGGGCCTTGGATCTGGCTAGAGATGGATCCAGAGGATGAGATTAGAGGGTGCGTGATGATCTTCAGCAGGTGAGGTACACTGGATCTAGAATTGGAAATTCAGAAAATACAAAAGGGCTGGACCTGGGATCGAACCCAGGTCCTCCCTCTCATACGTCCACTCCCCTTGCCATCTGTGCTGGTTAGTCAATCGTGTATATAATAACAATAATTAAATATAATGGAAAGTAAGGACAACTGCTGAGTTGTCAAATGCGAGCCAGCAAGTGGGGCCCCTGTGATTCAAATAAACCAATCAAACAAAGAGAGATAAAGAACTATTTGCAAAGAACAAATGAAATGCTGTCTTTTTTCCATGCCATCCGGTTGACTGATGACTGGCCAGTCTAACCACCGGAGATGGTGGTTTCCACCGTCTTCTCCGGTGAGGTCGCCTGAAAAGTCAAACAAATGAAAAAACAAACAATGCTATATGTCTTAAAAAAGTCCCCTGAATTCGAATTTGGCCTCTAAAAATGCTAATTCCTCACGCATTATTGAGTTTTCGTTGGAAACCCTAGCGACGATCAAACATGGCAAAGTGTAAACCCAGGCCCTATTTCCCCATGTAATACGTCAAAAAGAAAGAAAATTAAGATTCAGTTTAGAAACCTCTGAGTGTTTCAGGCGTGTGTGAGGGTTGATTTGTCTTCCTGGGAGTCTCAGGAGGAAGATAGAGTGCCTAATTCTGATTGAAAGTGGCTGAAACGTGAGTTTTTGATTGCACCACTTTTTGATATGTTTGCAAACTTGTTCTTGGTTTTTTGAGGCAGTCTCTCCTATCCTCTAGGTTTGGGATGATTGAGCTTATGTATGGTAGCATATTAGATCAACCTAAATGGAAGGAATATCATGCTTTGATGATAAAATATTCTCCTTTCAAATATTTGATTTTTGGACCAAATCTACTCTTGCTCTCTCCACGAATTTTCCTTGACATGCCAGCACATCTTACTCCTTATTTTGATGAGAAAAAGATTTGAAATCAAATCTCACATTATTCCGTTTATTCACTTTATTTAATTTTTCATTCTATTGCATAAAATATCAAAAATAAATAATATAAATAATAAAATAATGTAAGAATGGACTCAAAGGTAATGGGCCCTGTTGGAAGTGAGATGTAAGCACAAAATGTTGGGCCCATTTGCCAAAAAATGCAATTTTGGGCATTGTTGACTTTTGACAATTCTCCAAAAATGGCCAACTTTGACAAGGCATATCTCCTTCAATTTTGACCCTAAGAGGGTGTTCTTTGACTTTTTAGAAAGCTTAGGATGTCCCGTAAACAACCTTTTTTGTTTCATTTCAACTGGATCTTCCATGCTCATGTAAGAAGCTTTTACCCAAAAGGTGTTTTTGTTGACTTTTTGGAATGACCTATAATGTCTGAATTTATATCTTTTCATGAGTGAATTTTTTGAACTTAAGGACTGAAGATGAGTTTTAGGGAATTGAATCCTATTCTAAATGAGCCTTGTATGGAAAATTTATGATAAAGTATGAAAAAGTTATGCTTGGGCAAAATTTGGTTGACTTTTTCCTAAGAAATCCTAATTTAGCAACTTTTGAGTTTTGATGAATTAGGAGCATTCCTTGGGGAATCACAATCAACCCTTGATCAAATGATGGATATCACTTCAAAATGTTTATGTTGACCAAAAATATTGAAGTTTGTCTGTATGGGGGCCACAGTTGACTTTTGACCTAATATAGTTGATTTTCAAGCATCTGAGCAGTTGATTGGGCAAACTTCTTGTGCAAGGCATGAAACTTGGTATGGATGGTCTTGAGAACATATTAGGACTATGGAGAGCATATGAGGCCTTTGAAGCTCACCCATATTGATGAAAATGGAAACCATAATTGGAGGTTGATTGCTTTAGGAGAGAGTTTGTCTGGTTAACTCTTGGGCATCCTTGAGCAAATTGGGGATCTCAATGAACATATGTTGAGTAAAATGGGAGGGAAAATTTTGGGGTACAACAATTGGTAGTGGATGATTAAAACGTAGAGGTTTGCCTATGCAACATTTTTGCTTGTCATAGGATGGTTGAATGTTATGCTATCATTATTTCCCGATACTCGATTTGAACTTGAAGATTGCCAATGCAGGAGGAAGATTCACTAGAGGTTATGAAAGTACGCAGAGAGCTTGCCCCCATGTTGACTGTCTTTCCCTAATTTGTAGGTAGGGTCTTGGAGGAGATTCTCATTGATATGATCTTGGAAATAGTTTGATCATAATATGAATGACCCCGCTATTTTGTATTATGCCCCTGATTAAAAGACTCTTGAAAATGTTTGGCTTTGATTGAACCATTTTGAATAAACTCCTTTTGATTGAGCCTCTCAGTGGTTTTCCCCAATTTTCGAATTTTGAAAGATGTTCCCCTCACTCTCCAGGATCTGGAGGAGGAACCCTCATAAAGAACTTAGACCTCACCATGAACTTGACATAGATTTCCCCAAGTATTTGAAGTCGGAAAGTTTGTACTTGAAGTTGCTTGAAGGGGGATTTAGACCCTACGTATAGTAGGATGAAGTTGGTACGTACGACCCTAACATTTGAATCTTGGAAGGTTGCCCTTGATTATCAAGGCCTTGAAAGGTTTGTTAAAACAAGGAAACCGAGTCATACCCTATTGTGATATGACTTAATTAAGGAAATTCTCTTTTGAAAGGTATGCCCCTGATTGAACAATGCTTTGAAATTTGATTCGAGTTAATTGCATTTCAGAATGATCGCCCCTTGTCAATAGTATCTTCATGTGGTATACCCCTATGATCATTAGTATATCCCCTATTTATAGGGTTCCTCTTAAACGCTTTTCCCCAGTTAGAAGATCCTTGGAAATACTGCCTTTGATTAGACCCTCTTTTGAAATCTCCTTGATGCTAAGTATTGATTCGTAGATAAAATTGTACATTTTGAAAAAGTAATCCTAATGTGATGCCCATGCAAGTTCTTGAAATCTAACTTGATTATGGAATAGAAATGGGTGATTAGAGATAGAGATTCTAATAAGCTAAGTGATTAATAATTTTAACAAACATAGAAGTCAGTTTAACACAACTCTTGCTGAATATGCTTTCATAGTGAACCTAGCTTCAATTAGGACTTTTAAAGGTTATAACGTGGCCATGGTTCATGGTTTAAGAAACAAAATATATAAGGCTCAAAATTTGTTTAGCCCACCCCATTCTCCTTGATTTTCTCCAATCCTAAGTTTAATAAATCCGACAGATAAGTTTAAACCCTAAGAGAAATTTCATAGTCGCGCAAATGATGAGAAGCGTAGATAAAGATCTATGCGCCGATGAAAAGCATTGATAAGATCCAAGAATTGATAAGATCCCAACATTAATGAGAAGCCTTCATGATTCTTGAGGTGGCAATCACAAGGTTGTTCTCTAATTTATTCGTTTTTAATCCCTTATTTTGCATGGACCAAATCTTTTGATTTCTTGTCCATCTGGATGCCCTAACTTTTGCCTAAGTCATGTTTTGAGTTCCTTTGACTTAAAGGTATTTCTCCCTTTTTTTTAATTTCTTTTTTTTGCTTTTGATTTTGAAAATTTGCGACTGTCACGCTGATTGTTGTAAGCTTCGTCTTCATTTTTTCCCTCGATTTTAAGTGTTGTATTAAGGAAGAAGATGTCGTCGACTTTGTCTTTGTTGATTCCTCAATCTTGGATGATAAATGTGAGGAAAAGGATGTGCTTGAACCTTTTCTTAGATCATTTCCTCAATGATGTATCGAGGAAAGAGATATGTTTGAACCTTTGCTTAGATCATTTCGATTCTCCTGGGGTTTGAATGCATCGTCGAATTAATTGAAATCTACCCTGCCCATGTTTAAGATTATGTTTTTTTTTAGAAAATAGAAAGAACTCCGACTTCTGGCTCGAGGGGGTTAACTACGGATTAACTCCTTACTTCTCCACTGTTTAGGAAGTGAAACAATGCCTTACATCGTCAATTAAGCCTTACTATTAAAAACCATACGTCAGTAAAATTCGATTATTTTGTATTTTCATCATTATCTATCGAAGTTTGTTAAAGTTAATTTAAAAATGGAAGAGAAGAGTGAAAATGGAAATTCGTTGGTTATTTGTGGAAAGCGATATAAGAGAAGATACAAATGGATCGATTTTAAAAACATGCATGCTTATCTTATTAGAATTATTGATCCAAAGATACAAATTTATAGCAAATGAAATTTAAGAACTAAGAAATCAAAAATTGAAATGATAAATGCCTAATGATATAGAGATAAGCCCCCTTGTTGATCCACTGATTTTATGGGATTCTTCTTAGTCTCTGGATTTGTCAAAGCAAGGGGTGATCGTTCACCAATGGGATCCCTTCTTCAAAAGTCAACTGCTTATTGTCGATCAAATCTTAAACCTTGTGTCTGAAACTCTAACATCTTTCTAGGGTATATCCTTGAGAGTTGGCATGATACTCGCACCAGTCATTTGCATCATACTTAGGCGGGAGTGTCCCATTCAGAGGATTTAGTGACTTCCTCTCTACCAAAGATGCCTTGAGTAAATGTTGTAGTAGTTGACTGTGCAGCACGGGAAGTGGATCACATCTCCTTGGTGGTAGTTTTTGTCTTACCCTTTGTTGGGCATATCCCTTATGTTGATAGGGTTGTTGCAGTTGCTATTGAGGTGGGGGAACTTTCCATGGTGATGGCATTTATGGTGTTGAATAGGCTTGTGGCTGGAATGACGAAGGGTTACCTTCACTCCTTAGTAATAATTGCATGATCAAGTTCATTTGAGTCTTTAACTGGTGGATATCTTCCTTCAACAGTTCTTGGCTTCTTTTGAGTTCCTCCATGGCTTCTTGAGACATGCTTTGAATTAGCTTGTGAGTATCGAGATCTTGCTTACTGAATCACAGTTGGATAAGGGTGGAAGTGTAAATGATACGAACTTTGTGCAAATGGATAAATATGAAAATGTATGAAAATGCTTGGGTATGTAAAAATAATTTTTACTTTTAGGTATGAAAAAAAAGTTTCATGGATATGCAATGTGACATAGACATAGTATGAGGGTAGACGTAGGGGTACCCTATACAGGTTTTATGATAGACATGACGATACCGTACATTGTCTCATAGATTGAGACAAGCAAAAACTCCTTAAGGATTATGGCAAATGAAAGAAGATGAGGAATTCTTACAGGCTAGGGATTATGACATATATGGAAGCCCTACGGGCTAAAGATAGTAGTGGATGAAGAGATAACCCTTGCGGGTTTACAGATTATAATGGGATTTGTGAAAGGTATACTTAGAAGGTAGGTTCTTAGTTTTGGCCTACGGATATTCTACCCTCCCCATAAGGTGGTTTCCTTAAGGGTATCATGAATAACACTAGAGGGAAAAGGCACAAAGGCCTCCCTTAAGTGGAGTCTCTTTATAAACCGAAACTATCGTCTCTAGGTCATGAAAGGTCTCATCATGAGTTTTTGGTTTAAAGGCCGTACAAAGAGTCATAAGTGTCATTCCAAAGTCCTACTTCCCAAGAATATGTATCTTGAGAGGTATTCCTTTTGCGGAATTCCATCGACTCTAGGAAAAGTCGTCACATAAACTCATAGGGTTGATGTAACCCCTTGGCTAATAGACGAACCTTCTTTCTAAGGGTTTTTGAAAAGATTTTTTTGCAAAATTTTAAATCCCACCATAGATATAATAATATGATAAAATATAATGAGCAGAATAAATGAATAAATAAAAATAATAAATAAAAAAGAAAAGCCCAAAAAATAAGAAAAACCCTAAAACATATAGGAAAGGCTTCTAAACCTAGGGTTGAGTCCCCAGTAGAGTTGCCAAATGTTGTAACTGGTTTTCAAATCAGAGTCGCCACCCTTAATTTTTATCCTAAGGAAGGGATTATAAAGGATAACCCTAAATAAGCCAGAGATTCTAGGTTGTTGACTCGGTTCTAGATGAAGGGAAGGTGTTATACACCCTTAATCTACCTTGTTCACAAGGTTACTGGGTTTAGAAGCGCGAGTTTTAGGAAATAGGGTTTTAATGTTTTATTAGGGGAACTCGCCACGATTTTCATCATATTCCTACGTATCCTCTTATGAGGAATCAGAGTCCCAACTCGTAGTTCATAGGGTTTGTGTTTTTTTATCGATTACGCAGATATTTTAATTCCCTCGTACTTAGCCCGAGTGTGTGAATAGGGGAGATTTTGGACCAAGTGCGCACTTAATTAAAATGTGATTCGTAATCCTTTTCTAAAATTAATTATTGAATTAATTTAATTTACGAAAACAACTTGTGGTTGGTTAAGTATTTTTTATGTATTAATTATAAAAAATATCTTATTTAAAATGTATGATTAAAAGATAATTTAAAGCAAATAAAATAAATAATAATTTATTTATGGGTTGGAAAGTAATATATTAGATTTATAATAAAAAAAATATATGTTAAAATTATAAATATATAAAATAGAAAATATAAAATAATAAAATAAAATAAAAAATAAAATAAATTAAAAATGCAGGGGGTGTGAATTACATTAGACTAGGAAAATAAGGAAGTGTTAATAGCATCGGCATGAATTTAGATATTGAATTCAGGCCCAAAAGATATGGGATACGTTTTTCATCCACGCAGTAAAATGGGGGGGTGTGTGAAGTAGGGTCCAAGTCTAGCTTTTGGATTTGGCCCAACAAGCCAAAGAGGGGTACGATTTATGCATTGGTTAGCCAAAATAAAACAGAGGGGGTGTGTGGGTAGTAATTAGGCCTAGCCCAAAAGGTTGGGGATCTGCTTAGACTCCGTGTGGGTGGGTATATCATAAGGCTATGGACATGCGCGTGGGGGATGTTGGATCTAGATCACGTGGACGTGATGGAGGGAGTATGGTAACGTTCATGGACCCACACATACTGGATCTCAGCAATATTATATTTTTCACTTTACAAAACAATATTGTATCATTCTTTCTGTTTATCCTCTTCTCTCTCTCTCCACGCCTCACTCGTTCTCTCTTCTCCTCCCACAACATAAAACCCTAAAGCCTAAATAAAACCTATGTCACCGCTATCACAATCCTAATCTCGGGCGGTGATCAAACCCCCAAACCCCACGATCTAACATACAAAATCAAAATCGCAACATCAATTAGGAAAAAATGCAAGAACATAAGTTAGGTTCTCGTTACCTTCCTCGTGAATCTGCTTATCCCTCTGCTTCCGTTGATTCTCTTTTCTCCCCTTTTGTTTTCGCAGGTGACAATGGTGATGGGAGAAACAACGATGATGGATGGTGCTGAGGATGAAACTCACGGTGGCGAGGCCTTCTTTTAATTTTCCTTTTATGTAGAATATCTTCTATCATATTTTGTAAATTCATTCCCATGTAATAATCTATTTCTCTATAAATTTTCCCCTTGTACATTTTCCCTCTTACTGTTTTATTTCTTAGGCTTTTATATATTTTTGATTTTGACGGTTTAGGAAATATAGTTAGTGTTTTATCGTTACTCTCTAATTAGTTTAGGAAATTAGAAATTGTATTATGCTTTTGTTTTCGGATTATGTATATTTTTTTTTTCTGTATTTGGTTTTGTATTAAGTCATTATGTTCTGGAAAATTAAATGCAAAGATATTGTTTCTGTTATGAGAAGTTTGTTTTGATGAATAATGATTTGATTTGGTTTTCTTAGTCAAGCGCTATTTTTTCTTAATGAATTCGTACATTGTTTGTTTAGGCGTTAGAACGAGCGTTACTATTCATCAATTCGTACAGTAAGTTCTTTTTCCTGTGATCTGAATCAATGAGCACTTTTATACTTTGGGCCTTGGCCTTGATTTGATTGGGCCACACGACATGAGTTTGGGCGGTGCAATTTGGAAGCTTCAACTTTTTTTTATCAGTAAACAAAACATAATTTTAAATAAGTTTATAACATAATGTTTTAATTATAATAAATTAGTAAAATTAATAGTAATTATTATAATAAAATAATAATAATAATAACAATAACAATAACAATAATAATAATAATAATAATAATAATAATAATGTTATAACAAAACTTTTTTTTTCAAAACAAATCTAAAAACTGAAATGGGCCATACTATTTTGGGCCTGCCAGTTTAATCTTTTTTTAATAAAATTAACAAAACAAATACCTTAATATCAATTCAAAATAAAAAATAAATAAAAGAAACACAATCTCTAAAAAAAATAGAAATGGGTCTGATGTTAATTATTGGGCTTTAAACAAAAAGGATTGTTTTATATACCTGTTGGCTCTTAAATTCGACACCCTTGTTTCATTAATATCAGCCATTAAAGCTGAAGGATGTTTTCGATCAGCTGGGTCTGTCGAAATGACCATCGAAAGATGACAATGTACTCAGAAGATTTCTTCCAAGGGAGAAGTTGGTTGCCTTCGACGTCGAAGGTGTTTCTCGTCGAAGATGCTTCTCGACGAAGATGTTCGATGGTTCAGAGTGGAACGGTTTGAAATTCAAGCGTTTGGAGGGAAAACGGTTTCCAGCGGTTACCAAGTGCAACGTGCAAAGATCTGGAGCGTCGAACATTGAGAACGTGCCAAGTGGAATCATCTCGAAGCAGTGTAACTGCCCGACGGTTACTTGGGATGTTTTAGTATAAATAGTAGTAGTTCACGCAGTTTCTCGCGTGTGTTCACAATTATATACAAAGTCACTCATATAGATTCGAGTACCCAGCGTGTGAGAAAGAATTGTTGAGAATGTATGAGTGAAACACCACTTTTATTAATCAAAGTCATTTACTTTTCCAGAAACTTTACTTGCTTTCTTCTTTACTTTCCCTGTCGAAGTCCTTTACTTCAAGCCTTCATTTATTTTACCAAGCCTATTTCTTCATGCAATTTACTTAAAGCCTCTTTATTTTATTGTCATTTAACCATTATCCAATTTAATCCAAACCTCAAAATCAACCTATGTCTTAGGATCAATCTGATCGATCCTGCGAGTAACCAAATAAGTAACCATTTGGAGGATCAGCGGTTGTTTACCAATAACCACGGTAAACAAATTGGCACACCTGGTGGGATTGTGTGTTGATTTTTGAAAATAATCTCATCTTTTTTGAGGAGTGTTGCATGTTATTGAGAAGTGGTAGAATATACACTAACGATACCAATACTGCCAGAAGAAGGGAAGAGATGGCGAATCCGCCAAACAATAACGAAATCCCACAAACAAATATGGGAGCAACGGTTATCCCGACCGTAAGTGAAGCGATAACCGCTGGTTCAACACCAGCAGTAACGGTCACAGCAACGGGGCCATTACCTCCGTTCACAGGCCCCAGAGTGCCTTTGGGAACTCCCCCACCAAGGGGAAATTTAGGCACAAGGCCTTTTGTTCCCCCAGGATTTATGACAGGCGGTCATAATCAAGAACCACTCTATGGCATGCCAACTTCTGACTTGGCTAGCCTGACGAATGTTGCGTCCACTTTTTCAGACCCTTTAGTGAGTGCCTCTTCGCCACTCCAAGGTTCTGGAGTAGGTATGGCGAATAGAAATAGGACCCAACTCTTAGGAGGAACGTCCCAAGTAGCACATGGCCTTACAAATGCCTCGACAGCAGTCTTGAGGCAACAAATGGACGAAAGCAACCATGATATGGTTCAAATGTTGGCACAAACTTTAAGTACAGTGCTGAACCCTCTAATACAAAACACTACTCAATCGAATCAGCAGATGACAGCGCAAATGACGTGTTTGGCTGATTTCTTTGGAGTACCCCAACCTATTCGACAGCCCCAAAGGGCGCAAATAAGGGGAAACCAGAGTGTGTTCTTAGAGGAAGAGACCACTATCAACCAGGTCCAACAGCCTGTCGAAGAAAACCTTAGGGCATGATTGGAGCAACCTGTCGAGGAACCTAGGGTAATAACCCCAGAGGTAAGGTTAGTTAACAGAAACCAAAATGCTGACGAAGTGGTTCAACATATCCAATACCAAAACATGGGTTTGGAAAATAATCTGGCAACCATGATCGAAAGGATCATGACTCAAAATGGGATGAACATGGGCTTTCGAAGGCCCAACTTCACATCCCCGTTGTCAGAATACGTGTTACAAACAGACTTACCTCCTAGATGTAAAGTCCCCAAATTCACTAAGTTTTCCGGGGACACGACAGAATCTACTGTCGAACACGTGGCGAGATACTTGATCGAAGCAGGAG
This sequence comes from Vicia faba, assembly GCA_948472305.1. Taxonomy (NCBI): domain Eukaryota; kingdom Viridiplantae; phylum Streptophyta; class Magnoliopsida; order Fabales; family Fabaceae; genus Vicia; species Vicia faba. Next base: position 1,226,758,241 of record OX451738.1, read on the forward strand.
ATATTTCGAATAACGAAAACCTGAGGATTAAGTACTTCCCAAGTTCTTTAACAAAGAACGCTTTTACTTGGTTTACAACTCTCCCCCCCAATTCGATCCACCATTGGACCCAGTTGGAAAGATTGTTCCACGAGCAATTCTACATGGGGCAAACCAAGATAAGCCTGAAAGAATTGGCCAGTGTAAAGAGACGTTACACTGAACCTATAGACGAATATCTAAATAGGTTTAGGTTGCTCAAAGCAAGATGTTTTACACAAGTGCCGGAACATGAGTTAGTCGAAATAGCCGCAGGCGGTTTAGATTATTCCATTAGGAAGAAGTTAGACACTCAATACCTGAGAGACATGGCCCAACTGGCCGATAGAGTTCGACAGGTAGAACGCCTCAAAGCTGAAAAAGCAAAGGCAACGAAAACTCATAAGAGAGAGAGGATAGCGTATGTTGAGATGGATGACGAAGATCCAGAATCCTTCGACGATACTATAACTGTCGAAGAAGGAGAAGTCGATTTAGCGGAACTAAAACAAGGGCCCCCATACTCTTGCAAACTGTTAGTCCCCTCAAGTGGGAAAAATCCCATTGGTCCAGAAAGGACCAACGATAGGTTCCCCAAAAAGACTTATAGTTTTGACATTACAAAATGTGATGAGATCTTTGACTTGCTTGTAAAAGATGGCCAAATGATAGTACCCCCATGGGTAAAAGTGCCTCCTCTTGATCAAAGAAAGAAGAGTGGCTTTTGCAAATATCATAATTTTTTGGGCCATAAAACTTCTCAATGTTTTCTTTTCAGGAATCTTGTGCAAGACGCTATCGAAGAAGGGAGGTTGAAGTTTGCTGACAAAACCCCCATGGCTGTCGACTCAAATCCGTTGCAGGCTGAAGCCCACTATGCTGAGCCTTCTGAGGTGAACGTGATCGAGGCATCCAGGAGCCAGCCGAAGAGGCCAGGAATCACAATGGTCGAAGTCTCAAAGGACCATATCAACATGCCGATCTTTGGCAGTTTTTCTGGGAATTTATCCAGAAAGACAATTGAAGCGGTTCAGAAAGCGGTCGAAAGCCCAAAGCTGGAGACCGTTGAAGCACAAAAAACTGGACCAAAACCCAGTTCTCACTTGGCCATAGTTCAAGGCCAGACGGAGAATTTGGAGATTCAAATGAAGCAGTTGACTCTTGCCAACAAAGATACAATGAATGTCAACATGGTCGAACTCTCTGACCCAAAAGCATCAGAGGAGGCCATGAGGCAAGAACAAGCTAACAAGACTGCTTTCCCTCGGGAAAATGAAAATCTGGCAGATTTCCTGCAAAGATGCCAGAAAAAGAAGTCAGAGGTGATGCTGTGTCCAAGATGCAGTTCGATCTTTGACAAAAAAGCTGCTGAGCATATTCAAGGCGTAAGAGCAGAAAATAAGAGAAGGGAAAATGTTGATCTTCGACATGACCCCAGAAGAGCCTCCCAAAGAGGTTCAAACCAAGAAAAGAGGCCATTGACTTTCAGGCCTCCAACTAATTTGCCAGTAGATACCTGGTACAAAACATCTGGTCGAAAGAGGCCAAGTGAGGAGAGATGGCACTCTTTCGACGTGCCAAGGGGTTCATATTTAACACAAAAGAAAGAGCCTCAAGTTGCTGCACCTAAAGTTGCACAAGTGTCGAGCAACTACAAAGGGAAAAATCCCATGTCTCGATCTCAATGGAGGAGATACCAAAGGAGACGAAAAGCTGAGAGGGAGGCTGCCAATGAACCAAAGGCAGAAACTAGTTCAAATGTTCCTCTAAGGAAGCAAAGGAAACCTCTGGAAAGAGAGCCGGTAACCAGCAGGCTAGTTTGGCCTAACCAAGGTGAAATTGAAGACGAAGATGGTTCTGAGTCTGATGATACTTTGGACATAATGGTGAATATAGTCTCAGTGCTGCCAAGAGAATTCAACCGACAGGTGGAGGTCGAAACAAGTGACTGGGAAGTGGAGCAAGAAATGGCCAAACATAGGCCAGTGTGCTATTTCGTCATGGATAATGGCACTACTGAGGAACAAAATGGGTTCTTCGAACCACCTACAGAGGCGATGAAAAATCACCTCAAGCCTTTATTTATAAGGGCTAAACTCGAAGAAACTACAGTGAATAAAATCTTGGTGGATTGTGGGGCAACCATCAACATTATTCCTCACTCTATGCTAAGGAAAATTGGCAAAAGGGATGAGGACATTAAGCCTCACAACATGGTCCTGTCGAACTATGAGGGCGGCATAGGGACCACTATGGGAGTGATCCAACTGGATATCAAGGTAGGATCTATCCTTCGACCAACAATGTTTATGGTCATATCGGCCAAACCTAACTACAATCTTTTGTTGGGCCGTGAATGGATTCATGGTGTTGGAGCTGTGCCATCATCAATGCAACAGAGGCTGCTCCTATGGCGTCCAGATGGGATGGTCGAAAACATAGAGGCAGATCAAAGCTATTACATGGGCGAAGTGAATCACCTAGGGCTGGCAGATTTCGACAAGAACTTGGCTCACATAGGGCCATGTCCAACACCTGACTTCGACTTGGCGCCAGCGCCAAATACTTTTTGTTCCCTATACCTGCACCCTGAGCATGGTTTTCAATGGGACAGAGAAGACTTGTCCCACATAGACTTCAGTGGGTTAACTGATATCCAACCAACTGGTTGGGGAAGTGAATTCAGTGATAATGACTGAGTCACAATCATTGAAGCGAATTTCGGCTTATGTAGCCGAAAGAAAGATGATAATGGCTCTCGAAGCCGAAGTAAAGTACATGGCCACACAGGCCAATGATCAACAGTTATCTGCTGCAGGTCCAGGAAAGGATTTCGATCCAGAACCTCCTGATATCATGCCAGAAGGAATGCAGGAACAGAGGCTCGACGCCATCTATGACGATGAGCCTTTGGGCTTCGAAAAGGACCCCTTGGCGAACAACATTAAAATGTTAGCGCAAGATCCTTTAGAAGAAATCAACTTAGGCGAAGGGTCAGAGAAAAAGCCAACTTACATCAGCGCCAAAATTGACCCAGAACTTAGGTTGGAAGTAATCCAATTGTTGAAAGAGTTCAAGGACTGTTTTGCATGGGATTACGACGAAATGCCTGGTCTCGACAGAGGATTGGTAGAACTTCAGTTGCCAATCAAACCTGGGAAGAAGCCAATCAAGCAAAGTCCAAGACGCTTCGCTCCAGAAATACTGTCGAAGATCAAAATGGAAGTCGAAAGACTGCTGAAGTGCAAATTCATACGCGTTACAAGGTATGTCGAATGGATTGCAAACATTGTGCCAGTAATTAAGAAAAATGGTACATTAAGGGTGTGCATAGATTTCAGAGATTTGAATGCTGCTACGCCCAAAGATGAATATCCTATGCATGTGGCAGAAATGCTAGTCGATTCTGCCGCTGGCTATGAATACCTGAGTATGCTCGATGGTTATTCAGGATATAATCAAATATTCATTGCTGAAGAGGATGTGTTGAAAACAGATTTTCGATGCCCTGGGGCCCTAGGCACTTACGAATGGGTAGTGATGCCTTTTGGCCTAAAGAACGCTGGGGCAACATACCAGCGAGCGATGAATTCTATCTTCCATGATTTTATTAACACTTTTATGCAAGTATATATTGATGACATTGTTATAAAATCTGTTTCCAGGAAGAATCATATTGACCACCTTCGGCAATCATTCGAAAGAATGAGAGAACATGGTCTGAAGATGAACCCTTTGAAGTGTGCATTCTGTGTGAAAGCTGGAGATTTCTTGGGCTTCGTTGTCCACAAGAAAGGAATCGAAATCAACCAGAACAAGACGAAGGCTATTCTGGAAGCGAAAGCGCCATCGAATAAGAAGGAACTGCAATCTCTGTTAGGCAAGATAAATTTCTTGAGGAGATTTATATCTAACCTAAGTGGGAAAGCTCAGGCCTTTTCACCCTTACTTCGGCTGAATAAAGAGGGGTTCGAATGGGGGCAAGAGCAACAAGAAGCCTTCGACAAAATCAAAGGGTACCTCACTAAGCCACCTATTTTGGTGCCTCCTTGTAGCAATAGGAGTATGAGATTGTACATAGCTGCATCCGACAAAACTTTGGGAAGCATGTTAGCCCAAGAAGATGAGAATGGAGTCGAAAGACCCATTTACTATATTAGTAGAGTTTTGAACGATGCAGAAACTAGATATAGCGAAGTTGAAAAATTGTGTCTATGTCTGTATTTCTCTTGTACAAAACTCAAGCAATATATAAAACCAGTTGATGTGTATGTTTCGTCTCATTTTGATGTTTTCAAGTACATGTTGTCGAAACCTATCTTGCACAGTCGAATTGGCAAGTGGGCACTAGCATTAACTGAATACTCCTTGACCTTTATGCCTCTCAAGGCAGTGAAAGGACAAGTGGTTGCAGACTTTATAGTCGACCACTCAATTCAAGTTGAGGATATTAATTATGTGGAGATAGAACCTTGGAAATTCTACTTCGATGGTTCCAGCCATAAAGATGGAACAGGAGTAGGAGTCTTGATCATTTCTACCGAAAAAATTCCAACAACGTTCAAGTACAAGATATCAGGTTCTTGTTCGAACAATGAGGCTGAGTATGAAGCTCTAATTACTGGCCTTGAAATATTGTTGGAATTGGGGGCAACTCGAGTCGAAATAATGGGAGACTCAGAGTTAGTCATTAAGCAAGTCACAAAAGAATATAAATGCATAAGAGAAAATCTCATTATGTACTTTGTGATAGCAAATCGTTTATTGAAAAAATTTGAAATGGTCAATATTCGACACATACCCAGATTGGAAAATCAAATAGCCAACGACTTGGCACAAATTACATCTGGGTACAAGATTTCAAAAACAAGATTACAAAGAGAAATCGAAGTTCGAAAAAAGATAAAAGCAACTTGTCTATCACCAACAGACTTGGAATCGATAAGACTAGGATATGCTGATCAAAGTAACTTCGAAATTTCGTTCATAGATAATTTGTCAGAACAAGATTGGAGGAAGCCCATTGTGGATTATCTTCAAAATCCAGGAGCTTCGACAGAACGAAAAACAAAGTACAGGGCGTTGAGTTATGTACTCATGGGTAATGAGTTATTCAAGAAGACGCCTGAAGGGGTATTGCTAAAATGTTTAAGTGAAACTGAGGCATACATAGCCCTTTCGACTACGCACGCTGGAGCATGCGGGGCTCACCAAGTAGGCCATAAGATGAAATGGTTGTTGTTTCGACAAGGACTATACTGGCCCACTATGCTGAAAGATTGTGTCGAGTTCGCTAAAGGTTGCCAAGAATGTCAAGTCCATACATGCATCCAACATGTACCAGCAAGCGAACTTCACTCGATAGTGAAACCTTGGCCCTTTAGAGGATGGGCGTTGGACCTCATTGGAGAGATTCGACCAGCATCATCAAAGAGTCAGAAGTATATATTGGTAGGCATTGATTATTTTACTAAGTGGATCGAAGCTATCCCTTTAGTCAATGTAGACCAAGAAAATGTCATTGAATTTATTCAAAAGAATATTATCTTTAGGTATGGAATCCCTGAGACTATAACTACTGATCAAGGATCAGTTTTCACCGGTCGAAAGATGCAGGAATTCGCTCAGGAAACAGGTTTCAAACTCCTAACATCAACGCCTTATTATGCACAGGCAAATGGTCAAGTAGAAGCAGCGAACAAAGTAGTAATTGGCTTGATAAAAAAGCATGTTGGGAAGAAGCCCAAAAATTGGCATAAGACGTTAGACCAGATTTTGTGGGCTTGTCGAACGTCCCCAAAAGAAGCCATAGGTACAACACCATATAGGCTAACTTTTGGCCATGACGCAGTGTTGCCAGCAGAAATTTGTCTTCAATCTGCAAGGGTTCAGAGACATTATGATATTCCCTCTGAAATTTATTGGGATATGATGTTAGATGAACTAGTGGATTTAGACGAAGAAAGATTGCGCACTCTTGACCTACTCAGGCTTCAGAAGAAAAGAGTAGAAGACTCTTATAATAAAAAGGTGAAACCTAAGGTATTTTCGCCTGAAGAACTAGTTTGGAAGGTGATTCTTCCCATGGATCGAAGGGATCGAAGCATGGGAAAATGGTCACCCAAATGGGAAGGACCATTCAGAGTTATCCAGACTTTTTCTGGTGGAGCCTATGAAGTCGAAGAGCTAGGTGAAGATAAAAGGCTTTTGAGAGTAAATGGTAAATATTTGAAAAAGTACAAACCTACACTCCAAGAGATAAAGATAAAATAACAAGTAACGACTAAATTAACCATAAAAAAAAAAGCCAAAATGGAAAATTTTTATAAATTAGCCAAAATGGCAATGTTGTCGAATACATATTACAAAATATGGTTAAAAGGCTGAATCAATCAGAAGGGGATGGAGTCCTTGAGTCGAAGGTATTTGGTTTGCTGCAGCTCCAATCTTTTGTTGCACAAGGCATTCGCCTGCGCAAGCTTGGCAATTTGATCGTCGAAGGCTTGAGCTTTCTCAGTAAATTCTAGGCCTTATGTGATTTCAGCTTGACTTTCGGTGTCTGGAACAGTCGAGAGAAGTTCCTCCTTGCGCTTAGTATTGACATTTATCTTAGCCTCTATTTCTTCGATTTGCGCCTGGAGGGAAGCATTATCTCGATCGATGGCATCCACTTCTTCTTATTTAGATGCTTTTTGCTTCGACAACTCCGCAATTCAAGAAGTTGTCTCTGCTACAGCAGTCCATGCAGAAGAGCTTTTGCCATATAACACTTCAAGCTGGCTATTAAAGCCCATTTGTCGCCGATAATCTGCTGAGACTTGATCAATAATGGAGTGTAACTCCATGATAAAGCCTGAAACTTCTGGAGGCACAGCTAACAAGTCTACGGCATTCAAAGCATCCCTCAAGTATGATGGAGCAGTAGGGTCCCCCTCCAAAGCTTTCATCAAGTCCTTCTTAAAAAACTGAGCCTTAACCTTCGTCAAAGCCTCATCGAGAGGAGAAGTTTCAGTAGACTTCCCCGACAGAGTAGGAACCTCATGACTAGCATCAGACGAACTTTTGCTCTCGATGATGGCGTTCAGGTAGCTAACAGGATCAGTTTGCTTCAAGAGTTCTAAGTCTTCTTTCGACCTATGTTTTGTTGAGGTAACAGCCTTTGCAACAACGTTGTCTTGGGTTTGAGGCGGTTGAGTAGCATTTGCCTCGACTTGACTCTCTTCGACTTGGACTGCGGAAGTACCAGCGTCATCATGGTTCCCTTCGCCAGCGTCACCTTGATCCTCTTCTCCAGCGTCGCCGCGGCCCCCTTCGTCACGATTTTCTTCCGACAGATCCACCACCTGAATCTCTTTTGGCTGTTGCTCTTCTGTTTGTGGATCTTCTGCTGGTTTTTCTGCTGTCTCAGCATTGGCTTCATTTATTTCAGTATTGGCTTCATCGTTCGCCAAGTCTTTTTCTTGTGGCCTGCTGAGTTCAGCAGAATCCAATGTTTCAGAAGTCCTTGGCGCGGAGCTTTCAGTGGTGTCCTGAAAAGAGAAGAAGAAGAATCTTCTAAATTCGAAAGAGACATAGTCGAACGTAGGTATCGACACCTGAGTTACAAAGGGATCAAAGAGATTACCTGTAAAGTAGCTTCAGCCCCAGGGCTGGAATTGTCGCTTTCGACAGGTTTATTGAGAAGAACGTTTAATTCCTCCTCCGTTGGCTCCTCAATGATTACTGGAGGTGGCCTGGGCTTTCTCCCAGCAACCTTTATTCTGATTGTTCGAGCCTCAGGAAGAGGAACGTTCTTCTTCAGCTTTCGCCTTTTTAGAGGAGCAGGGGGAGAATCATCTTCTTCGTCACTCCCGGATTCGACCGTCAGTGCTGGCCGTTTCTTGGGCGAAGGTGCCTAAAAAACCAATTGGAGTTCGATTTAGCAGTTGCATCAAAAGTCAAAAAGTTAAAGCCAGAAGAAAATAATGAAAGTCTGGTTACCGATGCAGAAGGCTTTTTCGAAGGGCCTTCCCCCTGTTGGTTTGTTGTGGTCTTCGCCGGCGCTATAGTCTTCGCCGGTGGTGGAGGTTTTGTTAAGGGGCCTCCTCCCTGTTGGCCTTCTGCAGCCTTCTTGGCTGCAGGCTTTCGAACAACTGAAAGTAGACAAAATAATTAACAGGCTAGCAGTCGAAAGAGAGAGACAAAGTAATTTGGAAGGATGAACTTACATTTCTTTATTTTGTCCAAGACAAGGACAAAAGATTTCTGAAGCTCATCCACGAAGTCCTTCTCGTCGAAAAACTCCTCAGCGTAGTAACTTTTCCACCACTCCTCGAAGGATGGTGAGAAAAGAAAGTTAAGCTGATAGTCAAACAACGAAAGAAATGTTCGACCAGCATATCTGCCGATATGCTTAGTGGCAGCTTCTTCAGTGTAGTCGTTGCAGAAGTTTAAGATAGACTTCTCCCTGGGAAAAATTGGAGAAGGTAGTGTTTGAATAATACCAAACTGGTGAGACACCAGGTTTGGTTGATATGCGATCAGACTCAAGTGAGTCTTAGAGCTCTTGAATCGCAGGGGCATTATTCTTTGTGTGAGAAATGCCTCCCACACTGTTGTATGTTCGTCAACCTAAGGACCACTCGACGTCCTAGGATGTGGCCTTGTGAACCACTCTAGGCCAACCTTCCGTCGAGCAAACGGAGCCATGGTCGAAACAAACTCTTTCCTTTTAGCAAACATCAAAACGAAGTTTGTGAAAGTTTGTTGAAGCTCCAGCCCATCTTCCGTTGGAGTCAACAAAGCCAATCTGGTGCCTTCGACGCGTCTGTTTGCTATTTCTGGAGCCTGCTCATTTATTTGAATCTTCTTAGGCAAGAAAGACTCGAAGGTGGCATTGAGCCACAACTGAAGCAGCCAAAAAGGTCCAGCAAGCAGCAGATTGGCTCTGTTCTCGATGATCTTCAGAAGAGTCGCTCCGTTGCTAATCGACTCATACAGACTCGCCAAAATCAATTCTGCCAAACAGATATTTTGGCCATGGTGGAGTTGAGTGGCGAGAGTGACCATCTTCTTGGTCACCTGTAAGGACTTGGAGCAAAACACAAAGCGTGTCAGCCATAAGGCTAGAAACGCAATATGTTCGACATTCGACACAGCCTCTGTCGACTTATCGTGGTAGTGATTGATGAAGGTGGTGTAGGTTGGTTTGGTGGCAGAGAATCCAATCTGATCCTCCGACATTTCCTCCGGGTCGAAGTAGTCCCCAGTGGGTCGAAGGCCAGTGATGGCGGCCACGTCGAAGAGCGTGGGAGTCAACATTCCACAGGGAAGATGGAAGGTGAAATGGGTGTAATCCCAGAAGAGTAAAGAAGCTATCAACATCTCTGGGGAATAGTTAAGACCTGTCTTCGACAGCATAACCAGGTCGAATATCCCCATGTCTTTCCAGATCGAAGCCTGGCGTTTCTCCATTTTTTCCAGCCAAGCGCTATAATCAGGAGTGAGGCTAGGGCCAGACCTGAAAGCCCTAACACCTTTGTTGAAGAAACAAAGGTAGATTTTCTCCTTAGCAGGATCTTCATTATCCTTTGCATCTTTCTTGGAGCATCCAACCGGTTTGAGTCTCTCAAGTACCGGAAAGTAACTTTTGATCTTCATGGCCTCAGCAATGCTAGGGTACAATGGGCCAGACATAGCAAAGATTTGGTTGGAATATCCAACCGGAATCATGAGGTGGCGTGAATAAGCATCACGTACAACAATGTCCAAAGGCTCAGGGACCCTTCGTTGGCCCGTGGGAGTCACTACGGGAGCGGTCGAGAAAACCCTAGGTTTAACATTTCCAGAGGGAGTGTTGGCGCTAGGAGCGTTGGAAGAACCAGATGCCATTGTTGGTACTAAGGTTGAAGACGAAGTGAAGAACAGGGGGTTTGCAAAGTTGACAAGAGTTTGTATGCAAATGAGGAATTCTGAAAGCAAGGTAGCGTAAAAAGTCCCACAATGGGTACTTACCGCTATTTATAGTAGTGGGGGAAATCCCCAAATTCGAGGACATTAAATGCCATTTAATGTTGCAGAAGGTAGTGGGACACGTGGCGTCTCCCTGTTGTTGTAGCCGTTCTGCAGAAATGGAAGGGTGCAGCGTGCGCCCTCGTTTTTGGGAATTGTCATGATGACAATTTGTGAAAAGACGTTTGGCACACTGCACGCCGTACTGAAGTGACGTCTTAGGTACGGATGAATGATGGCTTTTCCTTGGGATTGTCAGTGGTTGGTAGAAGACAATAAAAAGTGCACAATTTAATTTGTGACTAAGAATGAAAAGACAGGTGTCGAATGGAATTTCAAAGAATGCCTTTTTCTTTCAGATTCGAAATAAGGCATTCTTGGGGGGCAATTTGTTGGCTCTTAAATTCGACACCCTTGTTTCATTAATATCAGCCATTAAAGCTGAAGGATGTTTTCGATCAGTTGGGTCTGTCGAAATGACCATCGAAAGATGACAATGTACTCAGAAGATTTCTTCCAAGGGAGAAGTTGGTTGCCTTCGACGTCGAAGGTGTTTCTCGTCGAAGATGCTTCTCGACGAAGATGTTCGATGGTTCAGAGTGGAACGGTTTGAAATTCAAGCGTTTGGAGGGAAAACGGTTTCCAGCGGTTACCAAGTGAAACGTGCAAAGATTTGGAGCGTCGAACGTTGAGAACGTGCCAAGTGGAATCATCTCGAAGCAATGTAACTGCCCGACGGTTACTTGGGATGTTTTAGTATAAATAGTAGTAGTTCACGCAGTTTCTCGCGTGTGTTCACAATTATATACAAAGTCACTCATATAGATTCGAGTACCCAGCGTGTGAGAAAGAATTGTTGAGAATGTATGTGTGAAACACCACTTTTATTAATCAAAGTCATTTACTTTTCCAGAAACTTTACTTGCTTTCTTCTTTACTTTCCCTGTCGAAGTCCTTTACTTCAAGCCTTCATTTATTTTACCAAGCCTATTTCTTCATGCAATTTACTTAAAGCCTCTTTATTTTATTGTCATTTAACCATTATCCAATTTAATCCAAACCTCAAAATCAACCTATGTCTTAGGATCAATCTGATCGATCCTGCGAGTAACCAAATAAGTAACCATTTGGAGGATCAGCGGTTGTTTACCAATAACCACGGTAAACAATACCTTTCCATCTAAATGGGCCATTCTAATCTAGAAATGGCCCAAGATGTTTTTAATAGCGTGTACCCCTCTCTATAAAGATGCGCCCCTCTCTAAAAGGAATGAAACCTTAATGGGCCATTAGATATTGATGGTCCCCTTTAGATCAATACACCTCTCTTCCATGTTTTACACCCCCAAATAAATAAAACCTACATAATATAATATAATACTAGGGCAAATTTGGGGTATGACAACACGTAACCACATGTTTTCTTCCAGTAGTATATATTCAGAACCTGATGACGTCACATGCCTTGTACCAGAGTTAGAACATTATAGCAACAACTACACACTGTAACAAAATCATTAGCGTATACAATTGTTCTCTAAGAAAACATATAAAGTTATCATCAAAATCTCAAGGCCAAATATAGAAACACTTCTTGTTCTTACAATCTCCCCCTTTTGGATGATGACAAAACCATGTTTTTTGATAGAACAATTTATACAGGGTAATCACCGTAGCCGATAAATTCAGAGCTAAGCTCACAGCTCCCCCTGAATCTATTAATCCCAAAATTTCATTTAAGCTTGTTCAGAGTCTCCCCCTGAGCCGAAGACTCACAAAATAAATTTTGAGCATTCAGAACATAGAATAGAGAAGTAGCACTTCCCTATAGCAACTCATCAGAGTCTGACTAGAACATCTGGTCTTCATCCCATAACCTGGTTTCTATCAGCACTTAAAGAAGAATCAAAACTTGATTTGAGCCTGATTAAATAATGGCATGCATCATGTATCAACGCTTCTGTTCCTTGATTTTGATATCACAACCAAAAAACTATACTTCTCAAGCATCAGATTTTGATATGATATATTCAAATGTATTAGATATTCAGACAGTTCACAACTTTTGAATAGAGCATATGTTGATGAAGCACGCGTATCAGAGCATAGATTCTGAGTGACATCTTTGTATGAGAGCATGCATCAAAATGTTGACTTGTCTTCCCTTGAGGATTTAGCGGTAGAAATGTTAAGACTTAGCCATTGGATTGACTTAACTAGTACAAATCAAATAAAAATCACCATCACATTTTATTGTTTCCAAAGGAAATGGGAAAAGAGCGAATAAACCCAAAATAAAGGGGGAGAAAATCTAGGTATGAGGATTTGTTATGCAAAGGGAAAGTATTAGCACCCTAAAAATTTACGGTACTCTACAGGAACCTCTTTGCAAATCTTTATATTTTGGCTATAAAAGGTGTATACAAAAATAGATGGCGAAGATGAGAAAATAAGTATTCTTTACAATTTTTGCACCCGCCGCGGTTGCGAAACATTAGGGCCTATGTACCACCTTCCGTGCAATAGAGGATCAGGGTACTCATAGTTCACCTTAAAAGTTTTAAAACACATGTGTGTTGGTTAATTTTAATAGAAGAGACATCATCGTCATATCTGAGTGGAAAACATACTTACTACCCATAATTTATGATAAATGAGCATTTGCGTCATCTCAAAGTAGAGAAAATCACTTGGATTTTAAAATCCACAAGACATCACTCGACACCCAAGTGGTAAATGGCACACTTCACTAAATATTGTAGAAGCATAGTAGCTTGCATCACTAAAGGAATCAACAAGAGTCTAATATTTTGAGAAAAGAGTTTTAAAATAAAAAGCCAAAGTGGAAAAATGGTTTAGGAGAGGTTAATGACTTTTAGTCTTGAAAAATATGTCAAAGTATGATTAAATTGATTGTTATTTTGATTGAGAAAAAGGTTTTGAAAGTGCATGGACCTAAGTCCAAGTTTATTATGAAAGTGGTTCAAGTTTGAAAAACAAGAAGAGTTTTGAAAAGGAGGGAAAAGATTTTTGAAATTAAAGAAAATGGGAGGAGATGAAGGGACTATCCTATATACCCAAAGTACAAGCTAAGGAAAAGAACGGTCTAACCAACAAGAAGCCAACACTTGACATAAAGAAGTCAATGTAGAATTCTCGTCCTTTGGATTAAAAAACCAAGCAAGCATAATAAAACTAATAACGCAAAATTTCATTGTATATTTGACTCGACTCACATGAATCACTTTACCCTTTTTAGTTACTTATGTCATATTATGCTGGTAGTGCTATTGTATTTCAGGTATTTTCATGCATAAAGCTTGCATGAGAAAAGAAGAGAAATTGGCAAAGAAAACACAAGGAAACAAGAAGTAGCAGAAATGTTGAAGAAAATTGCACACAAAAGGTTGTGGCCCTCGCCACACAGCTTAAAGTTATGGCCCCCGCCATGCTTACTATGGCCACCGCCACAAGCTTCTAAAGACAAGCCACTTATTTCTGTTCTACCCCACGTCAAGTGCCACGAAAATGCTGTCCTTATTTTTTCTCTGCAAGACATGCCTCCCTGAAGACTCTCCATGAAAGGAGGACTCTTTATTCTTCTCGAGGGAAGTTACGAGAATTTTTAAAGGAGTCTATAAAAGCAGCAGTTCTACACAGTTGAAGGGTCGTCCAATTTTGATAGTTAAGAGCACTTTTGTTTTAGATTTTAAGCAGTAAACTCACCATTAAAGTGATAGTTTTCTACATCGGGGAGCTATTTCAATAATAGTCTTAGATTTATATTTGGTATTCATTATGTATTTTCGAAGAAGCAAATCTTGCCGACATCTGTGAAGGATTGCAGACTTGAAGTTTCAGTATTAATTCCAATTTTCGTTGTTAATTCCAGGTTTCAATTTAGTTTATTTTTATTCTCTATTTTCAGTAATCATGCTTAGATTTATAATTTACTACTGGTATTGCATTTTTATGTTTAAAAGCATGTCTAGATAATTTCTTTCAATAACGCTATGTAAAAGTAATCTAACCGAAGGAATTCAGAAATCTATTGGCACAAATATTTACAAACTACTCTTCTGGTTTTGGTTTCTAACTGAAATATTAAAACAACTTTGTTACAAGAGCAAAAGACGAATAAAGGTTAAAATCAATAAAATAGGAGTTTGAGATTTTTAATCGGATAGTAGTAACTGTACATTAATTTTAAATACAACGAGAGCGCTTTAGGATTAATTAGATTTTATTGGTTTCCCAAAATTATTTTTAATTCAAATGAGATAGCGAGAGTAAGCATTTTTATTTAAGAATATAGTCCAAGTCAATAAACACGAGAGTGTGAGATAAAGACTTTAAAATTAATATTTTCTACTGAAGAGTATTTTTAAAACTACGCCAATGGTTTATAGAATCCTGAAGTCTTACGAATTACATACTGGTGTTCCATATTCGAATATTTTTATTAAACCTGAAGTTATTCCCCGTTTCTCTCAAAAACCTAAGATTAATCATCAACCTTAGATTTACATAGTAACATTAGATAAAATTAGTTTGATTATCAGTCCCTATGGGTTCGATATCTTTTAAAACTACGCGATTAGAACGTGCACTTGCAGTCAGTAATTCCGCCAGGCTCTTAAAGTCGCGATCAAAAACCGAGCTTCAGATGAAAATGAGCTTAAAATGAACATGCGCCTTGGATTTACTAAGTCTTCACAAGAATTGGGCTGAGTAACGGCTATATACAGAGGAATTTCCAATCATAGACAAAGCATAAAATCATAATAACCTACATACAAAAAATCAACCCAATGCCTTGGAGTAAACCCCAGGGACTTCAGAGTTAATAACAACAGGGCACCAAGGTCTCCAAGTATTGATGCTTCTATTCCTAAGTCCAAGAGATCCACAACTCCGTAATGCCAAGAATAGTAACCAAGTAGTCCATAAATAATTATGTCTTTTAATGTTCAAGTTGATTATTAAGTGTCTTAAAACGAAAAAGAAAGCACAAGTGAGCAAAGAAGAAATGACATAAAATAAATGCTCAAATGAGCAAAAGGCAAATAACATGAAATGTAAATGCTAAAAAATAAATAGTACATAAAAGTAAAGGCATAAAGTAAAGTTAATTGTTAGTGAGTTATAAGTTAGAAGTCAAGTATAACAAAAGGTTAGTTGAATGACCATCTTGAAGCTTACTTTTGAAAACTCATTAGAGGATTGATAAAATCAAAACCTCCCAACGACAAGTTTTATTTTCTTTTTGTCAAGTATATCATTCATTTCAAATAATCAAAGTTAACACATATGATCAAAAATGATTGAAGATTGAACTTAGGCCAAAGTTGATGAAGGCTTGTTAGAGGATTGAGAAGACCAAAGCCTCTTAACAACAAGCTTCAAAGGTTTTGAACCAAAATCCAATAATCAATTATACTTGAAATTTCAAACATAAAGTTTGGGTCACAAATGATCATTTTTTGAATTGGAACAAATTTAGCACTATGTTAAGCAATCGTAAGTGGACTTATGTAGAAGCCACACCTATTTTGAGGCCGGTCAATAGCAATGTGTTTATTATACATGTTAGAGACATGGTAAAAGCCAAACTCATAAAACATGTAGCACACGTAAAAAACAAAAATAAAGAAGAAAGGGGAAAGATGAAGAGGGAAAGGGGAATGAGAAGTTAATTTGGATCACATCCTCAAAATTATTTCATCTTCAAGTTCAATCACTCATAATTGATGGATTAAAGTACTAAACATATCACTAATTCAAAGCACAAAGAATGAATTAAATAATTCACTCTAAGATAGATTTTAACTAATGAATGATTATTCAACTTCATCTACATCATAAGTCCAGTGAACTTAAAGAGAAATTTGACATTTAAAATTACAATCCAAAGCAACAATCAAAAGAAAATAGTAGAAAATTGAAAAGAACCAAAAATAGCCCCAAAATTGAGCAAAAATGACATATCTTCTTTAGAAATCGATTTATATGGTAAATCGATTCCCTGCATAAAAATAGCAAAACAGGCACAGAAAAACAGAGGGAAATCGATTTACCCATATGGTAAATCGATTTCCTGCCGCAAAAACAACAAAAACAGTATTTTAAAAGGCAAAATTCTTGTTCAAACTTTTTATCAAACACCTTATGATCTTGGATTTAATTGAGCACGAAAATTCCATAAAATCATGAGAAAATAACACCAATTGCATAAAAAAGAGTAGCTTCAAGAACTAAGTCACAAAGATCATCAAGAGATCACATGGTGAAAGATGAAGATCCAACTTACCAAAGATGAAAATAGAAAATTATCAAACCAACTTCAAAAATCAGCTCCAATAATCAATCTCCTAAGCTTGGATATAGAGAATTAATAAAGAGTAAGTGTTTGGATGAAGGTTTAGCTCAAAGATTAGTAAGTTTCAATGAAAAGCTTACTAACTTTTATGAAAATTGAGTTTTGAGTGAATTTGGTGGATGAAGAGAGTTGAGAGAATTTTAAGCAAGGTGATTTTGGCTATCAAAAGCTTGAGAATTGAATGAAATGAGGGTTCTATTTATAAAATTTAGGCTTGGGATGAGTGGTGGTTTGGAACCAAAATTAGGCTTGGTAATTGATTTTGGAGCCAAAAATTGAATCAAGTGGTGCACAACTGATCAAACGAAGGTGTATGATGAAATTTAATTTTTATGAAGTGGGGAATTATTTTTTGATAATCAAGAATATTTTTAAAAAAATGGAGCCAATAATTACAAACTTGAAAATTGCTTCTTTTTTTTTTAAATTTCGCACAAAAAATCGATTTACCCATATGGGAAATCAATTTCCACAGCAAAAATTTAAAATCCTGGCGCAAAAATAGTGAGGAAAATCGATTTATCTGTATGGGAAATCAATTTCCTCAGAAGAAAATGCTAGAAAACCCTGTTGGCTGGATGCTTTGGCTTGATCCTTACAAAACACAAATATACAAGAAGGTAAAGCAATTATTTTTGGTATTTTGATAAAAGGTCACTAAAAATAAATAAATAAATATAACAACACATAGATACAAGATACACAAATAAGGTGCTTGAAGATCCCTTGAGAGCAAACTTAAAGATTGGGGAACAAGGAGAACCAACCCTAATGTGTGATCTTGATGTATCATGATGATGAGATGATAAAGGATCTTATGAATAAAACACGAGGTATAATAGCTACCCTTATTTAAGTGTCTTCTATCGGGAGATACGAATGTTAGAAACTTCGTCTCGACCCGATTGAAGATACTTAAATACATAACAAATCCTATTTTTGGCCCTAAGATGCCATGCAATGCTTATAATTATGAATATAAGATAAACTTCAAGGTGCAACAAGACACCACTGGGGAAGCAAAATATAATACCAACATATTAAGAAGGAGAGTTCGAATAAGGAAATAAATCACTGGGGAACAACACGACTCTGGGGGTAACTATGAATAGGCAATGCCAACATCACAGTTAAATGCACAAAATGTAAAGTAAGAATTTAGTGGAGAAAATATTAACAATGGAATCAGCAAGCCAACAAGGAAGAAATCTCTTAAGAAAGGTTTACCAATTTGACTGGGGAAAGAAACTTGACTGTATTGGAGACAAAACCAACTCTGCTAGGAGAAGATGACTCAACTCTACTGGGGTAAAGCCTAAAGAGGAGACAAAGTAACATTATCTTAAAAGATAAGGAAAACACAATGGTTTATAGTGATTGATAGGTAATTATGAACCACCCACTCGCAGAGAAGGTAGCAAAAAAGAGAGTAAAACCGACTCACAGGGGATCGCAAACTACCAACTTGCAGGATGAGGGTAGAAACAGTAAGATAATAACGGTTCAGAGATGCCGGTAAACATCAGTATTGAGACTGGGAATAAATGGTTGACATCAGTACTTATGATTGGAAACAAAGGATTGACATCAATGCTTATGACTGAGAAAAAATGATTGAGATCAGTACTTATGAATGAGAACAAAGGTTGACATCAGTTCTTATAACTGGGAAAAAAATATTGACATAAATACTTATGATTGGTAATAAAGGATTGACATCAGTACTCATGACTGGGAAAAATGATTGACATCAGTACTTAGGACTAGGAATAAAGGATTGTCATCAGTACTTATGACTAGGAAAAAATGATTGACATCAATACTTATGACTGGGAAAAAATAATCGACATCAGTACTCATGATTAGGAACAAATGATTGACATCAATGCTTATGATTGGAAAAAACTCGACTTTATTGGGGTAAAGTCCAATGAGGAGAAAGAGGTGAATACTGACTAATGAATGACGGTGATTTACAAATTCAGGGATGAAGGTAGAATAGACATAGAACAATAACAAGTTTCTCACAATTCTGGAATTCCACCTAGAACAAATCTCAACTTCTTCTTTAACCAAGGAATTCCACCTGGAAAGGGTAACAAACAACTATAAGAATCTTTTAACGAACTGTCCTTGGAATACTGAAAAGACTATCCATCCATTGGAGTTAACAAATAATCTTCTCTGGAACTAACAGACTTACTGGGGGAGTATAGATTGCTCAAATAAAGAGAACCTCACTTGCCATTATATAAAGGATTGCAATAGCACTGCTGGGAAATAAATTTTGACTTCTTGGGGAAATATAAACAAATTCCTGCTGAGGAGATAAATTTCTCACGTGCAAAATAAGTTCACATTCAATCTAGGTTTCACAGCCTAAAGAGATCAAAATATCATTTCCATCGGGGACCAAATTCAATCCAGGAATAAACCGAAGTGAAGTAGTCAACCAAGACACCGTCTAATGAGGAATAACTTAACTGGAGATCGATTCCATTCAGGTAATGAGCTGGGTAGGAAGGCTAAAGCAAAATTCTTCCACGAGGAATAACTCAGTGGGGAAATTGAAACGATATACACTTTCTACTTAGGACTGGAATTCTATTGGAGAGAGGGTACATACTCTGCAAAGAGGATAATGTATCAACATAAAATCAATGAGTGCAGATGAACCACTAATTTTAATTCAACTATGCATGATGTATGTATGAGTAATATATGAATGTTGTCATGTATATGCGGACAAAACATAAATGCTACACTGGGGAGATCCAAACAAAACCAGCTTGGGTAAAAACAAAACTTGACTAAGTCACATCCAAGATGAATATTCTGTAAGAGAGTAAGAACCAACTGAGGAAACAACATCCTACTTCACGGCTTAAATTCACATGGAAAGGAAATGTTGCTTGAAAATAATCAAAGCACAACCTGATAGCGATGAGCTGTAAAGATGCAGGGATATAATAAACTCCTCCAGGCTTCACCAAGGAATATCATACATGCTTTACTAGGTAAGATAATACCACATCGTCTTAACTTCAATTGGGGACGCCAACTAACTTTACTATGGAAGATGAAGCCACATCACCCAGGGGTGACCATAAACATTTAATACCAATGAATAGCGGTTGTAAAAAATTCTCTAAGGAAGATCGAAGGAACTTCATGAGGATAACAACCTCAGAAGGAAAAACCATCCTTGATTCCTCTGGGAACTAATAAGTTAACATCATATCAAGAAGTCAAATTTATAAGGATTTTAAATTAAACTCAACACTTGGCGAGAGAAAACCCAAAAAGTTAATAGTGGTTTCAACACTTCTTAGAAAAGATATTGCTTTTGACTAGTTGTTTAGGGAGTACGCAACAACAACAAGGTTATAGTTGGAGGGAGTAATTCTCTACAAGAGCTTCTGTACCACTTCTCAACACACAAAGGGAGAAAGAATCCAACAAGTAAACAGATGATACACAACTTTACCATCTCTGCTTGATCACACCCCTAATGGAAAGGGGAATCACACTCTTCTAGAGAGATCCACATCAAGACTTAAATGGGAAATATGGGATAGAGGTATCAAACCACTCAAACCAACAACATATAACAACTTGGAGAAATTCAACTATCCAAAGGACAAATGCAAGGTGACTAAGCGCAGATCCGCAAGAGTAACTCGAGAATGCTTCTTGGAGGAGAATTTTCAAGAATTCGGAGTTTGTCCATCCTCAGAACCACTACTTTTGTCCCGTTTGACTCACAGAATCAAAGTAAAAAGTAATTTGCAAATTCTTTTTTAAAAACATGTTTTTATTTCTTTAAGTAGTCAATATAGAAGTCAATATAGAATTCCAATCCTTTGGATTAAAACCTAGCAAGCCACAATACTAAACTTATGAGGAATACCAAGCTTCAGATGAATTAAGTCTTCACAAAAGTTGGGCAGAGTAACAACTGTGTGTAGAGGAATTCTCAATCATAGATAAAACATGAAAATCAGAATAACCCGCACAGAAAAAAATTCAAACCAATGCCTTGGAGTAAACCCTAAGGATTTTAGACAGAATGAAAAAAGAGCAACAAGGTCCCCAAGTATCAAGGCTTCTTAAGTCCGAGAGATCCACAACTCCATAATGCCAAGGATACTAACCAAGTAGTCCATGTAACTTTAAAGCTTTTAATGTTCAAGTTGATTATTAAGTGTTTTTAAAAGAAAAGAAAGCTCAAGTGAGCAAAGAAAAAAATTACATAAAAATAAATGCTCAAGTGAGCAAAGGAAAAAATGGTATGAACTGTAAATGCTGAAAAAATAAATGGTACATAAAAGTAAAGGCACAAAATAAAGGCATAAAGTAAAATAAATTTTTAGTGAATTAGAAGTTAAAGGAATCGTTGAATGACCAACTTGAAGCTTGCTTTTGAAAACTCATTAGAAGATTGATAAAGTCAGAGCTTCTCAACAACAAGTTTCATTGGCTTTTTGTCAAGTATATCATTCATTTCGAGTTCTCAAAGCAATCACATATGATCAACGATGTTCAAATGATAAACTTAGTCCAAAATTCATGAAATTCATTATAGGATTAATAGAATAAATGTCTCCAAACAATGAACTTCAAAGTTATTGGATCCAAGGTTTCAAATTAAACATACTTGGGCTTGCAAACTTAGTTTTGGCCATGAATGATCATCTTTCGAATCAGGACAAATTTAGAGCTATGTTAAGCAATCATAAGTGGACTTAAGTAGAAGCCACACATATTTTGAGCCCGGTCAATAGCAATCTATGTACCAAATATGTTAGAGAAATGATATGTAGATCATTCTCCAAAAACATGTAGCACAAGTAAAAAACAAGAAAGGCATAAGATGAAGAGGGAGGGAAATGATAGTATAACCAATGTATCAGATGAAATTAGGGTTTCAAATATCATCAACATCATTCATTCATTTTGGTGGATTTGGTTTTTTAACCTATCAACACCCAAGATCCAATGAGGTTGAGGAAGTTGTCCCAAAATAACACCCAAGTGTCTCTAAATCAGGACCAATCAAAAAATAATAAAATATATTTAATATAAAACAAAATTTAAATGATTTTAAAAAGGAAATAATTGGTAAAATACACAACATGTATTAAAACACCAAATAAAAATCCTAAAAAATATCAGAGGTCAAACATGAGTCAACAAGTGTTGACAAAATTTTTTAGAATTTTTTAAAGACAAAAACTATTTTTTTTAAATATAAAGAAATGAGCAAAATAAACCAAAATTTGTAAAAAATAGTAAAATCAAAATAAAAATAAAATGAGGTCACCAATATTTTTCAAGAGGTCATTGGATCCTTCCTTGATTTTTTCAAAATTTTAAAATCAAGAAAAGTATTTTAAACAATTAAAACAAGTCAAATAAAGTGAAAAATCATTAAAAAAAATACCAAATCACTAAATAAAATTGTGAAAAATAAAAATGAGAAAGAGAATAATCAAAAGTATTTTTTTTTATAGTTTTTTCACAATTTTAGAAGTTGAAATGAATTTTTTATGAATTTTTAAAGTTTAAAACAATTTAAACAAAAACCAGAAAATAAAATAAAAAAATAAAATATTGTGGTGCGTTGGATTCGGGTCACTTATCCACCGTGTCAGATCCAAAAGCACTGAAGCTAAGATGTATGTTGATCATCACTGAAACGCGCTTAGGCAACATAAAAAGCTCCAAACAATCAAATTAAAACAAATGGCTTAAGGTAATTGGTTGAAGAGCAACACGTAGGTCGTCTTTAACCTCCATCCATCTGCAAATAGGGCAAGGACGAGATTCTTAAAATGAAAATGTTAGGAGATCAGAGTAGTATCATTGGATTCGTCTCATCCAGAAGATCCTAACCTCACCCTCGCAAAAAAATTATTTAAATCACAACTCAGTCGATTTGGAAAAAACCAGAAGAAAAAGTGAAAACGAGTTTTGAAATTAAATGCCCAATTCTTGATGAAAACACAAACTAAAAGAAGTACAAGAATCAGAAGATGGAGGATAACATATTAGTAACTTGTTTGAAGCAAAATGATAAAGAATTCTACCTAAACGAAGTAGGAGAAATTTGCTCCAAAACGTGATTTGGATAGCTCAATTCAATGGATGATTTAGCTTGTTTTTTATGTGGTTAGCTTCATAGAAGTTCAATGAAGGTGAAGATATAAAGAATTTAGAACTGGATGTGCTTTAAGATTGAATTCAAATTTTCAAAATTGAGAGGCACCGAGGAAGTTTAATAGAGGTTATTTGGCTCTCTAAAGCTCGTGGAAATGAGTGGGATGTGTCCCTTACTTATAGATGAGCATGATGGAAACAAAAAGTGAGATAAATGATCAAGTATGAGTGGAATTCGTGTGCACCTGCATCATTAGTAAAGTTTGACTTGTAATCCATCAAAACTCACTCAACTCTTGCGTTTTGATGCTTAAACAAGTTTGAGTAATTTTGTTAAACATGTTTAAGTGAAAAACACACACAAAATTGGTGATTAGAATGCACATTATGAAAATCAAATTCTCACTTCAAACAAAAACTCAGTTTCATTGAAGCAACTTAAAGAACATGGTGTAAGTACGAAGTGCGCCTAAGAGGGGGGGGGGGTGAATTAGGTACTTTAAATTTTTTTTGGTTTTAGTGATGATAGATATTATTTTTCTGTTTTATGGTGAGTTTATGAAAGAGTAAAGTACAGAAAAATAAAGAGACACAAGCGATATATCTTGGTTACCCTCACAGTCCGAGAGTACTCCAGTCCCCTTTCAACATGAAAGAGATTTCCTTATAGTTGGAAAACTTAAACAAGAACTACCAAAACCAAGAACAATCCTCTTGGACCAAGAACAATCCTCTTGGACCAAGAACAATCCTCTTGGACCAAGAACAATCCTCTTGGATTTTCACTATGTCAACAATGAGAACAATCCTCTCAAGGTGACCTTACTTGTTTCCAACAATCATGGAAAACAAAAACCACTAATCTTATTTCCAACAATCCTGAAAAATAAGAAAGTGTACAACAATATTTTGATTGAGTGAGTTTGTAGAGAAATAATCACTTTGAGTGATTTTATTAATAACTTGATCTTCTCTTCTAATAACAATGATATACAATGACTCAAGACTTAGATTTCTCAAAGTTTTCTGTTATACAAGATATGAAAATATGCAGAAAACTTTTTGAATGAAAGTGAAAAAGACTTGAGTTGAATATTTGAAAATTCAGAAAAATATTGATTGGAAGAGGTTGTTTTTGATTTTGAAATATCAGTATTTATATGTTCATAGAACCTCTTTGAAACAGCATAAGTTTATGTAAATTAATCATGAACAATTTCCAAGATTCCATGAAATGGTGTTATGAAAAGGTATGTTCAAAGCTGCTGATTTTCAAAAATGTTCAGCGAGCAATCAATTGCACCCTTGATGCAAATCAATTACACGGGTTCTAACATCCAGAAATTTCAAATATTTTCAGTGAGAAATCGATTGCACAAACATGAAAATCAATTGCACTTTAAAACAATAGCATTTTTAACCAGATAGCAATCAATTGCACTCTTGTGTAAATCGATTGTACTAAGAAACATAAGCAAAACAATTGAAAATGTAAGTCATGAAATCGATTACATCAATATGTAAATCTATTACACATATGTAAAAATGGATTTTTTGCTTAGAAAACTTGAGAAAAAGTTTGAACAAGTTTAAAAAGTTCTTTTGATCATTGAGCATCTAAGACTTAAGTTCATAGCAAGAATTGTTATTATACCTTATGAAATTTGCCAAAACCTTTAACCAAAGACTTTTATCCATTGACGCTTTAGCTTGGTCAACATCTTTGCCTTCTTGCCATTATGGTTTGTCTTCATCAAAACAAAGTTCATTGAGAGGCTTGATATTACATTCTCCCCCTTTTTGATGATGACAAACAATCTTTCTTTAAGCTTTGTTATTTCCGGAAACAGACTTCTCCCCTTAAGATGTATAACTCCCCCTTTGTATGAGAAGCTTTGTAATCATTTGGATTTTCTCATCTTGAAGGATTCTTTGTACCTTAAAAGTTGAAGACAAGGAAATACACAAGCATAAAGTATAACATCCTTCTCCCCCTTTGACATTATGAAAAAGAAGGCGAAGATGCATAAAAGATGGAAAATATATATGTAATAATATTGAAAATTTAAACAATAATGTTTAATAAACAAAACATAGTCACAAGATAAAACAAATACATAATGATAAACACAATAAAAACTAACAGTAAATGGACAAAATTCATGGTTGGTTCATCTCAGTGTTGTTATAGAAAAATGGTCCTTGATTGGGAAATTGTTGTTGAAGTGGAGGGCCGGTATATTATGGAGGAGGGACAACTGGTATGTTGGGATCATATGAAGGTAAGTGGAGATGAGAGTAAAGGTAAGAAAACTGTTGATTCACATCTGTGCGAAAATCATTGATCCGGGTCGTTGTGGAGTAGTTGATAGCATTCCATTGGTAGTTGATGTTGGTGTTGAGTGTAGAAAACTATTGAGTCATGAAGTTAGTTACATCTTGATTACTTGGGCCAACAGGAGCAGGTGAAGGAGGTACAACTTCACCACCTTCATCTTCTTGATCGTTTCCTTCATCACCAACCACATTTTCACCAATGTACGTTATAGTTTTCGATTCCGGATTGTAATGAACACCCATTCTCAAATAAACATTTTTGATTGAAATCTTTTGCAGACTTGTATCCATTTCAACTTTTTTAAAACCATCAACATTAATTCCATAATGCTCAATAATAAGAGTAATAAAATAAGCATATGGAAGGAATTTTTATTTTGCATCAAACCTCAGCATATGAGTCATGATAAGACGATCCCAATTGACACTTATTCCTCTTTTTCTAGCGTACAATAGTTGCATCTCAAGATCTGTCACAGTGCAGTGATTTCTAGCACGCGAAAACATGATGTATACCATAAAATAGTGAAACAGCCTATCATCGATATAAAAGTTACCTGCACCCCAAAAGTCTCTTGATAGAACAACACCGCCTAGACCTTGAATCCTTTTTGCACGGAATTCTGGTTCATTTAACCTTCTGATATTGTAGTAAAAATTCTTGTTGTTGTAGTCGTTCCAATCTTCATCTTCCAGGTCATAAAGAGTGCTCCTGGTATAAGGAATGTGTATGATACCTCCAAGAATTTCAGGGGTTAGGGAAATTCTTGTACCCAAAACATATGCGACACACTTTCCTTTATAAGTTGCCAAGTTGCTGAAGAATGTCTGCACCAAATCTGGGTAATAGTATCTATATGACGAAATGATTGGTTCCAAATCATAGGATGCTAAATCATTTTGAAATGTAAAGCATTCTTGAGAAAAGGATGATAACATACCATATTTTGGTGTTGAGACAAAATTTCATTGAAAATACTTTGTGAACCTCTCTTCTTATTGTTGTGTGAGAGTTTGAATGAGTGGATTTTCCATAGACGAGGATCTAACTTTCTTCCCTTTCTCTTGAGCTGACAATTTTCTCTTTTGTCTGGATGCCATGAGGAAGGTGATTTTTGAAATTAGGGTTTGGTAGGTTTGAATAAGTCACAATACTTTGGAGGTTTTGAGAAGAGGATATGTGATAAGATGAATTTGGAAATAAGGTTGTGTTATAAGATAGGATTTGTGAATAGAGAGTTATGCATGGGGTTTAATGTATTCAAAGTTATTTAATTGGTCAATAATGGAGGTGATATTGGGAATA
Source organism: Vicia faba (assembly GCA_948472305.1). NCBI lineage: Eukaryota > Viridiplantae > Streptophyta > Magnoliopsida > Fabales > Fabaceae > Vicia > Vicia faba. The sequence goes on from OX451738.1 coordinate 1,226,784,430, forward strand.
AGAGAGGGTAGGAATTCTGACCAACATTAAAACATGTCATAAAATTAAATTACATCAAGTGCAATCGATTTTCACACTGATGCAATCGATTTGCACACAAAGAAAGAACAGAAAACTGAAACGAACTGCGTGCAATCAATTTGCATTATGGTGCAATCGATTTGCACTGAAACAGAAATGTCATGAAATAAAAACATACAGTGAGCAATCGATTTACACAATGGTGCAATCGATTGCATCAACCAAAAATGACCAAAAACACATTTTTCTTGAATTTAAACAATTCTTAAACATGAATTTTTCACATATAAACATAAATATCATTTTGAAAGCATTAAGAAAGGATAGGATGCACCTTAGACGTCATGTTCATACAAAATACCAAGTTCTCGTCGAATTTTGTAAAATGGTTCTCTTGCCTAAGGTTTTGCGAAGATATCGGCAAGTTGATTATGAGTATCTACAAATATGACTTTGACATCTCCTTGAATTACATGATCACGAAGAAAATGATGTCGTATGTCGATGTGTTTGGTTCTTGAGTGCATGAGCATATTCTTTGTAATATTTATCGCACTTGTATTGTCACACCATAGAGGAATGCATCCTAAATCGAGTCCGTAGTCACGAAGTTGTTGCTTGAGTCATAATATTTATGCACAACTACTACCCGCTGCAATATATTCAGCTTCGGTCATGCTAAGAGCAACACATGCTTGTTTCTTGCAAGCCCATGATACTAATTCATTTCCAAGGATGTGACAAGTACCACTTGTGCTTTTTCTATCAATTTTACAACCTACATAATCCGCGTCAGAATAACCAACTAAATTGAAAACACTACCTTTAGGATACCATAATCCAACATTTGTTGTTCCTTTGAGATACTTCATGATCCGTTTTACGGCCATGAGATGTGATTCCTTTGGATTTGCTTGAAAGCGAGCACAAAGACACACACTAAACATTATGTCAGGACGGCTTGCCATAAAAAACAATAAAGATCCAATCATACCTTGATATTTTGTAATATCAATAGAGGCACCAGATTCATCTTGATCAACATATGTATCAGATCCCATTGGTGTAGTCATAGATTTACAATTATCCATGTCAAATATTTTTAACAATTCCTTGCAATACTTGGATTGGTTAATAAAGATGCCATCCTTTAATTGCTTTATTTGTAGTCCAAGAAAATAATTCATTTTACCCATCATGGACATCTCAAATTCCCCTTGTATCATTGCTGAAAAATCTTCACACGTTTCTTTGTTTGACGAACCGAAGATGATATCATCAACATAGACTTGAACTAGAAAAGTGTTATCTTTGATTTTCTTGATAAACAAAGTCTTGTCAACTTTACCCTTTTCAAAGCCTCTTTCGCATAAGAAATTACTTAGTCGATCGTACCATGCCCTTGGTGCTTGTTTCAAACCATAGAGAGTTTTTCTCAATTTAAATACATGAGATGGGTTCTTGAAATCTTCAAACCCTGGGGGTTGCTTAACATAGACTTCTTGCAACCGGAGCGGAAGTTTCTTCAAAATTGATTCCTTCTTCTTGATTGTATCCTTGAATGCATCACTTTTCTGCACTAAAAATAATGTCCAAGTATATCTAGAGAAATCATCAATAATAACCAAAGCATATACATTACCTCCGAAACTTCTTGCTCTTGATGGACCAAATAAGTCCAGATGCAACAATTGCAGTGGCCTTGTAGTAGACACCACATTCTTAGATTTGAAAGTTGATTTTGTTTGTTTCCCTTTTTTACATGCATCACAAAGTCTATCTTTGAGAAAATTTATCTTAGGAAACCCAACGACAAGATCATGCTTGATTAGTTTATTCAAGTGTTCCATGTGAATATGAGTAATTCTTTTGTTCCAAAGCCATGAATCGTCGTTGTTCTCCATGAGACATTTTACCTTCAAAGTTGGATCATCAAGGGAAATCATAAATATATTATTAATTATTTTACCTTTAAGTATAACCTCGTGTGTGACTTCGTCTTCTATCAAGCATTCATCATTGGTGAACTTGATCTTGAAGCCTTTGTCACAAAGTTGGCTAACACTAAGAAGATTGTGCTTTAGTCCTTCAACATAAAGAACATCTTCAATGGATGTGAAAGGTGGAGCACCAACTTTGACTTTGCCAATAATTTTTCCCTTATTGTTGTCTCCATAAGTGATAAAACCCTTGGCCTTTAGCACTAGATTTTAAAATTGTTTTATGTCTCCCGTCATATGATTTGAAAAACCACTATCAAGATACCATAGATTGCATGTGGTCTTCAATCATACCTACAAAGAAAATTAGGTTTTATTAGGTACCCAAGTTGCTTTGGGTCCTTCATAATTAGTACCTTTCTTTACCCACACATAATGCCCACTTTCCACACTAATGTTTCTAACATAGCAAGCATTAGGTGTATGGCCTTTAATACCACAATAAAAATTAGTAGGTTCGAAGTTACTTCTATATCTATAAGGATAAGATTTCTTCTTAGGAAATTTTTTCTTTTTAGGATAATGATGAACCACTTTAGGTTTGTTCACTTTCCCTTTGGATGATTGATCACTAGCCTTAACAAAGATAGTTTTATTAGAACTTCGTTTTGAAAACATTGAATATCCAAGTCCACTTTCATCATTAGAATATCTTTGTTGGATAAGAACACCTTCCAATCCAATTTTACCTTTTTCATATCTCTCAATAACTCTTTTTAATTGGACAATTTGGAAAGAGAGTGATTCACAATTTTTGCATACAAAATTCAGCTTTTACTCACTAAATTTGTTTTTTCATCTTTGAGATCTTTTTCCATAGACTCACATTTTTCTTATAAAGATGAAATTTGTTTCTTTTGAGATGAAATGGTTTTGTACAAAATTTTGCATTCATTTAATAGTTCATCTATAGCACCTTGTGCATCATTATCAAAAAGAGAAAATTCATGACTAACCTCATCATCTTCACTATCACAATGGTGTGAGGCCATCAATGATAGCTTTGCACTTTCATCACTATCAGAATTAGACGAAGAACTTATCTCATTATCCTCCCATGCAACATAGGCCTTTTTGTTCTTAAATTCCTTTTTGCCTTTGTAGCCACCTTTCTTGGAGAGTTTCAGACAATCCAGCTTTATATGACCTTGCTTACCACATTCATAACATGTGACTTCTTGTGTTGATATGGAAGCTTCCTTTTTCTTGAATTGTTACTTTCTTTTTGCATGAGAAAAGGATTTGTCATTTCTACTAAAGAACTTACCAAGCCTTTTAACAAGAAGCATGAAATTTTCATCTTCTTCCAGATTGTCTTCCTTTTCAACTTCCTTGGAATCAATCTTTAAAGCAATATTCTTGGATTTCTTCTCTTGGTTTTCATGCTTTTCAAGTCTTCTGAGTTCCGTTTCATATTCTTGAAGTTTTCCAAACAACGTTGCGGACGTCATTGTAGAAAGACTTTTCTTTTCAAAAATTGTCATTACTTTTGGTTGTCATTCCCTAGTTAAAGATCTAAGCACCTTCAGATTTAGTTCATCATTAGTTAAAGTCTTACCAAGAGCATTTAGATGATTTTTCAAGTGCACGAATCTTTTCTGCAAGTCAAGGATGGATTCTCCAGGATGCATTTGAATTAACTTGTATTCTTGACTTAAAGTATTTAATCTTGATCATTTAACTTCAATGGTTCCTTCATGAGTTTGTACCAAGGTATCCCATATTTCTTTTGCCGTTTTGCATGCAGAGACACGAAAGAATTCATCCATGCTAAGTGCACCTTGGAGAAGGTTGATTGCCTTTTTATCATAGAGGATATTTTTCTTATCATCTTCATCCCATGCAGTTTTAGGCTTTGATGAACCAACACCGTTGATCACTGTTATAGGAATAAATGGACCATTTTCGATGGCATCCCATAATTCTTCTCATTGTGCTTCTAGATGTGCCTTCATGCGTATTTTATAGAAGTCAAAATATTCACCACATAATAGAGGAGGCTTGTTGCTACTACCACCATCTCTAAAAATAGGATTTTGATTTGCGGAAGCGATACTGGATCTCTAGGAACAGGTTACCTATAACCTGCTCTGATGCCAATTGTAAGTACGAAGTGCGCCTAAGAGGGGGGTGAATTAGGTACTTTACATTTTTTCTAGTTTTAGTGATGATAAATATTATTTTTCTGGTTTATGGTGAGTTTATGAAACAGTAAAGTGAAGAAAAATAAAGAGACACAAGCGATATATCCTGGTTCCCCTCACAGTCCGAGAGTACTATAGTCCCCTTTCAACATGAAAGAGATTTCCTTATAGTTGGCAAACTTAAATAAGAACTACCAAAACCAAGAACAATCCTCTTGGATTTTCACTATGTCAACAATGAGAAAAATCCTCTCAAGGTGACCTTACTTGTTTCCAACAATCCTGGAAAACAAAAACCACTAATCTTATTTCCAACAATCCTGAAAAATAAGAAAGTGTACAACAATATTTTGATTGAGTGAGTTTGTAGAGCAATAATAACTTTGAGTGATTTTATCAATAACTTTATCTTCTCTTACAATAACAATGATATACAATGACTCAAGACTTAGATTTCTCAAAGTTTTCTGTTATACAAGATATGAAAATATGCAAAAAACTTTTTGAATGAAAGTGAAAAAGACTTGAGTTGAATATTTGAAAATTCATAAAAATATTGATTGAGAGAGGTTGATTTTGATTTTGAAATATCAGTATTTATATGTTCATAGCACCTCTTTGAAACAACATAAGTTTATGTAAATTAATCATGAACAATTGCCAAGATTAAGTGAAAAGATTTCATGAAATTATGTTATGAAAAGGTATGTTCAAAGCTGCTGATTTTCAAAAACGTTCAGCGAGCAAACGATTGCACCCTTGATGCAAATCGATTACACGAGTTCTAAAAGCCAGAAATTTCAAATATTTTCAGTGAGCAATCGATTGCACAAACATGCAAATCGATTGCACTTTAAAACAATAGCCTTTTTAACCAGAGAGCAATTGATTGCATTCTTGTGTAAATCGATTGCACTAAGAAACATAAGCAAAACAACTGAAAATGTAAGTCATGCAATCGATTGCATCAATATGTAAATCGATTGCACATATGTAAAAATGGGTTTTTTGCTTAGAAAACTTGAGAAAAAGTTTAGACAAGTTTAAAAACTTCTTTTGATCATTGAGCATCTAAGACTTAAGTTCATAGAAAGAATTGTTATTATACCTTATGAAATTTGCCAAGAGCTTGAACCAAAGACTTTTATCCATTGGTGCTTTAGCTTGATCAACATATTTGACTTCTTGCCATTATGGTCTGTCTTCATCAAAACAAAGTTCATTGATAGGCTTGATATTACACATGGGGCACACAATGTAGGAGGCTTTATGATCTCATTCTTTTTACAATGTAAATATCTCACAACAAACTTCACAATGTGCCAAGAAAGGTAGCATTTGGATGCTTGAGCGAAAAGTTATTCAAGTTTGAAATCAGGAAAAACACACAAATATTTGTACTTAGAAATATTTCTAAGTGTTGAGCTTCAAATTGACCTATAATGTTCTTCAAAATTACATGTGCTTTCATTCACAATTAACTCTCGATCCTTGAATATGAAAAGAAGTATACCTCTTGAATTGAATTGTGAAATTGATATCACTCAAAAATCATAAAAATTGAAAGAGTTATAGTCTTTGGAAGATGATGAACAAATTTGGGTAAATTCAATAAAGACCTAAAATCTTTTCAATTCTTAAACAACTTTCCAAGCATTTTCAAGTCTTGCATTTTTAATCAAAGTTGTAATAAATATACCAAAGATTATTGTAGAAAAAGAATGAGCTCAAGGAGATAAAAATTTACCAAGTTATGATCCTTTGAAGTCAAACCCTAAGATTCAAAGGCTTTTTAAAGGGACTTGTAATCTTCTTCAAACTTAAATGGTCATCCATGCAAAATTATCCTTTGATCCATGAAGATAACTAGTTAAGGAATCTTCAAAAAGAATCGTGGCTTTGGAATCAATCAAAAATATCAAAAAATGAGCAAAATATGGTCCTTGGAAGTCAACAAACCCTAGCCTAGAGAGTGTCAAAATGACTTGGAACCCCTTTCAACTTTTGATGATTTTCCTTACACAAATGGATCTTGTCATGTGAAGATATGTTTTTGTAGATGATGATAAGAACCCATAGAAAAAAGAACCAACTCAAAATATTGAAAATTGAGATGTTTAGGCACATGTGATCATTGAATCAAGCACTTGCATAATTAGGTCAAACTTGTCGAACCAACCATGAATATTTTGAAATTTATATGAAAAATACAGCATGGGGAATCACATTAGTTCTTGAAATGATGTTGTATTGAAGCACACTCAAAGATGGAGCATGAATTTCAATTAAACTTGTTGAAGAAGGCATGGAAATAAAGAGATGAACCTATGAATCTTCTTGATGAATACCACCACCAAACTTGAGAAAACTAGACCTAAATAAGGCGAGAGACCTGTTTGTACCAAAAAACTTTGATATCATAGACATAGCCTTTAAGCTATTGCAATCCATTGAAGAACCATTTGACTGAGGACCATCCCTCAAACCCTAGGTTAGATGGTGAGACGGATGCAATGGTGTCATCACCTACAATATGAATATTCAAAGAAACATATATACATATCTTGATGTTAGTTAAAAGAACTAATGTTCAAGATACACAATTCAAGGTGTTGGGTGATCCCTCAAGAACAAACTTAAAGATATGATGAAGTATAAAGGGAGAACCAACCCTAATATGGGATCTTGATGTATTGATAATATTAGACAATGAGAGATCGTAGGGGTAAAAATTGGGGTATAACAGCTGCCCTTGTTTAAGTGTCTTATATCCAGAGATACAAAGGTTAAAATCTTTGTCTCAAAGTGATTGGAGATACTTAAATACAAAACAAGCCCTATTTTTGTCCCTAAGATTCCATGCAATGCTTATGATTATGAATGCAAACGACCAACTCTGTAGGTGACACAGAACACCACTAGGGATGCAGAGAATAAAAACAGACCAAAAAAGAGAGTTCGACCAGGAAAATAAATCTCTGGGGAACAACACAACTCTAGGGATGGCTATAAACAAGTAAAGCAAAAAAATCATGATTAAAAAAACCAAATGCATAGTAAGATTTCAACAACGAGAAATCTTAACAATGCAAGCAACAAATTAAAAAGGAGGTAACCATTAAGAAAGGTTTACCGGCTCAACAGGAGGAATCAACTCCAATGGTGGAAAATCAACTCCGGTAGGGAAAAGGAGACTGAACTCTGCTGGGGTGAAGTCCAAAGAGGAGACAAAGTATCATCAACTCAACAAATGAGGAAAAAGAAAAGGGTAACAACGAATAATAGATAACTATAAACTACCCACCCATATAGGAGATAGAAAAAAGAGAGCAACATCGACTCACAGGAGGCAGTAAACTACTAACTCGAAGGATGCAAGTATAAACAGTAAGATAATACTGGCTCAAAGATGACGGTAAATATCAACATTGAGGTAGATAACGAATGATTGACGTCAGTACTTATGGCTGGAAATAAATGTTTGACATTAACACTTATGGCTGGGAATAAAAGGTTGACATCAACACTTATGGCTAGGAACAAAGATTTTACATCAGCATTTATGGCTGAGAACAAAGGGTTGACATCAGCACTTATGGCTAGGAACAAAGGTTTGTCATCGACACTTATGGATGGGAACAAAGGTTTGTCATCAACACTTATTGCTGGGAACAAAGGGTTGACATCAACACTTATGGCTCGGAAATAGGTTTGACATTAACACTTATGGCTGGGAATAATGGGTTGACATCATCACTTATGGATGGGAATAAAGGTTTTACATCAGCACTTATGGCTAAGAACAACTCAACTCTATTGGGGTAAAGTCCAATGAGGAGAAAGAGATAGATGTCGACTAATGAATGACAGTGAACTACCAACTCAGGGATGAATGTAGAAAAAACATAGAACAATAACAAGTTTCCTAAAATTATGGTATTCCACCTAGAACGGGTCTCAACTTCTTCTTTAACCGAGGAATTCCGTCTGGAAAGGGTAACAAATTTTACCAACTTCTGGAATTTGCCGAGAATTGTAACAACTTCTTCTTTGATCAAGATACCACTTGAAAAGGGTGATAAACTTCACATGACTTCTGGATTTCACCGAGAACGATATGAGTTTCTTCTTTAACAATGATATCACTTAGAAAGGGTAATAAACTACTATAAGAAACTTTCAATGAAATTTCTTTATTATCGAAGTACAACCAAGCTCAACAACAAACTCTCTCCCATAACATATAGATTACCATTCATCAGAGTAAAAACATCTTCTTTGGCATTAACATACTTACTGGGGGAAGTACATGTTGCTCAAATAAAGAGACCTCCACTTGTTGTTATGAAAAGGATTGCGATAACACTGCTGGAAAATGAATCTTGATTTCATGGGGAAATACCAACACATTTCTGCTGAAGGGATAAAGTCTTCACGTGAAAAATAAATGCACATTCTCAATCCAGGGCTCACAGTCAACCAAGACGCTATCCAATGAGGAATAAAATAAAATGGGGACTAAATTCCATCCAGATGATGAGCTGGGCAGGAATGCTAAAGAAAAATTCTTCCACGAGGTATAACTCAATGGGGAAATCGAAAGGATATACACTTTCTGCTTAAATTTTCCGCTCTATTGGAGAGAGGATAACATAACTCTGCAAAGAGGATAATATGCCAACAAAAACATCAATGAGTTCAAATGAACCCTGAGTTTTAATTCATCTATGCATGATGTATGTATGAGTGTATGAATGTTATCATGTATATGCTGACAAAACAGACATATTGCATTAAGGATAACTAGACAAAACCAAATTGGATTAAGACAACACTCGGCTAAATCACATCCGTGATGAAGATTCCATAGAAGAGTAAGCACCAACTTCAGAAACAAAGTCCTACTTCAAGGAAAAATCACAGCAAAATAATCAAAGCAAAATCTGATAGTAATAAACAAATACAGTTGTAGGGATATAACACCATCCTCCAGGATTCACCAGGGAATATCATATAGAGTTATCTAGGGAAGACAATGTCACATCATCTAGACTTCAACTGGAGATGTCGTACTGACTTCACTAAGGAAGACAATGCTATATCGCCGAGACTTCACATGGATAACAACTTTTGAGGGAAGCATCATCTTCGATTCATCTGGAGAATTAAAAAGTTAACATCACAACAAGAAGTCAAAATTATGTGGATTTTAAATCAAACTCAACACTTGGCGAGAGAAAACCCAAAAAGTTGACGGCTGTCTTAACACTTCTTAGAAAAGATACTGCCCTTGTCCAACTACTTGGGGATCACAGAACAACCACAATATCATAACTGGAGAGAGAAATGCTCTACAAGAGATTCTACATCAATTCTCAACAAAAAGGGAGAATAACTCCAACAAATGAGCTAAGGCTTCATAACATTACAATCTCCTCTTGATTACAATCCAGCTGGGGAAAGAATCACACTCAACTAAAGAAATTTGCATCAAGACCTGACTGGGGAATATGGGATAAAGGTATCAAACCACCCAAACCAACACCATGTAACAACTTGGAAAAAATTTGAACCAAGACTTAACTATGGAAAAATGGGATTACAAACCCAACATCACACCATATATCAATTGGTATGAAATCCAACAAACACAAGTGGACTATGCGCATATCAGCAAGAGTAACCCAGGATACTTCTTGGGGAATCTTTTCAAAACTTCGGAGTTCATCCATCCTTGGAACCACTAATTTTGTCCCAATTGAATCACATAGTGTAAGTAAAAAGTAATTTGCAAATTCTTTTCAAAAACATGTATTTATTATTAAGTCTTTTTGTTTTTAAAATTACTATCAATAATAAATGAAATAAATGTAAACAAAATAAAATAAGAACTGTAAGGAATTGGATAAAGTCTCAAACTTTATTAATAGAATGGTAGTCCACAAATGGTGTGACTCCATGGATGATTACAAAGTTTTAGAAAATAGTAAATACATGGGAAAGATACATTGAAATATAATGACCATTATTCTCCCTAACAACTTTGAACTCCTGAGCTTAGGCTTCAGTTGAAGTGTGATGAGAATTCGAGAAGATTGTTGCTTCAATTATCAGTCTTGTCTGACGCAGTTACTTTCCAGGAAATCCCTAACTTTTTCCTAGGATGCCCTTGTGGGTTTTCAACCTACCGAGAAAATTTACTCTGTTTATGTCTCAAACATTTGCCTAGACCGCCATTTCGGGTTTTCAGCCTACCAATATGCTATTTTTTGCTTAATTCGCCCTTTCGAGTTTTCAACTTAGCGAGTTGTTCTTTTATTTATTTACGTGAAGTATTTCTTGACTGCGTCAGCATTCATAGGGCGTGGGAACTCCTCACCATCCATAGTTTCAAGAATCAATGCATCGCCAGAGAAGGCTTTCTTGACAACATATGGGCCTTCATAATTGGGAGTCCACTTACCCCTAGAATCAGCATTAAAAGACATGATCTTTCTGAGCACTAGGTTGCCTTCTCTGATATCACGAGGCTTGAACTTCTTATGAAAAGATTTCTCCATTCTTTTCTGATATAACTGACCATGACACAAGGCCGTCATTCTCTTTTCTTCCATTAAATTTAACTGGTCAAACTTTTTTTGGACCCATTCAGCCTCTGACAACTTGGTTTCCATTATTACAAGCAAAGAGGGAATCCCAACCTCAACGGGGAGCACTGCTTCTATACCATACACAAGAGAGAATGGGGTTGCCCCTGTTAAAGTGCAGACGAATGTGCGATACCCATGCAAATAAAAAGGGAGCATATCATGCCAATCCTTATGGGTAATAACCATCTTCTGAGTGATTTTCTTAATGTTTTTATTAGCAGCTTCAATAGCCCCATTCATCTTAGGCTTGTAAGGAGATGAATTGTGATGGACAATCTTGAATTCTTCACAAAGTTCTGTCATCATCTTATTACTTAAATTTGATTCGTTATCAGTGTTTATCCTACTTGGCACACCATACTGACATATAAGATTTTTCTTGATAAAGCATACTACCACCTGCTTGGTGATGTTAGCATAGGAAGATGCTTCCACCCACTTGGTGAAGTAGTCAATTTCCACTAAGATGAAACAATGTCCATTTGACACGTTGGGTTTAATCATTCCAATAATATCAATACCCCACATAGAAAAAGGCTATGGGGAAGAAATAACATTGAGAAGCGTTGGAGGCACATGAATCTTGTCAGCATAAACCAAACATTTATGGCACTTCTTTGCAAATTTGTAACAGTTAGATTCCATTGTCAGCCAATAGTAACCTGCCTTAAGCATCTTATTTGCCATCGAATGTCAATTGTCATGGGTACCAAAGGAACCTTCATGGATCTCATGCATCAACATGTCTTCTTCATGTCTATTGACACATCTGAGTAAGATTGTGTCATAATTTCTTTTGTATAATACATATTCATTGAGGAAAAAGCTACTTGCCAACCTTCTCAATGTCTTCCTATCTTTGTTGGACGCACCAAGCAAGTATTCTTGAGTTTGAAGGAAGTGCTTGATATCATAATACCAAGGTTTTTCATTTGGCGTCCCCTCTGTAGCAAACTCATGAGCTGGTCTATCAAGACGTCAAACTATAATCTAAGGTACATCGTTCCAAGCATTTACTTGGTACATGGAAGCCAAAGTGGCTAAAGCATCTACCATCTAATTCTCATCTCTGGAAATATGATGGAATTCAACTTTATTGAAGAAAGATAATAATCTTCTTGCATAATCTTTATAGGGAACCAAACCAATGTGACGAAGGTCCCATTCTCCTTTGATCTAATTTATTACCAAAGCCGATTCACCATATACGTCAAGAATTTTGATCCTGAGATTTATGGCCTCTTCAAGACCCATAATAAAAGCTTCATACTCCTCCATATTATTGGTATAATTAAATGTCAACCTTGTAGTAAAATGGATATGAGACCCATGGGGAGTGATAAGCACAACACCAATTCATTTTCCATAAGAATTTACAACTCCATCAAACACCATACCCCATCGTGATTTAGGATCAGGACCTTCCTCAGGAAAAGGTTCATCATAATCTTTCACTTTCAAATGCATCACATCCTCATCAGGGAAATCATATTTAACAGGTGGATATTCATCAACTGGTTGGTGAGCAAGGTACTGTGCCAACACACTGCCTTTAATAGCCTTCTGACAACGATATTCAATATCATATTCAGACAACGGCATCTGCCATTGAGCAATTCTTCTAGTAAGAGCAGGCTTTTCAAAAATATACTTAATTGGATCCATTTTGGAAATCAACCAAGTAGTGTGATTCAACATATATTTCCGCAATTGCTTTTCCGCCCATGCCAAAGCACAACATATTTTTTATAGCATAGAATACCGTGACTCAAAGTCAATGAACTTCTTTTTCAAATAATAAATGGCATATTCTTTTTTTCCTATTTCATCTTGTTGTCCCAAAATACAGCCCATGGAGTTATCCAACACAGTCAGATATATAATTAGTGGTCTTCCTTCAACAGGAGGGATTAAGATAGGAGGCTCAAGTAGATACTCTTTAATACTTTAAAATGCCCTTTGGCAATCATCCGTCCACACATAACCTTGATATTTCTTTAATAGCTTGAAGATTGGTTCACGTGTTGCAGTCATATGGGAAATAAATCTGGAAATGTAATTTAAACGTCCAAGGAAGCCTCTAACTTGATTTTCAGTTCTTGGTGCAGGAATTTCTTGAATTTCCTTAACTTTATCAGGATCAACTTCAATTCCTTTTTGGATGACAACGAAACCTAGTAGCTTTCCTGAATAAACACCAAAAGTACGTTTATTTTGATTCAAACGGAGACGATACTTCCTCAAACATTGAAACAATTTCAACAAGTCTCCTATATGCCCTTCCTCGGTCTGAGATTTAGCAATCTTATCATCATTATATACTTCGATTTCCTTATGCATTAGATCATGAAATAGGGTTGTCATGGCCCTCTGGTACGTTGCACCAGCGTTCTTCAACCCGAAAGGCATCACTCTATAACAGAATGTTCTCTAGGGTGTGATAAACGTTGTTTTTTTTCATGTCTTCAAGAGCCATCCTAATTTGATTCTATCTGGAAAATCCATCCATATACGAGAACACTTTGAATTTAGCTTTTCTATCAACCAACATATCAATATGGGGCAATGAGAAATCATATTTTGGACTTGCTTTATTTAAAGCTCTATAATCAACACACATGCAAACTTTTATGTCTTTCTTTGATACTGGAACAATATTGGCAATCCACTGAGGGTACACTGATGTTACAAGAAAACTAGCATCAATCTGCTTTAAAACCTCTTCTTTAATCTTGATTGCCATGTTAGGATGAGTTCTTTTCATCTTCTGCTTGATTGGTGGACGTTCTGGCTTTAGCGACACATAATCTTCCACAATATCAGTGTCCAAACTAGGCATGTCTTCGTTAGACCAAACAAAGATATCCACATACTCTTTAAGCAACTCAATTAACCCGCTCTTCACATCAGGATGAAGCAATGCCCCAATCTTGACTTCTTTTGGATCTTCCTCTGAACCCAAGTTAATCGTCTCCAACGGCTCTTTATACGGCTGAATGGTATCTTCCTCGCGCTTGAGAAATCGTGAAACCTCTTCTGGGATTTCATCATATTCTTCTTCTTCAGCCACATACACAGGATATTCAATGTTGGGAGAGGGTGCAGGGTCATTGCATTCAACAAGTTTTTTAATTAATCTGCACATATGATTTATGATTGATTTTAGAAACTAACACATGTAATAAGTAATTATGTAGATTTATTTACAGTTATTATTTATTTCGAAAGGTTTTTTCTGATTACCATTTTCCAAGAAGAAAAAAAGAAAATAAAGACACAATGTAAAAATCAAAAACAACTTTTATTAATGATCTTAAAAATTAAAACAACAAACATAACCATACATCATTACTTTCACCTTGGGCAGAGTGAAAGACTTTTGAAAAGAAAAACAAAAAACAAAATAATTTGAAATGTGAATACAATAAGGAACATCAAAAGTGATCCAATTCTGGTTTCTGAATCCATGTGTCATGAAGTTCAACATCTCTTGCTCTGGCTCATCTTCAAGAATTGCATTGATCTTTGGAGTAGTCGAATGGAGATATCCTGCACTGTGAAAGATGTCTTGATATTTACTCTAAGCGGACTTTGGCTTCACAACTTCATTCTTCATAGAGAAACTCAAACGAGTCCCATTCTTGTTCACATGTGGATTAATAATCTTCCGCCACACCTTGCTAGGGCCCTTCTGCACTACCTATTGTGCATTCTTAAATGATGTGATAGAATCTTCATTCTTCGTCATATTATCAATAGACAAAGCTTGGAATTAAGTTCCAACAGCGGCTTCATCAACTTATACAATGCTAAAGGAAGACAAATGAGATATCAATAGAGCTTGCTCACCGTTCACAATAACTACCTTTCTTTCACGGACAAATTTCAATTTCTGATGCAAAGTTGAAGTAATAGTTCTTGCTTCATGGATCTAAGGGCGTCCTAATCAACAACTATAGGCTGTGACAATATCCATAACCTGAAATGTGATTTGGAATAAGTGCAGATCTATGTGAATAGGTAAGTCCACCTCTCCAATGAAAAATTTTCTCGAACCATCAAAAGCTTTTACTATAATGCCACTAGGGCGCGTAGGAGTTCCCTGGTATTTGAGCTTCATAAGAGTGCTTCTTAGTATGACATTCAAAACAAATCTATTATCTATCAGAACATTGGATAAATAGTCATTATTATAATTCATAGATATATGCAGAGCCAGATTATGGTTTCTCCCTTCATCAGGGAATTCCTCATTATAAAAACTCAGATTGTTACAAGATGTAATATTCCCCACAACACCGTTGAATTGATCCAGATACATATCCATTTAAAAAAAATCTTGATCCAACACCCACATAAGAGATTTCCGATGAGCAGAAGAGTTCATCAACAAGGCTAAAATGAATATCTTAGATGGAGTTTGCAACAACTGATCCACAATCTTATAATCACTCATCTTGATGATTTTTAATAGATCATCAACATCCATTTCCAAGGCGGCACCACTAGATTATCCTACCACTTTCTTAGGTTAAAAAATATCAATAACCCTCTTACCAGAATTAAAATCTCCTCGAAAGGTAGGGGCAAAGACACGTCCACTACGAGTTACCCGACTAGCTTCAGCAACATTCTTAACATGGGAAAAAGTTTGGATATGTATTTCCACACCATCTTCCAGAATAGTTGCATTGTACTTATAAGGCACAACTTTATCTTATTCATATGGGATAGGACCTGGAAGACAAATAACTACGGGAGCCACAACAGATTTGTTGTGATACACAATCTCTACAGGAGCGAGAACACAAAAATGTGGCACAATGACGTTCACCTCTGCTTCTTCAGAATACTCAGGAATCACATAATAATTATTAGAAAGCATACCTTCATAAGAAGAAAATAATTCAGCAGAAGAAACGTACTCATCATCATACATGGCCTTAATAGAGTAGTCTTCAATCATATTAACTCTATTATAATCATCTCTGTTTCCTATGACTCTGATACTACCTTTATCTAACAGCAATTGAATACCTCTTCTTACAACAGAACAACCAGGGGAATCCCTACAACAGATTTGATAGGACCCATAATGATGTACCTTCTAGCCATCCATGTAATAAAATGTGGCGCGCATTTGTTATAGGTGTGAAAAACACAATAAGGGGGGGGGGGGGGGGGGGGGGTTGAATTGGGTTTTAAATCAAAATATTTTCTTTATAAAAATATTTCCCTTTAATTAAAATACTTTTCCTTCACTCTTGATAATAATAATAATTAAGAACAGGAAGTGAAGAACAAGGTATGTTTATACTAGTTCACTTGAAAACTATAAAGCTAGTCTAGTCCACCCACCAAGGTGATTTAGCCTCTCTCAATCAAGGACTTAATCCAATAATCCAACTGATTATTACAATTCACAAGCTACCTGTAAGATAATAACAACCTCTAAGACACACAAGTCCTAGACTTCTTAAAGATACAGACCTAATCGGCCCCTTAAGGAAAATGAAATCTCTAAGACACACTAGTCCTAGACTTCTTAAGGATACAGACCTAACCAGTCCCTTAAGGAAATCAAACAAGTGTTTGAATACAAGTTTTGTTTACAATAATATTACTTCTACACAAGCTGAATATGTAAACTATTTTAAGAACAATAGACTAAAATGTGAAAGCTATGAACAACGCTTGTACGTGGATATTCAGTGAAATTCACCACTTTCTCTCTTAGTCTTCACGCTTTTATATAGCCAATAAAATAATATATCTGTTGAGGGGTAATCTTAGGATTTTTAGAAACATTGGCGGCTTGAGAAATCACATGGGGAACAATACCGTACAACACGTCTGTCCTTTCATGGTAGTGGAATGAAACGTTGATTGTACCATGTACTTTTTGTACCACGTTAACATTGTCTTCTTTCCTTCTGCACTTCAGAGGCTTCTGCGAGCATGAGTTTAGAAGCGAGAACATAACACAAGGTCATCAAAAATTCAAGTCTTCAGAGTCATCAATACTTGGTCGTGAGAACCTTTTCATAGAACCTTAGGTTCTTCAGAACTCCAAGTCTTCATAATCTTCATAACTTTGTCTATCAGAATCTCCAGCACTTGGTCTTGAGAACCCTTTGTAAAACCTTGGGTCACCCAAACTTCAAGTCTTCAAAATCTCCAGAAATTCTTCTATCAGAATCTTCAAAAAAATTTCTTGAGAAGCCTTTTTCTTCAGAAACACGATCCTTCAGCATCTGGACTTCAGTAGAAACTTTCGTCTTCAGATCTTCTGAATGGTTTCTTTAGAAAAAGTTGTCTTCAGAAAGATGAGTCTTTAGCATCCGGAATTAAGTAAAAACTTCTGACTTCATATCTTCTGACTAGTTTCTTTTGATATCATATCAGAGCCTACACTTCAAAGTCTTCTAGAGTGTCTTTCTACTGTTCATCAGAACTTATGAAGCGCAAAAGCGGAACTAATTCTCTTATCATGTCTTGGCCACACCATCCATCAGAAGTAGAACCTGTTTGTTAAATACTCAAAAATAACAAACATTAGAGTATAAAAATTATTCATACAAAGATACTCATTTGTTATAATCAAAACTCAGAGATAATATTGCAGAACCAAATCTTATTCTAACAATCTCCCCCTTTTTAATGATGACAAAACTATGTACTTTAATGACACAATTTTGTTCATATAATCAGAAAAGTGAAAATAAAAAGGTAAGGAATACTTATCCTTTTTATGAAACTCCCCCTAAGTCAACGACTTGATGAAGCTCAAATATCTTGACTCTGAACCATTTGAGTAAAACCTCCCCCTAGTTCCAATATATCAGATATTGAGATCTTGAGAGTCTTGACTCTAGTCCAATGAAAATGAAATTAATTGAAATCTTGAAACTTTAATGTCACTAAGACAACTTCCAGATTCTCAATTCTTGGATTCTGATTATGAGCTGAAAATATATATTAAGAGTCTGAAGCCAGCATATTAGACATAAGCCTTGCATAATACTTTTAGATCTTTGTCTTTAATCAGAGTTCTTATTTTCTGGTAAAACACCCTTCTAACAGAAACAAAAATTTAATTGGGTTAGTATGTAAGTAGCTCTTTTTAGGGATCATTTTCCATAACTTGATTAATGAAATAAAAATTAAGTTCATTTAATTACTCCCCCTTTTTTTCATAATGAAAAAGGTAATCATGTGTGAAAAACATAAAAAAACCAAAAGAAATAACAAGAAACAAAAGAAGTTTCATTGATATTTCAAAATGATTACAATAGAAGGAGAAACAAAATAATGAAGAAAAATAAGGAAAACTAGCTAAACTTCAAATACATCACAACTTTCATCAAATAGAGCATTATCTCCGATGAACGGGTTTCTTCGAACAATTTCAATTACACCTGTTAACTCAAACAATTCAGATAAAACACGTCGATAAGGAATGAATGATTTTTGGGAGTTTCTGGAAACAATGATTGATAGCTTTAGATGATTAAATATTATTTCTGAAAGATGAATTGGAGTACTCTTGCGAAAGAAATCAAGAAGACACATATCCCTAGGAAAACTTTATCAAGATCTTCCCCTCTAGGATGAAGATTTCTCAATAAGAACTGAAACCAGATTTTTGCAAGAGGTTTCAAATGATCTAAATTAAGGGGGTCATATATAAAGGTAGAATTAGGAACTATTGGAAACACATCAACATTCATGCAGGAGTTGGGTAATGGTGGACTCTGGATAACTAAATCAATGAAGGAGTGAGTGATGGTAATCGTAATACCAAAAATATGAGAATGAATGAAGTTTCCCTCAGGACTAACAAAACCTGAAGCCATAAATTCTTCACAAGGTTAGGATAAATAAGAACTCTAATCATTGTTGCATACCCAGACCATCCTTGATTTTCAATAAAACCATTGATGAAACCATCATCAGACACATAGTTGGGTCTTTTCCCTTTGATTACTTTGAGAAGATTTTCATCTCCTTGAAAGGTTCTAACAGCCATGGTATGCAGAAAAGATTGAAGGGAAGAAATAGTTAAAGATGATACAAGGATAAGGACTTGATGAAGGACTATAGATGAGAGGAGATATAAATAGTCGGTTAAGTCTCTCAATAAATGAGACGATTAAAGCACTCAAAGGAAATAATTTCGAGAAAGAGAAAGAGAATCAAATGACATCACAAACGGCTAAAATTAGCGAATGAAAAGAGAAGTAGCTCAAAAGTTAAGATAGAAGTACACTAGAACACTTAATTAGAGCCCGACAGGAAAGATCTTAGCAGTCATATCAGACAAAACAAAGGAATACGACACGAAACAACTGTTCCTAAGACACAAAATACAAGAGTAGCTAATAAATGTAATCATGATTAATCAATTCCCATAAAAATAACTACTCGTGCATTGCCTAGTTAGAGTGTGATAGACACTAATTCAATTTAGGTGACACATTTGATATTCTCAGCATCTTAAAAAACCATGAAGATTTTCATCTGATCAGAGACATTTCTAACTGATCAATCTTCTGATAACTGAGGTAAAAGAAATTACAAGGCCTTTAATTGAGTCAAAATCTTATCACTTCATACTAAGACTAAAACATGTTTTATTCTAATGACATCTTACTTTGGACATAGATCCATTTTCAGATTCTTTAGAATAAACATAAATCTATCTCTATCTAAGGGTTTTGTAAAAATATCAGCCTATTGATGGTCTGTATCTATGAATTTTAAAAATAAGATCCCTTTCTGAACATAGTCTCTAATAAAATGATGCTTTATTTCTATGTGTTTATCCCTAGAGTGTAAGATGGGATTCTTACTCAAACAAATAATAGTAGTATTGTCACATAAGATAGGAATGTTACTCTCATAAATTTGATAATCTTTCAGCTGATTCTTCATCAGAAGCATATGAGTGCTACATAGTGCTACTGAGATATACTCCGCTTCTGTAGTTGAGAGAGAAATTGTTGATTGCCTCTTGCTTGACCATGAGATTAGATTCTTGCCTAGAAACTGGAAATTTCCAGAGGTACCTTTCCTCTCTGTAATACAGTGGGACAACTGACTTGGGTGTTTTTCCTTTTATTAAAATTGTTGCGGATAGCAAGAGTCGCCACCGACTTTTCTTTTATCCAATAAAGGAAAGGGTGAAAAGAACAGGAAATACCTTTTGAGAATTTTATTCAGTTCGGGGGGTAGGTTATGAAAAGGGAAGGTGTTAGCACTCTTTTCATCTGTAGTTATCTACGGGCACTTTGTTGCTAGCTCACTTTGAAATGCTTTGTTTCAAATGTGTTTGTGATGGTTTGGAAGTATTTTTGAAAAGTGCCTTTGTTTAGGCAAACTTTGTAATGATTCTCGTCTCTATAAGAATGTAAACAAAATGTTGGATTTTGAAAGTATTTCATGAAAGTGTTGGTGTATTTGAAAGATGTTTTGTTTTGAAATGTTTGTGAGCAAGAAACTACGAGTGTTCTACCTACTCAAAAGAAAGTCTTTGTTCTCTTCCACCTCCTTTAGATATTGTTATCTTACCATTAGTTGGTAAGTAACCATATTATTGGATTTGAAGAGACGGGCGTGGGTCTTCGTACAGTCATAGAAGGCAACATTGTAGGATACCTTAGCAATTTGTCGTATGTGTCTAATATCATTTACCGAAGGCAACATTGAAGGACCATCGAGGGACTACGATCTTGTATTCGAGGGTCATTGCTAAAGTATCCCACGTTCTAGGGACGTGACTGTTTATTTGAAGGCAACAAGTGGGGTATACCCTAGAGGTGCAGGTGTGAATTGTGTTTTGATTTAATTCATTTTTGTCTTGAATTAAGGTTGTCTAGTTGTTGATTTTATGTGTTGCCATACAAATCCTAGTTACTAGCAATAATATGGAAAATGATAAATTACGGAAATTTAAAGTTCTATGCTATTACATTATTTGGGAGATGGGGATACAATTTACAAATGGGTGAATGAAATCAATTAAAACCTAATTACTATTACAACCATATTTAATATCACTAAATAATGTACAAGAGTGTAAAGATAAAGTGAAATTGGGAAGAAGATTGCTTTTATGTTTTTTGTATGAAAAATGCTATAATTAATCTAGTAAAGAAGAAAGAAAATAATTAATTAAATTCCTAGATTCTAAGTTAAAATAAAATTAAAATAAAACTAAGTCTAATATTAATTCAAATAAATTTAAGAAAAGAAAAAGAAAACAAAAGTGTTAGGAAAATATTTTTAGGTTTTTATATATTTGAGAAAATAGTTTGAAATTTGAAATGAAAAGAAATTAGAAATTTAAATCTGATTTTAAGTATTTACAAATTGATTAAAAGAAAAATGTGATAAATTAATTTACTTATGAAAATAAATTAAACCCTAAAATGTTCTAAATATTTTAGGAAAATAATTTATTTGTTTTTTTTAAGAAAATATTTTAATGTGTAAAAATAATAATGAAAACCCTAGTTCTAATTAATAAAAACAAAGAGGTGATTAATATAAATTAATTTTCATGTCAAAAAATTAGTTTAATTAAATAAAAACCTAAGTCTATTATTTTTGTGATTTTAGGATTTTATGATTTAAAATAAAAATGATAAAACAAAACAAAAAATTAAAATAGTAAAAGAAAATAATTCGGGCCTAGTGTAAAAAGAAATTTGAGGGTGAGAAAATTGCAAAATCTTAGGCCCAAAATAGGGAGCCCAGCGTCTGTGATGATTCAGTGTGAAAGGCTTGCTGGAGGTTCACCATGGGGAGGTGCTAGATGCGCAGGATCTGACTTTGGATAAGATCAAATGGTTGGGAGTTTAGGTACATCATGTGCGCCCATTCCTTGTTTGCATTGGATATGAAATGAGAAACAAAGAAAAATAAAAGGGTACCGCTGGGGCTCGAACCCAGGGCCCTATAGTTCCAAGCCTTACGCACTCGCTTTCTACCACTGGGGTGGCTATACATCCCTTTATTTAAAAAAACCATAAATATATAAAATAAAACAAGTCATGAGGCCTGCTTCATCTTCTTCCTCACGCCAATGTCTGGAACATGGATTTTTGAAATTTGTATCTCACTAATTTCTCAACCAAATGCAAAAGTGTAAGCATGAAACATGCTTGGTTTGTCACCATAAATTCAACCATGTAAACTATGTAAGCTACAAATCAAAGATGAAGATTAATTTTGCTGGCCCTAAACTGAACCTTAAATTTTTTAGAAAGTTCAAACTGAAAATTCTCCATGCTCAGTCAATCAAAATGAAAACTACAGACATGGTTAGATTTAGAGCAATGATATCTACATTTTTGCTTCAGAATGTATGCACAAAGGATGCTTGTATCAAGATATTGAAGTTTGAAAACTTACCTCTTGTAGATGGATTCGTGTATGGATTTTGAGCAAGTTTTGAGGTGTGATGATGATCAGGTTAGCTTTCCTGGACCTTCCTGAATGTGTTGCAAGTCTTACTTTGCCTTGAGGATGACTGAAACTCCATACTCAAGTCAAGTTGCCAGCTTTATTTAAAAAATGGTGGATGATGAAAATGTGATTACAGTCCTTAAATAGGTGTTGGAATCACTTTGATATAATGTATGAAGTGTGTATGTATGGTTAAAACTCAATACGCACGAGTGGATTTGGAGGTAGCTGTTTGAAACTCAAAAATGCCAAGTTTATGGCCAGTTCTGGATTGCAGAAGGTGTGGGAGGTTTGAGGGTGCTTGAGCTCATGTCCTTGCTTTCAAATTGTCTCTATAGTTATAAGTAAAAGGTTAGAGGGCTTGAAGTACACAAATGTATTAGATATAGGGTTATGGCTATGTTGCTTTGTTTTGAAGTAAAGTGGAAAAAAAATCTCAACGTGTGGTACAAGCTATGTAGAGTGGTTGAATCACTTTAAACATGCCTCTTCCGAGTTTCTAGGTTGAGTGTGTGCAGGAGGATCCATTGAGAGGCTCAAGAAGGGTTGACATTTGCAAGATCATGCTTTTCCAAAATGGAAGTCTTGCCTTTCTTCCTAAAATGGTAAGACAATTTAGACAAAGCTTGGATTTAATGGATAATACCCATAAAGTTTGTGTAATATTCTTATTATGGAGAGATTTACAAGCTTAGAGGTCTGCAAAGCAAGATTGCAAGGCATGGCTATGAGATTTGAATTCTTGTTCATCATAAAAATGACTTATGATTCAAGTTTTTGAGGCCATCTTCATCTGTTTGAAACTTCCAGCTCAAGCATGATCTCTTCATGTTATTTGACATTTTTGAAAGTTTGAAAAATTGTCTACAACTCCTATTTTAATCACTTTGGCTAAACAAAATTGGAACTAGGTGAAAATTGGCCAAGAAGTTAGGTAAAAAATCTGCCTAGACTAGGTCAAATTTTCACTAAGTGTTTTTCAAAAAAGTGCACGACTTCATGAATTTATAACTCAAAACATAAGCACTTCTAGGACTTTATCAGTAACTCAAAGTTGTATATCTCATCAATATCTATAACTTTCATGTTGAAAGTTTTCTTTGAATCATCTTGCATCTTGGTGAAAAGTAATGAAATTGTCATGTATAAAACACTTAGAAAATTTCTAAGTCTTGAGAATTTTGAATTTTCACATTGACTTTTGACTTTTTTGATTTCTTGATGATCAAGCTTCATATTTTTGAATGTCTTGATGAATTGTAATCTTTGAGATCAAATCTTGATCAAAAAGTCAAAGTTTGACTTTTTGTGCATCAGTTGACTTTTCATCAATTGATCAAATTTCAACTATCAATCCATCGATCTTGAGGAAAGTTTTGAAATATGAAATTAGGTCAACATGTTATATTTTAATCCTTGAGATTATTCTTCAAGCCATTAGATCATGTATTAAGTCAAAAGTCACTGATCAATCAATTATAGTCAAAACCCTAATTTTGACCATTTTGCTCCTTTGGTAAATTGAGTGCTTTTCTTGAGGGATTGTGATCAATACTTGATAAAATGATGAATAGGAATTTTAAATGTTTATGTTGGCCAAAAGTCATGAAGTTTGACTGTAGTTTGACTATGGTTGACTTTTTACCCAATACAATTGATTTTTAGTCATCTGGTCAATTGATTGAGCAAATTTGTGATTCAAGACTTGAAACTTGACATGAGTATTCTTGGAGGTCTATAATGATCCATGAAGGTCATTTGAGGCATTATAAGTCCAATTGTCCTTGTGTAAATCAATACCCTAATTTGAGGGATCAGTGTTTAGGAGATGGTTTGACCTAGTCAACACTTGTGCAAACTTGAGCTTTTGGAGATCTTGTGAGAAATGTATTGAGAAAGGAGAGAGAAAATTTTGGGGTACAACAGCTTCCCCTATTAAATCTTCTTAAACCTGAAGAGTTGGATTGGCGATCCGCCATTCGTAACTTGAAGGTGGAAGGTGATTGAACACTAGAGTGCCTAGAAATTTGCACTCACACGAAATAACATTGTTGGTTGATTGTATCGAGAATCAGCTTAAAGATGACATTTGGAGAGTGATGGAATATTGTCGGAGACGGGCTTATAGATGCCGTCCAAAGTGACAGCTGGTAAGGATTGGAAGATGTATCAAAATAAAGCTTTGGTCGATTTATATTTAAACAGAGAAAGTGTCTACCGGAACGGAATCAGGATAAATCATTGATTGATTTAAACTGAACTAGAAGAGGTCTTGAATAATCTTTAACTAGATAACAAATCAGTATAAATCTTCGGAGCAATTTAACTGAACCAGAGAGAGTGTCTACCGGAACGGATTCAGGATGAATCATTGGTCGATTTAAACTGAACCAGCAGAGGTTTTGAATAATCTTTAACTGGATAATAAATTAGTATAAATTTTCAGAGCGATTTAACTGAACCAGAGAAAGTGTCTACCGGAACGAAATCAAGATAAATCATTGGTCGATTTAAACTGAACCAGCAGAGGTCTTGAATAATCTTTAACTGGATAACGAATCAGTATAAATCTTCAGAGTGATTTAACTAAACTAGAGAAGGAGTCTACCGGAACAGAATTCGGATAAATTGTTGATTGATTTAAACTTAACCAGCAGATGTCTTGAATAAACTTTAACTGGATAACAAATTAGTATAAATATTTGGAGCAATTTAACTGAACCAGAGAAAGTGTCTACTGGAACGGAATCAGGATAAATCATTGGCCAATTTAAACTGAACCACCAGTGGTCTTGAATAATCTTTAACTGGATAACGAATCAGTATAAATTTTCAGAGCGATTTAACTGAACCAGAGAAAGTGTCTACCAGAACGGAATCAGGATAAATCATTGGTCGATTTAAACTGAACTTGCAGATAAAATGTTTGTCACTGACGGTATTCATCTGGTGACTGTTCTTTCCTGAAAAGGTAAATAATTAGTTGTAATGCAATGTCTTGATGCATGCATTGTGTAATGATATTCTCAATATAAATGAGATTGTGCTATATGCATTTTGTATGCATATGTCATGATGTACGAATGTGAAATGTTATTTGAAGTGTATTTTTGTCTGGAAATATAAATCCTTGACAACTGCCGGGGAGTTTTTTTTTGGGAAGCTAAACTCGGACTAGCGCTGGAGATGAAGAGTATGTATCTCTTCAACCTTGTTTAGAATGTTTCCGCTGGGAATTCCTGTTGGCTGTTTGAGGAAATTCTTTAGGGAGTGTTGATTTCTGTTTGGGGAGTAGAGTTTTAGGAACCTTGGTTATCCATTACTCTACTAGGGAATTTAATTCTCATATACCCTGACTGGGGATAAAAAAGATGATAATACTTCTGATCTTCTAGTGAAGATGAAGTTAAATGGTATCTGGTCGGGTTCCAGGCTTCACAATAACTTTTTGGTGATAGTATCAACTCTGCTGGGGACAAGGGGTGTTGTCCGTTGAGAAGTAAACTCAATTTGGGGAGATTGTAGTCTGTTGGGGAAATAAATCCTGTCGAGGAAGGTATTTTGAAGACCTTACTAGGGAAATGTATTCATTTGAGGAAGAATTTTTGCAGGGTTTCTTTCTCAGCTTTGGGAAACCAAACTCGGAAGAGAATTTCCAGGAGATATACTCATCGGCACTCCGGATGGAGAATATATGAATTCACTTTGTGGGGATAATTTTATTAAAGTAACTCTGGGGAGATATCCTAAATCCTTGAGTAAATGCTTATTACTGTTCTTGCACGTACATTTGTTAACAGTTAATCGTGTTCATACGCATATGTTCATTCAATTTTAGTCATTGGACGTTTTTGCACTCAAAATAGAAAATCAAAAAGTTTGCACTTCAAAGTATATTTGTATTGATAATTTTCCTAAAAACAAGAATTTTCGTACAAGGAGAAAGAAATCCTAGTAAGAGGAAGTCGTCGAAAAATGAAAAGAATACATAGTGAAAACAAAAAATGTATAGCCATGTGGAAGTGATCTCATTGGGTTCCAACTCCGTTATTGCCCCTATGTCTTCAAACATCATCCCTTGCCTTCGAAAGAAGTTGATTGAATTGATCTCGTACCGTTTGAACTTTGGATTTTGGTGATAAAGCTGACTGTAGTGATCCAACGGGACATAGTCATATGCTTCTATCCTTAACTTTTTCCTGGACCGCCCTTTCGGGTTTTCAGTCCACAAGGATACCCATTTTTTCCCAAGCCACCCTTACGGGTTTTCGATTTGCCAGGTGTACAATCTTTTGTATATATCCTTAATTTTTCTCGAACCCTTTTGGTTCTTCGGGATGCCCTTATTTTTCCTATGTATGTCAACCTAGCGGGTTATTCTTTATACGTGGTATTTTTTTGACTATGTCCACGTTCACAGGATGCGGGAAATCTTCATCGTCCATAGTGGTTAGCATCATAGCACCTCCAGAGAATACTTTCTTGACAATAAATGGACCTTCGTAAGTGGAAGTCCATTTTCCCCTGGGATCGCCTTGTGGTAAAATGATGTGCTTTATTGCCAAGTCACCGGCCTGGTACACTCGAGGTTTGATCTTCTTGTTGAATGCCTTGATCATACGTTTTTTATACATTTGACCATGACAAACATCAGCTAGTCTCTTCTCATCAATTAAGTTCAACTGATCCAACCTAGTCTGAATCCATTTGTCTTCGCCTAAGTCTCTTCTTTCATAATCCTTAAGGAAGGAATCTGAACTTCGATAGGAAGAACGGCTTCCATGCCATAGACTAAGGAGAATGGGGTTTCCCCAGTTGATGTTCGAGCCGAAGGACGGTAGCCTTGAAGAGAAAATGGTAGCATCTCATACCAATCTTTACAGGTCACCACCATTTTCTGCATAATCTTCTTTATGTTTTTATTCGCAGCTTCCACTGTTCCATTCATCTTAGGTCTGAAAGGAGAAGAGTTCTGATTTTTTTTGTTTTGAACTATGTACAGAGTTAAGTAATCATGGCATTGTTGAGGTTGGTTTCGTTGTCAGTGATGATCCTTTCAGGGATGCCATACCGGCATATGAGGTTATGCTTGATGAATCAGGCTACAACGTTCTTAGTGACCGAGGTAAATGAAGCAACTTTGACCCATTTGGTGAAGTAACCAATGGCGACGAGGATGAAACAATGTCCATTAGAGGCAGTGGGTTTGATCTCTCCAATCATGTCAATTCCCCACATTGCAAATGGCCACGGAGCAGTCATCACGTTCAAAGGGATTGGAGGCACATGAACCTTGTCGGCATAGATTTTACACTTATGGCAAGTCCTCGAGTGATGGTGGAAATCAGTTTCCATAGTCAACCAATAGTAACCAGCCCTCAGAATCATCTTGGCCATAGTGTACCCGCTAGAGTGAGTTCCAAAGACACCTTCATGCATGTCTTCCATGATTTTCTCTGCCTCCTTCTTGTCCACACAGCAGAGAAGATTAGAATCATGGTTGCGCATGTACAGAATCCCATTGCTTAGGAAGCATTTAGATGAGAACCTTCGCAGGAATTTCTTGTCATTGATTGAGGCTCCCTCAGGATACTCTTGTTCTTCAAGGTACCTTCTCACTTCATGATAACATGGCTTTTCTTCATCTGTGTCAATCTCATAACAGTGGGCAGGTTCGTCAAATCTTTTGATAGTAATTCTGGGAGCTTCGTTGTCCCAATTGACCTTGAAGATGGACGACATAGTTGCTAAGGCATCTGCCAACTTATTTTCTTCCCTTGGAAAGTGTTCAAAGCTTACCTCTTCAAAGTATGGGATTAAGGTTAGCACAAGCTCTTTATAGGGGATCAGAATTGGATGTTTAATATCCAACTCTCCTTTAACGTGACTGATTACAAGAGCTGAGTCTCCGTACACGCTCAAAAATTTGATTCTTATGTCAATGGAAGCCTTTAGACCTAAGATACATGCTTTATACTTGGCCATGTTGTTTGTACAATCGAAGAAAAGCCTGGCAGTGAAAGGTGTATGGCAACCTTCGGGAGATATGATCACGACACCAATTCCATTACCCAATGCATTGGAAGCTCCACCAAAAACCATAGTCCATCGGGATCCTTGTTCAGATCCATCATACGGTCCAGGATTTTCAGTCACTTATCAGCATGATATTTTCGTCTGAGAATTCAAAGTTCATGGATTGGTAGTCATCAACAGCTTGATGGGCCAAATGATTCGCCATCACACTTCCTTTGATTGCTTTTTGTGAAGTGTACTAAATATCATATTCAGTTAAAATCATTTGCTATCTAGCTATTCTTCCAGAGAGAGCTGGTTTCTCAAAGATATACTTGATGGGATCCATCATAGAAATCAATAAAGTTATGTGAGTCAGCATATACTGTCTTAGCGGACGAGTAGACCATGCCAAAGCCCAACAAGTTTTCTCGAGATGTGAATATCTAGTTTCATATTCGGTAAACATTTTGCTAAGGTAGTATATTGTATGCTCTTTCCGGCCAGACTCGCCATGTTGACCCAGCACACACCCCATTGATACAATCAAGTACATAATCAGAGGTCTTCCTTCAACTGGAGGCATCAGTATTGGAGTTTCTTGTAGGTACATCTTGATCTTATCAAAAGCTGCTTGGCAATCGTTGTTCCATCTGACCACTTGATCTTTCTTCAGTAGTTTGAAGATTGGCTCACAAGTAGCAGTTAAGTGGGATATGAATCGGGCAATATAGTTGAGTCAACCTAAGAAACCTTTGACCTCCTTCTCAGTACAGAGAGCTGGAATCTCTTGTATGGGTTTTACTTTTGTAGGGTCGACTTAAATACCTTTTCCACTGACGAAAAATCCTAGGAGTTTTCTGGACCTCACTCCAAAGGTACACTTGTTGGGATTCAACCTCAACTTGTATTTCTTCAACCTCTCAAATAGCTTGTGGATATGATTAAGGTGTTCTTCCTCAGTTTTCAATCTTGCAATCATGTTATCAACATAAAACTCTATCTCATGATGAATCATATCATGAAATAGAGCTACCATAGCCCGTTGATAGGTTGCGCCTGCATTCTTCAAACCGAAAGACATGACCTTATAACAGAAGGTTCCCCACTGTGTAACAAAAGTGGTTTTCTCCATGTCTTGGGCGCCATTTTGATTTGATTTTATCTGGAGAAACTATCCATGAAGGAGAAAACTTTGTGTTGAGCAGTGTTGTCAACCAAGACATCAATATGAAGTAGTGGGAAATCGTCTTTGGGACTTGCCCTATTCAAATCACTGTAGTCTATTCACATACAGACTTTACCAAATTTCTTCGGTACTGGAACAACATTTTCCACCAATTGAGGGTATGACATTGCAGCCAGGAAACTTGCATCGAACTGTTCCATTACCTCAGCTTTTATTTTCTCAGATATGTCTGGCCGCACGCGACGAACCTTTTGCTTGACCGGAGAACAATCTTCCTTCATTGGCAGACGATGAACTATGATATCAGTATCAAGCCCCGGCATATCTTTATATGACCAAGCGGACACTTTGACATAGTCGTGTAACATCTAGACCAATCTTCTCTTGACATAGTCTTTCAAGTTGGTGTCGATCTTGACTTCCTTTTTGTCTGCCTCATTACCCAGGTTTATCACTTCAACTTATTCCTCGTGTGGTTGAATAGTCTTTTCCTCTTGTATCATAAGTCTGGAGAGTTCCCCAGGTATTTCACAATCTTCATCACCTTCGTCTTCAGCTTGATAGATTAGATTTTCAAAGTCATAGATGGCAATAACAGAGTCATTGTCAATGAGATCCGGACTGGACGTGGATCTGCAAATGTGTGTGTGTGTGTGTGCATGTAAGATTATTTGAAAATGCAATAAAGTAAAGAAAATCAAAGAGCGCAAAATTTGAATTCAAAATAGTCCAATGTTTTTCATTAAAATGATCATATGGCATATGATAATGACAAACCCTTAACAAATGGATCATTGTGCCCCGGGCAAGGCACATGGCTTAAAGTCATTGTTTTAATGGAAATTACTGACAAAGGCCTCAAAGTAATAAAAACAGTAAATGGTAATTACTCCTGGCTGAAGAAGAATGGGATGAAGTCCTTGGTCTCCCAGTTATTGAGCCCTTCACCAGCAGTCGGGTAGATCCAGTCATCAAAGTCACAATCAGCATCAGAGTCTTCAAGGGCATTAACCTCATGGCTACTAATGCGAAGAGGTGGTTTCCCCGCACGAGCACGTCGAACCTCCTTTTGAGCCTTGGAAGTGAAGCCCAACCAAAATCTGTATGACTTCAAAGGGAAATTAGGAATTTGTCCCCAAATGGTGCAACCTTCATCTTCAACAACAACATGAGCATCTTTGAGAGAAGCCATTCTCGGTGTATCTTTAGCAGCTTCGGGAGTGTCAGTAGAGGCCTTGGCAACAACAAACATGGGAGATACCACTTCAAAGGCTTTACAAAGAGTTTCAATGAACTCGCCATCCATTTCAACATACTTAAATGAATTTAGATGACTGATTATAAACTCTTCTTCTCCGCATACTGTGAAAATTTTCCCTTTTACCGGATATTTAGTTTTTGATGTAATGTGGAAGTCACTGCACCTACCCCATGTATCCATGGGCGACCAAGCAGGCAAGAATAAGCAGGACGAATATCCATCACATAGAATGTTGAGTTGAATACTTGAGACCCAACTTTGATAGGGAGATCGACCTCTCCATGGGCCATTCTTTTTGAGCCATCAAAAGCCATTACTATAATGTCGCTGGGTTTTAAAACCAATCCATCACAGTCTACCCTATCCAAAGCTCCTTTAGGTAAGACATTGAGGGAGATCCAGTGTCCACTAACACATGTGCCATGGTAGTGCCCTTGCATTCCATGGAGATGTGGAGAGCTTTATTGTGATTCTTCCCTATCAGGGTCAAATCTGCATCAGAGAACCCTAAACCATTGTTGGCAGTCAAGCTTGTTACACAGTTTTCAAATTGGTTGGTCGTAGTCTCTTGTGGGACATGTGCATTTTTCAAGAGCTTTATCAGTGCTTGGGCATGCGCCTCAGAACATAGCAACAAAGACAACATCTAAATATTTGAGGGTGTTTGCCCCAACTGTTCCACTATCTTGTAATCACTTGTTTTAATGATTTTTAGAATCTCCTCCATCTCTTGGGTAGATGGGTCTTCAATGGTAATATCGTTTGTGGGCGCCTCCGTCCTGGCAAGCTCAGACATTTTTTCCTTTCCTCGAGTATCAGCAATAGGTTTAACAACACTAATAAGAATGGGTGTAGTAGTGTTTGTCGGAGGTTAAATTTATGGAGAGAAAATCCTCCTCGTCCTAGTAACTTTACTTGATCCAGCAATGTTTGTAATGTCAGCAATTTCATCTTCATCAATCCACGAATCTTGTTTGATACCATGGTAGTACACTTTCGCCCCATTATTCCAGGGCACATCCTTATCTGAAGTGTACGGGACTGGCCCCGTTGTGGTGATAATTAGTGGAGCTATACTTGGTTCAATGGGAATCCTAATAGGAAATTTTGAGGTGATCCTAATAGTTTTGTTTGAGATAGTAATGATGGACACGTCTTCAAGTTCTTAAGATACAACTTCGGTCAAACTTTTCACAGATGAAGTTCTTTCAAATAGAATCTCATGGCTATCCATCAGGTGTTGTACACCTTTCTTCAACCGTTCACAGCCATTAATTTGTATAGAAAAGTAGCAACAGTCTTCAAGGCAGCCAAGGAATACCCCGACTTTCAACGAATTCTCTTTAATAGTCTTCAAAGGAGTGGTCAAGTCATTTATGGAGGAAATAAGAGATGCATCTTCAATAGCGTTGACATCCTTACCATGATTTGGCATGGGTGCAGTGATTACATTTGGAGTTGGCGAAGGGTCTAATTCAATTGTCTTGTTATCAATTAGGTCTTGGATTTTATTCTTTAGAGACCAACAACCATTGGTATCGTGTCCAGGGTTGTTTGAACGATAAGCACATTTGACATTGGGGTTGTATTTTGGAGAATCAATATTAGGGTTGGAAGGGGGATCTCGCAAGGTCACCAAATCACCTTTCAATAGGTGTTGCAGAGCTTGAGAGAGTTGCATATTGATTTTAGTAAGCTTTCTTCTTTGGACATCCAGTCTTTGTTGATTATTTTGTTAACGCAATCGATGAGTTAGAGTTGGATTGGAGATCAGTACAACCCCTACTGAATGATGACGGTCATTCCTAGCATGGCTTCTTGACCCATACACAACATTTGTCTCTTTGTTACCAATAAATGGTTTTTTCATAGCATTTGGAGAGGAGTCCATGGGTATCTTCCCGATTTTAATCCCGCTTTCAACCCTCTCACCAGTCAAGATCAATTCAGGGAATCCAGACGATGAACTTCCAATTAGTAAGTGTAAAAATGGTCCAGTCAATGTTCCTATAAACATGTCTACCAACTCCCTATCAGTTAAAGGTGGATGCACCCTGCCACCCAGGTCTCTCCATTTTTGGGTGTATTCTTTGAAGCCCTCATTTGATCCCATGGTCATTCCTTGCAATTGCACCCTAGTTAGCGCAAGATCAGCGTTATATTGATATTGGCGGTAAAAAGTAGTGGCAAAATCCTCCCAAGTATGGATGGTAGTCCCTTCCAATTTGTAAAACCACACCAACTTCATCCCAGATAGACTTTCTTGAAAAAAAATGCACCTATAGTTTCTTATCAGCGGTATGCGGCTGAACTTTGCGGACATAAGATCTTAGGTGAAGCTTCGGGCATGAAACACCATCGTACTTGGCAAAAGCGGGGATTTAAATTTGTGGGGAATGACTACG
The DNA here is from genome assembly GCA_948472305.1 of Vicia faba. Taxonomy (NCBI): domain Eukaryota; kingdom Viridiplantae; phylum Streptophyta; class Magnoliopsida; order Fabales; family Fabaceae; genus Vicia; species Vicia faba. Next base: position 1,226,817,584 of record OX451738.1, read on the forward strand.
CCAGGCACCAAACCCAAGTCAACAAAGTCCAAGCCAGACACAACTTGGATTTCTACAGCCTTCAATATGTCTTTTAGTTGCTTATACTTGTCGTCGGCCGATGGATATTGCTCATCAAAATAATCTTCTTCTTTAGAGATTTGATTGTTTCCACCCCGACACTGGTGCTCCTAGCATCTTTATCTTCATTCTCATCCTCCTCGGAGGAGTCTTCTTCAACTTGAACTTGTCGGAAGGGGATTTTGAATATCTTTCCCATGTTGATTACAACTTTCTTCTTTGTCTTCTTTTTCATGACAAGAAGTGTCATCATTTCTTGCTTCCCCTTTGCTATGTTCAGTAGAGTTTCTTGAAGTTCTTCACAATTTGCTCGAAATCCATCTTATACTGAATTAAACAGTAGAAAGATGAGGAAACCTGTGTCATAAAACCTGCTTATGATATGATGCATGTTATGTGTATGCAATGCTTTCAAGGACCTTTAAGATTTAAATTTGCTTAAACAAAAAAGGAAACAAAAACATTAATTGTATTAATGAGTTCAAAGGTTACAAACTGCCTCCTGGGCTTACAATGAAAGAGAAATAACAAAATGAAATTATACAACAAAAGACTCAGGTCTCCCATGGACACTTCCTCTTTAGACTAATGTAGGCATTTAAGTTCCGCTCCTCGTGGAGTTGCTTTGTGAGCTCCAACACTTTCTTCTCGCTCGAGTATAATTGGGCTTCAAAGGTGTCTCGCTCCCCCTGAGTTGAATCCATGACCTTTGCAATTCTTAGAGAGTAGTAGGCATGTCAGGATGAAGAATGGTGTAAGGAGTGTCTCCTTCAGTAACAGGCTCCATAATGATTGGTAGGATGGACACATACGGTATCATGAGGTTTTGAGCGCGAGCTCGCACCCACTTGACATAAGGTTCCAAAGGAATGGAGTTCTTAGGCCCCAAAATTTTTCTATAAACCTTGTTCACCATGCCCCAAGCTCGTACAAATCTTTGATGATAACCTTGGACATCATTATCATAGTCAAACACAATACCTTGGACAAACGCGTCATGCAGACCATCCCTCTGAGCCTAACCAAACTGTCGTAGAGCAGGGCAAGGATTATAAGTGATACCTCCCCTAATTCCAAGGAGCGGGACATTAAGGAATTCCCCACAACAGTCAATAATGGTGACATCCTCCAAAGATGGAGAACACCAATGAATATCCGAATGCGAGAGTGACATCAACCTTTGAGACCACTTCATGCCTTGTTCATTCTTTAAAATTGACTGAGGAAGGTGAAAAATAAACCACCTAGCCAGCAAATGAGTGCAACATATTAGAATTATCCTTCTCTTCATGGTACGGGTGTGAAGACAATGCAAAATGTCTTCAAGTAGGGTAGGCACCGGGTTACGAGATAGGAAGATTTTGACCGCATTCACATCTATAAGTTGGTATGGATTAGGGAACAGTACCACCCCATAAATTAGGAGAGCCAAAACTTCTTCAAAATCTTGCAAATTTAGAGCATCCCAAAATAGTTGAGCCTTCTCAAACATAAACTTGGCTAGAAAACCTTTAACACCACTTCTAGTTTCCCAATTAGCCACAATATCAGACCGTTGCAAATGTAAGGCTAGATCAATCTCCTAAGGTCTTGGGTCTTTCTCAATACCAGTGAAGGATAATTGATCAAGAATAGGCACTCCCAATAGTTGAGAAAACTCCTCCATGGTAGGTACTAATTGGTAATCAGGAAATGTAAAACAATGATGTTTAGGGTCAAAGAATTGAAAAAGAACATGTACCATGTCTTCTTCAAAGTTTGAGATAACCAAGTTGAGGAGTCGACCATACTTCTTGGTGAATGGAGAATTTTCAGGGACCCTTGATGATAACTCCTTGATTTGAGGAGACACTTTCACAAGGTTGATTTCGATGGTATTTCTGCGAATGGAAGCCATATCCTACAAAATAAAACAAAGATAAATCTCTAGGTCCTTGAAATGGTTAGTGCAAATGCTATGGTATGATGTCACGATGTTATGTACAAATAATTATATACAAGCAAAGCAAACAAACCATTAGGTTTAGGCTTACATGCGGTTCATAGGTAAGTACCCTATTGAAGTTTAGTTGATTCAATATGTCCTAAAAAGTAATTGGGTTCTAGGGAATCTAAATATCATTGATCTTTCTTCATCGGGCGTTGTTTCAGCGCAAGCCTCTTTATAGGTGACTGAAATGTCCCAAAAGTCCGATTTCAATGAGCGTAGTATCGAGTATCAACCAACTTCGGACTCCACCAAAGCCGACTATCTCAATACTTCCTAATAGCCAAGTAATTCAAATAAAGGTTCTAAGGTCAGTTTGTGCTTCATGACACCACACAGAGGCCCCGTATTCTCCTCGATTCTCCACAAGGGATATCGGTACCAACAAATGCGTCACACTAACATAGCCATCGCTTTAATCATATCAGTCTACACCGTACAATCTCCACAATCTTTGCTACTTATCTAATAATGTTCCCAGATCCGGGTAGAGGATATATACAAAACCGAAACATAACCCATAATGTAAATCAATCAAGTCAAACAATTAAAGCATTTAAAGGTGATCTAGTCTCTAAGGTAACCCACTTTAATTAACAGTCCCCAATAGAGTCGCTGGTTCTGTAATACGTGGGAGAACTGACTTGGGTGTTTTGCGTTTTATCGTAATTATTGCGGATAGAAAGAGTCGCCACCGACTTTTCTTTTATCCAATAAAGTAAAGGGTGAAAAGAACAGGAAAGACCTTTTAAGAACTTTCTTGAGTTCGGGGGAAGGTTATGAAAAGGGAAGGTGTTAGCACCCTTTTCATCCAAGGTTATCTACGGGCTCTTAGTTGTTGTCTCACTTTGAAATTCTTTGTTTGAAATGTGTTTGTGATGGTTTGAAAGTCTTTTTGAAAAATGCCTTTGTTTAGGCAAAATTTGTAATGATTCTCGTCTCTATAAGAATGTATACAAAATGTTGACTTTTGAAAGTATTTCATGAAAGTGTTGGTGCATTTGAAAGATGTTTTGTTTTGAAATGTTTGTGAGCAAGCAACTACGAGCGTTCTACCTACTCAAAATAAATTCTTTGTTCTCTTCCTCCTCCTTTAGATAGTGTTATCATACCATAAGTTGGTAAGCAACCATATCATTGGATGTGAAGGGATGGGCGTGGGTCGTCATACAATCATAGAAGGCAACATTGTAGGATACCTCAGCAATTTTTCATAAGGGTCTAAGATCGTTTACCGAAGGCAACATTGAAGGGTCATGGAGGGACTACAATCTTGTATTCGAGGGTTATTGCTAAAGTATCACATGTTCGAGGGACATGACTGTTTATTTGAAGGCAACAAGTGGGGTATACCCTAGAGGCGCATGGGTGAATTGTGTTTTGATTTCATGCATTTTTGTCTTGAATTAAGGTTGTCTAGTTGTTGATTTTATGTCTTCTCATACAAACTCTAGTTACTAGCAATAATATGGAAAGCGATAAATTGCGGAAATTTAAAGATCTACACTATTACATCATTTGGGGGATAGGGATACAATTTACAAATGGTGGAATGAAAGCAATTAAAACCTAATTACTATTACAACCATATTGAATATCACTAAATAATGTACAAGAATGTAAAGATAAAGTGAAATTGGGAAGAAGATTATTTGTATGTTTTTTGTATGAAAAATGCTCTAATTAAAATAGTAAAAAGGAAATAAAAGAATTAATTAAATTCCTAGATTCTAAGTTAAAAGAAAATTAAATAAAACTAAGTCTAATATTAATTCAATTAAATTTAAGAAAAGAAAAATAAATTAAATTTGTTAGGAAAATATTTTTAGGTTTTTATATATTTGAGAAAAGAGTTTGAAATTTGAAATAAAAAGAAATTAGAAATTTAAATCTTATTTTATATATTTACAAATTAATTAAAAGAAAAGTGTGATAAATATATTTATTTATGAAAATAAATTAAACCCTAAAATGTTCTATATATTTTAGGAAAATAATTTATTTGTTTTGTTTAAGAAAATATTTTAATGTGTAAAAATAATAATGAAAACCCTAGTTCTAATTAATAAAACAAAGAGTTTATTAAAATAAATTAATTTTTATGTCAAAAAATTAGTTTAATTAAATGAAAAACCTAAGTCTATTATTTTTGTGATTTTAGGATTTTATTATTTAAAATAAAAATGATAAAACAAAATAAAAAATTAAAATAGTAAAAGAAAATAATTTGGGCCTGGTGTAAAAAGAATTTGGAAGCTGAGAAAATAGCAAAATCCCAGGCCCAAAACATTGAGCCCAACACATGTGATGATTCAGGGTGAAAGGCTTGCTGGAGGTTCACCATGGGGAGGTGCTAGGTGGGCATGATCTGACTTTGGATGAGATCAAATGGTTAGGAGTTGAGGTGCATCATGCACACCCATTCTTTGTTTGCACTAAATCTGGAATGAGAAACAAAGAAAAATAAAAGGATACTGAAATTCTGGCAACAAATACTTAATGTCACAGTGAATGTTATGACACCGTATCTGACACACTTCAAGACAGTAAATTTAAAAGCAGTAAAGAACACAATCAATTGTTAACCCAGTTCAGTGTGTAACAACACCTACTCTGGGGGCTACCAAGCCAGGGAGGAAATTCACTATAAGAGATATTAATTCAGGAATAAACCAACCAGTTTATCTCCTTCACTTAAGACCTACCCAATGCAACTTCAATCTAAGTTCAACTTAAACCTGAGTTCCTACTCACTCCCCCTCAATCACAGCAGTGATACTAAACTATTGATTAATGAGATTATGAAGACACTCTTCAGTACACACACTTGATTTTACTTCACAGCTTTAATCAAGTGACAAACACTCGTGCTTCAAAGCTTTGAGTGATAAACAACCCTAACTTGACTTTGCTTCAAAGCTTTAATCAAGTGACACAAACACTCGTGCTTCAAAGCTTTGAGTGATACACAACCCTTACAATCAAATCCTACTCCAAGTCACTTATCACAATGATAATTGCTTGGCTCAGAGTAGTTACAACTATACAATCCCTTATTGATCTTCTGTTAAAAAGTATCTTTCACCATTAATCTTCATGAGGAATATATAGGCCGACTATTCTTCAGTTAGGGCTTCCATGAAAATAGCTAGGGTTAACTAAAGTTAACCTAAAGACTTGGTCTTAGGCTTTCATCATACCAGATTAGGGTTAAGCAAGGTTAACCTAATGTCCATGTGAGCATCTGATCTGGACTGTATACATTAACTCAGAGAAGCATATCAGATTCCTGAAAAATCTCAGGAATAACAAATCTGCACAAATGTTAGATCAGTACAGGATGTCTTAACATTGGTTATGACAACAAGAATCTTGTTCACTGATTTTGGTAGAATGCAATAAATATGATCATTGCTTAATGATAATGCTAAACACTCATATTGAGTAGCTCCTGTATGACATTCTTTTTCTGCAGAATGTACCTTTATCCCTGAATGTTATGACATCAATCATGACATTCACAAAACTAGTTTTACCAAAAACAATTCCAACAAACAAACACTTACAAACTCCCCCTTTGGCAAATTTTTGGCTAAAACCCCTAAACAATCAGAGATTAGAATGCAGCAAAATTTTTAATAACAGCTACCAAGTCTAATTCTATCAAAATTACCACAAATTCTTCTCCCCCTTTTTAGCCAAAAAGAGGCCAAAGATACTTGTACTTTTAAGTTATACAGTCATCCAAAAGGAATAATAAAAAAAACACAGAAATAATAAGAAGTCATTTGGCAGCAACAAGATCCAACAACAATCTTTTCAACAACACTGATCTTCAGGCACTGTCATCTTCCTAGGAAGCACTATCTTCAGCATTATGCTGGTCTTCATCAGCATCCTATTCCCTTCTTTGTTCTTCATTCTCCTCCTGTTCTAGTCTAGCAATCAGCTCCTCAAGAGTCCTTTTTCTTGTATCAAGCTCTTTGCAGGTTTCTTTTAGCACAGCTATAACATCAATTTTCTTGGAATGAGATTTGACTGTTGATGTCTCAGCAGATGTCATAACAATGTTAGGGACATGTGTTCCCTGAAACAGCTTATAGTTCAAACCAAGAGCAGGGGCTATTTTGCATACAAAGTCTTTTTCAACTAGAATATCAGGATACTGAGCAATGATTATACCACACATGAGAGAGGGAAAAGAAATAGGCCCTTTAATAGCACAGCTTCCAGCATGTTTCAATGTTTGATCAAAGATGTACTTGCCATAATTAAAGTTTGTCCTGGTTCCAACAGCATAGATAAATATTCCCAATCCTGTGGAAATAGTGGATTTGTGGTTGGTGGGAACCCAGTTAGCTGCACCAATTTTGTGCAGTATGGAAAACTTCATGCTCAGCTTGCTTGCATTTAGCTTCCCTTTCAAGGGCCAGTTCTTGACTTTCTTTTCAGTGATGGTTTGACAAACTTGGTTGTCAGTAACTTCAAGCTCAGGACAAGCATCATCAGGCCTTCCTAGGAATTTGTTTATTACAGAAGGAGAGAAATTTACCTTCCTTCCTCTCACATACACACTCTTAAAATCAACTGACTTTCCATCAGCACAACCATCAGATAAATTTACTATGAATTCTTTGACAAGAATCTCATAGCAGTTGGAAAACTTGACCACAGTTTTCATTAGGCCAACAGTCTTGATTAGATCCATGATTTCCTTACACTCAATAGCGCTGATGTTCAACTCTCTCTCCAAGGCAATCCTTTTCAGAAACACATACTTCCACCTGTTTGCATTTTCTGGATGGTGAAAGGAGATATTATCAATGGAAACTTCAGGGACTTTAGGCATTTTTCTAGAAGAAGGTTTCTTCCTGAGAGGAATGTCTGGAACATTGCTCTCAACATCAAACTAAAAGTCTGATTCCTCATCACATTCAGAGGGTTCAGGATCCTTCCTTTTCTTGGCAATTGGTTGTCTCAAAGGTTTAGAGAGACTACCAACAGGTACTCTAGTTTTTACCTTCCCCTTGCCTTTTGACATTCCAGCTTTTCGATCCTTCTCAGCTTCTACTCTAGTCTTGTTCTCAGACCTGGTTTTCTTATGAACAACTTTAGTAGCCTTCTCTTTGGAGGGGCTTTTGGCAGCATCCTGCTTTTCTTTTCTGCTTATCATCCTTCTAGCTATGCTAGGGTTGATATTAGAAATTAAATCATTGTCAGAGTATTCTTCATCAACATCAATAACCGGGGGTTCAACAGTCTTGTCAGTAGGGTTCTGGTGATCATCATGTTTTTATGGAGATTTCCTAATGTTGTCATCAGGTGTCTGAACATTCTGAGTGACATCTGGATCCATTTCTACATTAGGACTAGCAGTTTCTTGGTTCAAAGGTATAGAAATTCCAGGTACATAATTATTCTCATTAAGAATCCTAGTGACTAGTCTGGCAATAGCTTGATGTACATAAGCAGAACCTTCCCTATTTGCTATCTCTGTAGGAACAGAAGATGATGGTTGAGAAGATTTACTAGATGGAGAAGCTTGTGATCTTCTTGCATGTCTGGTTCGCAACTTCTTGACCTTAGTGGGATCAGCTACCAGTTCACGAAGAGGATTTATCTCAAGAACATCAGTATCCATGCAGTTTGTGATTGCCCTAGGTTCGCTGTCAGAGGATGCGGAAGAAGCAATCGCCTTTGAAGAAGATGATGACATGGATTGTTGAGACATTTTGATTTATTTAGAAAACAAGTAACAACGAGAGTGAAATCTTTGTTTGAGAGAATGGAGATTGTTGTAGAACCGCGAGAAGAGGGAGATATATGAATGTCTATTCAGCTTCTTAAAATTTTGGAAAGAAATAGGAAAACATATGATTATCCCAATCAGAATAGACTTAACTAAAATATCTTTTTCATCCCTTGTTTTAAGCAAAATTAATTGTAAAATCTCTTCATATTGGAAAATACCCAGCTTGCCCCTCAAATTTTCAAATTGACTAGCATCAAGTGCCTTGGTAAAAATATCAGCCAGTTGTAGTTCAGTGGCAACATGTTCCAGCTTAATCACCTTTTCCTCCATAAGATCTCTGATGAAGTGATGTCTAATGTCAATATGCTTAGTCCTGCTGTGCTGTATAGGATTCTTGGAAATGTTGATAGTACTCAGATTGTCACAGTATAATGTCATGACATCTTGTGTGACATTATACTCAGTTAGCATCTGTTTCATCCAAATCATTTGAGAACAGCTGCTACCAGCTGCTATGTATTCAGCTTCAGCAGTAGATAGAGACACACAATTCTGTTTCTTGCTGAACCAAGAGACAAGATTATTTCCCAAAAAGAAGCATCCTCTAGAGGTGCTCTTTCTATCATCAACACTACCAGCCCAATCAACATCACAGTAACCAGACAGAATTGGTTCACATTCATGAGAGTACAGCAAGCCATAATTGTAAGTTCCACTTACATACTTCATAATTCTTTTCACTTGGTTGATGTGACTTACTTTGGGTTCATCCTGGTATCTTGCACATACTCCAACTGCAAAAGCAATGTCAGGTCTGCTGGCTGTTAAGTATAGCAGACTTTCTATCATGCTTCTGTACAAGCTTTGATCCACATTTGCCCCACTTGTGTCTTTGGACAGCTTTAAATGAGTAGGTGCAGGAGTCCTTTTATGACTGGCATTCTCCATTCCAAACTTCTTGACAATATTCTTTGCATACTTGCTTTGAGACAGAAAAATTGAGTCTTCCATCTGTGTGACTTGTAGTCCAAGAAAGTAGGTCAATTCTCCCATGAGGCTCATTTCAAATTCAGCTTGCATTTGGTCAGCAAAATGTTTAACCATTTTATCTGACATTCCTCCAAACACTATGTCATCAACATAAATTTGAGCTACCATTATCTTTCCTCCTTCATTTTTGACAAAGAGGGTTTTATCCAAGCCTCCTTTCCTGTATCCTTTGTCAGTGAGGAATTTTTTCAATCTGTCATACCAGGCTCTAGGAGCTTGTTTCAGGCCATATAGAGCTTTCCTCAATTTGTAGACATGATCAGGACAGTTTGGATCCACAAATCCTTTAGGTTGTTCCACATATAGTTCCTTATTTAAGTACCCATTTAAGAAGGCACTCTTTACATCCATCTGAAATAGCTTAAACTTAAGGAGACAAGCAACTCCCAAAAGAAGTATGATTGATTCCAGTCTGGCTATAGGAGAAAAAGTTTCATCAAAATCAACCCCTTCAACTTGAGTGTAGCCTTGAGCAATAAGCCTTGCCTTATTCTTGGTGACAACTCCTTCAGCTTCTGATTTGTTCTTGTAGATCCATTTTGTGCCAATAATGTTTGTTCCTTCTGGTCTAGGAACTAACTCCCATACTTCGTGTTGCTTGAATTGGTTCAATTTATCTAGCATTGCTCCAATCCAGTATTCATCAGTCAAAGCCTCCTTAACATTTTTTGGTTCAATCTTAGAGACAAAGCAAGAGTTTGAGATGATTTCTCTAGATGTTGTAATGACTCCACTGTTAGGGTCTCCTATGATGAGTTCCTTAGGATGATCTTTCTGAATTCTGATGGAAGGATCTTTGTTAGCTTCCTTTGATTCAGATTCTGATGAAGTAGTTTTAGGTACATCATCCTTTTTAGACACTTGAGTTGAAGTCTCAAAGAATGTCTCAACATCATATGGGACATCTGTTTCCTCATGATAATCATCAACTATGACATTTATAGATTCCATCATAGCTTTGGTCCTGGAATTGAATACCCTATATGCTCTGATGTTGGTAGAGTATCCTAGAAATATTCCTTCATCACTTTTAGGATCCATCTTTCTCCTTTGTTCACGATCTGTCAGAATATAGCATTTGCTTCCAAAGACATGGAAGTACTTTACTGTAGGCTTTCTTCCTTTCCATAGTTCATAAATGGTGGATGATGTTCCCTTTCTCAAGGTGACCCTATTATGGACATAACAGGCTGTATTCATAGCTTCAGCCCAAAAATGAATAGGAAGTCCTTTGGCATGTATCATTGCTCTGGAAAATTCCTGTATAGTCCTGTTTTTCCTTTCCACAACTCCATTTTGTTGAGGAGTTATGGGTGAAGAGAATTCATGATTGATTCCTTCTGAGGAACAAAACTCATCAAACTTACTGTTTTTAAACTCCTTGCCATGATCACTTCTGATTCTGACAAGGCATCCTTCTTTTTCTCTTTGAATTCTTTTGCATAGTTCCTTAAATACATCAAATACATCAGACTTTTCCCTAATGAAGTTAATCCAGGTGAATCTGGAAAAATCATCCACAACAACATACGCATATCTCTTTCCTCCAAGACTTTCCACCTGCATTGGACCCATCAGATCCATATGTAGAAGTTCTAGCACCTTAGAGGTGGTCAGATGTCTTGTCTTTGGATGTGACATTCTAGTTTGCTTTCCAACCTGACATTCACCACAAACTCTCCCTTCATCAATTTGAAGCCTTGGAATCCCTCTGACTGCCTCCATGGATATGATCTTTTTCATCCCTCTAAGATGTAAATGACCAAGTTTTTGGTGCCATAGTTTCACTTCCTTTTCTTCTTTGGCTATAGAGCATTCAGAAGAGTAATTAGTGTTCTCAGACTCCCATAAATAACAATTGTCTTTTGACCTGACTCCTCTCATTACAACTTCTTGTTTTTCATTAGTTACAAGACATTCAGACTTGGTGAAGTTGACCTTGAATCCTAGATCACATAATTGACTGATACTTATGAGATTAGCAGTCAAGCCATTTACCAACAACACTTCATTTAGGTTTGGAACTCCAGGGCAGTCCAAGTTTCCAACTCCTTTGATTTCTCCTCTAGCACCATCTCCAAAAGTGACATAACTAGTAGTATGGGGTTTAACATTATTCAGAAGATTCTTGATTCCAGTCATGTGTTTAGAGCATCCACTGTCAAAGTACCAGTCTTCCTTGGCAGAAACTCTGAGGGAGGTGTGAGCTATCAGGGATGCAGACTTTTTCTTCCACTGATGAGTATATGGTGCCTTGTTAGACTTAAGTTTGACAACTGGGATCTGATTAGGATATCCATATAATCTAAAGCAGAATGGATTTATGTGACCAAACCTTCCACAATGATGACATCTCCATCTTTGATACTTTTTCTTCATATTTCTCTGTTCTCGATGTTAAGTGCTATGTTGTGACATCTGCTTTGATATTTGTTTATCAGGCCTGATCTTCTTTTTAACTATAGTAGGTTTCTTTGCAGCCACAAATCCTAGACCAGACTTGTTTCCCACATTTTGTCCAGCCTGAAGGATTTCTTCCAATTTGTCAGTTCCATTTGTCAGCATCTTAACAGATTTGGTCATCTGATCAAGTTTTGAGTTTAGCATTTGAACTTCACCTTCGAGATGGTTTATAGTATCAGTGTCTGCCTTCTTTTCAGCCTCCAATTTTACTATGAGTTTTTTTTGTTTCTCATTTTGCTGGCAGACATTCAGCACTTCTGATACATAACTTCTTGTAGGTGTCAGCAAGTTCTTCAAATGTCACTTCCTCATCACTGGAGTCACTATCAGAGTTACAAATACCAGCTAGTGCAGTGACTAGTTTAGCAGATTCTTCTTCAGAGTTACTTTCTTAGTCACAATTATACCAAGTAACAGACATTCCTTTCTTTTGTTTCTTAAGAAAGGTAGGACACTCAGCTCGAATGTGCCCATATCCTTCACATCCATGAAATTGGATACCTCTGCTTTGATTTCCCTTTTCTTCAGACTTAGGTCTTCTGCTGAAGTCATAATATCTGCTAATGTCAGAGGGAATGTTCTTGACATTTGACCTTGACTTTGGGTCCATTCTCTTAATGAGTTTGTTGAACTGTCTTCCAAGCATGGCTATAGCTTCTGAAATATTCTCTTCATCACCCTCCTTGTTTTCATCTTCAGTATTGGATACAAGTGCTATGCTCTTATTTTTCTTGTAAACATTGTCACTGATCCCCATATCAAAAGTCTGAAGTGACCCAATGAGTTCATCAACCTTCAAGTTGCAGATATCCTGAGCTTCCTCTATAGCAGTCACCTTCATTGAAAATCTTTTAGGCAAGGATCTGAGAATCTTTCTCACTAGCTTTTCTTCTGACATCTTTTCTCCCAATGCTCTTGAGGTGTTGGCAATTTCCAAGATGTTCATGTGAAAATCATGAATGGTCTCATCTTCCATCATCCTTAGGTTCTCAAATTTGGTAGTCAGCATCTGAAGCCTTGACATTTTTACTTTGGATGTACCCTCATGGGTGGTTTTGAGAGTGTCCCAAACATCCTTGGCCAGTTCACATTGATGTACTAGTCTGAATACGTTTCTATCAATTCCATTGAACAAGGCATTTAATGCTTTGGAGTTACCCAGGGCTAACTCATCTTCTTCTTTGCTCCATTCTTCCTCAGGTTTCAGACTGGTTGTCCCATCTTTCCCAGTTATGGTGGGATGGTTCCATCCTTTGTCAGCAGCTCTCCAAGCCTTTTTGTCCAGTGATGTTAAGAAGGCAATCATACGAGGTTTCCGGTAGTCATAATTTGATCCATCCAGAATAGGTGGTCTGTTCCCAAATCCTCCTTCTTTGTCCATAGCGCCAGAAAATAATATCCCAAGATCTCACCCAGTAAGACAGGAAGGGTGCCTGCTCTGATGCCAATTGAAATTCTGGCAACAGATACTTAATGTCACAGTGAATGTTATGACACTGTATCTGACACACTTCAAGACAGTAAATTTAAAAGCAGTAAAGAACACAATAAATTGTTAACCCAATTCAGTGTGTAACAACACCTACTCTGGGAGGCTACCCAACCACGGAGGAAATTCACTATAAGAGATATTAATTCAGGAATAAACCAACCAGTTTATCTCCTTCACTTAAGACCTACCCAATGCAACTTCAATCTAAGTTCAACTTAAACCTGAGTTCCTAATCACCCCCCCTCGATCACAGCAGTGATACCAAACTATTGATTAATGAGATTATGAAGACACTCTTCAGTACACACACTTAATTTTGCTTCAAAGCTTTAATCAAGTGACAAACACTCGTGCTTCAAAGCTTTGAGTGATAAACAACCCTAACTTGACTTTGCTTCAAAGCTTTAATCAAGTGACACAAACACTCGTGCTTCAAAGCTTTGAGTGATACACAACCCTTACAATCAAATCCTACTCCAAGTCACTTATCACAATGATAATTGCTTGGCTCAGAGTAGTTACAACTATACAATCCCTTATTGATCTTCTGTCAAAAAGTATCTTTGACCATTAATCTCCATGAGGAATATATAGGCCGACTATTCTTCAGTTAGGGCTTCCATGAAAATAGCTAGGGTTAACTAAAGTTAACCTAAAGACTTGGTCTTAGGCTTTCATCATACCAGATTAGGGTTAAGCAAGGTTAACCTAATGTCCACGTGAACATCTGATCTGGACTGTATACATCAACTCAGAGAAGCATATCAGATTCCTGAAAAATCTCAGGAATAACAAATCTGCACAAATGTTAGATCAGTACAGGATATCTTAACATTGGTTATGACAACAAGAATCCTGTTCACTGGTTTTGGTAGAATGCAATAAATATGATCATTGCTTAATGATCATGCTAAACACTCATATTGAGTAGCTTCTGTATGACATTCTTTTTCTGCAGAATGTACCTTTATCCCAGAATGTTATGACATCAGTCATGACATTCACAAAACTGGTTTTACCAAAAACAATGCCAACAAACAAACACTTACAGATACCACTAGGGATCGAACCCAGGTCCCTATAGTTCCAAGCCTTACGTGCTCTCTTTCTACCACTGGTGTGGCTATACATCCGTTTATTAAAACAAAACCATAAATATATAAAATTAAACAAGTCCTGAGGCCTGCTTCATCTTCTTCCCCGCGCCAGTGGTTGGGACATGGATTTTTGATATTCGTATCTCACTCATTTCTCAACCAAATGAAAAAGTGTAAACATTAAACATTCTTGGTTTTTCACCATAAATTCAACCATATAAATTATGTAAGCTAAAAGTCAAAGATGAAGATTAATTTTACTGGCCCTAAACTGAACCCTAAATTTTTTAGAAAGTTCAAACTCAAAATTCTCCATGCTCAGTCAATCAAAATGAAAACTATGGACATGGTTAGCTTTAGAGTAATGATATCTACATTTATTCTTCAAAACATATGCACAAAGGATGCTTGTATCAAGATATTGAAGTTTGAAAACATACCTCTTGCAGTTGGATTTGTGTATGGAGTTTGAGCAAGTTTTGAGGTGTGATAATGATCATGTTAGCTTGCCAAGACCTCCCTGAATGTGTTGCAAGTCTTTATTTGCCTTGAGGATGGCTGAAACTCCCTACTCAAGTCAAGTTGCAAGCTTGAGTTTCAAAAATGGTGGATGATGGAAATGAGATTACAGTACTGAAACAGGTGTTGGAATCACTTTGATATGATGTATGGAGTGTGTATGGATGGTTAAAACTCAATACGCATGAGTGGATTTGGAGATAGTTGTTTGAAACTCAAAAATGCCAAGTTTATGGCCAGTTCTGGATTGTAGGAGGTGTGGGAGGTTTGTGGGTGCTTGAGCTCATGTCATTGCTTGCAAATAGTCTCTATAGTTATATGTAAAAGGTTAGAGGGCTTGAAGTACACAAATGTATTAGATATCGGGTTATGGCTAGGTTGCTTTGTTTTGAAGTAAAGTGGAAAACAAAATCTCAATGTGTGGTACAAGCTATGTAAAGTGGTTGAATCACTTTAAACATGCCTCTTCTGAGTTTATAGGTTGAGTGTGTGCAGAAGGAGCCATTGAGAGGCTCAACAAGGGTTGACATTTGCAAAAGCATGCTTTTCCAAAATGGAAGTCTTGCCTTTCTTCCTAAAATGGTAAGTCAATTTAGACAAAGCTTGTATTTAATGCATAATAGCCATAAAGTTTGTGTAATCTTCTGATTATGGAGAGATTTACAAGTTTAGAGGCCTACAAAGCAAAATTTCAAGGCATGGCTATGAGATTTGAATTCTTGTTCATCACAAAAAAGACTTATGATTCAAGTTTTTAAGGCCATCTTCATCTCTTCGAAACTTCCAGATCAAGCATGATCTCTTAAAGTTCTTTGACATTTTGGAAAGCTTAAAATATTTTCTACAACCCCTATTTTAATCACGTTTGCTAAATCAAATTGGAACTAGGTGAAAATTGGCCAAGAAGTTAGGTCAAAAATTTGCCTAAACTAGGTCAAATCTTCAGTGTTTTTAGAAAAAGTGCACGACTTCATGAATTTATAACTCAAAATCCAAGAACTTCTAGGACTTTATCATTAAAGCAAAGTTGTATATCTCATCAATATCTACAACTTTAATGCTGAAAGTTTTCTTTGAATCATCTTGCATCTTAGAGAAAAATCGGCATGAAGTAATGAAATTGTCATGTATAAAACACTTGGAAAAATTTCTAAGTCTTGAGAATTTTGAATTTTCACATTGACTTTTGAATTTCTTGATTTATTTATGATCAAGCTTTGTATTTTTTAATGTCTTGATGAATTGTGATCTTTGAGATCAAATCTTGATCAAAAAGTCAAAGTTTGACTTTTTGTGCATTAGTTAACTTTTCATCAATTGATCAAATTTCAACTATCAATCTGTTGATCTTGAGGAAAGTTTTGAACTATGAAATTTTGTCAACATGTTGTATTTGAACCCTTGAGATTATGCTTCAATCCATTAGATCATGTATTAGGTCAAAAGTCACTAATCAGTCAATTACAGTCAAAACCCTAATTTTGACCATTTTGCCCCTTTGGTAAATTGAGTGCTTTTCTTGAGGGATTATGATAAATACTTGATCAAATGATGAATAGGACTTTAAAATGTTGATGTTGGCCAAAAATCATGAAGTTTGACTGTAGGTAGACTATGGTTGACTTTTTACCCAATACAGTTGATTTTCAGTCATCTAGTCAATTGACTAAGCAAATTTGTGATTCAAGACTTGAAACTTGACATGAGTATTATTGGAGGTCTATAATGATCCATGAAGGTTATTTGAGGAATTAGAAGTCCAATTATCCTTGTGAAAATTAAAACCCTAATCTGAGGCATCAATGTTTAGGAGATGGTTTGACCTAGTCAACACTTGTGCAAACTTAAGCTTTTGGAGATCTTGTGAGAAATGTCTTGAGAAAGGAGAGGGAAAATTTTGGGGTACAACACTCTCCATTATGTCTCCAGCATAATCTGCATCACAGAAACCAGAAAGATTGTACTATGATGTTTTCTCATACATCAAGCCAAGGTCAATGGTTCCTTTCAGATACCTTAGAATTCTCTTAACAACAGTTAAATGAGATTCCCTAGGATCTAATTGAAATCTAGCACACAAGTGAATTCTAAATAAAATATAAGGTCTAGAAGCATCAGATACAAAAGAGATCCTATCATACCATGATGTAACGTCTGTCATACCTTTCCACTCACCTCTTTTATCTCCAGAATACATTTTGGATGCATTGGAGTATTTGCTACAGTGCAATCTGTCATGTTGAATTTCTTCAGAAGTTCTTTGGTGTAATTAATTTGATGATTGTAAGTTGCCTTTGGTTTTTTATCAATATGGATTCCCAGAAAGAACTTCAGTTTTCCCATCATGCTCATTTCAAACTCAGCCTACATTAACTTAGATAATTCCTCGCAGAGGGATGGATTAGCAGAACCAAAAATAATATCCTCAACATAAATTTGAACAATTAGAATATCATTTTTGAAGGTTTTGCATAAGAGTGTAATGTCAACCTTTCCTCTGGTAAACTTAATTTCTAAAAGAAAATTACTCAATCTGTCATACCAAGCTCCGGGAGATTGTTTCAGGCCATAAAGAGATTTCTTTAGTTTAAAACAAAGTATGATTTCTCAGAATTTTCAAAGCCAGAAGGTTGTTTAACATACACTTCTTCTGATATGTACGCATTCAAAAATTCTATTAACATCCATATGATAAAGGATGATGTTATGATATACAGAAAAAGAAACTAACAAACGAATAGCTTCTAACCTGGATACTGATGCAAAGGTTTTTATGTAGTCTATCCCTTCTTATTTAATATAACCTTGTACAACCAATCGTGCTTTGTTTCTGACAACTTCACCTTTCTCATTTAGTTTGTTTCTGAACACCCATCTGGTTCCAATGACATGGACACCTTTAGGTTTATGAACGAGATCCCAAACATCATTCTTTGAGATTCGGTTGAGTTCTTCTTCCATAGCCAGAATCCAATCTTTATCTAGAAGAGCTTCTTCAATATATGTAGGTTCTATTAAAGAAACTAAACCCAAAAGCACTTCCCCAGAAGGTTTGAGAGTTGATCTTGTTCTGACTGGAGCATCTTTACTTCCAAGAATGAGATGTTCAGGATGGGAGAATGTGATTATGTTCTTCATTGGTTGAGGTTGATCAGAAGGACTATCAATAACATCAGAAGAAGGAGCTTGTGATTCTTTATCTTCTTGAATATTCTCATTTGGCTCAACGAACATTATATTTACATCAGCAAGCTTTTCAAACAACTTTAACTTTTCATAGTCAAGCTTATCATTGAATCTTACACGGATTTATTCCTCCATGATTCGTGATTCTGTGTTAGACTCTGAAGCCTTTAGAGCATTCAGAGTATCCTAACAACAAACATTTATGTGCCTTGTAATCAACCTTACCTAGATTCTCTTTAGTTTTCAACATATAACATATAAATCCAAATGGATGGAAATAAGACATGTTAGGCTTTCTATTCTTCCACAATTCATAAGGAGTCTTACTCAAAATAGGTCTTATGGGGATTCTATTTTGAATATAACACATTGTATTCATTGCTTCTTCCCAGAAGTGCTTAGCCATCTGAGTTTCTTGGATCATGGTGCGAGCCATTTCTTGCAGTGTTCTATTTTTCCTTTCTACAACCCCATTTTATTGTGGAGTTCTAGGGTAGGAGAAATCATGAACTGTGCCATTTGAATCATTTTTTTTTAAAAATCTTTGTTTTCAAATTCTCCACAATGATCGCTTCAAATTCTTGCTATTTTGTAATCTTTTTCATTTTGCACTTAGGAATAGAAGGAAGCAAATACAGAGTATGACTCATCCTTGTGTTTCAAGAAATTTACCCATGTTCATCTGCTATAATCATCAACGATGATAAGTCCATATTTCTTACCATTGACAGAAGCATTTTTCACTAGTCCATATAAGTCAATGTTAATAAGTTCTAATGGTCTAGAAGTAGAAAAACTCTTTTTAGATTTGAAATAGGTTTTTGAAAATTTACTTTTCTGACGAGCTTCACAAAGAGCATCTGAAGTATACTTTAGATTGGCAAGCCTCTAACTAATCCAAGCTTATTTAGTTGAGAAATTTTTCTTAGGCTAACATGACCCAGACGTCTGCCCCGGACCCATTGCTCTTCTTGAACAGTCAAAAGACATTTTAAATTTTGATTTTTAAAATCTGAGAATCTTATTTTGTAAAAATTATTCTTCCCATTGCCATTGAACAAAATTAAGTCATCCTTTTGACTAACAGCTTTACAAGACATTTTATTAAAAATGATGTCATAACCATTTTCACTAAGTTGACTGATTGACAATAGGTTATGCATCTGGACCTCGACTAAAAGAACATTGTTAATAGAAGGAAGTTTACCATTACCAATAGTTCTAGAGCCGATGATCTTTCTCTTCTAGTTGCCTCTGAAACCGACAACGCCTCCAGACTTAAGTTCCAAATCTTGGAACATATGTCTTTCACCCGTCATGTGTCGCAAGCATCCACTGTCCAAGTACCATAACTGGTATTTTAGTGGCGCCATCAAGGAAATCTTCAAGATAAATTATCTGATCCTTAGTGTGATCGGTGGATCTGGAACTGACTGTTTTTCGCTGGTTCGCGAAATGTCGCGGAAGCAAGAGTCGCCACCATCTTTTATTTTCTCCAAATGGAAAGGACAAAAGCACAGAAAAATTCCTTATAGAGATTGTTCTCGGTTCGGGAGGTAGATTATAGAAAGGGAAGGTGTTAGCACCCTTTCTATCCATGGTTATCCATGGGCTCTTAGATACTTGCTCATTGTGTTTTCAAAAATGTTTGTTTGCTTTTCAACTGTGGGTTTTAAAAAGTTTCTTAGAAAATTTCAGTTCGACTCTTGTATCAGTCCTCAAGAGTGTTTGAAAAAATTGCTTTCGAAAGCTTTTTGAAAAGGTGTCGGTGTGAAAAGTATTTTTTGATTTGTTTTGAAATTAGAGCAAGTATCTAGAGTCGTCTAACTACCCTAAGGAATTCTTCTGCGTAAATGTCCTTAAAGTAGTGCCATCCCACCATTTGAGAGGTAGGTAGCACCACTGTTGGAGGTGTTCGGGTCAATTCGAAGGTTCGGGACATGGTGGTCACCAGAGCAATAGGAAGATACCTTAGAAGCTACCCTCATGCCAGGTTCCCGGATCATGAGGACTTACTAAAACATCCTCTACTCGACGATCACCTTTCGAGAGGCAAGGCAACAGTGAGGCGTACCCTAGGGGTGGTGTGTGATTTGTGTGTCGTTTTCAGATATTTTTTTGTCTTGTCATGTATTGGTGATCTACGCTTTTGTTTTATTTTAACATTCATTCTTTCATGCAATTTAATTAACAGTTTAAAAGTTGCGAGAAATATAAAGGTCCTACGCTATTACAAAGGCGTGGGTCCACATCGCCAAATTAAATCCAGGACCCGATTTGACATAAAGTAAAGTAAAGTGCGAGAAATATAAATATCGAATTTACATGGCTTTGGGAGAATTACATGAATATTATAAGATCGGAAATAAAAAATGCGAAGAGAATTAAAATCGAAAGCGAGGGCGTTGGACCCTTTTTAAATGAAATTAAATTGCAATTTAACAAATTAATTGAATTAAAATAAAAAGATAAGATTTTTGAGTTTTTGTATTTATGGATTTTTAATAAGAAAAATTAAATTGGAATTAAAACCTAGTTCTAGCTATTTTTAATTTATTGAAAAAAACATGTTAAAGTTAAACCTAAAATTAACCTAATTAATTAATGGCAAGTTTTATTTACAAAAATAATATTTAATAAGTAATTATGGTGAGAGAAAAAGAAAAAAGAATAAAAAAAATACTTAAAACCCTAATTCTACACTTTTTTAATTTATTAAGAAAAATATTTGAATTAAACCTAAATTTAAAAAGCTAAATTAATTAATGAGATTTATTTACAAAAATAACATTCAAATAAAATATATTTTTATTTTTGTCTTTTCTGATTTTTTGTTATTTTGGTGAAATTAATTTTTAATGAATTAAAAGAAAGCAATTGAAGGCTTTATTCTGCCCCAATCAGGAGGTGTTTGTCCAGCATTTTTGGCCCAATGTTTCAAGGCTTTATTTGACTTTTCTGGGCGCGTGTACATGCATTGACCAGTGTCCATGGTGTTCATCAGATCTCAACCTTTGGGTTGCCCTCAGTGGCCATGTGGCACGTCTGGATTATGGGTTGCATGGTGGTCTTCAGGGAGCAAGCTGCATAGAATGACATTAGAAAAAATAATATTGAAGGGATTGGGGGACCTGGGAATCGAACCCAGGTCCCATCGCTTACCATACCATGTGCCTTGCCACTGAGCCGTTCACGCGTTTTGAATATAGCATAGAAAACAAATAACATAAAGCAAAACAAGGGTTAGTGGATGATTTTCGCGCGAATTTCAAATACGCCAATCCCCTGTTTACACCTCACCTTCTTCTCCAAGTGCCCTGCGTTTTATCTGAAAAAAACAAACTGAATAGCGGGGGTTTTAAACCCCCACTAAGTGCTGCATACAAGAATAGCGATTAGAAATCCTTTTATCATAAATTGATCGCGAGCTATGCCTTGAATTCGTCTGAAGCTCCTGGTTTTAATGGTCTAAGTCTCATATCCTAATTTTTCTTTAAACGTAAAGCCCCAATTTTGAACCTCTGCAACCCTAAAACGCTCCAATGGTGATTTCGCGTATGGATGAGGAAAACTCAATTAAACAATAGGGTTAGCTTCAGAATGATAAGAATAATACAAAACAAGCATTAGAACTTAAAATCATGGCATGAATGATGAAATACGATTATGCAAAAAAGATGACACAGTCTGACTTCTAGTTACCAATTATGGATGCTATGGACGTGGAAAAGTGTTCAGTTAGGTTCAGTAATGTCTTGGCAAGCTAATGGGATCAATATTCTCCTTTGAATCGTCCTCCAAGGCAATTTTCAGTTTTGGATTTTTTTGATAAAATTGCAAAGTTCTTTCTTCAGATGGGGCGCAGCTTTCAGGTCCTTTGTGCATTAGGTTTGCATTAGTATATGTAAGGAATGAATTAGGGTTGAGTTTTCAATCAAAAGATCTTTGCATTGATGAGAACAATATTTGATTTTCATGCATAATTTTTCAATCTTTTTCACATGTGTTTTGATACCAATTATGTCCAAATCACCTTGATTCTTTCCATATCAGGTAATTCACGAAATCTTGAAGATATTTCATGCATAAAAAGATTTGAAAAGCTTGCTTTGGTATTTTTCACATATTTTATTTTATTAAATGAATTAATAGCAATTAAAAATTCAAATAAATAAATAAAAAATGATGAATAAATCCCCTTTGGGCCAAATGGTCGTGCACATGCTTTGGATGATGATTCTTGGAAGAAAATGTGGCCCATTAGCAATTTTAAGACATTTGAAGCAAAGTTGATTTTTCAAAATACCCAAAAATTTCCCAACTTCCACAAGGCATATCTTGCTCAAGTTTTAAGCTTTGATCATGTTCTTGGACATTTTGGAAAGGTATTGAAGTCCTCTAACCAATGACTTTGGTCCCATGTCATTTTGATTTACCAATCTCAAGTTATGGCCTTTGACTTAAAGTCCCTTTTTGTTGACTTTTGAAAATGACCTATAATGTTGAAATTGATAACTTTTTGTGTGAGCATTTATTGGACTTGAAGTGTGAATAGGAGTTGTAGGAAATGTCTTTCTCTTCAAAATGAGCTTTGGATGGAATTTTTCTGATAAACCATGTGGAAGTTATGCCTTGGTCAAGTTACAGTTGACTTTTTCAACCGTCCAAATATGGAAACTTTTGCATCTTGAGACTTTTTGAGCCAAGCTTTGAGAATCATGATCAAGCATTGATCAAATGATGTTTGTGACTTCAAAATGATATGTTGACCAAAAATTTGAACTTTTGACTGTCAAATGACCATTTTGCCCCTGCAGTTGACTGTAGGGCAATTAGGGTTTTTGACTGTGCAATTTTGTGCTGTAAGTCTTGAAACTTGACATGAAGATACTTGACAATGTTTATAAGCATGTGGGACTTGATTGGACCCTTGGAAACTTCATTTTCTTTGTCAGAACCAAAACCCTAATTTTTGACTGTTAGGAGGCCCTTGAACTGTGCAACCCTTGGGGAGATTTTGAAGCATGCTCTTTGCAATTCTTGAAGAATATGGGAGGGAAAGTTTTGGGGTACAACAGTTGCCCCTGTTCAATCTTCTTAGACCTGAGGATGCAGATTGGCTGACGTGCCTTTCGTAATCTGAAGGTGGAAGATGATTGAACACTAGAGTGCCCAGAAATTTACGCTCACATAGTAGCAGTGTGATGAGGGAATGGGCTTATAGATGCCATTTGGAGATTGATGGATAGGATGATGGGCTTATAGATGCCATGCTGAGAGATGATGGAAGGTGGATGGGCTTATAGATGCCATCTGGATATTGATCGCGTAAGAGATTCCTTAGCGAGAGCTTGCGTACCTGAAAAAGAAAAATGATTACCTGACCTGTTACAGAAGCTGGTCTTCAGATTATTTGTATAGATGTGTCCTGACTGGTTACAGGAGCTGGAGCTGGATCTTCAAAAGGTGATGAATGAACCAGGGATGGTTACTACCTCAACAGGAACGGTGAGAGAACCTTGGACGATTACTACCTCAACAGGAATGCTGAGAGAATCTTGGGCGACTTCAACCTCAATAGTAACGCTGAGAGAATCTTGGGCGACTTCAACCTCAACAGTAACGCTGAGAGAATCTTGGGCGACTTCTACCTCAACAGTAACGCTGAGAGAATCTTGGATATCTTCTACTGAGTCTTTATCAGGAAAATCTGTTAGGGGTCGATTTAGCTGGACTAGAGAAGGCCTTTGACTGGATAAGAAACAGGAAAATCTTAGGGTCGATTTAACTGAACCGGTCTAGGTCTTGAAATCTTCAACTGGATAAGAAATAGGGAGATCTTAGGGTCGATCAGACTGAACCAGAGAAGGCCTTTGACTGGATAAGAAACAGAAAAATCTTAGGGGCGATTTAACTGAACCGGTCTAGGTCTTGAAATCTTCAACTGGATAAGAAACAGGGAGATCTTAGGGTCGATCTGACTGAACTAGAGAAGGCCTTTGACTGGATAAGAAACAGAAAAATCTTAGGGGCGATTTAACTGAACCGGTCAAGGTCTTGAAATCTTCAACTGGATAAGAAACAGGGAGATCTTAGGGTCGATCTGACTGAACCAGAGAAGGCCTTTGAATGGATAAGAAACTGAAAAATCTTAGGGGCGATTTAACTGAACCGGTATAGGTCTTGAAATGTCTTCAACTGGATAAGAATCAGGGAGATCTTAGGGTCGACCTGACTGAACCAGAGAAGGCCTTGAACATAGCTGAGAACTTAACTGGATCTTTCCTGAAAGGCAAAGGTCAGTCATATGCAATGCATGATATGGATCAAGCAAATTATGTTCTCAACATAAATGAGATTTGTAAGACATGATGGTATATGCATGCTATAATGATATATGTGATGTTTATGAATGTATGTTTTCGTCTTAGGAAAATAAATCCTTGACGGGTGCCGGGAAGTCACTCCTGGGCTGATGTTGGAGAATAGATTTTTGCTTCCGCGGGGGATGATAGTTGCAAGAATACCGGTCAGGATAAGATAACTCCGTTGGGGATAGTCTTGGCGAATGGATTACTCTGCAGGGAGAAAAGTACTCTAACGATCTTGCTGGGAAGCCATACTCTGTGGGGAGAGAGATACTTTGCTGAAATGCTGATGGTAACTTCGCTGGGGATACCAATGTTGTGTTGGAAGTGTTAATAGACTTCGCTGGGGATAAGAAGACTTCGTCGAGGACGCTCTTTCCGTGGCTTTTGGCTGAGGATAACCCAGTTATACCCTGGTAGGGAAATAACTCTTTGAATAAAGCCGGGGGATGCGTTCGTGCTCTGCGGGGGTAAGCTTCCAGAATCTACTGGGGATAAGCTTACTGCTTGGGGAGATGGATGCCAACTTTCCTTGGGAACTGGATTGGACTCTCCTGGGGAATTTTGAATTGTACTGGGGAAGTGACTCCATTGAATGTTTGATACACCGCCGGGGAACAATATTTAGGTTAAGACTGCCGGGGGTGCTTGTTAAGAATGCCTGTATATTGCTGGGGAATGTTGAGATCTGCTGGAGGATACCCAACTTCCTTACGGCTTATAATAGCTTTGCTTGGGGAGAGTGCATTGACTGGCTGACTCACTCTCTGGGGAATTGAGATGTACTGGTTATGTTCTTCAGCTGCACCCACCTTGATATCTTGGAGGACAGAACAATTAGATTGCTTTAGACAACTCTTTATTGCCCCTGTTTCTGAGGTGGGAGAGGAAGACCTGTGAGGTGCTGATAGTTGTTGATGGGCAAACCTTCTTCTGGTAGGCAGGTGACAGGATGACAGGACATAGTCGTACGCTTTAATCCCTAACTTTTGCCTGGACCGCCCTTTCGGGTTTTCAGTCCAACGGGATACCCATTTCTGCCCAAGCCGCCTTTTCAGGTTTTTGACTTGCCGGGTGTACAGATTTTTATTTCATCCCTTATTTTTGCCTAGGTGTGTCAACCTAGCGGGTCTTTGATTTTGCGTAGTATTTTTTCGACTATGTCCATGCTCTCAGAATGTAGGGAGTTGCCCCTGTTAGAAGTGTTCTGTCATGCCACCAGAAGATGTTTGATTAGGAAAGATTCGTTGTTGGAATGCCCCAAGTGACTCAGGCGGAGATTTGCCCCAGGCTGTTTGGCCTTTTGAGAGATTCTCCGAATCTTGATTGGACTGCCCCAGATAATGGACAGTGATCAGGCCATGCCCCTTTGATTGGAAGTGCTTCTGTTCATTAGGCATTCGTCGTGCGAATTTCTATGTTGTTCAAACAAATAGTCATATGCAAACAATGTTATATCAAAAATGCAAAGCTTATGTCTGTCTTGAAGATTTTGAAAATGCATTCTTTTTCATAAAACAAATGAATGTTTGTAAAACGTGATGTCAAATATGTGTTTACTGTAGGCCTTAAGGAGTCAGGATACCTTTCGTAACAGTATGCTTTCGAACTAACCCATGCTTCAGCTAGGACTTTTAAGGGTTATAACGTGGCCTGGTTCATGGTTTAAGAAACAAAAGATAAAGGCTCAAATTATTTGTACCCACCCGCTCTTCGTGATGTTCTTCAAACCTAAACTCAGTTGATCGTGCGTCAGACCTTGTTCGAGTCTTTGTCTTGATATACCAGTGATGGTCCAGATATTGATGATTTATTCTGAATAGGAAGTCATTTCCTTGTTGAGGGTTTGTATAACCTCTTTCTTTTTGATTTTATGATCCCTATGTTTTGCCTGAACTGTTTCTTTTGTGATTACAGTCAGCGAAATGCCCCGGTTTCGTAAGTCTCCTTCATGGATTTTGACTTAATGGGTTTTTATTTTGAAAGATAATGACTGCCTTTCTTTATTGATTATTCGGAACCACCACTGTCTTTTGTTTTGTAAGGACCTCTTTGGTGCCATTTGTTATGCACTTGGATCAACTGAGAGAACTACCCTGCCCCAGGTTATGATTAAGGGTTTTAATTTTCGAAAATAAAAACTCCTACTTCTTTGGCTCAAAGGGGTTCACGAGGGATTATCTTCCTTATAACTCCAGTGTTTATGAATTGAAACAATGCCTGTACTTCATCAGCGGGGTCTGTTCAAAAGCATACTGTAGAGATCGTTGTATCGTTTTCGTCATCCTCCCTCAAGAGGCTTAGAATTATTAATTGAGAGTTGATCATCAGAAAAAATATGAAAATAATTTGCATATAGTGAATACGAATATATTGCTTCAAAACAGACATATGCGATGCATTAATGAAATAACAATGTTTAACATGAGTAAATGTTTAAACAATCAAAGAACAACACAACTTGAACATTCGAATAAACAAAAGTTTTCTAGTCTCAAGGCTTGTCACTTCAAATGGTGAGTGTGATCGGTGGATCTGGAACTGACTGTTTAACGCTGGTTCGCGAAATGTCGCGGTAGCAAGAGTCGCCACCGTCTTTTATTTTCTCCAAATGGAAAGGACAAAAGCACAGAAAAATTCCTTAAAGAGACTGCTCTCGGTTCGGGAGGTAGATTATAGAAAGGGAAGGTGTTAGCACCCTTTCTATCCATGGTTATCCATGGGCTCTTAGATACTTGCTCACTTGTGTTTTCAAAAATGGTTTGTTTGCTTTTCAACTGTGGGTTTTTAAAAAAGTTTCTTTGAAAATTTCAGTTCGACTCTTGTATCGGTCCTCAAGAGTGTTTGAAAAATTGCTTTCGAAAGCTTTTTGAAAAGGTGTCGGTGTGAAAAGTATTTTTGATTTGTTTTGAAATTAGAGCAAGCATCTAGAGTCGTCTACCTACCCTAAGGAATTCGTCTGTGTAAATGTCCTTTAAAGTAGTGCCATCCCACCATTGAGAGGTAGGTAGCACCACCGTTGGAGTTGTTCGGGTCAATTCGAGGTTCGGGACATGGTGATCACCAGAGCAATGGGAAGACACCTTAGAAGCTACCCTCATGCCAGGTTCCCGGACCATGAGGACTTACTAAGACATTCTCTACTCGACGATCACCTTTCGAGGCAAGGCAACAGTGAGGCGTACCCTAGGGGTGATGTGTGATTTGTGTGTCATGTTCAGTTATTTTGTCTTGTTCATGTCAAAGTGATCTATGCGTTTGTTTTTATTTTTGTCATTCATTCTTGCATGCATTTTATTAACAATTTAAAAAGTTGCGGAAATTAAAAGTTCCTAAACTATTACAAAGGCGCGGGTCCACATCGCCAAATACATCCAGGACCCGATTTGACAGAAAATAAAGAAATAAAGTGCCAGAAATATAAATTGTCCGAGTTACATGGCTTTGGGAGAATTACATCAGTATTATACGAAATAAAATAAAATGCGCGAATCGAATTCAAATTGAAAGCGAGGGCGTTGGACCCTTTTTAAAGGAATTAAATTATATTATTAAATTAATGAAATTAAAATAAAAAAAGAAATTATTTTTGAGATTTTGATATTTATGATTTTAATGAGAATTAAATGGAATTAACTAATTAACCCTAATTCTACAACTTTTATTTATTAAGAAAACATGTTAAAATTTAAACCTAAAATTAAATTAATTAATTAATGGCAATTTGATTTATAAAAATAAATAATTAATTATTAGTGATGAGAAAATGAAAGAAAAAAAGTAATTAAACTAATTAAACCTAATTCTACAAGTTTTTAATTTATTAAGAAAAGATATTAAAATTAACCCTAAATTTAAATCTAATTAATTAGTGAGATTTATTTACAAAAATACTAATTAAATAAAATATATTTAATTTTTTTGTCTTTTCTGATTTTTCTATTGTTTTTATATTTTTATGAAAATAAATTGGTTTAAAGAATTAAATAAAAAAAACTAATTAAAGCAAAAATAGAAAAATATGAGAAAAGAATGAGAAAGGCAAACCATGGGGGGTCTGTCCCCAAATTGGAGGGTTTATTGTAGTAATTCTGGCCCACTTGTCTATGGCCTTGTTTGACTTTTATGCCAGCGTGTGTTTTCTTTGACTCATGTCCATGATGATCTCCAAAGCATAACCCTTTGATTGATCTTGCTAAACGCGTGGCAAACCTGGAAGATGGATGTATGGTGGTCGCTTGCATAGAAACTGCACAGAAGCATTAATAGAAAAATATTATTGAAAGGGAGGGGGACCTGGGGTTCGAACCCAGGTCCCAAGGGTTACCAACGCTAAGCCTGACCAGTGGAGCTACCAACGCGTTTTGTTTATATAATAGGAAACAAATAATATAAGATGAATCATGAGTTAGTGGGACTTCCGCGCACGAATTTCAAATCAACCAATCGCAGCTTGCCACATGGTCTTCTTCTTCATTGTTTGATTTTTTTCCTGAAACATAAAAAGGTTAACGGGGGTTTTAAACCCCCCCAAAACATGCAGTTTTCCAAAATAGCGATTAGGCCATATGGCCACATAAATTAGGCGCGACTATGGCAATCAATTCGTCCAAGCTTCCTGATTCCAAACATGGCACTGAGGTTCTCTAATTTTACAGTATTTAGAAACGCCTAATTTGAAAGTTGAAGAACCCTAACGTCCTTTAATGGTGGTTCTTCATATAGCGCGTGAAAACTCAATTAAAGCACACAGTTAGCTTCAGAATGATGAGAGTAACACAAAACAAGTATTAGAATTCAAAAACATGACATGAATGATGAAATACGATTTATGCAAAAAAGTGAAAAAGTTTGAGTTCCATTCACCAATTCTGGGTGTTAGGGATGTGGAAAACTATTCAGACACGTTTCTTGATGTCTCAGGAAGGTGATGAGATAATTATTTTGGCTTGAATCGCACTGGAAGATAGTTTTCAGTTTCTTGAATTTTTGTCAAAAACTCAAACTTGGTTATTGGTGTATGGCGCAGCTGGGGGGTCCTGATCACTAGGGTTAGCATGTATATATATGTATGAGTGATTAGGGTTGAGAAATTGATCCAAAGAACCTTTGTATTGATGAAGAGATATTTGATTTTTATGGCATAATTTTCCAATCTTTTTCATGCAAATTTGCTTCAAATCATGTCCAATTACCAAGATTCCTTCCATATCTGATCATGCACGAAATCTTGAGCTTATCCCATGCATAAAAAGATTTAAAAAGTTAGGTTTAGTATTTTCCACATATTTATTTTAATTAAATGAATTATTAGCATTTAAAAATTCAAATAAATAAATAAAAATGATGAAAAACTTCCCTTTGGGCCAAATGGTCGTGCCCATGCCTTGGATAATGATTCTTGGAAGAAAAAGAGGCCCATTAGCATTTTTAAGACATTTGAAGCAATGTTGACTTTTCAAAATATCCAAAACTTTCCCAACTTCCACAAGGCATAACTTGCTCAATTTTTAAGCTTTGCTCATGTTCTTGAACATTTTGGAAATCTTTGAGTCCTCTAACCAATGTATTTGGTCCCATGTCATTTTGATTTACCAATCTCAAGTTATGGCCTTTGACTTAAAGTCTCTTTTTGTTGACATTTTTGAAAATGACCTATAATATTGAAATTGATAACTTTTTGTGAGAGCATTTCTTGGACTTGAAGTATGAATAGGAGTTGTAGGAAATGTCTTTCTCTTCAAAATGAACTTTGGATGGAATTTTTCTGCTAATCCATGTGAAAGTTATGCCTTGGTCAAGCTACAGCTGACTTTTTCAACTGTCCAAATATGGAAACTTTTGCATCTTGAGACTTTTTGAGCCAAGCTTTGAGAATCATGATCAAGCATTGATCAAATGATGTTTGTGGCTTCAAAATGAGATGTTGACCAAAAATTTGAACTTTTGATTGTCAAATGACCATTTTGCCCCTACAGTTGACTGTAGTGCAATTAGGGTTTTTGACTGTGCAATTTTGTGCTGTAAGTCTTGAAACTTGGTATGAGGATGGTTGACCATGTTTATAAGCATGTGGGACTTGATTGGACCCTTGGAAACTTCATTTTCTTTGTCAGAACCAAAACCCTAATTTTGACTATTAGGAGGCCCTTGAACTGTGCAACCCTTGGGGAGATTTTGAAGCTTGCACTTTGCAATTCTTGAAGAATATGGGAGGGCAAATTTTGGGGTACAACAGTTTCCCCTGTTTAATCTTCTTAGACCTGAGGATGCAGATTGGCTGACGTGCCTTTCGTAATCTGAAGGTGGAAGATGATTGAACACTAGAGTGCCCAGAAATTTGCGCTCACATAGTAATATGATGGTGAGGAATGGGCTTATAGATGCCATTTGGAGATTGACGGATAGGATGATGGGCTTATAGATGCCATGCTAAGAGATGATGGGAGGTGGATGGGCTTATAGATGCCATCTGGAGGTGTCGATCGCGTAAGAGATTCCTTAGCGAGAACTTGCGTACCTGTAAAAGAAAATGATTACCTGACCTGTTACGGGAGCTGGTCTTCAAAGTCTTTGTATATATGTGTCCTGACTGGTTACAGGAGCTGAATCTGGAGCTTCAAAAGGTGATGAATGAACCAGGGATGGTTACTACCTCAACAGGGACGGTGAGAGAACCTTGGACGACTTCAACCTCAACAGTAACGCCGAGAGAATCTTGGACGACTTCAACCTCAACAGTAATCATTGAGAGAATCTTGGGCGACTTCAACCTCAACAGTAATCATTGAGAGAATCTTGGGCGACTTCAACCTCAACAGTAATCATTGAGAGAATCTTGGGCGACTTCAACCTCAACAGTAATCATTGAGAGAATCTTGGGCGACTTCAACCTCAACAGTAATCATTGAGAGAATCTTGGGCGACTTCAACCTCAACAGTAATCATTGAGAGAATCTTGGGCGACTTCAACCTCAACAGTAATCATTGAGAGAATCTTGGGCGACTTCAACCTCAACAGTAATCATTGAGAGAATCTTGGGCGACTTCAACCTCAACAGTAATCATTGAGAGAATCTTGGGCGACTTCAACCTCAACAGTAATCATTGAGAGAATCTTGGGCGACTTCAACCTCAACAGTAATCATTGAGAGAATCTTGGGCGACTTCAACCTCAACAGTAATCATTGAGAGAATCTTGGATATCTTCTACTTCAACAGTAACGCTGAGAGAATTTTGGGGCGATTACTACCTCCGCAGTAACGGGGAGAGAACCACAGGCGACTACAACCTCAACAGTATCATTGAGAGAATCTTGGATATCTTCTACTTCAACAGTAACGCTGAGAGAATTTTGGGGCGATTACTACCTCCGCAGTAACGGGGAGAGAACCACATGCGACTACAACCTCAACAGTATCATTGAGAGGATCTTGGATATCTTCTACTTCAACAGTAACGCTGAGAGAATTTTGGGGCGATTACTACCTCCGCAGTAACGGGGAGAGAACCACAGGCGACTACAACCTCAACAGTATCATTGAGAGAATCTTGGATATCTTCTACTTCAACAGTAACGCTGAGAGAATTTTGGGGCGATTACTACCTCCGCAGTAACGGGGAGAGAACCACAGGCGACTACAACCTCAACAGTATCATTGAGAGAATCTTGGATATCTTCTACTTCAACAGTAACGCTGAGAGAATTTTGGGGTGATTACTACCTCCGCAGTAACGGGGAGAGAACCACAGGCGACTACAACCTCAACAGTATCATTGAGAGAATCTTGGATATCTTCTGCTGAGTCTTTATCAGGAAAATCTGTTAGGGGTCGATTTAGCTGGACTTGAGAAGGCCTTGGACTGGATAAGAAACAGAGAAATCTTAGGGTCGATTTAACTGAACCGGTCTAGGTCTTGAAATCTTCAACTGGATAAGAAACAGGGAGATCTTAGGGTCGATCTGACTGAACCAGAGAAGGCCTTTGACTGGATAAGAAGTAGTAAAATCTTAGGGTCGATTTAACTGAACCAGTCTAGGTCTTGAAATGTCTTCAACTGGATAAGAAACAGGGAGATCTTAGGGTCGATCTGACTGAACTAGAGAAGGCCTTGGACTGGATAAGAAACAGAAAAGTCTTAGGGTCGACTTAACTGAACCGGTCAAGGTCTTGAATATAGCTGGGAACTTAACTGAATTCTTCCTGAAAAGTAAAGGTCAGTCATATGCAATGCATGATATGGATCAAGCAATGATGTTCTCAGCATAAGTGAGATTTGTAAGATATGATGCGTATATGCATGCTATAATGTATGAAGATGTTTATGAATGTATCTTTTCGTCCTAGGAACATAAATCCTTGACGGGTGCAGGGAAGTCACTCCTGGGCTGATGTTGAAGAATAAATCTTTGCCTCCGCTGGGGATGATAGTTGCAAGAATACCGGTAGGAGAAGATAACTCCGTTGGGGAATAAGCTTGGCGATTAGATATTCTGCGGGGAGAAGAGTACTCTGACGATCTTGCTGGGGAGCAATACTCTGTGGGGAGAGAAGTACTTTGTTGAGTTGTTGATAATAACTTGCTGGGGATACCATTGTTGTGTTGGAAGTGTTGATAGACTTCGCTGGGGATAAGGAGACTTCGTCGAGGAGGATCTTTCCATGGCTTTTGGCTGAGGATAACCCAGTTATATCCTGGTAAGGAAATAACTCTTTGAATAAAGTCGGGGAAACGCGTTCGCTCCGCGAGGATAAGCTTCCAGAATCTACTGGGGATAAGCTTACTGCTTGAGGAGATGAATTCCAACTTTCCTGGGGAAACTGGATTGGACTCTCCTGGGGAAGTTTTGAGATGTATCGGAAGTAACTCCACTGAATGTTTGATATGCCGCCGGGGAACAATCTTTAGGTCAAGGCTGTCGGGGATGCTTGTTAAGAATGTATATATGCTGCTGGGGAATACTGAGATTTGCGGGAGAATACCCAACTTCCTTAAGTTTGATAGTAGCTTTGCTTGGGAAGAGTGTCGCTGACTTGCGGGAGGTATTCTCTGGGGAATTGGGATATACTGGTTCTGTTCCTTAGCCGAACTCACCTTGGCACCTTGGCGGATAGAGCCATTAGATTGCTTAGACCACTCATCATTGCCCCTGTTTCTGATGTGGGTAGGAAGATACCTGTGGAGGTGCTTGGTAGTTGTTGATGGACAAACCTTCTTCTGGTAGGCAAGTGACGAGATGACAGGACATAGTCGTACGCTTTAATCCCTAACTTTTGCCTGGACCGCCCTTTCGGGTTTTCAGTCCACCGGGATACCCATTTTTGCCCAAGCCGCCTTTTCAGGTTTTCGACTTGCCGGGTGTACAGATTTTTTCATTTCATCCCTTATTTTTGCCCGAACCCTTTTGGTTCGCCGGGAAGCCCTTATTTTTGCCTAGGCATATCAACCTAGCGGGTCTTTGATTTTGCATAGTATTTTTTCCGACTATGTCCCCATTCTCAGAATGTAGGGAATTGCCCCTGTCAGAAGTGTTTGGTCGTGCCCCAGAAGATGTTTAATCAGGCAAGATTCGTTGCTGGAGTGCCCAAGTGACTCAGGCGGAGGTTTGCCCCAAGCTGTTTGGCATCTTGAGAGATTCCATGGATCTTGACTGGACTGCCCCAGATGATGGACAATGATCAGGTCATGCCCCTTGATTGGAAGTGCCTTTGTTCACTAGGCTTTCATCGTGCGAATTTCTATACTATTCAAACAAAAGGTCATGTGTAAACAAAGTTATGTTAAAAATGCAAAGCTTATGTCTGTCTTGAAGATTTTTGAAAATGCATTCTTTTTCATGAAACAAGTGATTATTTGTAAAACGTGATGTCAACTCCGTATTTTACCGTAAGCCTTAAGGAGTCAGGATACCTTTCGTAACAGTATGCTTTCGAACTAACCCATGCTTCGGCTAGGACTTTTTAAGGGTTATAACATAGCCTGGTTCACGGTTTAAGAAACAAAGGATAAAGGCTCAAATTTTATTTGTACCCACCCGTTCTTCGTGATGTTCTTCGATCCTAAACTCAGCTAATCGTGCATTTAGATCCTGTTTGAATCTTTGCTCTGATATTCCGGTGATGATTCGGATATTGACAATTTATTTTGAACAGGCAGTCATTTCTTTTTTGTTGAGGGCTTGTAGGACCTCTTTCTTTTTTATTTTATTATCCCTATATTTTGCCTGAACTGTTTCTTTTATGATCACAGTCAGCGGGATGCCCCAGTTTTTGTGTAAGTCTCCTTCATAGGTTTTGACTTATTGGGCTTTTGTTTTTGAAAGATAACGACTGCCTGTCTTGACGATTATTCGAAACCATCACTGTCTTTTGTTTCGGAAGGACTCCTTTGATGCCATTCATTGTGCACCTGGATCAACTGAGAAAACTACCCTGCCCCCGGTTATAATTAAGGGTTTTAATTTGTGAAAAGAAAAAACTCCAACTTCTTTGGCTCAAAGGGGTTGACGAGGGATTATCTTCCTTATAACTCCAGTATTTAGGATTTGAAACAATGCCTGTACCTCATCAGCGGGGTCTGTTCAAAAGCATACTGTAAAGATCGTGGTATCGTTTTCGTCCTCCTCCCTCAAGAGGCTTAGAATTATTAATCGAGCGTTGATCATCAGAAAAAATATGAAAATAATTTGCATATAGGGAATATGAATATATTGCTTCAAAACAGAGATATGCGATGCATTAACGAAATAACGATGTTTAACATGAGTAAATGTTTGAACAAAAGAAAATTACAACTTGAACATTCGAATGAACAAAAGTTTTCTCTTCTCAGGGCCTGTTACTTCAACTGGTGAGTATTGGAGGGATGGTAGAAAAATTCAGCCTGACCATCTTGTGTGAACTCCAATGCCCCTTCATCAATCAGGTCCTGGATTTTGTTCTTCAGAGCCCAACACTCATTTGTATCATGTCCTGGACAGGAAGAGTGGTAGGCACACCTTTTATTGGGATCATAGGTAGGATGTGCTGTGTTGGGGTTCTGGGGATGAGCCCTTAATGTGATCAAATTCAATCTCAGCAGGTGTTGTAAAGCTTGAAACAGCGACATGTTGAGCGGGGTGAATTGCCTCCTGGACTTGTCTGGCTGAAGCCGGTGAGGTTGATGCTGAATTTGTGACCTTGAAGCCATTTGAGAAGCTCTCCCCTTATTTCCTTGTCTCAAAGGTGGTTGAACGATGACTGGCTCTTTACCCTTAGACGTTTGCCCCAGTTGGTTACCCCGAAGCAGTTGGTTGACGAGAACCCCGAGCTCATCTTGTCTTTGAGCTAAGCCTTGAATGATAGTCATCTGCCCCAGCATCTGGACTTTCAATGCATCCATCTCAGCTTGCAGGTGTTTCAGCCTTTCATCCTCAGCACTGTTCCTGACAAAAGTCTCCATGAGAAGTGTCCTCAACTCCTCCTGCCCCTTGGACAAATTCAGGAGGATTTCCCCGAACCGAGTCTCTTGAGCAAGAAGGTCCTGGTTATCTTGTTGGGAAGCCATTGCTGAAATAAACAGCGAGAAAGGTAAGTGACCTGCAACAAGGGTACCTGTATGTAATGATGTGTATATACGCATGTAATGTTTTCAAGGACCTCGTGGGATAAACAAGAAAATTTGTTAGAGTTTGGGTCCGGTAGCTTGATTGAAGGAACTTCATGTTGCTGAGAGTCCTTCTTCAAGGGGTCAAAGGCTCACCATATCCAGTGGGTCATAGCCCCTGCCTTTAGTCATCATGTCTGGTTTTGGTTTCCAAACAACCTTGGTTAGGGGAACCTTCTTCAAGAGTCAAAGCTCACCATATCAAGTGGGTCATAGCCTCTGACAACTTTGTCTGGAGGAAAATAAATCCTCTTTGCCCCTTGCTGGGATAGTTGATTCACCTGCGTCATAAGCCCTTGAGATCCTTGAAATGGGTTAGGATGTATGCAATGGTATGATGTTATGGTATGCATGGGGTAACGTGAGTAACCCTGTTATGTGTCCTAATTAAGGACTACAAACCAAAACTTGCAAGAAACTTAGTGAACCCTGTTATGAGTCCCAATTAAGGACTAAAAACAAAACCTGCAAGAAACTCGGTAAACCTTTTTATGAGTCCTAATTAAGGACTACAAACAAAACCTACAAGAAGCTCAAGTGTCAGACAACAAGCATGCAAATAGTCAAGTACGAAGGCACACAAGTCACACAAGAGAAGCTCTTAGAGTTTAGGCCAGCATGAGGTCTAGGTATTATCCTCTTTCAGTTTGTTGGTTCATACCTGTCCTATCAAAGTAACTGGGTTCTTAGAGGATCCCAATATCATTGACTACCCTCAATCGATCATAACTCCAGCATCGCAATCTTTTCTTGCGGCCAGAACCATCACGAGAGTTTAGCCTCAATGGGCGTAGCATACTGCTACTGTTCTAGTGGCCAAGTTGTGTCAATTAAGGTTCTAAGGTTGTTGGTGCTTAATGACTCCTCAGAAGACCCATATTCTCCTCGTTGCGACACAAGGGATATCAGTACAGACCAAAGTGCCACACCAACGTAGCCACTGCTTCACCCGTGTCGGTCTACGTCGGACAGGTCCCTCACAGCTTATGCTACCTAAACAGCGTATCCCCAGATCCGGGTTAGGATCTATGTAACTCCCATGCAACCCACCAATTTAAAGCAGACAAGTCAATACAATTGAAAACACAGTTATGAACTAACCCTAAGGTACACCTCACTTTATAAGATGCTCCCCAGCAGAGTCGCCAGTTCTGTGATCGGTGGATCTGGAACTGACTGTTTAACGCTGGTTCGCGAAATGTCGCGGAAGCAAGAGTCGCCACCGTCTTTTATTTTCTCCAAATGGAAAGGACAAAAGCACAGAAAAGTTCCTTAAAGAGATTGCTCTCGGTTCGGGAGGTAGATTATAGAAAGGGAAGGTGTTAGCACCCTTTCTATCCATGGTTATCCATGGGCTCTTAGATACTTGCTCACTTGTGTTTTCAAAAATGGTTTGTTTGCTTTTCAACTGTGGGTTTTTAAAAAAGTTTCTTTGAAAATTTCAGTTCGACTCTTGTATCGGTCCTCAAGAGTGTTTGAAAAATTGCTTTCGAAAGCTTTTTGAAAAGGTGTCGGTGTGAAAAGGTTTTTTGATTTGTTTTGAAATTAGAGCAAGCATCTAGAGTCGTCTACCTACCCTAAGGAATTCGTCTGTGTAAATGTCCTTTAAAGTAGTGCCATCCCACCATTGAGAGGTAGGTAGCACCACCGTTGGAGTTGTTCGGGTCAATTCGAGGTTCGGGACATGGTGATCACCAGAGCAATGGGAAGACACCTTAGAAGCTACCCTCATGCCAGGTTCCCGGACCATGAGGACTTACTAAGACATCCTCTACTCGACGATCACCTTTCGAGGCAAGGCAACAGTGAGGCGTACCCTAGGGGTGATGTGTGATTTGTGTGTCATGTTCAGTTATTTTGTCTTGTTCATGTCAAAGTGATCTATGCGTTTGTTTTTATTTTTGTCATTCATTCTTGCATGCATTTTATTAACAATTTAAAAAGTTGCGGAAATTAAAAGTTCCTAAACTATTACAAAGGCGCGGGTCCACATCGCCAAATACATCCAGGACCCGATTTGACAGAAAATAAAGAAATAAAGTGCGAGAAATATAAATTGTCCGAGTTACATGGCTTTGGGAGAATTACATCAGTATTATACGAAATAAAATAAAATGCGCGAATCGAGTTCAAATTGAAAGCGAGGGCGTTGGACCCTTTTTAAAGGAATTAAATTATGTTATTAAATTAATGAAATTAAAATAAAAAAAAGAAATTATTTTTGAGATTTTGGTATTTATGATTTTAATGAGAATTAAATGGAATTAACTAATTAACCCTAATTCTACAACTTTTATTTATTAAGAAAACATGTTAAAATTTAAACCTAAAATTAAATTAATTAATTAATGGCAATTTGATTTATAAAAATAAATAATTAATTATTAGTGATGAGAAAATGAAAGAAAAAAGTAATTAAACTAATTAAACCTAATTCTACAAGTTTTTAATTTATTAAGAAAAGATATTAAAATTAATCCTAAATTTAAATCTAATTAATTAGTGAGATTTATTTACAAAAATACTAATTAAATAAAATATATTTAATTTTTTTGTCTTTTCTGATTTTTCTATTGTTTTTATATTTTTATGAAAATAAATTGGTTTAAAGAATTAAATAAAAAAAACTAATTAAAACAAAAATAGAAAAATATGAGAAAAGAATGAGAAAGGCAAACCATGGGGGGTCTGTCCCCAAATTGGAGGGTTTATTGTAGCAATTCTGGCCCACTTGTCTATGGCCTTGTTTGACTTTTATGCCAGCGTGTGTTTTCTTTGACTCATGTCCATGATGATCTCCAAAGCATAACCCTTTGATTGATCTTGCTAAACGCGTGGCAAACCTGGAAGATGGATGTATGGTGGTCGCTTGCATAGAAACTGCACAGAAGCATTAATAGAAAAATATTATTGAAAGGGAGGGGGACCTGGGGTTCGAACCCAGGTCCCAAGGGTTACCAACGCTAAGCCTGACCAGTGGAGCTACCAACGCGTTTTGTTTATATAATAGGAAACAAATAATATAAGATGAATCATGAGTTAGTGGGACTTCCGCGCACGAATTTCAAATCAACCAATCGCAGCTTGCCACATGGTCTTCTTCTTCATTGTTTGATTTTTTTCCTGAAACATAAAAAGGTTAACGGGGGTTTTAAACCCCCCCAAAACATGCAGTTTTCCAAAATAGCGATTAGGCCATATGGCCACATAAATTAGGCGCGACTATGGCAATCAATTCGTCCAAGCTTCCTGATTCCAAACATGGCACTGAGGTTCTCTAATTTTACAGTATTTAGAAACGCCTAATTTGAAAGTTGAAGAACCCTAACGTCCTTTAATGGTGGTTCTTCATATAGCGCGTGAAAACTCAATTAAAGCACACAGTTAGCTTCAGAATGATGAGAGTAACACAAAACAAGTATTAGAATTCAAAAACATGACATGAATGATGAAATACGATTTATGCAAAAAAGTGAAAAAGTTTGAGTTCCATTCACCAATTCTGGGTGTTAGGGATGTGGAAAACTATTCAGACACGTTTCTTGATGTCTCAGGAAGGTGATGAGATAATTATTTTGGCTTGAATCGCACTGGAAGACAGTTTTCAGTTTCTTGAATTTTTATCAAAAACTCAAACTTGGTTATTGGTGTATGGCACAGCTGGGGGGTCCTGATCACTAGGGTTAGCATGTATATATATGTATGAGTGATTAGGGTTGAGAAATTGATCCAAAGAACCTTTGTATTGATGAAGAGATATTTGATTTTTATGGCATAATTTTCCAATCTTTTTCATGCAAATTTGCTTCAAATCATGTCCAATTACCAAGATTCCTTCCATATCTGATCATGCACGAAATCTTGAGCTTATCCCATGCATAAAAAGATTTAAAAAGTTAGGTTTAGTATTTTCCACATATTTATTTTAATTAAATGAATTATTAGCATTTAAAAATTCAAATAAATAAATAAAAATGATGAAAAACTTCCCTTTGGGCCAAATGGTCGTGCCCATGCCTTGGATAATGATTCTTGGAAGAAAAAGAGGCCCATTAGCATTTTTAAGACATTTGAAGCAATGTTGACTTTTCAAAATATCCAAAACTTTCCCAACTTCCACAAGGCATAACTTGCTCAATTTTTAAGCTTTGCTCATGTTCTTGAACATTTTGGAAAGGTCTTTGAGTCCTCTAACCACTGTATTTGGTCCCATGTCATTTTGATTTACCAATCTCAAGTTATGGCCTTTGACTTAAAGTCTCTTTTTGTTGACATTTTTGAAAATGACCTATAATGTTGAAATTGATAACTTTTTGTGAGAGCATTTCTTGGACTTGAAGTATGAAGAGGAGTTGTAGGAAATGTCTTTCTCTTCAAAATGAACTTTGGATGGAATTTTTCTGCTAATCCATGTGAAAGTTATGCCTTGGTCAAGCTACAGCTGACTTTTTCAACTGTCCAAATATGGAAACTTTTGCATCTTGAGACTTTTTGAGCCAAGCTTTGAGAATCATGATCAAGCATTGATCAAATGATGTTTGTGGCTTCAAAATGAGATGTTGACCAAAAATTTGAACTTTTGATTGTCAAATGACCATTTTGCCCCTACAGTTGACTGTAGTGCAATTAGGGTTTTTGACTGTGCAATTTTGTGCTGTAAGTCTTGAAACTTGGTATGAGGATGGTTGACCATGTTTATAAGAATGTGGGACTTGATTGGACCCTTGGAAACTTCATTTTCTTTGTCAGAACCAAAACCCTAATTTTGACTATTAGGAGGCCCTTGAACTGTGCAACCCTTGGGGAGATTTTGAAGCTTGCACTTTGCAATTCTTGAAGAATATGGGAGGGCAAATTTTGGGGTACAACAGTGAGCCTGGGAGGGATGGTAGAAAAACTCAGCCTGACCATCTTGTGTGAACTCCAATGCTCCTTCATCAATCAGGTCCTGGATCTTGTTCTTCAGAGCCCAACACTCATTTGTATCATGTCCTGGGCTGGCAGAGTGGTAGGAACACCTCTTATTGGGATCATAGATAGGAGATGTTGTGTTGGGGTTCCGGGGATGAGCCCTTAATGTGATCAGGTTCAACCTCAACAGGCATTGTAAAGCTTGAAACAACGACATGTTGAGCTGGGTGAATTGCCTCCTGGGCTTGTCTGGCTGAAGCTGGTGAAGTTGCTGCTGAGTTTGTGACCCTGAAGCCATTTGAGGAACTCTCCCCTTATCTCCTTGTCTCAAAAATGGTTGAATGATGACTGGCCCTTCAACCTTAGATGTTTGCCCCAGTTGGTTACCCCGAAGCAGTTGGTTGACGAGAACTCCGAGCTCTTCTTGTCTTTGAGCTAAGCCTTGAATGATAGTCATCTGCCCCAGCATCTGGGCTTTCAATGCATCCACTTCAACTTGCAGATGTTTCAGCCGTTCGTCCTCAGCACTGTTCCTGACCAAAGTCTCCATGAGAAGTGTCCTTAGCTCCTCCTGCCCCTTGGATAGATTCAGGAGGATTTCCCCGAACCGAGTCTCTTGAGCCAGAAGGTCTTGGTTATCTTGTTGGGAGGCCATTGCTGAAATAAACAGCGGAGAAGATAAGTAACCTGCAACAGGGGTACCTGTTATGAAATGATATGTATGACATGCATGTAATGTTTTCAAAGATCTCGCGGGGTAAACAAGAAAAATTTGTCAGAATTTGAATCTGGTAGCTTGAGTGAAGGAACTTCATGTTGTTGAGAATCCTTCTTCAAGGGTCAAAGGCTCACCATATCCAGTGGGTCATAGCCCCTGACAACCTTGGCTAGAGGAAAATAAATCCTCTTTGCCCCTTGCTAGACGTTTGATTCACCATGACCTGCATCACAAGCCCTTGAGATCCTTGAAATGGGTTAGGATGTATGCAATGGTATGATGTTATGGTATGCATGGGGTAATGTGGGTAAACCCTGTTATGAGTCCCCATTAAGGACTATAAACAAAACCTGCAAGAAACTCAGTACACTCTGTTATGAGTCCCAATTAAGGACTATAAACAAAACCTGCAAGAAACTTAGTAAGCCCTGTCATGGGTCCCAATTAAGGACTAAAACAAAACCTGCAAATAGTTCATGTGTCAGATAAAGCATGCAAGTAGTCAAGTACGAAGGCACACAAGTCACACAAGACAAACCCTTAGAGTTTAGGCCATCATGGGGTCTGGTATTACCCTCTTGAAGTTGGTGGGCTCAACCTGTCCTATTAGAAGTAACCGGGTTCTAAGGGTCCCAATATCACCGGATTGCTTTCATTGTTCATCGTTTCGATTTAGCCACTGAACTGGCGACCGAAATATTCCAGGAAAGCAACCCTCAATTGAGTGTAGTATCGAGTATCAACCAACCTCAGACTGCACCAAAGTCAGTTATCTCACTACCCTAAAGAGGCCAAGATAGTTCAATTAAGGTTCCTAAGGTCTGTTGATGCTTCACGACACCACGCGGAGGCCCCGTACTCTCCTTGACTGAACTCAAGGGTTACCGGTACACACCAAAGTGCCACATCAACGTAGCAGACTGTTTCAACCATATCGGTATACCCCGCACAGTTCCCTCACAGCCTTGTTGCTACTTTCTAAGAAGGTATCCCCAGATCCGGGTTAGGATCTATAGAACTCCCAAGCAACCCACAATTTAAAGCAAGCAAAGAAAGCAATTGAAAACACAGTGATCTTAGTCCTAAGGTACACCTCACTTTATAGGATTCCCCAGCAGAGTCGCCAGTTCTGTGATCGGTGGATCTGGAACTGACTGTTTTTCGCTGGTTCGCGAAATGTCGCGGAAGCAAGAGTCGCCACCGTCTTTTATTTTCTCCAAATGGAAAGGACAAAAGCACAGAAAAATTCCTTATAGAGATTGTTCTCGGTTCGGGAGGTAGATTATAGAAAGGGAAGGTGTTAGCACCCTTTCTATCCATGGTTATCCATGGGCTCTTAGATACTTGCTCATTGTGTTTTCA
This sequence comes from Vicia faba, assembly GCA_948472305.1. NCBI lineage: Eukaryota > Viridiplantae > Streptophyta > Magnoliopsida > Fabales > Fabaceae > Vicia > Vicia faba. The sequence continues at coordinate 1,226,860,196 of OX451738.1, forward strand.
AAAATGTTTGTTTGCTTTTCAACTGTGGGTTTTAAAAAGTTTCTTTGAAAATTTCAGTTCGACTCTTGTATCAGTCCTCAAGAGTGTTTGAAAAAATTGCTTTCGAAAGCTTTTTGAAAAGGTGTCGGTGTGAAAAGTATTTTTTGATTTGTTTTGAAATTAGAGCAAGTATCTAGAGTCGTCTACCTACCCTAAGGAATTTGTCTGCGTAAATGTCCTTAAAGTAGTGCCATCCCACCATTTGAGAGGTAGGTAGCACCACCGTTGGAGGTGTTCGGGTCAATTCGAAGGTTCGGGACATGGTGGTCACCAGAGCAATAGGAAGATACCTTAGAAGCTACCCTCATGCCAGGTTCCCAGATCATGAGGACTTACTAAAACATCCTCTACTCGACGATCACCTTTCGAGAGGTAAGGCAACAGTGAGGCGTACCCTAGGGGTGGTGTGTGATTTGTGTGTCGTTTTCATATATTTTTTTGTCTTGTCATGTATTGGTGATCTACGCTTTTGTTTTATTTTAATATTCATTCTTTCATGCAATTTAATTAACAGTTTAAAAGTTGCGAGAAATATAAAGGTCCTACGCTATTACAAAGGCACGGGTCCACATCGCCAAATTAAATCCAGGACCCGATTTGACATAAAGTAAAGTAAAGTGCGAGAAATATAAATATCGAATTTACATGGCTTTGGGAGAATTACATGAATATTATAAGAACGGAAATAAAAAATGCGAAGAGAATTAAAATCGAAAGCGAGGGCGTTGGACCCTTTTTAAATGAAATTAAATTGCAATTTAACAAATTAATTGAATTAAAATAAAAAGATAAGATTTTTGAGTTTTTGTATTTATGGATTTTTAATAAGAAAAATTAAATTGGAATTAAAACCTAGTTCTAGCTATTTTTAATTTATTGAAAAAAACATGTTAAAGTTAAACCTAAAATTAACCTAATTAATTAATGGCAAGTTTTATTTACAAAAATAATATTTAATAAGTAATTATGGTGAGAGAAAAAGAAAAAAGAATAAAAAAAATACTTAAAACCCTAATTCTACACTTTTTTAATTTATTAAGAAAAATATTTGAATTAAACCTAAATTTAAAAAGCTAAATTAATTAATGAGATTTATTTACAAAAATAACATTCAAATAAAATATATTTTTATTTTTGTCTTTTCTGATTTTTTGTTATTTTGGTGAAATTAATTTTTAATGAAGTAAAAGAAAACAATTGAATTAAAACAAATAATAAAGAAAATAGAAAAGAGAAAAGAGAAAGAGATACAATACACTAGGGGGGTTCTGCCCCAATCAGGAGGTGTTTGTCCAGCATTTTTGGCCTAATGTTTCAAGGCTTTATTTGACTTTTCTGGGCGCGTGTACATGCATTGACCAGTGTCCATGGTGTTCATCAGATCTCAACCTTTGGATTGCCCTCAGTGGCCATGTGGCACGTCTGGATTATGGGTTGCATGGTGGTCTTCAGGGAGCAAGCTGCATAGAATGACATTAGAAAAAATAATATTGAAGGGATAGGGGGACCTGGGAATCAAACCCAGGTCCCATTGCTTACCATACCATGTGCCTTGCCACTGAGCCGTTCACGCGTTTTGAATATAGCATAGAAAACAAATAACATAAAGCAAAACAAGGGTTAGTGGATGATTTTCGCGCGAATTTCAAATACGCCAATCCCCTGTTTACACCTCACCTTCTTCTCCAAGTGCCCTGCATTTTATCTGAAAAAAACAAACTGAATAGCGGGGATTTTAAACCCCCACTAAGTGCTGCATACAAGAATAGCGATTAGAAATCCTTTGATCATAAATTGATCGCGAGCTATGCCTTGAATTCGTCTGAAGCTCCTGGTTTTAATGGTCTAAGTCTCATATCCTAATTTTTCTTTAAACGTAAAGCCCTAATTTTGAACCTCTGCAACCCTAAAACGCTCCAATGGTGATTTCGCGTATGGATGAGGAAAACTCAATTAAACAATAGGGTTAGCTTCAGAATGATAAGAATAATACAAAACAAGCATTAGAGTTTAAAATCATGGCATGAATGATGAAATACGATTATGCAAAAAAGATGACACAGTCTGACTTCTACTTACCAATTCTGGATGCTATGGACGTGGAAAAGTGTTCAGTTAGGTTCAGTAATGTCTTGGCAAGCTAATGGGATCAATATTCTCCTTTGAATCGTCCTCCAAGGCAATTTTCAGTTTTGGATTTTTTTGATAAAATTGCAAAGTTCTTTCTTCAGATGGGGCGCAGCTTTCAGGTCCTTTGTGCATTAGGTTTGCATTAGTATATGTAAGGAATGAATTAGGGTTGAGTTTTCAATCAAAAGATCTTTGCATTGATGAGAACAATATTTGATTTTCATGCATAATTTTTCAATCTTTTTCACATGTGTTTTGATACCAATTATGTCCAAATCACCTTGATTCTTTCCATATCAGGTAATGCACGAAATCTTGAAGATATTTCATGCATAAAAAGATTTGAAAAGCTTGCTTTGGTATTTTTCACATATTTTATTTTATTAAATGAATTAATAGCAATTAAAAATTCAAATAAATAAATAAAAAATGATTAATAAATCCCCTTTGGGCCAAATGGTCGTGCACATGCTTTGGATGATGATTCTTGGAAGAAAATTTGGCCCATTAGCAATTTTAAGACATTTGAAGCAAAGTTGATTTTTCAAAATACCCAAAAATTTCCCAACTTCCACAAGGCATATCTTGCTCAATATTTAAGCTTTGATCATGTTCTTGGACATTTTGGAAAGGTCTTGAAGTCCTCTAACCAATGACTTTGGTCCCATGTCATTTGGATTTACCAATATCAAGTTATGGCCTTTGACTTAAAGTCCCTTTTTGTTGACTTTTGAAAATGACCTATAATGTTGAAATTGATAACTTTTTGTGTGAGCATTTATTGGACTTGAAGTGTGAAGAGGAGTTGTAGGAAATGTCTTTCTCTTCAAAATGAGCTTTGGATGGAATTTTTCTGATAAACCATGTGGAAGTTATGCCTTGGTCAAGTTACAGTTGACTTTTTCAACTGTCCAAATATGGAAACTTTTGCATCTTGAGACTTTTTGAGCCAAGCTTTGAGAATCATGATCAAGCATTGATAAAATGATGTTTGTGACTTCAAAATGAGATGTTGACCAAAAATTTGAACTTTTGACTGTCAAATGACCATTTTGCCCCTGTAGTTGACTGTAGGGCAATTAGGGTTTTTAACTGTGCAATTTTGTGCTGTAAGTCTTGAAACTTGACATGAGGATACTTGACAATGTTTATAAGCATGTGGGACTTGATTGGACCCTTGGAAACTTCATTTTCTTTGTCAGAACCAAAACCCTAATTTTTGACTGTTAGGAGGCCCTTGAACTGTGCAACCCTTGGGGAGATTTTGAAGCATGCTCTTTGCAATTCTTGAAGAATATGGGAGGGAAAATTTTGGGGTACAACACTTAGGTACCCATTTTCTGGGTTCTTTCTTGTTAGAAGTTCTAGAGGTTCTAATACCTTTGGGCTTTTGTGCAACAGGATAATCATGTGAAATTTGTGCATGATACTTTGGTTTAGAAGTTTCCTTATGTGTTTGTGTTTGTGCTATATTAGTATCAGAACCTTCTTGTTCTGGACCTTTCAAATTTGTGCCAACAAGCACAAAATGTTCAGAAGGAGGTTTTACTTTGAAATTCAAAGTCTTATCATTTTTCTTTGATGGTCCTGAGTATCCCAATCCTCTGCTTCCATTTCTACTAACACTATAGATCATTGAAGCCATTTTTCTTTTATCTATGCTCTTAGCTAGGAAATTTTGAAAAGCTTTATCATATCTGATTATTTCATCAGTAATAGATGTAGTAGAGATTATCTCTTCTTCCAACCTAGAAACTTTACTATTGAGAGCTAGATTTTATTTTTCAAAAACAAATAATTTTTCATTTAAATTAGAAATGTTTTGCTCATCATTAGTAGAGTTTTCAGAAGTCACTGCAAACTTCTTTTTTAAAGTTTTGTATTTACTTATAAGAGTTTGATACTTTCTCATCATTTCAGAAAAACAAGATTCAAGTTGAAAACGAGAAAGAGAAGCAATTACCTAATCTTCATCTTCGGAGTCTGACTCATCATCTTCTGTCATCTCACATTCTAATGTTTCTCCATTTGTGTTGGTTCTGGCCATGAGTTCCATATTTGTACGCTCTTCATTAGAATCTTCATCTTCTGGTTCCGAATCATCCAATGTTGCCATGAGACCCTTCTTATCTTTGCAATCCTTCTTAGGCTTCTTGTCTTTCTTGTGCTTTGGGCAATCATTTTTGTAATGTCCAGGCTCGTTGCACTCATAACAAGTAACTTATTTTCAAGAAGAATTCTTCTAACCAGAATTAGGTTCAATTCTTCTATAAGTCCTTCTTTGACTTATGAATTGGATTTGTCTATGCTTCCATATTTGACTGATTCTTCTGTATATCAATGAAAGTTCCTCATTCTCTGAATCTTCTTCAGATTCATCTGATTCTTGCTTAGCTTAATAAGCCTTGGTTTTTCCAGACGTAGACTTTAGAGCAACTGATTTTACCCTCGTTTGAGGTTCATCTTGATCAAGCTCTATTTCATGACTTCTTAAAGAGATAATTCTCTCCTCAAGAGAGGTGTTGTTCATATGCTTTGAAAGTTTCAAAGCAGTTACCATTGGTCTCCATTTTTTAAGAATACTTCTGATAATCTTCTTAACATGACCTATTATAGAGTAATCTTTATTTAGAACCTTAATTCCTGCCACAAGAGTCTTAAATCTTGAAAATATCGTTTCCACATATTCAGCGTCTTCCATCTTGAAGGATTTATATTTTTGAATTAATGCTAGTGCCTTTGTTTCCTTTGTTTATGCATTGCCTTCATGCATCATCTGAAGAGAATCAAAGATAGACTTTGAAGTTTCTCTATTCGTGATCTTCTCATATTCATTGAATGAAATAACACTAAGCATAATAGTTCTTTCTTTGTAATGATTTTTGTAAACTTTCTTTTGTGCTTCTGTCATTGCACTTCTTGCAATATCATCTAGTTGATGAGTGTAGCCATCAACTACCAAATCCCATAGATCCAAGTCATATGCAAGAAAGTAACTTTCGATTCTATCCTTCGAAAAGTCAAATTTCCCCCCATCAAACATAGGAGGTTTTGAACTATACTGATCTTTGTCATTATCCTTATTATCAACAGTGGAAGTAGGTGTAGCCATTTGTTTTTCACACACACTAGATTGGTACTGAACACTGTTAAGTGTTGATAAAAATGAAAATTTTTTATCTCCTTAGAATCGGAGTTCTGATGCCAATTGAAGTTGTGAAAAACACAAGAAAGGGGAGGTTTGAATTGGATTTTAAATCAAAATCTTTTCTTTAAAAAAATTATTCCCCTTAATTAAAATTCTTTTTCCTCCACTCTTGATAATAACAATAATTAAGAACAGGAAGTAAAGAACAAGGTATGTTTATACTAGTTCACTTGAAAACTATTAAGCTAGTCTAGTCCACCTGCCAAGGTGATTTTGCCTCTCTCAATCGAGGACTTAATCCAATAATCCAACTATTTATTACAATGCACAAGCTACTCACAAATGACTAACAACCTATAAGACACCCAAGTCCTGGACTTCTTAAGGATACAGACCTAACCGGTCCCTTAAGGAAAATCAAACCTCTAAGACTCAGTAGTCCTAGACTTCTTAAGGATACAAACCTAACCGGTCCTTTAAGGAAATCAAACGACCATGTGAATACAAGTTTTGTTTACAAAAATATTGCTTCCACACAAGCTGAATAGGTAAACTATTTTAAGAACAATAAACTAAAAATGTGAAATCTATGAATATCGCTTTTGCGTGGATATTCAGTGAGAATTCACCATTTTCTCTCTTAGTCTTCAAGCCTTTATATATCCAATAAAATAATATATCCATTGAGGGGTACTCATGGGATTTCCATAAACATTGGTGGCTTGATCAATCAGGTGGGGGGATAAGATCGTGAAACACGACTGTCCTTTCATAGTAGTGAAATGAAACGTTGATTGTATCGTATACTATTTGTACCATGTTAACATTATCTTCTTTCCTTTTTCACTTCAGAGGCTTCTGTGAGCATGAGTTTAGAAGCGAGAACATAACACAAGTGTTATACCCCAATTTCCCCCCCTAAGATTTCTCATCATCTCTTGTCATAATGCATCAAGACACACACATTAGGGTTGTTTCTCTCATTATCCTATATTTAAGTTTTCTCTTGAGGGATTACCAAGCACCTTTAATTATGTATCTTCTACATGTGTTCTTTTAACTAACATCAATATGCGTATATATGTTCCTTTGAATGTTAATATTGTAGGTGATCATAATTACATTCATCTCACCATCTAATCTAGGGTTTAAGGGATGATTCTCAATCAAATGGTTCTCTAATGGATTGAAAGAGCTCAATATTCAAGGTCATGTATATGGCATCAAAAATTTGTGGTTCAAGGAGCCCTCTCACTTTATTTAGGTCAAGATTTCCTCAAAGTTGGTGGTGGAAGTCATAGAGAAGATTCATAGGTTCGTGTGTTTATTTCCATGACTTCTTCAACAAGCTTCAATGATACTTAAGTTCCATCCTTGAGAGTGCGTCCATACAACATCATTTCAAGGCCTCTTATGATTCATCATGCTTATTTTTCCAAGAAATTTTGAAAAGATTCAAGGATGACTCAACAAGTTTGACCTAATTGAGCAAATACTAGGTTCAGTGATCACAAATGCATAACTCTCTCAATTTTCAACATTTTGAGTTGGTTATTTTTTCTATGGATTCTTATCATCATATAAAACAAAGTCTACTCACATGACAAGATCCAATTGTGCAAGAAAAATAAACAAAAGTTGAAAGGGGTTTCAAGTTATTTTGACACTCTCTGAGCTAGGGTTTGTTAACTTCTAAGGGCCATATCTTGCTCATTTTTTGATATTTTTGACTGAATCCAAATCCATGATTTTCAATAAAGGGTCCTTAACAAGCTCTCTTCAGAAGTCTAAGGCTAATTTTGAATGGAAGTACACTAAAAGTTGAGAAAGATTACAAGCCTCCTCGAAGAGCCTTTGAATTTCGGGGTTTGACTTCAAATGATCATAACCTGGTAAATTTTTATCTCCTTGAGCCCATTATTTTTCCATAATGATCTTTTGGATGTCTACTATACCTTTTTTTTTATGTGCAAGACTTGAGAATGCTTGGAAAGTGGTTGAAGAATTGAAAAGATTATAGGTTTTTTGTGATTTCCCCAAATTTGTTCATCATCTTCCAAAGACTATAACTCTTTCAATTTTTATTATTTTGAGTGATCTAAATTCCACAATTAAATTCTATAGGTCTACCTGATGTCATCTTCAGATATCAAGACCAAATTTTTATTGGAAAGTCATTTAATTTTGAAAAACATTATAGGTCATTTTGATGTTCACAAGTGGCTTGGTTTGCATGATTTTCCCTTAATTCCTCTCATTTCTGATCATCATTCACTTCCCTAAAAATAAAGGACGATATCCCCCTCATTTGACAAGCTTTAGAGAGCCAAAGAACCTCTGTTGAACTTCCTCCACGGCCCATAATTCTGCAACATCAAATTCAATTCTAAAGCATCTTTTGATCCAATTTCTTTGTTGATTCTTCATCCTTGAAATTCACTAAAGCTAACAAAAGAAGAACTAAGCCTTGAGGTGCCCTTAATCATGCTAGCCAAGTCAAGTTTCAAAGCTCTGAATTTAAACTTCAACAGGTAGATTCCTCCATTAATTCTCTCCAAACTTGTTGCTACAATGTAGCTCTCATCACTCTGATACTGATTGCATCATTAGTTTTTATCTGGATGTGAGTTTCACTCATGAATTTTCAAATCCCTTTCCAACTTTTTCCTTCTGGTTTTCTTCAAATCAACAGAGCTAGTTTATATAAATTTTTCGCGAGGGTACCATTGGAATCGTCTTGAAGAGATGAAGCACATGGCACCGATCTGAGCTCCTGATTATAGTTTGTGAGACCTGGAATTTCCGCGTGGCCGGAGGTTAAAGATGACCAGCGTATCATCTCTCAACCAATGACATGGTGCCATGCATTTAAAAAAAATCTATTTTAAATAAATGATTAAGTGGTTTATTCACTAATGTCCATATCATTCACAACGCACCAGATCCATTGGATTTGATTACTAACGCATTTTGACATTGATCCAATGGTCTATATCTTTCTGGTTTTATTTTCAGATTTTATATTTTATTTGTTTAAGACTTCAAAAATTCATAAAAAAATCATTTTAACTTCTAAAATTCTCAAAAATACTTTTGACTTTTCTCTTTCTGATTCTTATTTTTTCACAATTTTATTTTTATGATTTGGTATTTTTATGATTTTTCACTTAATTTGAATTATTTGAATTGTTTAAAAATACTTTTCTTGATTTTTAAATTACGAAGCAAATATGGAAGGATCCAATGACCTCTTGACAAATATTGGTGACCTCTTGATTTTTATTTCTTTTTAAAATTTTTTTTTTACAAATTTTGGTTTATTTTGCTTATTTGTTTAAAATTTTAAAATAGTTTTTGACTTAAAAAAATTTTGAAAATATTTGTCAACACCTATTGACTCATATTTGACTTCTGGTATATTTTTAGAATTTTTATTTGGTGTTTTAACACATTTTGTGTATGTTACCAATTATTTCCCTTTTATTAATAATTTAAATATTGTTTTATTAAATACATTTTTATTATTTTTGTTTGTCCTGATTTGGGTGTTATTTTTGAACAAGTTCCTCAACCTCATTGAATCTTGGGTGTTGATAGGTTGAAAAACAAAATCCACCAAAATGGATGAATGATGTTGATGATATTTGAAACCCTAATTTTATATGATACATCCCCTCCCTATTCATCTTATCCCTTTCTTACTTGTGCTACATGTTGTTGGAGAATGATCTACATATCATTTTTCTAACATGTGGTACATAAATTTCCATTAACCGACCTCAAAATAGGTGTGACTTATACATAAGTCCACTTACGATTTCTTAACACAGAGTTAAATTTATCCCGATATGAAAAATGATCATTCGTGGCCCAAACCTATGTTTACAATCCCAAGTATGTTAATTTGAAACCTTTGATCCAATAACCTTGAGGTTCATTGTTAGGAGGCTTTGATCTTATTAATCCTCTAATGAACTTTATGAACTTTGGTCTAAGAGAATCATTTAGACATCATTGATCATATATGCTTGCCTTGAGTACTTGAAATTAATGATATATTTGTCAAAAAGAAAATGAAACTTGTTATTGAGAAGCTTTGATTTTATCAATCTTCTAATGAGTTTTCAAATGTAAGTTTCAAGATGGTCATTCAACTAACCTCTAACATCTAATTCACTAACAATTGACTTTACTTTGTGCTTTTACTTTATGCCCTTTATTTTATGCCTTTACTTTTATGCACCACTTACTTTAGCATTTACATTTCATGCTATTTTCATCTTTGCTCATTTGAGCATTTATCTTTGCTCATTTGTGCTTTTACTTTCTTTTTGAAGACACTTAATAATCAACTTGAACAATAAAAAACTTTAAAGTTACTTGGACTATTGGTTACTATCCATCGCATTATGGAGTTATGGACCTCTTGGACTTAGAATTAGAAGCCTTGATTACCCTTGGGACCTTGTGACTCTATTTTTATTTTGCCATAAATTCTTGGGGTTTACTCCAAGAAATTGGGTTAGTTTTCTTTGTGTACAGGTTATTCTGATTATGTGCTTTGTTAGTGATTGGGAATTCCTCTGTATACATTAGTAACTCTGCAACCACGGCGGTATCCGAGTGGAAGAACTACGTGTACCCTGATCCCCTATTGCACCGAAGTTGGTACGTAGGCACTAAAGGTTCGCAACCACGGCGGTTACAAAATTATAAAAAAAAATCTTTACTCATCCCCACCATTTATTTCTGTATACACCTTTTATAGCCATAATATGCAGATTTTCAAAGAGGTTCCTGCGAAGTACCGTATATGTTTAGGGTGCTAATATGTTCCCTTTTCATAACCATTCCTCTAGAAATAATAAATCACTATGGAAATTTTTGTTTAATCTCCGCGAGTTAAGTCAATCCAATGGCTTAGTCTCAAAATTTCTACTGCTATAGAAAAATGGCGACTCTGGTGGCGAAAGATTGACCAAATGATGGTCCATCTCTAAGTGGGTTGAGCCTATCTTTGTTTATATTGTGTATGTGCTATTATTTGTTGTATATTATGTGTTGTATATATGTTTGTTTGGATTTTCTTGGTTTTCAAGGTGCTTGGTGATTTCTCATAGGTCCTCTACCCGAAATTGGGAAAACTTAAGATAGGGAGGGAGGTATAGTCATGTTACCTTTGAGGGAGGAATCCCAAAAAATGAGACATGATATCGCCCACTCAGTGGAGGCCCCTTTAATTGTAGTGATCATTTACGAAGCAATCAGGAAGACATGATGCTTTCGACCTGGGATCCTATTGAAGTTGAGGATGGTAGAACCCTTAACTCATCTTGGCCTTTTAGGTGTAGTGTAGAAACTATGACAGAGCAATCCGAAAGTGGTTGTCACGCGATGCTACACTCTTACGAGTTTTTCCTGAGAATACTGTTGATTACCAGGTTAATCGAGATGTTGGAAATATCCGAAGGAAGGATGTAGACTCTGGGAACCTTTTAGAACCTTGTTTGGAAGGTGATAAACTATTAGTCCTTACCTTGTGGATAGTACCTTTGGCTTCATGCTCGTGACGTTGAACCTATGAACCCCCATGTTTGTGATCTTGTGTATGATTGTTGCATCATGCATTCATGCACCCATGAGCATTCTTCAAACAGTTTTTCAAGTACCTTAAGGTTGACTTTTGCAAATATCTTAGGTACTTTATAAACATGGATTTTGGAAAGAGAATGACTTGGAAGTACAGTTTCAAGGATCATAAGAAAGAGGAGCTGATGAGTTTGATTCCTGAGATTGAGAGCTCTATAGATTTTTGGAAGAGGTATAGATCCGTCGTGCCTGTTGTGATACGGTGGCCAGAACCGGGACGTGTTCCCCTTTTTAAGGAATTGTTGGTTTGCGTTTTTGCGTTTGTGTTTGCAAAATGTCGCGGTAAGCAAGAGTCGCCATCGTCTTTTATTTTATCCAACAAGGAAAGTAAAAAAGCACAGAAAAATTCCTTTTTCGAGATATTTCTGAGTACGGGGGGTAGATTATAGAAAGGGAAGGTATTAGCACCCTTTCTATCTGTAGTTATCTACGGGATCTTAGGTACTTGCTCATCATTTTCAAAATTGTTTTCTTCATGTTTGTGTGCTTTGAAAAGTTTTTGTTTCGACTTCGATTTAACTCTTGCTTCTGTCTTCAAGAGTGTAATGAAGTGTTTTGAAAACTTTGTTTTGTAAAGGAGTGTAAGTGTGAAAAATTTTGTTTGAATTGAGAAAGTACTTGAGAACTAATCTACCTACTCGAAAAAAGAATCATTTTATGCTTGTTTCCTTTAGACAGCGCTATCCCACTATTAGTGAGTAGGTAGCACCGTCGTTGGAGTTTTGAGGGTCAATTCGAAAGGGACGTACGGTCACTAAAGCAATGTTAGGACGTCTTAGTAATAACCCTAATGTCTTAGATCAATTATCCGAGGCAACAATATCCGAGGCAACCTTTCCGAGGCAACTTTGATCTTTGGACAAAAGGACGACCACTAAAACACCCTATACTCAATAACCGTTTACCGAAGGCAACCAAGTGGGAGTGTACCCTAGGAGTGCGCATGTGCGAGTGATTCAATTTCAGTTTATTTATCTTTGCACATTTAGGGTGATCTAACTGTTTTCAAATTAATCATACATTCTTGTCATGCATCCTATTATCATACATGTAACAGTTAATATTTTGCAGAATTTAAAGTGCGGAAATTAAACTACGCTATTACAAGGTTTCAGGTATTTACATAGCCAAAAATAAACCCTTTGAAAATAAAGCGATAAATGGAAAAGTAAAAATCCTAATTAAACTATTACAAACTGTAGGCAGTTACATCAATATGATAAATAATAAAAATAAAGCGCGCGATGAAAATTAGATCGGGAAGAATTTTGGGTTTTGACCCTTCTATCCTAATGAAAAGAGAAAATGTTTTTGTTGTTTTTAATATTTTTTAAGAAAATAAGATTAGGTTTTAAAAATAAATGTACAAATTAATTAGCTAATTTAAATTAATTAATAAAAATAATAAAATGACCTATTTTTGGTTTTTTTGGGTTATTTTAGGAAAAAAATAAAATATAATTAAGTTAGTAATAAAACCTATTTATTCTAATTATTTTGAAGTTATTTACAAAATAATTAAAGTTTTACCTAAAATTAAATCTAATTAAATTAATAAATTTATTGATAAAAAATACCTAAATCTAATTGGCGAAAAATAATATTTTTGCGATTTTTGATAAAAAGAAAATAATTTGGTTAGTAAATAAGTAAATTAAATTAAATGAAATAAAAAACAAGAAAAAGAATAAGAAATGGGCTTGAAAATAACAACTTGGGGAGGTGTGAAGAGCCAAATCTGGGCCCAAAGATCTGAAGTCCACGTTGACTTGTGAGATCCAATACTTAGCGTTTGACTAGGCATTTGGTGCTCCCTCTTGGATGGCCATCAGATTTGGCCATCTGGCCACTTGGCAGACCGAATCTTGAGGTCACATGATAGACCCTTGGCTTGTGCATTTTGAACTGCTATGTGTCGACCCCTGCTGATATGCATCGATACATAGCTTTTCCTTGATCTTGTAAAACAAAATCAGTTCAGTATGGGTCGACACATAATGGGATGTGTCGACTCATGCACTTTCTTGTATCGATGCGAAACGCGTATGTATCGACTCATGGGCTCTTCCAGCTTCTGTTTTGCAATCTGAACTCAGTATGGATCGATGCATGGGGGTTATGTATCGACTCATACCCTATTTTTTCACTAGGATGAGTCGACACATGAGGATATGTGTCGATACCTACTGTATTTTCCTGCCTTAAATATTGTTTTTCTTGTCTGTACAGGTTAGCTTACAACATATGATGGATAGATGTAAATAACAAATGAGTGAGTAAGTCTAAATCATAAGCAAACGACTAGTTCAAAGGGATAATAAAATACTACATCTTATCTTCAAGAACAAAAGACTGTTAATGATGTATAAAAAGATATCAAATAAAAAGGACTTACCTTTGGGCTGCACTGGTTTTTTTAGATCTGAATGCTTTTCCAAATGCTGTGATGACTTTGTGAATCTTCAGAAAGCTGCTCCGGACTGCTGGAACTGAGTTGGACTGTACTGTAATATTTTTGGTATTTTTGATGTTGAAGATGAATAGCACTACAAGGACTGTTTTTATGTTTTTGGATGCAGGTTCTCTGTTTTGCTCTGGTTCATGCGCCTTTTTTTTTGTTTTTGGTCTGCCTTTGTTCTATTTGTATCAAGGAATGGATTAGGGTTGATAGAATACACTCAATCTTCTTCCATTATTGAATTTGATTGTGATTTGATTCTCTTGAATATCCTTCCAAAATTGGCCTAAAATCAATCTTTTTTGCACACATGCCTTCATAAGAATTTCAATACTTTCTAGCTGTAATTTAAGACCTGAAACAAGCATAAAATCTTGTGTTTTCAATATTTTAGATTTTATATGATTTGTTTTGATTTAAATTAATTTAATTCAAATAAAAATAAAAACAAAAATAAAAATAAGATATTGACAAGTGGAAAAGGCTAGAGCTCATGGACTATGTTTCCAACTCAAAACAAGTGAAAAAGATTGGGCCCATTTGGCAAAAATTGAAGTTTTAGGCATAGTTGACTTTTAGCAATTTTGCAAAAAGGGTCAACTTCACCAATGCATAACTTCCTCAATTTTGACTCTTTAGAGGTGTTCTTGGACTTTTTAGAAAGCGTGAGATGTCCTATAATCAACCCGTTTGGTGTCATCTCAATTTGATATTCCATGCTCATGTATGAAGCTTTTACAAAAAAGGTGTTTTTGTTGACTTTTCAAAATGACCTATAATGTCCAAATTCATAACTTCTTGTGAGTGCATATTTTGAACTTGCGAGATGAAGATGGATTGTAGGGAATTTCATCCTCTTCAAAATTAGCTTTGGATGGGTCATTTCTCATAAAGTATTAGAAAGTTATGCTTGGTCAAAGTTGAGTTGACTTTTCCTACAAAACCCTAATTTAGCAACTTTTGGTTCTTGAGGAATTATGAGCAATCCTTGATGAATCATGATCAACCCTTGATCAAATGATGAAATATACTTAAAAATGAGGATGTTGACCAAAAATCTTGAGGTTTTACTGTATGTGGGCCACAGTTGACTTTTGCCCTAGCACAGTCGATTTTCAGGCCTTTTAGCAATTGACTGAGCAAATTTCCTCTGTAGGGCTTGAAACTTGACATGGATGATCTTGAGAACAAATTAGGACATTGGTGAGAATTTGAGATCACTTTGACTCAATTATCTTGTTGCAACATGAAACCCTAATTTGAGGTAGACTGCCTTAGGAGAGGGATTGTCTGGTCAACCCTTGGACTTCCTTGAGCAACTTGAGGATCTTTCTTGAAATGTTTTGAGAAATATGGGAGGGAAAATTTTGGGGTACAACACCTGTTATGAAGCTCAAAATGAAGGAGGTATTATTTTTACATTGGTGCAGTTATATGATCCATTGTGATGGTATTTTACTTTCCCTGATTATCAGCTGATGCCCATATTGGAGGAGTATTCTTACTTACTCGGTTTACCTATTAATGATTGTGTTCCTTTCACCGGCTTAGAAGGATAGCCAATGTCTCATGAGATTTCCACCATGACTCATTTGAAGAAGTATGAGATTGAGGCTAACATGACTACCAAAGGAGGAGTCAGGGTTTACCTGCTCATTTTTTATTGGAGAAAGCTTGTTATTTCGCCAAAATGAAGAGTATAGCTGCTTTCAAGGATATTTTTGATTTTCTTGCCTATGGGTTGTTCTTGTTTCCTAACATCCACAAATTTTTGGATGTTAATGCCATTAAGATATTTCTATTTGGGAATCCAGTCCATACATTGCTAGGAGATACTTATTATTCCACCCATCTTTGGAATTTTTATCAAGGAGGGATGATCTTCTGTTGCACATGGTTGTTATATAAGTGGTTTATTTCTCACTTACCTCAGAGTGTTTCTTTTTGAGATCTCAAGAAGGAACCACGTTGGGCGCCAAAGATTATGGCTCTCACTCATTTCGACATTGATTGGCATCATGAAGCTTATTATGATGTGGAGATTATTTATATTTATGGTAGTTTCCCTAATGTGCCTCTTCTTGGTACAAAAGGAGGAATTAACTACAATCTCGTTGTCGCGCATCATCAACATGGATATCCAATGAGAGACAAGCCAAACAACATTCATATGAGTGGTTTCTTTCTCAAAGAAGGAGAAGATCGAAAGGAATCTAAGAAAGAGATCGAGAAGGCTTGGTGCCATATTTATAGAAAAGGTAGAAAAGTTTTGGGACCAAGAGGAGCTGTTTCCTTAGAGCCTCATCTACGTTGGGTACAAGCAAGGGAAATTCAGTTGAAGATGCCTTATTATCGTGAAGAACCTATACCTGATATGTTTATGAGGACTACTTCTCCTCTCTTAGATGACGTGGATGAACTTCAGCTTGGCTTTGTTAGGATGCATCAAGAGAAGGAAGCATGGAAGGACAAGTACCAGACTTTGGAGGTATCCTAATCAACAAAGTTGAAAGAGAAGGATGACTTGATTGAGATTCTTGAGAGTCCTGCTGTAGAGATGATGGAGAAACAAGAGGATTTATTTTCTTCTAGAGTTCAACCAGGTCCCAGTCACCCATTTTCTAATTCCGGTGGTCGGAAAGAAGTCGTCGAAAAGTATGCAGAAGAGAATAAGCAATTGAAGGCTCAGATTACAAGACTTAAGGGAAAGAGGCAGTGTATGGAGAGATCTTCACCAGCTTCGGATCTTTAGGATGTTTATATTCTTTCTTTATTCTCTTGTACTTAGGATTGTTGAAACTTATACTAAAAGTTGTAATCCATTCCAAAGTTATTATTAAAATGAGAATTTTCAGTATTTTCGAATGTGTTAGTACTTTAATATTTGAAATTATTTTTGATTATTTGAGTTCCTTGAATAAACACAATAAATCATATGCATTACATATCATGCATCATTTTTCACATATTTTTTGCATTCCTATTCACTCCTAGGTGTCTTACTGTGTTTCTCCACTTCGTTCAGTCGGTAAGTTATCTCATTGTTACAATACTTGGGCTAATTCTAAGAAGATGATGGAAAACCTTACAATAAAATCGTGAGGTGCACAAAGAAGTTACTGCTTTGAGGGCTGGTATGGCCAATCTGACTGCTTTGGTGGAATCGTTGGTGGTTGCTCAAATTCAGCCACCACTTCTTCCTCCATTTTCTCATGCTACTCAGACATAACAAATAACTGTTATTTCATAGGTTTTGTCAGTTCCCATCATTATTACTCCAGTTATTGTTACTCAATATCGTATGCCTCGTGGTTACCCGTGGGGAATGCCTGAGAATTTCATTCCAGAAGGTTACAATCATGCTTCTCAAGTTGCTCTACTTTCTCAAACTTCTACTTCTTCTGCACCTCCTATGGTGCACGCTACTCCTGTTTCTAATAATGAGATTCATCACGTTGCGCCTCCTACATCAAATGTTATGCTAGTTATTAATGATGGAATTTATCGTCCTGCTCCTCCACCGAGTGAAAGTTTGGGGTTTTATGACCGAATGGAAGACTTTCAGAATCAATTCAATGAAATGCATAAAGAAGTGAAGGCTCTCCGAGGGAAAGAGTTATTCGGATAAAATGTCAATGACCTCTTTTTGGTCCCTAATGTAAAAGTTCCAGCAAAGTTTAAGGTTCTATAATTTTAGAAGTACAAGGGAAACTCTTGTCCCCATGATCACCTGGTGATGTATATCAGAAGGATGTCCACCCATGCTAATGACCAACGCTTTCTTATCCATTTCTTCTAGGATAGTTTAACTGGTGCTGCCTTGAAATGGTGTATGGGATTGCACAATAGCAACATCCACATAATCAATAACTTGGGTGAAGCTTTCATGAAATAGTATAAGTACAACATGTTTATGGCACCTGACCTTGACCAGCTAAGAGCAATGGCTCGAAAAGATAAAGAATCATCCAAATAGTATGTGCAACATTAGCGCGAGGTTGCCTCCCAAGTGGTACCCCCAATGGGACATCAAGAGATGACTAAGGCCTTCCTAAAAACCCTTGGTTCATTTTACTATGAAATCATGGTTGCCAGTGCACCGAGTAATTTCACTGAAATGGTAACTATGGGTGTCCGTCTAGAAGAAGCTATCAGGGAAGGACGAGTGACAAAAGATTAAGGTTCTACTGGAACAAGAAAATCACCATATGGGTTTTCTAAAAGTAAATAAAGTGAAACAAATGATGTTGTTTTGGAAATAAAGGTTAGACCTCAGAGAATACGTCATCGACACTAATAACAAGTTGCTTCTATAACTCCAATCGTTAGTGTAGCTCCGACTATTGTTGCCTATCAGAGAGCACCTCCTCAAGGTAATCAAGGGCAAGGTCAGAAGTGAGAAACTTTTGATCCAATTCCAATGAGTTATGCAAAATTGTTTTCGGATTTGATTTAAAATAAATTGGTGCAAACTAGGCCTCTCCCTACTATACCTTCACCTTTACCGTGGTATTATAAGGCAGATCGGACTTGTGCTTTTCATCAAGGAACCCCTAGACACAACATTGAAAATCGTTATCCATTGAAGTCTGAGGTACGGAAAATAGTGAGATATGGTCTTCTGTCTTTTAAAGATATTGGTCCCAATGTGAAGGATAATCCACTACCCAAACATGAAGGTGGAAGTGATGTAAATATGGTTGCTGGTTGTCCTTGAGATTTCCGGATTTTTGATATCAACCTGGTTAGAGGTGATTTAGTGAAGATGCATGACGATCTCTGTGAGTTCAGCTATTATACACATGATCATGTGGGTTGTAGTATTTGCAGCTCCAATATCTATGGATGTGATAAAGTGAGATATGATCTTCAAGAGATGATGGATGAAGGTCTTATCCATATAATTAAACTAAGGGACGAATATGAAGAAGATGTGAATATGGTTTATAGATGTCCCGATGAATTATGGATTTTTGATGTGAATTACATGAATGATGATTTGGTGCAGTTGCGTGCCACATTTTGTCACATGGATGACTAGGAGGTACATCATTATAGGTCTTGTGGTTATTTTGTTGTAAGAAGAGGTGTTCAATTACTGTTAGATAATGGTACTATCAGAGTCACATGCAACAGAGATGATTATAATGCAGTTAATATGATTGAAGACTACTCAGTTAAGGTCATGCCAGATAATGCATATGTTTCTGCTGATGAGTTCTTTTCCTCTGATAAAGGTATATTTTTTGATAATGATTCTACGATTCTTGAGTATGATGAAGAAGCGGGGGTGGATGTTATTGTGTCGTGTTTTGGTGTTCCCGCTGCTGTAGAGATTACATACCATTTTAAGCATGTTATTGCTCCCATAGTTATTTGTCTTCCTGGTCATATCCCATATAAATCAGACAAAGTGGTGCCTTATAAGTAAAATGCAACTATCCTAGAAGATATTGTAGAAATTCCTATCCAACCTTTGTCCCATGTCGAGAATATTTCTGAAGCTAGTTGGATAACTCATAGTGAAAATCATCAAGATGAGTGATTACAAGATTGTGGATCAGTTGTTGCAACTCCATCTAAAATTTCCATTTTAGCCTTGTTGATGAACTCTTCTGCTCATTGGGAATCTCTGACGAGGGTGTTGGATCAGGATTTTGTTGAAGATAATATGCCCCTGGATCAGTTCAACAGTGTTTTGGGGAATATTACATCTTATAATAATCTGAGCTTTTGTGACGATGAATTGCTTGATGAAGGGAGAAATCATAACCTGGCTATGCATATTTCCATGAATTGTAAGAATGACTCTTTTTCCAATGTTATGGTTCACAATAGATCTTCTTTGAATGTCATACCAAGAAGTAATCTTAAAGCTTAAGTACCAAGGAACTCATATGCGCCCTAGGGGCATTATAGTGAAAGCTTTTAATGGTTTGAGAAAGTCTGTCATCGGAGAACTGGATTTACCTATTCACATAGGTCCGCACCTATTCAAAATCACCTTTTAGGTTATGGATATTGTCCTCGCCTATATTCATTTATTAGGACTACCATGGATTCGTGAAGCAAGAGTTGTTACTTCAACCTTGCATCAAAAGCTAAAATTTATCCGTGAAGGAAAGGTAGTCCTTGTGAATGGTGAGCAAGCCCTATTAATATCTCATTTGTCTTCCTTTAGCATTGTAGAAGATGATGAAGCCACTGTTGGAACTCAGTTCCAAGCTTTGTCTATTGATAATATAAGAAAGAATGAATATTATATCATCTCATTTAAGGATGCACAACAAGTAGTACAGAAAGGAACTAGTAAGGTGTGGGGGCAGGTTATTAATCCACCTGTGAACAGGAATAAGACTGGTTTGGGTTTCTCCATGAAGAAGGAAGTTGTGAAGTCGAAGTCCTCCTTGAGTAAATATTAAGACATCTTTCACAATACATGATATCTTTAACCGACTACTATGAGGATCAATGCTATTCTTGAAGATGAATCAGAGCAAAAGATGCTGAACTTCATAACACATGGAGTCAGAGTCCAAAATTGGATCACTATTGATGTTCCTTCTTGCATTCATATTTCAAAGTAATTTTTTTTGTCTTTTCAAAAATCTTTCACTCTGTCCAAGGTGAAAGTAATGATGTTGTATGGGCGTGTATGTTGTTTTTATTTTTAAAATCATTAATAAAATTTGTTTTTGATTCCCAAATTATGCCTTTATTTTCTGCTTTTTCTTAGAAAATGGTAATCAGAAAAAACCTTTTGAAATAAATAATAACTGTAAATAAATCCGCTTAATCACTTTTTACATGTGTCAATTTCTAAATTCAATCATAAATCATATGTGCAGATTAATTAAAAAACCTATTGAGTGCAATGACCCTGCACCCTCTCCCAACTTTAAATATCCTGTGTATGTGGTTGAAGAAGAAGAATATGATGAAACCCCATAAGACGTTTCACGTTTGCTTGAGCACGAGGAAAATACTATTCAGTCGTATAAAGAGTCGTTGGAGACGATTAACTTGGATTCAGAGGAAGATCCGAAAGGAGTCAAGATTGGGGAATTTCTTCATCCTGAGGTGAAGAGCAGGTTTATTGAGTTGTTGAAAGGGTATGTGGATATATTTTCTTGGTCTTATCAAGACATTCCTGGTTTGGATACCGATATTGTGGAACATTGTTTTCCGCTTAAGCTAAAATGTCCACTGATCAAGCAGAAGCTGCGAAGAACTCATCATGACATGGAAATGAAGATTAAATAAGAGGTTTTGAAACAAATTGATGTTGGTTTTCTTGTGACATGAGTGTACCCTCAGTGGATTGCCAATATTGTTTTAGTACCAAAGAAAGACAGAAAGGTCCGCACGTGCGTTGATTATAGAGATTTAAATAAAGAAGTCTGAAAGATGACTTCACATTGCTACATATTGATATGTTGGTTGACAGCACAACAAAATTAAAAGTGTTCTCGTTCATGGAATGATTTTCCGGATACAATCAAATTAGAATGGCTCTTGAGCACACGGAAAAAAACGTTTATCACACCCTGGCAACATTCTGTTGCAGAGTGATGCCTTTCGGGTTAAAGAACGCTGGTGTAACGTACTAGAGGGCTATGACAACCCTATTACATGATCTGATGCGTAAGGAAATTAAGGTATACGTTTATTATATAATCGCCAAATATCAGACTGAGGAAGGGTATATAGATGGTTTATTAATTTTTTTCCAGCGATTGAGGAAGTATCGTCTCCGTTTGAATCCAAATAAGTGTACTTTTGGTGTTCGTTCGGGAAAATTTCTAGGTTTCATTGTCAGCTAAAAAGGAATTAAAGTTGATCTTGATAAAGTTAAGGAAATTCAGGAAATGCCTACACCAAGAATTGAAAAGAAAGTTAGAGGCTCCCTTGGACGTTTGAATTACATTTCCAGATTTATTTCCCATATGACTGCAACATGTGAACCCATCTTCATGTTGTTGAAGAAAGATCAAGGTTGTGTATGGACGAATGATTTCCAATGGGCATTTGAAAGCATTAAAGAGTATCTTCTTAAGCCTCCTATCTTGCTCCCTCCTGTTGAAGGAATACCATTGATTATGTATCTGACTGTGTTGGATAACTCCATGGGTTGTATTTTGGCACAACAACATAAAACGAAAAGAAAATAATATGCCATTTATTATCTCAGCAAGAAGTTTATTGACTATGAGTCATAATATTTTATGCTAGAAAAAACATGTTATGCTTTGGCCTGGGCGGAAAAGCGATTATGGCAATATATGTTGAATCATACTACTTGGTTGATTTCCAAAATGGATCCAATTAAATATATTTTTGAAAAGTCTGCTCTTACTGGAAGAATTGACTATTGGAAGATGTTGTTGTTTTAATATCATATTGAATACCGTACTCAGAAGGCTATTAAAGGCAGTGTGTTGGCAGAGTATCTTTCCCACCAACTAGTTGATGATTATCAGTCGGTTAAATATGATTTCTCTAATGAGGATGTGATGTTTTTTAAAGTAAAAGATTTTGATGAACCTTTGCATGAGAAAGGTCCTGATCCTGAATCCTTGTGGGGTATGGTGTTTGATGGAGTTGTAAATGCTTATGGAAAAGGTATTGGTGTTGTGATTATAACTCCCCATGGGTGTCATATCCATTTTACTGCAAAGTTGACATTTAACTGTATCAATAATATGGCTGAGTATGAAGCTTGTATCATGGGTCTTGAAGAGACTATAGATCTCAGAATCAAAATTCTTGATGTATATGGTGATTCAACTTTGGTAATAAATCAAATCAAAGGAGAATGGGAGACTCATCACATTGGCTTGATTCCCTACAAGGATTATGCACGAAGATTATTACCTATCTTCAATAAAGTTGAATTCCATCATATTCCCATAGATGAGAATCACATGGCAGATGCTTTAACCACTTTGGCTTCCATGTACCAAGTAAATGCTTAGAACGATGTACCTCAGATTACAGTTCAACGTCTTAATAGACCAGCTCATGTGTTTGCTGCAGAGGGGACGCCAAATGAAAAACCTTGGTATTATGATATCAAGCACTTTCTCCAGACTAAAGAATACTCGGTTGGTGCGTCAAATAAAGATAGGAAGACATTGAGAAGGTTGGCAGATAGCTCTTTCCTCAATGAAGATATGTTATACAAGATAAATTATGACATGATATTGCTCATATGTGTGGATAGACACGAAGCAGACATGTCAATGCGTGAGATCCTTGAATGTTCCTTTGGTACCCGTGTCAATGGACACTCGATGGCAAATAAAATTCTTAGGGCAGGATACTACTGGATGACAATGGAATCTGACTGTTATAAATTTTAGAAGTGTCACAAATGATAGATTTATGTTGACAAGATTCATGTGCATCCAACGTTTCTCAATGTTATTTCTTCCTCGTGGCCTTTTTCTTTGTGGGGTATTTATATGATTGGAATGATTGAACCCAAGGCATTGAATGGACATCATTTCATCTTAGTGGCAATTGACTACTTCACTAACAGGGTGAAAGCAACTTCTTATGCTAATGTCACCAAGCAGGTGGTAATGTGCTTTATCAAGAAAAATCTTAAATGTCGGTATGGTGTGCCAAGCAGGATTATCACTGACAATGGCTCAAATTTGAAATACACAATAGTGACAGAACTTTGTGAAGAATTAAATATTGTCCATCATAACTCTTCTCCTTACAGGTCTAATATGAATGGGGTTATTGAAGCTGCTAATAAAAACATTAAGAAGATTATCTAGAAGATGGTTGTTACCTATAAGGATTGGCATGAGATGCTCCCTTTTGCTTTGCACGGGTATCGTACATCCGTCTGCACTTTAACAGGGGAAACCCCATTCTCTCTTTTGTATGGTATGTAAGCAGTGCTCCGTATTGAGGTTTAGATTACCTCTTTGCGTGTAATAATGGAAACCAAATTGTTAGAGGCTGAATGGGTCCATAACAGGTTTGACAAATTGAATTTAATTGTAGAAAAGAGAATGAAGACTTTGTGCCATGCTCAGTTATATTAGAAAAGAATGAAGAATGCTTTTGATAAGAAGGTCAAGCCTCGTGAATTCAGAGAAGGAGACCTCTTGCTCAGAAAGATCATGCCTTTTAACGATGATTCTAGGTGCAAGGGGACTCCCAATAATGAAGGCCCATATGTTGTCAAGAAAGCCTTCTCTGGCGGTGCATTAATTCTTGAAACTATGGATGGTGATGAGTTCCCATGTCCTATGGATGCTTACACAATCAAGAAATACTTCTCCTAAATAAACAAAAGAACAACTCGCTAATTCAAAAAATCTGAAAGGGCGGCTTTGACAAAAAAAGAGCATCTCAGTAGGCTGAAAACCCGAAAGGGCGGTCTAGGCAAAAATTAGAGACACAAACAAAATAGAATTTTCCCGGTAGGTTGAAAACCCGGAAGGGAAACCTAGGAAAAAGGTAGGGATTTCCTGGTAAGTAACTGTATCAGACAAGACTTGATCATTGAAGCAACAATCTTCTTGGATTCTCATCACACTTCAATTGAAGCCTCTGCTCAGGAGTTCAAAGTTGTTAGGGAGAATAGTGGTTATTGTATTTCAATGTATCTTTTCCATATATTTACCATTTTATAAACTTTGTAATCATTCATGGAGTTAGGCCATTTGTGGACTACCATTCTATTAATAAAGTTTGAGCCTTTATCCAATTCTGTGTAGTTCATATTTTATTCTGTTTACAAAAGTTTCATTTATTATCGATAGTAATTTTCAAAACAAAAATAGTTAATAAGAAAAAATGTTTTTTGAAAATAATTTACAAATTACTTTTTACTTCAGATTTTGTGATTCAAGTGGAACAAAATTAATGATTCCAAGGATGGACAAACTCGGGTGTTTTGAAAAGATCCCCAAGAGGTATCCTGAGATTACTCTTGTTGATATGTGCATGATCCTCTTGTGTTTCATCCCTTGGATAGTTAGATTTCATACCAGTTGATATATGGTGTAATGTTGGGCCTGTAATCCTATTTTCCCTAGTTAAGTCTTGGTTAAGATTTTTCCCCAGGTTTATTATTTGGTTTTGGGTTTTCACGATTTAATGCCTCTATCCCATATTCTCCAATCAGGACTTATTGTCAAACTTTTGGGTTTTCTCTCGCCAAGTGTTGAGTTTGATTTAAAATCCCCATAATTTTGACTTCCTGTTGCATTGTTAACTTCTTAGATCCCCAAATGTAGCAAAGATAACGCTTCTCTCTAAAAGTTGTTATCCCCATGAAGTTTCATAATTTCTCCCCGGAGAAGTTTGCAAAACCATTACTCTTGATATTGAAGAATATATTTGGGCTCCCCTTGCTGATGTGGTGTTGTCTTCCCTAGGGAAGTAAGTACAAAATGCTCAGTTGAAGTCTAGATGATATGACATTGTCTTCCCTAGCAAATTCTGTATGATATTCCCCGGTGAATCCCGGAGAGAGGGGCTATACCCTTGTGTTGTACCCCAAAATTTTCCCTCCCATATTTCTCAAAACATTTCAAGAATGATACTCAAGTTGCTCAAGGTAGTCCAAGGGTTGACCAGACAAGCTCTCTCCTAAGGCAGTCTACCTCAAATTAGGGTTTCATGTTGCATCAAGACACTTGAGTCCAAGTGATCCCAAATTCTCAACATTGTCCTAATATGTTTTCAAGAACATCCATGTCAAGTTTCAAGCCCTACAGAGGAAATTTGGTCAGTCAATTGCTCAAAGGCCTGAAAATCGACTGTGCTAGGGCAAAAGTCAATTGTGGCCCACATAAGGTCAAACATCAAGATTTTTAGTCAACATTATCATTTTGAAGGATATTTCATCATTTTATCAAGGGTTGATCATGATTCATCAAGGATTTCTCATAATTCATCAAGAATCAAAAGTTGCTAAATTAGGGTTTTGTAGGAAAAGTCAACTCAACTTTGACCAGGCATAACTTTCTCATACTTTATGAGAAATGACCCATCCAAAGCTCATTTTGAATAGGATGCCATGCTATAGAATCCATCTTCATCTCCCAAGTTCAAAATATGCACTCACAAGAAGTTATGAATTTGGACATTATAGGTCATTTTGAAAAGTCTTCAAAAACACCTTTTTTGTCAAAGCTTCATACATGAGCATGGAATATCAAATTGAGATGATACCAAAAGTTTTACTTATATGACATCTCAAGCTTTCTAAGAAGTCCAATAACACCTTCAAAGAATCAAAATTGAGGAAGTTATGCATTGGTGAAGTTGACCTTTTTTGCAAAATTGCCAAAAGTCAACTATGCCTAAAACTTCAATTTTTGCCAAATGGGCCCAATCTTTTTCACTTGTTTTGAGTTGGCAACATAGTCCACGAGCTCTAGCCCTTGGAAATTGTCATTATCATGTTTTTATTATTTATTTTGATTTTGATTTGAATTAATTCAATTTAAATCAAAACAAATCATATAAAATCCAAAATATTGAAAACAAAAGATTTTGTGCTTGTTTCAGGTTTTAAATTACAGCTAGCATCAAATCAAATTCGTGTGAAGGCATGTGTGCATAAAAAGATTGATTTTAGGCCAATTTTGGAATGATATTCAAGAGAATCAATTCACAATCAAATTCAATAATGGAAGAAGATTGTGTATATTCTATAAACCCTAATCCATTCCTTGATACATATAGAAGGGATGCAGACCAAAAACTAGGTCAGAAGGAGGCGCAACATCAAGAACACAAACTTGAAAAATCAAGAAAAAGTGAAAACACGAATTCACACTTAGAGGCCAGTTCAAGACCTTTGAACCATTCCAATCGTTTCCTGAGGTCATCAGCAAGCCAAAGCAATCTAAAACAAGCGTTTCCAGGCCTTATATCACGCTGTAAGTCACCCATATCATTGCTTCTTTTTTGAAATCGAATAACATCATTCTTGCACTTGTAGCATAAAATAACTGTATATTCTTGATCACAATCATGTTTGCAAGCTTCCTGTAATATTTGATTGCATTTTCATGGCTTATACTGGATTTCACCATAGCTAGGGTTTTAGGGTTCAAATTGGGATTTTCGTTTACAGGAAAAATTGAGCCATGAAAGGGCCACCTTTGTGTTCAGCAAGGCCAGACGAAGCCATCCATGGCCTTTGTTTTTATTTATAACGCTTGTGTTAAGTTTTGAGATTTACAGGGGCTATAGCTACGGAAAAACGTCCGTAGGTAAAAGTTTGGAACTTTTACCAACAGATCCAAGGAAGGAGATGACCAGCTGGCGAACGACCACTGGCTTGTTCAAATTTTCGCGCGTTGGTTTGTTACATAGGGCATTTTAATAGTTTTTTATTATTTTGTATTATTATGACAACAAGAACAATTGGCCCAGTGGTAGCCAGGCAAGCGTTAAGGCATTGGAAAGCTTGAGGTCTGGGGTTCAACCTCTGCCTCCAACGTTTGTTATTTTTCTTAATTCCTTTCAGGAAATTCAGTGTATACACAAGCCAAGGAGCACCATGCTCCCTCAAGATCTAACCATTCAGGAATCCAAGAAGCTAGATCTGATGGCTATGATGTGATGACCATGGTGTGCCTCAGTCAAGGCAATGCGCTGGATCTCAGAAGTCAACATGGAATTCAAATTATTGGGCCCAAAATTGCTTCTCATACCCCCCAGAATTGCTGTTTCAGGCCCAAATCCTTTTCTCTATTCTTTTTTTTATTTGTTTTATTTAATTTTATTTATTTATTTTACTAACAATTAATTATTTTCTTTTTTTATCAAAAAATCACAAAAATATTACTTTTCATAAATTAGGTCGAGATTTTATTTTTTATTAAAAAAATTTATTAATTTAATTAGGTTTGTTAATTTAGATAACTTTAATTTCTTTTTTGTACATAATTAAAATTAATTAGAACAAATAGGTTTTATTTCTAACTTAATTACATTTTCTTTTTCTTAAAATAACCAAAACGTAAAAAATAAGTCATGTAGTTATTTTTATTAATTAATTTAAATTAGCTAATTATTTATATTTAATTTTAAAACCTAAATTCTTTTCTTTAAGAAATATTAAAAAGCAACAAAAACATTTTCTCTTTTAATTAGGATAGAAGGGTCAAAACCCTAGTTCGCATTCGATCTTAATTTTTTCTCGCGCGTTTTATTTTATTATTTTTACCCTATTATTGTAACTGCTCACAAGGTTGTAATAGTTTAAATTAGGACTTTATTTTCATTTACCGCTTTACTTTTCAAGGGTTTGTTTTTGGCTATGTAAATACCCGAACCCTTGTAATAGCGTAGTTTAATTTCCACATTTTAAATTCTGCAAATTATTAAACTGTTAGATGTATGATATAGGGATGCATGACAAGAATGTATGTTAAACTTTAAAACAGTTAGATAACCCTAACATGTGCAAAGATAAATAATCTGAAATTGAATCACTCGCACATGCGCACTCCTAGGGTACGCTCCCACTTGGTTGCCTTCGGTAAACGGTTATTGAGTATAGGGTGCTTTAGTGGTCGTCCTTTTATCCAAAGATCAAAGTTGCCTCTGAAAGGTTGCCTCGGATATTGTCGCCTCGGATAATTGATCTAAGACATTAGGGTTACTACTAAGACATCCTAACATTGCTTTAGTGACCGTACGTCCCTTTTCGAATTGACCCTCAAAACTCCAACGACGGTGCTACCTACTCACTAATAGTAGGATAGTACTGTCTAAAGGAAACGAACATAGAACGATTCTGTTTTCGAGTAGGTAGATTAGTTCTTAAGTACTTGTTCAATCAAAACAATTTTTTTAACACTTACACTCCTTTACAAACAAAGTTTTCAAAAACATTTCATTACACTCTAAGCAAGAGTTAAATCAAAGTCAAAACAAAAACTTTTCAAAGCACACAAACACAAAGAAAACAATTTTGAAAATGATGAGCAAGTACCTAAGAGCCCGTAGATAACTACGGATAGAAAGGGTGCTAATACCTTCCCTTTCTATAATCTACCCCCCGTACTCAGAAATATCTCGAAAAAGGAATTTTTCTGTGATTTTTTCCTTTCCTTGTTGGATAAAATAAAAGTCGGTGGCGACTCTTGATTACCGCGACATTTTGTGAACACAAACGCAAAACGCAAACCAGCAATTCCTTAAAAAGGGAAAACAATCCCAGTTCTGGCCACCGTATCACACCTTGCAACTGTACTAGTTTATTGCTATTATATTATGCTATGATTATTTTCAAGACATGTTTCTTTCCAGTTGAGTTAAGTCGTGAAGTAGGAATCGGTTTCCTTAGTTGGTGCTTATTATCTTATGGAATCTTCATCCTGGATGTGATTTAGCAAAGTGTTATCTTTACCCAAGTTGTTTTTTTCTGGTTATTCTCAGTGTTGTATGTCTGTTTTGTCAGCATATACATGATAACATTCATACATTCATACATACATCACGCATAGTTGAATTAAAATTCATTGCTAATTTTCATTCATTGATGTTTTTGTGGGCATATTACCCTCTTTGTAGAGTTATGTTACCCTCTCTCTAATAGATTTTCAACCTTAAGTAGAAAGTGTATATCCTTTCAATTTCCCCACTGAGTTATCCCTCATGAAAAAATTTTGCTTTATCCTTCCTATTCAGCTCATTATATGGATGGAATGTGATCCCCATTTGAGCTTATTCCTCATTGGGTGGTGTCTAGGTTGACTGTTTCACTCTGATTTGTTCCTGGTTTGAATCGGTGGTCCCCGACAAGAATATTATTTTGATTTCCATAGGGTTTGGGCCCTGGATTGAGAATGTGCATTTATTTTGCACTTGAAGACTTTATCTCCTCAGTAGGAATGTATTGGCACTTCCCTAGAAAGTCAAGATTCATTTCTCAGCAGCGTTATCACAATCCTCTTAATAAACAACAAGTGGCAGGTCTCTTTATTTAAGCAACATGTTCTTCCTCAGTAAGTTTGTAATGCCAGTGAAGATGTTTTACTCTAATGGATGGTAGTCTCTTCATTATGGGAGATAGTTTGTTGTTGAGGTTTTTACTCCAATGGATAGTAGTCTCGTCATTATGGAGATAGTTCGTTGTTGATATTTATACTCCAGTGAATGGTAGCCTCGTCATTATGGGAGATAGTTCGTTGTTGAGATTTGTACTTTGATGGATGGTAGTCTCGTAATTATGGGAGATAGTTCGTTGTTGAGATTTGTACTCCGACGGATGGTGGTCCCGTCATTATGGGAGATAGTTTGTTGTTGAGATTTTTACTCCAATGGATGGTAGTCTCTTCATTGTGGGAGATGGTTCCTTGTTGAGATTTGTACTCAGATGGATGGTAGTCTCGTCATTATGGGAGATAGTTCGTTTTTGATATTTGTACTCCGATGGATGGTAGTCTCGTCATTATGGGAAATAGTTCGTTGTTGATATTTGTAGTCCGATGGATGGTATTCTCTTCATTAAGGGAGATAGTTCATTATTGAGATGTTTTACTCTGATGGAGGGTAGTCTCTTCATTAAGGGAGATAGTTTGTTGTTAAAATGTTTTACTCCAATGGATGGTAGTCTCTTCAT
The DNA here is from genome assembly GCA_948472305.1 of Vicia faba. Classification (NCBI taxonomy): domain Eukaryota; kingdom Viridiplantae; phylum Streptophyta; class Magnoliopsida; order Fabales; family Fabaceae; genus Vicia; species Vicia faba. The sequence continues at coordinate 1,226,890,232 of OX451738.1, forward strand.
TAAGGGAGATAGTTCGTTGTTGAGGTTTTACTCCGATGGATGGTAGTCTCTTCATTAAGGGAGATAGTTCTTTGTTGAGGTTTTACTCTGATGGATGGTAGTCTTTTCTTTAAGGGAAATAGTTCATTCTTGAGATTCACTTTTCTCTAAAAGAGTTCATATGTTTCCAGTCATAAGTACTGATGCCAAACATTTTTTATTGATCCTAATATTAGTATTTACTAGTATTATCTTACCACTTCTATTTTCATCCTTTGGGTCATTAATTTTCAATTTCCTATGAGTCGATGTTACTCTCTTTTGTTATCCCTCTAGGAGTGGGTAGCTTGCAGATATCTGACGATCGTTGTCATCCATTTCTTTTTCCTCATTATTTTAGTTTGTGATGCCTTATCTCCTCTTTGGGATTTACCCCAATAGAGTTGAGTCTTTTGTCCCCCATTGATTTATTTTCCTGGTTGGACCCTCTTTTTAATCTATTGTTTTATCTTCCGCTTATCCAGTGGTGTTCTGTGTCACCTTTGGAGTTGTTTGTTTGCATTCATGATCATAAGCATTTCATGGCATCTTAGGGCCGAAAATAGGGTATGTTTTGTATTTAAGTATCTTAAATCACGTCGATGAGAATATTTTAACCTTCGTATCTCTGGATAAAAGACACTTAGATAAGGACAACTGTTATACCCCAAATTTTTTCCCGTAAGATTTCTCATCATATCATGTCACAATGCATCAAGACACACACATTAGGGTTGTTTCTCTCATTATCCTATATTTAAGTTTTCTCTTGAGGGATTAACAAGCACCTTAAATTGTGTATCTTGTACATGTTTTCTTTTAACTAACATCAATATGTGTATATATGTTCCTTTAAATGTTCGTATTGTAGGTGATCACAATTTCATTCATCTAAGCATCTAATCTAGGGTTTGAGGGGTGATTCTCAATAAAATGGTCCTCTAATGGATTGCAAGAGTTCAATCTTCAAGGTCATGTCTATGGCATCAAAGATTTGTGGTTTAAGGAGCCCTCTCACTTTATTTATGTCAATATCTCCTCAAAGTTGGTGGTGTAAGTCATCAAGAAGATTCATAGGTTCACGTGTTTATTTCCATGCCTTTTTCAACAAGCTTCATTGAGACTTAAGCTTCATCCTTGAGTGTGCGTCAATACAACATCATTTCAAGGCCTCTTATGATTCATCACGCTTATTTTTCTAACAAAGTTCATAAAGATTTAAGGTTGACTCAACAAGTTTGACCCAATTGAGCAAATACTAGATTCAGTGATTACAAGTTCATAACTCTCTCAATTTTTAACATTTTGAGTTGGTTGTTTTTTCTATGGATTCTTATCATCATCTAAAACAATATCTATTCACATGACAAGATCCAATTGTGCAATAAAAATCATCAAAAGTTGAAAGGGGTTTCAAGTCATTTTGACACTCTCTAAGCTAGGGTTTGTTGACTTCCAAGGGCCTTATCTTTCTCATTTTTAGAGATTTTTGAGTGAATCTAAATCCATGATTCTCTTCAAAGGGTCCTTAATGAGATCTCTTCATAAGTCTAAGACTAATTTTGAATGGAAGATCACTAAAAGTTAAGAAAGATTATAAGCCTCCTTAAAGAGCCTTTGAATTTAGGGTTTGACTTCAAATGATCATAACTTGGTCAATTTTTATCTCCCTGAGCCCATTCTTTTTCCATAATAATCTTTGGTATTTTTACTATAACTTTTTTTTCATGTGCAAGACCTGAGAATGCTTGGAAAGTGGTTGAATAATTGAAAAGATTATAGGTTTTTTTGTGATTTCCCTAAATTTGTTCATCATCTTCCAAAGACTATAACTCTTTCAATTTTTATGATTTTGAGTGATCTCAATTCCATAATTCAACCAGAGGTCTACTTCATGTCATCTTCAGATAGCAAGACCAAATTTTGAGTGGAAAGTCATTTAATTTTGAAAAACATTATAGGTCATTTTGAAGTTCAACACTTATAATTCTTTGAGTATAAAACATCTTTGTGTTTTTCACCAATTCAATAGGACTTTGCTCAAGCATCCAAATGATGTCTTTCTTGGCACATTATAAAGATTGTAACCTTGTCTTTCAAATGCATTAAGAACTTTCCCTTAAAGGTCCCTGAGTAGTGAGGTATGCATTACTGAAGTTGGATCCATGGAATCTGTTTTTGCTTCAAGTCAGATTTTTTTACCACGAGTAAACTTGGATCACAGGTCAAATTACTCATGGTTTAGTTACTAAACATGTTTAACTAATTGCCCAGATGCATTTTGACAAGAATTACACTTGATATGAGGTCGTTTTGAGGCATTTCAAGTCACACATTTGGCATGATAACAACTAGCCTGGTTTGCACGATTTGTCCATAATTGCTCTCATTTCTCATCATCATTCATTTCCCTATAAATAGAGGATGATATACCACTCATTTGACACGCTTTAGAGAGCCAAGGAACCTTTGTTGAACTACCTCCATAACCCATAATTTTGCAACTTCAAATTCAATTCTAAAGCATCTTTCGATCCAATTTATTTGCTGATTCTTCATCCTTGAACTTCACTGAAGCTAACAGAATAAAAACCAAGCCTTGAGGTGCCCTTAATTGTGCTAGCCAAGTCAAGTTTCAGAGCTCTGAATTTGAACTTCAACAGGTAGATTCCTCCATTAATTCTCTCCAAACTTGTTGCTATAATGTAGCTCTCACCACTCTGATACTGATTGCATCATTAGGTTTTAACTGGAAGTGAGTTTTACTCATGAATTTTCAAATCCCTTTCCAACTTTTTTCTCCTCGTTTTCTTCAAATCGAGTGAGCTACATTTTATAAAAAAAAATCGCGAGGGTACCATTGGAATCATCTTGACGAGACGAAGCAAATGGCACTGGTTTGAGATCCTAATTTTACAATTCACGAGACCTATAATTCGCACGTGGTCGGAGGTTGAAGATGACCAGCGTGTCATCTCTCAACCAATTACATAGGGCCACACATTTTTTCAAAAATTTGTTTTAAATAAATGATCTAGTGGTTTATTCACTATTGTCCATATCATGCACAACGCGCCCTTAGATTTGATTACTAACGCGTTTTGACAATTCATCAAATGGTCTACATCTTTTTGGTTTTATCTTTATTTTCTGATTTAATATTTAATTTGTTTTAAACTTCAAAAATTCATAAAAAATTCATTTCAACTTCTAAAATTCTGAAAAAATTCTCAAAAATACTTTGACTTTTCTCTTTCTGATTCTTATTTTTTCACAATTTTTTTTTATGATTTTTCACTTTATTTGAATTGTTTTAATTGTTTTAAATACTTTTCTTAATTTTTAAATTCTGAAGAAAAAATATGGAAGTATCCAATGACCTCTTGACAAATATTAGTAACCTCATTTTATTTTTATTTCTGGTTTTACTATTTTTTACATATTTTGGTTTATTTTACTTATTTCTTTAAAATTTAAAAATAGTTTATGACTTTAAAAATTTCTGAAAATTTTTGTCAACACCTACTGACTCATGTTTGACTTCTGATATTTTTTTATAAATTTTTTATTTGGTGTTTTGACATATTTTATGTGTTTTACCAATTTTTTCCCTTTTATTAATCATTTAAATACTATTTTATTAAAGAAATTTTATTATTTATGTTTGGTCCTGATTTGAGTGTTATTTTGGGACAAGTTCCTCAACCTCATTGGATCTTGGGTGTTGATAGGTTGAAAAACTAAATCCAGCAAAATGGATGAATGATGTTGATGATATTTGAACCTTAATTTCATATGATACATCCCCTCCCTCTTCATCATATCTCTTTCTTACTTGTTCTACATGTTGTTGGAGAATAATCTACATATCATTTCACTAACATATGGTACATAGATTATCATTGACCGACCTCAAAATAGATGTGACTTCTACATAAGTCCACTTCCGATTGCTTAACATAGAACTCAATTGTCCCGATTCTAAAAATGATCATTTGTGGCCCAAACCTATGTTTGCAATCCCAAGTATGTTAATTTGAAACCATTGATCCAATAACCTTGAGGTTCATTGTTAGGAGGATTTGATCTTATCAATCCTCTAATGAACTTCATGAACTTTGGTCTAACTCAATCATTTAAACATCATTGATTATATATGGTTGCCTTGAGAACTTGAAATGATTAATATACTTGGCAAAAAGCAAATGAAACTTGTTGTTGAGAAGCTTTGATTTTATCAATCTTCTAATTAGTTTTCAAATGCAAGTTTCAAGATGGTCATTCAACTAAAATCTAACTTCTAATTCACTAACAATTGACTGTACTTTTTGGTTTTACTTTGTGCTTTTTGTTTGTGCTTTTACTTTATGCCCTTTATTTTATGCCTTTACTTTTATGAACCATTAACTTTAGCATTTACATTTCATTCTATTTTCATATTTTCTCATTTGAGCAATTAACTTTATGTCATTTTATCTTTGCTCATTTGAGATTTTATGTTATTTTTGAAGACACTTAATAATCAACTTGAACCATAAAAAACTTTAAAGTTACTTAGACTATCTGGTCACTATCCTTGGAATTATGGAGTTATGGATCTCCTGGACTTAAGATTATAATCCTTGATTACCCTTGGGACCTTGTGACCCTGTTGTTATTTTATCTGAAATTCTTGGGGTTTACTCTAAAACATTGGGTTGATTTTCTTTGTGTGCAGGCTATTCTGATTATGTGCTTTATCTATGATTGGGAATTCCTCTGTATACAACCGTTACTCTGCCCAATTTTTATGAAGACTTAATTCTTTTGAAGCTTGGTATTCCTAAGAGGTTTAGTATGTTTTTTCTTGCTTTGTTTTAATCCAAAGGATGGTAATTCTGCATTGACTCTTGATGTCAAGTGTTGGCTTCTTATTAGTTAGATCGTTCTTTTCCTTAGTTTTTACCTTATGCTTTAGGATAAATCCTTCATCTCCTCCCATCTTCTTTAATTTCAAAAATATTATCCCTTCTTTTTAAAACTCCTCTTGTTTCTTAACTTGAACCTCTTTCATAATAAACTTGGACTTAGGTCCATGCATTTTCAAAAATCTTTTCTTAATCAAACTTTAATCAATTTAATCATACTTTGACTTTTTTTTGTGATAAGACTAAAAGTCAATTAACCTCATTCAAACCATTTTGCCACATTGGGGTTTTTACTTTAAAACTTTTCTTAAAAGATTAGACTCTTGTTGATCCTTGTAATGATGCAAGCTATTATACTTCTACGATATATAGTGAAGTGAGATATTTTGCACTTGGGTGTTGAGTGAGGCTTTGTTGATTTTAAAATCCAAGTTATATCCTCAGCTTTGAGATGATGTAAATTCTTCTTTCTCATAATTGTGGGTAGTAAGTATGGTCCTAATTGACTTTTAGTCTTCTCACATAAAAAAGTCAAAGTATGATTAAATTGATTAGTTTTTTATTAAGAAGAGTTTTTTTTTTAAATGTGTGGACCTAAGTCCAAGTTTATTATAAAAGCAGTTCAATTTAGAAAACAAGAAGAGTTTTGAAAAGTAGGGAGAAGATTTTTGAAATTAAAGAAGATAGGAGTAGATGAAGGGACTATCCTAAACCATGCGGTAAAAGCTAAGGAAAAGAATGGTCTAACCAACAAGAAGCCAACACTTTACATAAGAAGTCAATGTAGAATTCCCATCCTTTGGATTAAAACCAAGCAAGCCACAATACTAAACCTATGAGGAATACCAATCTTCAGATGAATTAAGTCTTCACAAAAATTGTAAAGAGTAACAATTAAGTACAGAGGAATTCTCAATCATAAACAAAGCATGAAAATTAGCATAAATTGCACACAGAAAAAATTCAAACCAATGCCTTGGAGTAAACCCTAAGGATTTCAGACAGAATAACAATAGAGCAACAAGGTCCCCAAGTATCAAGGCTTCTAATCCTAAGTCTGAGAGATCCACAACTCCAAAATGCCAAGGATAGTAACCAAGTAAACCAAGTAACCTTAAACCTTTTAATGTTCAAGTTGATTATTAAGTGTCTTTAAAAGAAAAGAAAGCTCAAGTGAGAAAAGAAAAAATGACATAAAAATAAATTCTCAAGTGAGCAAAGGAAAAAATGGCATGAAATGTAAATGATAAAAAAACTAAATGGTACATAAAAGTAAAGGCACAAAATAAAGGCATAAAGTAAAGTCAATTGTTAGTGAGTTAGAAGATAAAGGGTTAGTTGAATGACCATCTTAAAGTTTGCTTTTGAAAACTCATTAGAAGATTGATAAAATCAAAGTGTTGTACCCCAAAATTTTCCCTCCCATTATCCAATATATTCTCTTAGGGTTCTCAAATGCTCAAGTTTGTTCAAGAATTAATCAGACAAATTCTCCTCCTAAGCAATGGACCTACAAATAGGGTTTCACTTTTCTCAATGAAGATTTGATTTATAATGCCTAAAGTGGAGTTAATGGTTTCTAATGTGTCTCTAAGAATGCTCATACCAAGTTTCAAACCTTGCATCACAAGTTTGCTCAGTCAATTTCTTAGATGACTGGAAATCAACTTTATTGGACAAAAAGTCAATTATGGTCAACATACAGTCAAACTTCAATATTTTTGGTCAACATCAAGATTTTGAAGTCATATTCATCATTTGATCAAGGTTTGATCATGATTCATCAAGAAAAGGCTTGCGGCTGTTTGTCATGGTCAGATGTGTCAGAAGCGTATGATCAAAGCTTTCAATAAAAAGTCAAACATCAGGTATACCAAGCTTGCGACTTGGTAATAAAGTGTATCATCTTACCACAAGGTGATCCTAGGGGAAAATGAACTCCCACATATGAAGGGTCATTTTTGGTTAGGAGGTTATTTTCTGGCGGTGCTATGATAATTAGCACTATGGACAGTTAAGATTTTTTGCACCCTGTGACGCAAACATAGTCAAAAAATAATACGCATAAAAGTGACCCGCTGGGTTAACTGACCTAGGAAAAAATAAGGGAATCTCGGAGAACCAAAAGGGTTTGGGATATATATAAAAAGTGTACACCCGGCAAGCCGAATAACTGAAAAGGCGGCTTGGGCAAAAAAGGGTATCCCGGTGGACTGAAAACCCGAAAGGGCGATCCAAGAAAAAGTTAGGGATTAAAGCGTACGACTATGTCTCGTTGGATCACCTACATACAAAAAACTTTATTATTAACATAAAGTTCAAATGGTACAGATTGATTCAGTCAACTTCTTCCAGCAGTGAGGGATGAGATGTTTGAAGACATAGGGGCAATATCAGAGTTGAAACCCGATGGGATCACTTCCACATTGATGTTTTTCCTTATTATTCTTTGTACTTTGCTTTTCAATTTACGATGATTTCCTCCTACTAGGAATTATGTCTCTTTGTACAAAATTTCCTGTTATTTGGCACAATATCAATACAAATATAATTCAAAATTCAATTTGTTTTACTTTCTCTACTTTATTTGCAAAAACGTCCAATGACTAAATTGAATGAACATATGCATATGAATGTGATTATTGTTAGTAAATATAAGAATAAAAACAGGGTTAACATTTACTAAAGACTCTAGGAATTGGGATAACGTTCATATCGTCCACAAATCTTCATAGAGGAATCTCCGCAAAGCTATCTTTACAAACTCATCCTCGACAGAGATACATTCCTCAGCAATTCTAATATACCTTCAGACATAATTTGACGCATCTTCTAGCAGTTCACTTTATCAGCTTCCCCAGTAGATCCCTAGCAGGTAAAAAAGTGTGATCATTTCCCCAGCTTACGATGGAAACTTCCTCCACACTGCCTATGAAATTCCAATTCCCATCAGAAATGACTCTCTAAGCACAATTTATAGGAATTTAATTCCTCAACGGAGTTTATTCCTCCAACACTGTAAAATTCCCGACATAATTTATTTCCCCAACAGGGTTTATTCTCCCAGCAGGGTTTATTTCCTAAACAGAGGTTATTTCTCTGATTATCGCAATTCCTCGACAGAATTCTCTTCCCTAGTCAGATGTCATTCAACTGTCCTCCCCAGAAAAGTTGACATCCACACATTCGAGGAGTACCCATCTCTTCCATCCCCAAGCAGAAGTCGGACGTCCCCAGCGGAATATTCTCAAACGGTAAGCAAGAATCCTCAGCGAAGACGCTCTAGGCAAGATTGAAGATTCATATTCTTCATCCCTAACAACAGTCAACAATTTATTTTCCCTGGCCAAATATGTTATACGAAGATACCGTTGTCGTCAGCAACATCTTACATCTATACATCATTTACAAAACATCATAACATATGCATACAAAACGCATACAACATTCTAATTTATTTTGAGAGCATCATTACGCAATGCATTCATCATGACATTCCGTAAAACTAACTTTTATCTTTTCAGGTAAAATTCACAAACAGACGAAAATCATCCTCAATTTCCAAACAGGTCAGAGATTAATTCCCGAAACAGGACAAGGCAACTATCTATACGATAAAGCGGTGAATTCCCGAAATAGGACGGGTTTACCAACAAAAAGCAGGTCAGAGATTAATTCCCAAAACAGGACGGGGCTATCAATATGACCGGGTAAAGATTATTTCCCAAAACAAGACGGGGCAACTATCTATACGACCAAGCGATATGAATTCCCAAAACGGGACAGGTTTACCAACAAAAACCAGGTTAGAGACTAATTCTCGAAACAGGACGGGGCAACTATCTATATGACCGGGCAAAGATTAATTCCCGAAACAGGACGAGGCAACTATCTATAAGACCAGGTGTTGTACCCCAAAATTTTCCCTCTCATATTTTTCCAAGATTTTTCTCTTACATAGGTGATTACAAACACTTGATTAAAGAAAAAATAATTTTTTTGAAGATAAACAAGGTCTTTCAATTGGCATGTCAAACGGTCTTTCGATTGGCATCGACAGGCTTCGATTCAGCACCTAACCTCCTCCAAGTTTGCTTCAAATTTCTAAGCTTCAATTGAAGCCTTGGCCTTTTGCTTGTTTGCTGTATACAAGCTTCGATAGGGCATGTGTTTCCTTTAAAACAACCTCATTTGATTCAAAAAGGGAAGGGCCTTCTTTACACTTGCCTTTAATTCACAAGGCATGAACTTCCTTCATGCCAGCAAGCACAAAGCAATGGCCTCCTGCATACATCCTCCGATTGCATCATTGGATTTACATGTTGGTGTTGTACCCCAAAATTTTCCCTCTCATTTCATCAACATTTCTCACCACAAGAATCTTGGAAGTCAAGGTCAAGCTAGGGTTTGCTCTGCTCAAGACACCTCCTTACACTGTTGACCTAAATTAGGGTTTGAGTTTGCACAGTGATGTTTTGATCTACAATGCCAAAATTTACTTTCATACTTCATGTTAGACGCACAAGTTTGTCCATACCAAGTTTCAGGCCTTGATTCAAAATTTTGCCCAGTCAATTGGACAGTTGACCTAGAAATCAGCTGTATTGGGGAAAAAGTAAACTGTGGCCAATTGACAGTCAAACCTCATGAAATTTGACCCACATCAACATCATGAACTCATATAAACCATTTGATCAAGTTTGGATCACAGTTCCACAAGAAATTTGATCAGATCACCAAAAGGGCAAAATGGTCATTTTTAGGGTTTTGATTGTACAAAGGCAATTTTTGACTGTATGACCTAGCCAATGGCAAATCAAGCTCAACCATGGACTCAAGGACTCAATTACATTGTATTGACCCATTCAACAAGTTCAAAAGATCTCAAATGCATAGGATTGACAGGTGAATTTTTCAATCAACTGATCAAAATTTGACTGTATACTGAAAAGTCAAACTTTGACTTTTTGGTCAAAATCAAGTGCCAAGGGTCATCTTTCATCAAGACATGTAAAATTATGAAACTTGTTCATCAAGAAACCCAAAAATGCAAATTAGGGTTTAAAATGAAAAAATTTCATAACTTAGAAATTTTCTAAGTTATAAAATTTTCTTATTTTTTCCTAACTTTGTCCCATTTTTTAACCAAGATGAAAATGGATTCAAACAAAACTTACAACATGAACGTTTTAGTCCATAAAAAATTCTACAACTTTGATTCACAAAGTTTTCTCAAAAGAAGCTTGGATCTCAAGTTATGTGTTTTGGAACAAGGGTATATAAAACTTTTAACTTAGAGAAATTTTGCCCTAGTTTAGGCAGGATTTTGACCCATCTTCTTGGCCATTTTTCACATAGTTCCACTTGGAGTTTCAAGTTGCATTTCAAATATGGGTTATAGTACATGTTGCAAGCTTTCTAAATTGTCCAAGAACTCCTCAAACATATTTGTGGTTAGGGAGAATCGAATGCTTGAAGTTGGCAAAAACTCACTTTGATCCATGGCCAATACATGTTCATACCAAGTTGCAAATCTGACCAAGATAGCTTTGTACACAATTACAGGCCTCAAAACCAGTTTGTACTCCATAATTTAATGCAAAAGGCATAGTTCCATTTTTGAAAAGTTATACTCTATGTCAAACCAAGATCTTTGAAGCATGGGGCCATATCTCTGAGGCAAGATCAAATCCATAAATTGCAAGTATCAAGGGAAAAGTATGCAGCTTACAAGATAGAGCGTACAGGCCTGCATTGAGTAGTTACACATTCTTGCTTCATAAAGAAGAAATTGGTCCAAATCTTGAAAACTTGAAAACCAGCCATAGTCAGCTTACACAAACATTGCAAACATATTTCACACAACCCTTTGAGTCATAAATATGAGCTCTTCACCACTCAAACCTCCTTGTACACAAAATCACCATTTTTCTGCAAAACAGGGCAAGCCCTGCAGAACCACCTCCATATCCACTTTCCCTCGTGCGTTTTGCCTCAAACTTGTTCCAATACCTTCCATTCAACTCACCTAAACTATTCCAGACCTCCATTGCCAACTGTAACTCTATTAACACACATTGCCATTTTTGTTTGGAAGCTTTGCAGGTTGAGTTCTGTAGCATTATTCAGGCTACTTCAAAATAAACCAAGCATTGGAAAAGCTTCATTGGACCTCAGACAAGCTCAAAAGAACCTCAAGCACCCTTAGAAGTTGCTGCATTGTCCAGCTCGAAGTCAACTGAAACAGGTATTTCATGAACTTCTATCTCTCTATTTAGGAATAGTTAGACTTAGGTTTGTGAATGAAAGATGTTGTATTCATAGCCCTGAAACCATACATGTGCTTAGTTTTCATTTATATTAATCGTGCTAGGAGAATTTCATCCATGAACTTTCTGAAAAAACTAGGTTAAGAATTAGGGCCAGAGAAATTCTCTCTGGTCTTTGAGAGTTAGCTTAAGTTTTTTATATGGTTAGATTCGTTGTTTGATGCTCTACAAGTTTTATGTTATGAGTTTTGTCAAAAAAGCACAGAATCAGTAGATATCATTTGGTACATGGCACATGCGCGTTTCTGTTCAAAGGAAGAAGATGAAGTTGTTTTTGGGTTGGGCCTATACAGGCTTACTTTTGGCACCCCCTCTTTTCTTTTTACACCCCCCTGGCCCATTTCTTGTATATTTGTCATTTTTGCATTTTTATTTCATTTCTGATTTTGATATTTTATTTTCTAATATAAAAAATACTTTAAAAAAATATTTTCCTAAATTTTTGTATTTATTTGATATTTATTTTAATTATTTCTAGTATTAATACATTAAATACTTTATATTTATTTTGTTTAAATTTAAAAACAATGTAAAAAACACTTTTATTTTTATTTATTATTTTATACACATTTGAAAATATTTTCTTGAAATATATACATTTTTTGGTAAATAATTAATTTTTTTTTTTATATTTTTCATATATTTAATATATATATATATATATATATATATATATATATATATATATATATATATATATATATATATATATATATATATATATATATATATATATATATATATATATATATATATATATATATATATATATATATATATATATATATATATATATATATATATATATATATATATATATATATATATATATATATATATATATATATATATATATATATATATATATATATATATATATATATATATATATATATATATATATATATATATATATATATATATATATATATATATATATATATATATATATATATATATATATATATATATACTTTGTTTTATTAAATAATTAGAATAAAAACACAAAAATAATACATTTTTATTTTTATTATTATTTTATACTAAAAATACTTCTTTTTTCAATATACTTTTATTTTTTGTACAAATTGATACAATGTTGTATATAAATAATAAATAATACTATTTATTTAAGAAATTAGGGTTTTTGCCCTAAAAAAACAAAAATAATTAAAATTGACTTTTTATTTATTTACATTTTACATTAAAAAAATCCTTTTTACATACATAAAAACTTTTTTTGCATAATACATTTTATTTAATACTTATTTATTGTATTTATTTAATTATTGTATAAATTTCTTGCAATAAGTTAGGATTTAATTTCTTGCAAAATAATCCCCAATTCAAATTTGTACCCCCCTCCATATAGCATGTTGTAATAGTGTAGAATTTAAATTCTCGCACCTTTAAGCTTTCAATTATGCCATGATTAGACTTAGGGTCTTGTATGCAAAGATCAAATTAACAAATAGTTTGACCTAATTCAAGATAACAATGCATGAAAAACAAACACAATGCACACTTGCACCCCTAGGGTTTCAATCCACTTGTTGCCTTCAAAAATGGGCCATGGTATGCATGTCAAGTACTTTGGCAAAAAAAAAAAACTAAACAAAAGATCATAGTCCCTCGATGACGCTATCTGAGTTGCCTAAACAAAATGATCAAGTCCCTTAAGAAAAATTGCCAAAAATACTTGACACTATTGCTATCATGGTCTATACGATGACCCGCACCTGTCCCGTTTAACATCCTAACACAAGATTGTTCACCAAATACAATGGTGAAACAACACTGTTAAAAGGGTTAAAAACATAAGAAAGATCTTTGAGTAAAATAGGGTAGACAACTCTTGGTTACTTGATCAAAACTTGCAAAAAAAAACATCCTTGCTATTTTCAAAACACACTTCACCACACAATTTCAAAACCCTACTTTCAAACATTGGAAACTTTTCAAAAGACAAAAACACCTTTGTATACATTCAAACAAGAATCATTACAAAGGTTTCCACAACGATGGCCTCTTTTCAAAACATCTTTCAAAACCACACACAAAGCACCATTTCAAATAATTGAAGAGCACCATTTCAAACAATTGAAAAGCAAAGCAAGTGATCTAAGCAAGTAACTAAGAGCCCATGGATAACCATGGATAGAAAGGGTGCTAATACCTTCCCTTTCTATAATCTACTCCCCGAACCCAAGAAAACATCTCAAAGGTCTTTCCTGTGCTTTTTGACCTTTCCTTATGATAAAATAAAAAGTCGGTTGCGACTCTTGCTAAACCGAAACATTTGCGAAAACAAATGCAAAATCCCAAGTTAGTTCTCCCACCGTATCACAGAACTGGCGACTCTGCTGGGGACAACTTTAAAAGTGGAGTAACCTTAGGGCTTAGATCACCCTTTGCATGATTATATTGTTTGCCTTGATTGCTTTACATTTGGTTCTCTTGTTTGGGCTTGAAATCCTCCACCCGGATTTGGGAAACATTCATAGGTAAATAGCAATACGTTGTGGAAAATGTGCGGGGTATATCGACATGGTTGAAGCAATAGCTATATTAGTGCGACATATTTGTGAGTACCGGTAGCCTTTGAGTCAATAAAAGAGAATACGGGGCCGCTGAGTGATGTCATAAAGCACTAATGAACTCTTAGAACTTCACTTGACCATCTTGGCCTTTTATTAGGAGTAGTGAGATGACCGACTTTGGTGCAGTCCGAAGTTGGTAGATACTCGATACTACACTCATTGAGGGTTATTTTCTTGGAATATTTTGGTCGCTAGTTAAGTGGCTAAACCAAAACAAAGAACATAGAAAACAATCCAGTGATATTGAGCTCCTTAGAACCCGGTTACTATTTATAGGACAGGTTTGAGCCAACTAAACTCAAGAGGGTACTTACCTATGAAACATCATGCAAGCCTGAAACTAGGGTTTTGTGTGACTTGCTTGTACATGTGCTTGTGCATACATCATGAACATCATAAAGCATCATATGCATCCACTAACCATTTCAAGGGTTTGGATCTTCATCTTTGTTGTTGTTTTGTAGGTCATGGAACCTCTTCGCAGGAAAACAATTCAAGTCAACCTTGTGAGAATCCCTCCTCAACTCAAGGAGCTTACTTCCAGGATTCCAGAGAATTATCTCTTCAGTGAAAGACATGGTAGACTTCTCAACTTGGTAAACACCAACATTGGAGAAGACATGGTGAAGGTTCTCTTCCAGTTCTTTGACCCCCTACACCACTGTTTCACATTCCCTGATTACCAGTTAGTACCCACTTTCGAGGAATTTTCTCAACTCCTGAGGATTCCTATTCTTCATCAACTACCCTACAACGGTACGGAAAAAGAATCAAAGCCTGAAGATTTTGCTCAAGCATTACACTTGCATCCATCTGACATCAAGGGGCATTGGGAAACCAGAAGTGGTGTCAAGGGTTTCTTGGCAAATTTTCTGTTTGAGAAGGCACAAGACTGTTGGAATTCTCTTGATCTACAAGCCTTTGGAGAGATTGTGGCACTCCTTATCTATGGGTTGGTCTTGTCCCCAAACCCTGACCAACTTATAGATGTGAATGCTGTCAAGATTTTCATATCCAAGAATCCTATACCTACATTGCTTGGGGACATCCTACACTCATTTTACACACGAACAATGAGGAAAAGAGGTGTTCTCATGTGTTGTACTCCTCTCCTACCAAGGTGGTTTATTTCTCACCTTCCACAATCAGTTTTGAAGAATGAGTAGGGTTTAAGGTGGTCACAACGATTGATGACCCTCACACATTCTGATGTACATTGGTGTCCTTGGTCCAGAGAAAATGTCATCATCATTGATCATTGTGGGGAATTCCCTAATGTCCCACTACTTGGCATTAGGGGAGGCATTACCTACAACCCATGTCTAGCTTTGAGACAATTTGGATATGCTCAGAGGGATGGCCCTCATGACATGTTGATTCCTGACCTAGTTTTTGACTTCGACAACGATGCGCAAGGGCTTCGACAAAGGTTCATCAGAGCTTGGAGGATGCCCAACAAGGTGGATAGTAAGACACTGGGGCACAAAAATTCCATCCCCCTTGAGCCTTATCTCAAGTGGCTACGAACCCGCGCCCAGAATCTTATGATGCCATATCCACACATTCTCCCCTTGATCAAAGATCCTGTTATGGAAGGAGAGGTTCCATACACCATCCTACATCCTGACATACCAACATCATGGGAAGAAATGCAAAAGAGTTGGATCCAACTCAAGGAAGAACGAAATACTTTTGAAGCCAGCTTCTATGCCAGTGAGAAGAAGGTTTTGGAGCTTACCCTCTGACTTCATGAGGAGGAAACTCTAAACACTTACATCGCACCAAAGAGGATGCGCAATGTCTTTTTACATTAAGAATTTTGTAATACTTTTCCCATGGGGCACTTATGTACTAACAATTTCTTCTTAATATGACGTGTGTTCCTTTTTGTTTGCAACAAATTTGAATTTCTGAATCCTTGAATGCATTACATGAATAACATACAATTCGTCATATGCATAAACAGGTCTTCACACCAGGTTTTCTTATCTTTCTGCTGTTTATTTCAGCAAGATGGATTTGGAGCAGACGGTCAAGGATCTGCAGGCACAAAATTCAAAATTCTAGCAACTCCTCATGACCTTGGAAAAGGGTCAAGAGGACCTCAAAACTCTGTTGGAGAAGAATAAAGAGAAAAAGAAAAAGAGGCCCGGAGTAGCCACTTTTGGAAGAAGGTTTGAGAGCAATGCTAGGAAGGTTCTTGAGTTTCCCTCAACGTCTGACGAAGGGGCTGGTAAAGGGAAATGGGCTGCTGTACCGTCTGAATCTGAAGTTGAAGAGGAGGAAGAGGAAGAAGACGAAGACTACTCCGAACAACAGTATCCTCCAGCGGATGATAAATATAAGAATCTTGAAGATAGACTGGCAGCCATGGAGTTGTAGAGGGTACCCGGTTTGGATTTTGAAGAACAAGGGCTGGTAGCTGGGATTGTTATCCCTCCCAAGTTCAAGGTACAAACATTTGCTAAGTACGACGGTATGTCTTTCCCAAAGATGCACCTGAGGTCGTATGTCAGAAAGATCCAACCCCACTCATCCGATAAGGACCTCTGGGTACATTTTTTCAAGACAGTTTGTCTGGCACGCAACTAGATTGGTTCTACCAACTCGATAGATAAGAGGTTCACAATTGGGAAGACTTAGCAGCTGCTTTTTACCGTCAATATCAATACAATGCTGATTTGGCGCCCACTCGTACTCAGTTACAAAGTATGGGAATGGCTTCCAATGAAGGGTTTAAAGAGTATGCCCAGAAGTGGCGTGATCTGGATGGAAGGGTGCAGCCGCCGTTGTCAGATAGGGAGTTAGTTGACATGTTTCTAGGGACCCTGTCTGGCCCCTTCTTCAATCATCTAATCGGGAGTTCTTTCGCGGGATTTACTAAACTAATTTTGACCGGCGAAAGGGTCCAGACCGGTATTAAAAGTGGTAAGATTCAAAAAGATACCTCAGCGTCCACCGCTGTTAAGAAAGCCTTCCCAGCTAAGAAGGAAGCCTCTGCTGTGTATTCTCAGAAGGGTCAGGGAAGAACCAAGCGCCGACCAACTGTAGGGGCTGTGATGATTCAAAACTCTTCAAATGATCAACCTCGTAACAATCAGCCGAGACCTAATCAACAACAGGTAAAAAGGCCACAACGGCAGTTCACCCGAATCAACATGACCCCTGCTCAAGTACTCCCTCATTTGTTGAAGCTGAATCTTGTCAGTCTGAAGGAAGCACCAAAGAACCCTAACACCTCCTCTCCATCCTACCACCCCAATGACAAGTGTGCTTACCACTCCGACAGTGTTGGGCACAATACTAATAGTTGTTGGGCGCTTAAGTTCAAAATCCAGGACCTGATTGACGCCAAGGAAATAGAATTTGATGCTCCTGAGAAGCCCAATGTAATATCTGCTCCGATGCCCAAGCACGATCACAATGTTCATGTCGTTATAGAAGACCTCCATGTTACTGATGTTGCCGATCTTTTGACTCCATTATTAGTGATTAAAGAGAAGTTGATGAGATCCGGGATATTCCCAGGCTGCAGGAAGGACTGTTATTTTTGTTTGAACATACAAACTGACTGCCCAATGTTGAAATCAGGTGTCCAACGCCTGATGGATACCCAAGAGATACTTTTCCAGAAAACCCCTGTTGATACCTTCAATCCTGTTACTCCTGCTACTTTTGCTACTTCAACCAACGATATTGCAATCATAACCATTTCCGACAATCCTCCCAAGGCTTGCAAAAGGCCTGTCAGGATTACGCCCAACTCTAAATGTGTACCATTAAAGATCACCATGTCGGGACCTGTCTCGTACCAATCCAGCAAAACGATACCATGAAACTATGGAGGAGAAATCTTCTACCATGGTATCAAACAAATTGAGGCAGTCCAAGAGAATTATGAAGAAGAAAACCCTGATATAGGGAACATTGCGGGTGAAAGCAAGAGAACCCGCAGCGGCCGGATTTTTTCTCTGGAGATTGCTCCCCCTCGAGCAGTTTTCGGACCCTCGAAAGCTTCTGTACCTGTTGGACCATCTGTGCAAGGCTCGATGATTGAAGAATTGGATACTCTTGAAGTAAGACCATCTGCTGATACTACCAATAAGGGTAAGGGGATACTAGAAGTGTCTGTTAGGACGAAGGCTCATGCTGTGGTTATCCCCGAAACCACTCAGAAAGAAATGGATGAAATCTTGAAAATAATCAGAAAAAGTGACTACGACGTTATGGAACAACTAGGGCATACCCCTTCTAAAATTTCAATGTTGGCTCTTCTACTCTGCTCTGAGGCCCATGCTAAGGCCCTGATCAAATTCTTGAAGGCGGCACATGTACCCCAAGAGACTTCGGCTGACCAGTTTCAGGAGTGTGTGGCCAGCCTTACTGCTGATAATGGTCTGGGCTTTTCCGAAGCTGACTTGACTCCCAAAGGAAGGAAACACAACAACGTGCTACATGTCTCAGTTGAATGCAGGGGAACCACCCTCGCCCATGTCTTAGTTGATACTGGTTCTTCCTTGAATGTGCTGCCGAAGAAAGCCTTAGACCGTTTGGACTGCGAAGGATTGACCCTCAAACCTAGTAACATCGTTGTTAGGGCCTTTGATGGGTCCAAAAGAATGGTTCATGGAGAGGTTGATATTCCTAACAAAGTAGGCACAAAAGTTTTCAACTCCACCTTTTATGTGATGGACATTCGTCCGTCATATTCACGTTTGTTAGGAAGACCGTGGATCCATTATGCCAGGGCAGTTACCTCCTCTTTGCACCAAATGCTGAAATATCCTGTTAAGGGTAAGATTATAACAGTGCACGGCGAGGAAGAGTACATGATAAGTCATCTCAATTCCTTCCGCTATGTGGAGTTGGTTGGCGAGTTCATCGAAATGCCTTTCCAACTTTTTGAGGAAGTTTCCCCTGAGGTAGCAGTTGCGAAGACAATGGTTGAGGTTCCTGTCATTCCCAAGAATGTATCTAGGATGGCATCTCTCAAGGACGCATACGCTGTAATTAAAGAAGGGAAGAGTACAGTATGGGGACAATTACCTGACTTTCCCCATAAGACGGACAAGTTTGGGTTAGGGTTCACTGCTGCAGGACAAAAGGCTATGCGTCGCTCCAAGGCTGGAGGACCACCCGTCAAGATCTCTCACCATGGAATCAATGCTGTAGAAGATGAAGATGAAGAGGGCCACTTTAAAGATTGGATCTTTCCGACCGTCGAAGGGGGTTTAAGCAACTGGAAAGCAAAGGATTTTATTCCCATCACCTTTATCAACCAGTAATTTTATCTTTGAACAATTTCCCATTTATGGTATGTAATAACTAAACAATTCGCACACTATTTTCACCTCATGCCTTGCCCGGGGAATGTAGGTCCATTTGTAAGGGCTTGATTTTCTTCATTATAATATGCCATGTTTTAATGAATCATTGGACGTTTTTCATCTATAAACTGTTGTGTTCATTTTCTTTCCTTTTGCATTTTTGTTTGTTTAAGGATGGTTATCCCTTACACACACCCACACTCACAAATGCAGGTACCCATCCACTTCGGATTCCATGGTTGACTATTCTGCTTTAACCTTCGATAACTCTGAGGATTTGGTCAATCATGCTGAGTACGAAGTTGACAAAGACTGTGAAGTGCCGGGAGAGTTAGCCAGACTCTTGCAACAAGAAGACAGGGCTATTCTGCCTCATGAAGAGTTGCTAGAAACCATCAACTTGGGGACAGAGGAAGACAGGAAAGAAGTAAAAGTGGGTGCCAGCCTGGAACCAAGTGTCAAGGAGCGCTTAGTGCAGTTTTTGAACGAATATGTTGAAATATTCGCTTGGTCTTATGAAGACATGCCAGGGTTAGACACATATATCGTGGTTCACCGTCTCCCTACAAGAGAAGACTGTCCATCGATCAAGCAAAAGGTCCGTCGGATGAGGCCTGACATGTCTGAGAAGATCAAGGCTGAGGTTATGAAGCAATTCAGCATTGGCTTTCTGGCTGTTACTTCCTATCCACAATGGGTTGCTAACATTATGCCCGTGCCTGAGAAGGACGTCAAAGTCAGAATGTGTGTGGACTATCGAGATTTGAACAAGGCTATCCCTAAAGATGATTTTCCACTGCCACATATCGACATCTTGGTTGACAACACAACTCAACACAAGGTATTTTCCTTCATGGATGGATTCTCGGGATACAACCAGATAAAAATGGCCCCCGAAGACATGGAGAAAACTACTTTTGTCACGCAATGGGGTACCTTCTGCTACAAAGTGATGCCATTCGGACTGAAGAATGCAGGGGAAACCTATCAACGCGCCATGGTAACTTTGTTTCATGATATGATACATCATGAGATCGAAGTTTACGTAGACGACATGATAGCTCGATCACAGACAGAAGAAGAACACCTTGGTCATTTGCAAAATATGTTTTCCAGGTTGAAGGAGTATAAGCTCAGACTGAACCCAAGCAAGTGCACTTTTGGGGTTAGGTCTGGTAAACTTTTGGGATTTATTGTCAGCAACAAAGGCATTAAGGTCGATCCAGATAAAGTAAAGGCTATACAAGAAATGCCTGCCCCCCGTACTGAAAAGGAGGTTAGAGGATTCTTGGGACGCTTGAACTATATTGCGAGGTTCATCTCTCACCTGACATCTACCTGTGAGCCAATTTTCAAACTGTTGAAGAAAGATCAGGTAGTTGAATGGAACAATGATTGTCAAGTTGCTTTTGATAAGATCAAGGAGTATTTACTAGAACCTCATATTTTGATGCCACCCATCGAAGGAAGGCCGTTAATCATGTATCTGACTGTTTTGGATAACTCAATGGGGTGCGTACTGGGCCAACATGACGAGTTTGGCCGAAAAGAGCATGCCATTTATTACCTTAGCAAAAATTTTACCGACTGTGAGACTCGCTACTCACTGCTAAAGAAAACTTGTTGCGCTTTGGTATGGGCTGCTCGCCGGCTAAGGCAGTATATGTTGACTCATACCACTTTGTTGATTTCCAAGATGGATTCGATCAAGTATATCTTCGAGAAGCCTGCTTTATCTGGAAGAATCGCTAGATGGCAAATGATCCTAACTGAGTATGATATTCAGTATACTACCCAAAAAGCTATAAAAGGGAGTGTACTAGCTGACCATCTAGCTCATCATGCCGTCAAAGATTACCAATCTATGAGATTCGACTTCCCCAACGAGGACATCATGACATTAGACAACATTGAAGGTAACAGGCTGTATGACGGACCTGAACAAGGATCCCGATGGACCCTATACTTTAATGGTGCTTCAAATTCACTTGACAACGGTATCGGAGCGGTACTCATTTCTCAAGAAGGTTACCATACACCCTTCACTGCCCGACTTTGCTTCAGCTGTACCAATAACATGGCTGAATATGAAGCTTGCATCTTTGGTCTCAAGGCTGCTATAGACTTGGGAATCAAATATTTGGTCGTATTTAGGGACTCGGATTTGGTTATCAGTCAAGTCAAAGGAGAATGGGATACCAAACATCCTAATCTTATCCCATACAAAGAACATGTCTTGATGTTGTTGCCTCATTTCGAGCAGATTACCTTCAAGCACTTCCCGCGAGAAGAAAATCAGCTAGCAGATGCTCTGGCTACAATGTCTTCCATGTTTAAACTCAACTAGGATAACGAGGCTCCCCAAATTACCATCGAGCGAATGGACGAACCTGCGCACTGTCATGAGATTAATACAAAAGAAGTAGTGGAACAACCCTAGTTTCATGAAATCAAAAGTTATATCCAGACTAGAGAATACCCTGAAGGAGCTTCCGTCAATGACAAAAAGTTCTTAAGGAGATTTGTTGCCAAGTTCTTCCTAAGCAATGGCATCCTTTATAAGCGCAGCCATGATTGTGTTCTACTTCGTTATGTGGACAAAGCTGAAGCAGAGTTGATCATGACTGAGATACACAGTGGCACATTTGGCACCCACTTGAGCGGACATATGATGGCTAAGAAGATTCTAAGGGCAGGCTACTACTGGTCTACCATGGAAGCTGATTGTCATCAACATTCCCGTACCTGCCACAAATGCCAAGTCTATACCGACAAGGTACATATTCCTCCTGTTCCTCTCAACGTTCTAACAGCTCCTTGGCCATTCGCAATGTGGGGCATTGACATGATTGGAGCTATTGAGATCGCTTCATCCTGGTGGCTATTGACTATTTTACCAAGTGGGTCGAAGAAGCTTCATATGCCTCTGTTACAAAGAATGTGGTTGCCCGCTTCATCAAGCAGAACCTCATATGCCGGTATGGTGTCCCCGACAGGATCATCACAAACAATGGTACAAATTTGAACAACACTATGATCACCGCTCTATGCGAGCAGTTCAAGATTTATCATCACAATTCATCTCCCTATCGGCCGAAGATGAACGGTGATGTTGAAGCCGCGAACAAAAATATCAAGAAGATCATTCAAAAGATGACAATCACCTACAAGGACTGGCATGAGATGTTACTGTTTGCTCTGCATGGATATCGTACCACGACACGTACTTCAACAGGGGCAACCCCATTTTCTTTGGTGTATGGCATGGGAGCTGTTTTGCCTATGGAAGTTCAGATTCCTTCTTTGAGGATTATAAAGGATACCGGTTTGAGTGAAGACAATTGGATTCAGACCCGGCTTGACCAACTCAATTTGATCGACGAGAAGCGACTTACTGCTGTTTGTCATGGTCAGACGTATCAAAAACGGATGATCAAGGCTTTCAACAAGAAAGTCATACGTCAAGTATATCAGGTCGGAGATCTTGTAATCAAGCGGATCATCTTACCGCAAAGTGATCCTAGGGGCAAGTGGACTCCTACTTACGAAGGACCATTTGTGATTAAGAGCATATTTTCTGGTGGGGCAATGATTCTGACCACCATGGACGGCGATGACTCGCTGCACCCTGCGAACGCAGACATAGTCAAAAGATACTATGCATAAAACGACACGGCAAGTTGAAAACCCGAAAGGGAGACTTGGGAAAAAATGGGCATCCCGGTGAATCGAAAACCAGAAAGGGAGGTTTCGGAAAAAATTAGGGATAAAATAAAAAAATCTGTACACCCGGCAAGTTGAAAACCCGAAAGGTCGACTTGGGCAAAAAAGGGTTTCCCGGTGGATTGAAAACCTGAAAGGGCGGTCCAGGCAAAAGTTAGGGAATTAAAGCGTATGACTATGTCTCGTCGGATCACTTTAAGAACAATCTCTTCACCAACAAGCTCCAAGCTTCTGATCAATCCAGTCATCGGCAGACGAAGCAGCGAATGGAAAAGATATTCAGAGTTGTGAAGGCTATAGCAGAATGGGAATCCCATGGAATTGTTACACATAGCCATCTTTCTTTTGTATAAAATTTTTCAATTTTTACGACAACATTTTCTTACTAGGATGTCTGTCTCCTTTGTACAAAGATAATCACGAAAATTAAATACAAAGATACTTCAAAGTGCAGAAATTTGCTTGCCTTTCTTTTCTTTTTACACTTATGTTTTATTTGAAAACGTCCAATGTTTTGTTAAATAGGCATATGCATTTGAATATAATCACTGCTCACAAATAAAACGAAATTGAAAAAAAAGATAATTACTGATAGGTTGAAGGTGTAGGAAGATATCTTTGTGTCATTTCAGAAGAAATCCCTACGATACATCATTCAGATCCTCAACAAAGCTAAAATTTGGAGTATATTTCCCCAGCGGAGTTATGCTTCAAGATCCCCAGCGGAGCCAGAATAGTGAACATTTTCCCCACAGAGTTATCTCCCAGCAAGATCAAAGATTCTCGGTCTCATTTTCTCCAAGCAGAAGCCTCCTAGGTTTTAACTCCCCATTAGAGATTTTCAGAGTTTTCCCTATATCCCAGAGAAGTCATGAGGGACTCTCATTCCCTGCAGAGGTCGTCAGAGGCCTTGTTCATCCCCACAAATTGTCGAGGATTTTCAATCTCCAGTAGTGGTCCTAGGATTTCTCATTCTCAACAATCAGAGATCTTTAATCCCCAAGCAGTCAACAAGGATTTCTCATCTTCAATAATCAAAGATTGTTGGAATCCCCAGCATCGGTCAAGGATTTACTTTCCCCGATCGCAATCAAAGATTTCATTATCTCCAGTTGTCAAGGATTTATTTTCCTCAGCAAGACAGCTACTCAGCTTACATGCACATCCATTACATTCATATACCATAAACATTGATGAAATACAGTTCATTGCATCATACATATCATGCAACATAACTTTGTGTTTTAGCTAACATTTTGTCCTTTTCAGGATAAGATTAAAAGGCTATTGTTAACAATTATTCAGATACGGTATGGATACACCCCAGACACGGCGGTCATTCTACCACTCATTCAGAATTTCAAATCAAATACAATACAAATATACCCCAGACACGGCAGTCTTTCTACTACTCATTCGGGCTTCAGCAATCTGATACAGACTAGATATGCTCCAGACACGGCGGCCATTCTGTCTCTCATTCAGATTCAACTATCAACTTCAAGTTCAGATATGCTCCAAACACGGATGCCGTTTTGACCTTTACACCAGCAGTTTGATTATCCCCAGTGCATTCGCCACGGAAGTCATTTTGTCACTTATTCAGATCCCAGTTACAGTCTCAGATATACTCCAGACACGGAAGTCATTCTGCTACTCATACAAATCTAAATTCTAGTTACAGTCTCAGATATACTCCCGACACAAAAGTCATTCTACTACTCATACAGATCTCAACTTCAGATACAGTCCAGTTACGCTCTGGACACGGTTGCCATTCTGTCACTCATTTGGAATTTATCCCCAGCACAGAGATGCTCCATACATAGATGTTTCTCTGTCGCCCATTCAGAACTCAGATACAATACAGATACACTCCAGACACGACAGTCATTCTGATATTCATTCAAAGTTCAAATACAGTTACAACTCAGATACACTCCAGACACGGACGCCATTCTTTTGCTCATACAGACTCAGTCTCCAAATACAGCTCAAATGCATTCCAGACACGAATACCATTTTAATGCTCATTCTTCTGACCTACCACATTTCAATTCAACAAACATTCTTGGATGGCATCTTTAAGCCCATCTCTAGCAAGATTTTACCATCTCTAAATGGCATCTTTAAGCCCATTCCTGCATCTATGTTTTGACGAGTGCAAATTTACGGCACTCTAGTGTCCAATCCTCTTTTACCTTCGAGTCGCGAAGGGCAAACTTGCCAATCTAACTCTTCAGGTTCAAGAAGATTGAACAAAGCCAACTGTTGTACCCCAAAATTTTCCCTCTCATTTCATCAACATTTCTCATCACAAGAATCTTGGAAGTCAAGGTCAAGCTAGGGTTTGCTCTGCTCAAGACATCTCCTTGCACTGTTGACCTAAATTAGGGTTTGAGTTTGCACAGTGATGTTTTGACCTACAATGCCCAAATTGACTTTCATACTTCATGTTAGACTCACAAGTTTGTCCATACCAAGTTTCAAGCCTTGATTCAAATTTTTGCCCAGTCAATTGGACAATTGACCTATAAATCAGCTGTATTGGGGAAAAAGTCAATTGTGGCCAATTGACAGTCAAACCTCATGAAATTTGACCCACATCAACATCAAGAACTCATATGAACCATTTTATCAAGTTTGGATCACAGTTCCACTAGAAATTTGATCAGATCACCAAAAGGGAAAAATGGTCATTTTTAGGGTTTTGATTGTACAAAGGAAATTTTTGACTGTATGACCTAGCCAATGGCAAATCAAGCTCAACCATGGACTCAAGGACTCAATGACATTGTCTTGACCCATTCAACAAGTTCAAAATATCTCAAATGCATAGGATTGACAGATGAATTTTTCAGTCAACTGATCAAATTTTGATTGTATACTGAAAAGTCAAACTTTGACTTTTTGGTCAAAATCAAGTGCCAAGGGTCATCTTTCATCAAGACATTTCAAATTATGAAACTTGTTCATCAAGAAACCAAAAAATGCAAATTAGGGTTTAAAATGAAAAAATTTCATAAGTTAGAAATTTTCTAAGTTATAAAATTTTCTTATTTTTTCTGAACTTTGTCCCATTTTTTCACCAAGATGCAAATGGATTCAGACAAAACTTACAACATGAAAGTTGTATTCCATAACAAATTCTACAACTTTGTTTCATAAAGTTTTCTCAAAAGAAGCTTGGATATCAAGTTATGATTTTTGGAACAAGGGTATCTAAAGCTTTTAACTTAGAGAAATGTTGCCCTAGTTTAGGCAGGATTTTGACCCATCTTCTTGGCCATTTTTCACATAGTTACACTTCAAACACCTTTGTGGTTATAGTACATGTTGCAAGCTTTCCAAATTGTCCAAGAACTTCTCAAACACCTTTGTGGTTAGGGAGAATCGAATGCTTGAAGTTGGCAAAAACTCACTTTGATCCATGGCCAATACATGTTCATACCAAGTTGCAAATCTGACCAAGATAGCTTTGTACACAATTACAGGCCTCAAAACCAGTTTGTACTCCATAATTTAATGCAAACCCATTGAGCTAATGCATTGTCTTGGTCATTAGGGTATTGTACACAAATTTAATCCCTAAATGGTAAAAGGCATAGTTCCATTTTTGAAAAGTTATACTTTATGTCAAACAAAGATCTTTGAAGCATGGGGCCATATCTCTGAGGCAAGATCAAATCCACAAATTTCAAGTATCAAGGGAAAAGTATGCAGCTTACAAGATAGAGTGTACATGCCTGCATTGAGTAGTTACACATTCTTGCTTCACAAAGAAGAAATTGGTCCAAATCTTGAAAACTTGAAAACCAGCCATAGTCAGCTTACACAAACATTGCAAACATATTTCACACAACCCTTTGAGTCATAAACACGAGCTCTTCACCACTCAAACCTCCTTGTACACAAAATCACCATTTTTCTGCAAAACAGGGCAAGCCCTGCAGAACCACCTCCATCTCCACTTTCCCTCGTGCGTTTTGCCTCACACTTGTTCCAATACCTTCCATTCAACTCACCTAAACTATTCCAGACCTCCATTGCCAATTGTAACTCCATTAACACACATTGCCATTTTTGTTTGGAAGCTTTGCAAGTTGAGTTCTGTAGCACGATTTAGGCTACTTCAAAACAAACCAAGCATTGGGAAAGCTTCATTGGACCTCAGACAAGCTCAAAAGAACCTCAAGCACCCTTGGAAGTTGCTGCATTGTCTAGCTCGAAGTCAACTGAAATAGATATTTCATGAACTTCTATCTCTCTATTTAGGAATAGTTAGACTTAGGTTTGAGAATGAAAGATGTTGTATTCATAGCCCTGAAACCATTCATGTGCTTAGTTTTCATTTATATTAATCGCGCTAGGAGAATTTCATCCATGAACTTTCTGAAAAAACTAGGTTAAGAATTAGGGCCAGAGAAATTCTCTCTGGTCTTTGAGAGTTAGCTTAAGTTTTTTATATGGTTAGATTCGTTGTTTGATGCTCTACAAGTTTCATGTTATGAGTTTTGTCAAAAAAGCACAGAATCAGGAGATAGCATTTGGTACATGGCACGCACGTGTTTCTGTTCAAAAGAAGAAGATGAAGTTGTTTTGGGGCTGGGCCTGTACAGGCTTACTTTTGGCACCCCCTCTTTTTTTTTACACCCCCCTGGCCCATTTCTTGTATATTTGTCATTTTTGCATTTTTATTTCATTTCTGATTTTGATATTTTATTTTCTAATATAAAAAATACTTATAAAAAAATATTTTCCTAAATGTTTGTATTTATTTGGTATTTATTTTAATTATTTCTAGTATTAATACATTAAATATTTTATATTCATTTTGTTTGAATTTAAAAACAATGTAAAAAACACTTTTATTTTTATTTATTATTTTATACACATTTGAAAATATTTTCTTGAAATATATACATTTTTTGGTAAATAATTAATTTTTATTTTTATACACTTCATATATATACATATATATATATATATATATATATATATATATATATATATATATATATATATATATATATATATATATATATATATATATATATATATATATATATATATATATATATATATATATATATATATATATACTTATATACTTTGTTTTATTAAATAATTAGAATAAAAACACAAAAATAATACATTTTTATTTTTATTAATATTTTATACTAAAAATACTTCTTTTTTCAATATACTTTTATTTTTTGTACAAATTGATACATTATTGTATATAAATAATAAATAATACTATTTATTTAAGAAATTATGGTTTTTGCCCTAAAAAAACAAAAATAATTAAAATTGACTTTTTATTTATTTACATTTCACATTAAAAAAATCCTTTTTACATACATAAAAACTTTTTTTGCATAATACATTTTATTTAATACTTATTTATTGTATTTATTTAATTATTGTACATTTAAGTATTATGTCTTATACATTCAATTTGGTTGTAATAAGTTAGGATTTAATTTCTTGCAAAATAATCCTCAATTCAAATTTGTACCCCACTCCCTATCGCATGTTGTAATAGTGTAGAATTTAAATTCTCGCACCTTTAAGCTTTCAATTATGCCATGATTAGACTTAGGGTCTTGTATGCAAAGATCAAATTAACAAATAGTTTGACCTAATTCAAGATGACAATGCATGAAAAACAAACACAATGCACACTTGCACCCCTAGGGTTTCAATCCACTTGTTTCCTTCAAAAATGGGTCATGGTATGCATGTCAGATACTTTGGCAAAACAAAAACAAAACAAAAGATCATAGTCCCTCGATGACGCTATCTGAGTTTCCTAAACAAAATGATCAAGTCCCTTAAGAAAAATTGCCAAAAATACTTGACACTATTGCTATCATGGTCTATACGATGACCTGCACCTGTCCCGTTTAACATCCTAACACAAGGTTGTTCACCAAATACAATGATGAAACAACACTGTTAAAAGGGTTAAAAACATAAGAAAGATCTTTGAGTAAAATAGGGTAGACAACTCTTGGTTACTTGATCAAAACTTGCAAAAAAAACATCCTTGCTATTTTCAAAACACACTTCACCACACAATTTCAAAACCCTACTTTCAAACATTGGAAACTTTTCAAAAGACAAAAACACCTTTGTATACATTCAAACAAGAATCATTACAAAGGTTGCCACAACGATGGCCTCTTTTTAAAACATCTTTCAAAACCACACACAAAGCACCATTTCAAACAATTGAAGAGCACCATTTCAAACAATTGAAAAGCAAAGCAAGTGATCTAAGCAAGTAACTAAGAGCCCATGGATAACCATGGATAGAAATGGTGTTAATACCTTCCCTTTCAATAATCTACTCCCCGAACCCAAGAAAACATCTCAAAGCTCTTTCCTGTACTTTTTGACCTTTCCTTAGGATAAAATAAAAAGTCGGTGGCGACTCTTGTTAAACTGAAACATTTGCGAACACAAACGCAAAATCCCAAGTCAGTTCTCCCACCGTATCACAGTTGGCTTGATTGACAATGCAATCGCTACCTGCATGCAAGCTTAATTCTTGCTTCGGTTACATATTTGATTTCTTTGGAGCAAGCTTGATTCCTTCTTCGACTAGGCAAATTCTCCCTTTGAGCGTGCCTTCAGCGCACAAAGCAAGAATCCCCTACAAGCTCCCTTCAATCCCCCAGCAGTGACCTCTTGCATGCTTACTTTGATTCACAAAAATAGTGGGTTCCTGCATGCCAGCTTCGTTCAAGGAAAAAGGTTCCCTCTCCATGCTTGCTTTCATTTCACAGGCACAAGATTGCCACATTATGAACACACAAATGGTGCCTTCGAAGGACATACATTTAGTCTGCTTGAAAGACACACATTTGTTGGAAACAAACTTGTATTGCCTTTTGATGAGGTTTGGTTCAATCTGCTTATTGGGCAAGAGGTTATATACTGCCTAGCCCAAGCTTCATGCACCATTACATTCATGACAAAGGAGGCTTCGATTGGCCAGAAGGAAGTCCTCACTTGGGCTATTGGAATCAAGCAGCTAAGGCAAATAGATGATCCATTCGAAGAAGCATTCAAAGGCCCATTCGAAGGACACATTGTGTTGTCTAAAAAGAAAAGGGGTTCGGTCAAAAGTTGGATCTAGTTGGTCCAAATGAAAGAGAAATATTCAAGAAAGCTTTGACTGGCCAAGATGAAGTCTTTTGTTGGGTTTAGTTAGGTAGTGTCAGCGCCAGTCGAAGAACAAGGCAAATAGGGACTCAATCGAAAGCCACGATGATGAGGCCTAAAGCCATTCGATAGAAGTAACACTAGGCCAATCTAAGAGCAACACTAGAGGCCATTTGAAGGAGCCAAAATGTCCAGGTTCATTCAAATTCAAAAAAATACAAGATTCCATGTCTTTACCATAGTTACAATATTTTGTTTATGGCTCTTAAAAAACATGATCATGGTTGTTTACCCCCATTGCCTTCTTGTCCCCTCCATCCCCTCTATATAAAGAGACCACACGTGTTGCATCAGACATACAGACTGCCTATCAGAAAAAAGAACACTCACACCACCATAGAAAACATATCAAAATTCTAACCAGTTTTGCATGCACCCTCAATCCAGACGAAGAACATACTTGTTCCTGAGACTCCCAAGAGTCTGCTCCAAGCCAAGCCACGCCCAAATTCCTAGATAAAAGCATTTCCAGTTGGTAAGGATTCACCCAAGTCGAAACTGTATTTCTAGGCCCTTTAGGTACATGTTGTTGGTATCTCTGTGCTGTTAATGTCATTTGTGTTTATATGAACATATCATATGCAAGGTAATATGCAGGAATAAAATCATGCCATCAAAAGGAATAATCTGGGTTTGCCTTTCGAAACTCATGGTATAGCCAGTTCCAAGCCAAAATAAGCTTAGGCATGAGGACAAAAGATTCAAATTAGGGAGAAAGACTTGGGTTCGATACCTAGGTCCTGCATCTTATTTTTGCCAACATTTGTCTTGCAGGTCCAGATCGAAAGGCAACTCCCTCCTTGGATCGAAAAGTCATACCCCTCCCAGGATCGAAGAACCACATTGCACCCTGGATCCAAGGACAAACCTGGGCTCTCTGCAACATTGGGCCTAGCGAAAATTCAATCTCCCCCCCCCCCCCCTATTTTCTTTTGTTATCAGGCCCATTTTTGTATTCCTTTTATTTGTTTTAGTTTTTCTCTATTAATTATTTAATTAACTAAATAGTCAGAAAAATCACCAAATATTAAGTTAGTACTTTTTTAATTAAACTAATCTTGTAAATAAATTAAATAAATATTTTAACTATTTTCTTTAATTTAGAATGGGTTAGAATTTAGGATTTAATTTATGTTTTAATCATTTTATTTTCATAATAAAAACCAAAAAGAACTTAGAC
This sequence comes from Vicia faba, assembly GCA_948472305.1. Classification (NCBI taxonomy): domain Eukaryota; kingdom Viridiplantae; phylum Streptophyta; class Magnoliopsida; order Fabales; family Fabaceae; genus Vicia; species Vicia faba. The sequence continues at coordinate 1,226,921,549 of OX451738.1, forward strand.
TATTTTTCTTAATTTAATTTTATTTTCTAAATAGATTTTAGGATTAGTTAATTATATTCTTAAATAAAAAAAATCAAAAAAGTAAACAAATGGATTTTTATTTCTTGGGATGTTTTTAGACGTTATTTTCAATTTCACGCGCGTTTATTTCATTTCACATTTTTATTATTAATGTACTAGCTCATGTTCTGTATTAGTAACTAGGACTTTATTTTCCGCATTTCTCCAATGTACCTCTCACAAAGCCTTGTAATAGCGTAGATTTAATTACCACATCTAAATTCCTGTACATATATTAACTGTTAGATGTATGTTAATACGAATGCATGACAAGAGCTTAATAATTAAACGATTAGCAAACTTAACACAAGACAAAATAACTGAATGCAACACACTTGCACATTTTCACCTCTAGGGTACCCCACTTCGGTTGCCTTTGGAAAACGGCCAAAATTCTCGAAACGTGAGAAGTTTTATTGGCTGTCCTCTAGTTTGAAAGATCACAAGTCCCTTGATGACCCTTTCGGAGTTGCCTCGGTTAAAAGTGATCTTAAAACTTTAGGACAGTTACTAAAATTTCTTGCCAAGTTGCCTTCGTGACCGTATCATCCCTTCGATGTCCCTCATACATCCAACGATAGGGCTACCTACTCACTAATAGTAGGATAGCACTATCTAAAAGATAAGAGGAAAAGAACTACCTTTTCAAATACAAACTAGATAGCTATTAGAAGTTTGCTCAAAACATTTTGCACTTACACAAATACTACTTTTCAAAAACAATTTTCAAAAATATTTGCTTTGTCAAGACTTTTGAGGACTGATACAAGAGTTAACGCAAAGCAAATCGCCATACTAAGGCATTTTCCAGACATTTTAAAACACGCAAAGCACAAAGGTATTTCAAAATGAGCAAACTGAAGATGTGAAAAACACAAGAAGGGGGGGTTGGATTGTAAAACTTAAAACAAATGGCTTGACAACACAGTATTTTATCCCGGTTCGTTTGATCTCAAACTACTCCAGTCCACCCGTCAAGGTGATTTCTCCTCTCTCCAACGAGGTCTTAATCCACTATTTTAAATGAACTACAATAGCTACTTTAACAACTGTTAAAGTCTTCTTGAGTACAACCACAATTCGGTTAATCTCAAGGAACTTCTTTTAAAAATGAATTAAACAAGTGTGTAATGTTGTTTTCTTACAAAACTGTATATCACAACTGTGATAATTACAAAAAATAAGATTGGAATAAAATGACTTTGCTAAAGCTTTGAATGAGCGTGGTTTGAATAGCTTGGCAAAATTGGGTGCGTACGTACGTGCTTCTTTTCACAAGCAGTCCTGTTTATATAGGCAAGCAAGGATACGTTGTCCATAAAGCAGGTTTAATGCTAATAATGCACTTTCCTTTTGTAGAAGATCTTTTTCTGAAGAAAGTCGTTAGCATTTAATTCAGTCTTGAATTCCTAGTAACGCCTCAGAGTCTTCTTTGCTGTATCTGTTGATAACGCTTCAGAGTGTTGATGACTTGGTAAATATGTCTTTGATCAGAGTCAGAGTATGTTTGTTTAGGCGCAGAATCTGGTCATCAAACTTTAGTGTGGTCTGGTGGTTTCAGTGTGTACCATAAGTTGCTGATCTTCTGATGCTGATTCCATTCTGATGCTGATTCCATCAGAACTTCTGCATATACAAAGCATAATTTTAAGGAGCATAATTGTTCTTTGTATATACCTTAGAAATAATATTATTCTATGTATTTTGTTATCATCAAAACTTTACTCAAGGGTTGTAGAATCAAACTATGTTCTAACAATCTCCCCCTTTTTGATGATGACAAAAACCATATTTTTTCAAAAAAGAGTAAAGAATAAAAAGGTATAGAGTTAAGTAGAGAAACTCCCCCTGAGTTGATTACTTCCTTTTAATTCCATGAGTCTTTGAGCACCAGAACCTTACTGTATCTTTCAGTGGAGTTTTATACATGTTCAAGCTTTTTAGACGAGAGAAATTAAGTAGATTAGAATGTTTGAGACTTATGTCTCAGTAGTCTGTTATTGAAAATATCTTTTTCTTTCTCCCCCTTTTTGTCAGTTATCAAAAAGAACAAATAATCAGAGCCAAAATGAGTTGATATTAAAAAAAACAGAATCAATGATAAGTTCAGAGCTAAGTAGAGAATATTACAGAATTTTTTTTTAAACAAAGGAAAATCTAATAGGGAGGAGGAAGGCGCGTTAACAAAGCTTCCAACAAGCCCTTGATCTGGATCTTGGTTTCCTCCTTCTTGGTTAACATGCTCTTGATTTCCGAAATTTTGTCATCCTATTTATCCATTCTTTCCTGCATTAACATATCAGATCTCTTCAGGTCTTCTAAAGTCTTCCTTTCATATGAGGAAGCTTGAGGATCTTCAGCAACTGGATGTTTCTCAAAGCATTCTGCAATGTCTTCTTTTTTACCCAAATTTTTAGCAGGAGTCATCTGCTCTGGAGTAGGAGTCAGATTGAGATCTTCTGACACTGGTTGAACTCTGTCTGTTGGATGGTGTTCAGACCAGGGAGCATTGTCCAAAGGAAGAACTTCTTCCTTGAGTATCTGGATCAGAACTTGATCTTCAAAGAATTTTAGCAGGTTGCTGAAGTTCTGTTGAACTTGTTTGTAGCTCTGTTCTTGCATTTTATGAGTTTTAGAACATACCCATTTTCTGAAACTCGTCCAAAGATAGTCTGATGCAGCAGGATCAATCAGCTCAAGACTAGCTTGCTTCAGAGAAGTAATCCACTTCTGCACTTCTGTTTCAAATATCAATAAACTGGTACCAACATCTGGTGTGGGTTCAAATGGTTTTGGTTTTGGAATGGCTGTTTTGTTGGTTATGGCAGCCAGGCGTTCAAAAACAGTTAAGTCAGTGACAGTTTTGGAATTGTCATTTGGATTGATCTTTGGTGAGGAAGTGGGAGAGTCTAGAATGATTATTGGACTAGTTGGGGTCTTTGGTGGAGTTTATTCTAGTGAAGAGGGAATTTAGGGGATATCCATAATGGTTAGGGGTATACTGATGGTCAGAGGTTCAGTGATTCCAGGAATGGGAATGGGATCAGAATCAATAGTTTGGTTGGATTGATGGTGATGAAGTTTTGGTTCGCAGGATTCATGAGGTTGGACCTCAGAAGTTTGAACTTCTGGTTGTAATAGTTCCGGTTGTGGAGAAGGTGGATGAGTTTCTGGTTGAGGAGAGAGTGGAATTTCTGGTTGAGGTGTTTCTGAAATGGTTTCAGAGTTTGGATTTACTGGTATGGGAGCAGATATATGCTGGTTAAAGGTTTCAATATCTGATAGAACTTTTGTAAGTTCTTGTTGAGTTACTTCAATATTTGGATTTTCAGGTAGGGAGTGAGATCCTCTAAGAGTTAAAGTTTCCGAGGGGTCAAATTCAATGTCAAAGTCATCAAGTGTTTGTGGAGTAGGGTTTTCTGATTGAGTGGGGATTGGTGCAGGTGTTGATACAGATACTGAATCTAAAACAGTTATAGAAGAAGGATTACCTCTCTTTTTGGGAGTCCGCTGGGATGATCCTTCTGCTACAGCCTTTCTTTTCTTGTTTCTCTTCAGCACAACTTCTGGAGCCTTCTGCTGCAGATCCTGAATGTTTAAATCTGGTGTTGTACCATCTGCCTTGAATGCATCCAGATATCTGACTATTATCTCAGGTTTAGAATCAATTTCTGAGAACATGGGAAAGTTATCCAGAGGGATTATTCTACTGGAGATTGTTGTAAAAGAAGTGACATTGGGTTCCTTCTTGATGTTCTCAATGATCTTCATTTTCTTCAGATTCTTTGCATTCAACTGTTTGCCAACAGTAGCTTCTAAAGTGTTGATTTCTTGAGCTTCTGTTAGATGATCAATCAGCTTATTCTCTGTTAGAATATCTGATATGAGCCTTCCTAGGGGTATCCAGTCCCTTTTTATGCGCTCCTCTTCTCTGGTTTCCTTAACACTAGTCCTTAGATGGTTGAACAACAGATGAGCCAGATTCACCTTATCTTGCTGGAGGGAAGACCGAGAGTGAAGATTTCTCTAGAAATTAGGGCGACATCAGCACATCTTTCAGCCATGTCTATGCATCTTACGCCACCACCATTGTAGCCTATCAATCTTGCAATAAGGTCTTAAGTTATGACTATCTTCTTCCCCATTATGTACGAGGTAACTTGATGGTTGGAAGATGAAGCATGAATCCAAAATTCCTTCACCAGGATTGGGAATGTTGGACCTACCAGACGGTTAAAATACCTGTTCCAGCCTTGAGCCTTTAATTCTTCAGAGAGATTCAACCCGTTCTCTTAAAGACCGTTAAAGTCCACAATCAATTCTGAGAGTACTTCTAGGTTTTTGATGGGTGTGAGAAGAGTTCTGAAGGGTTCTTCATATTGTTCTGAGGAATCTGTTCTCTGAGTACTGGAAGTAGGGTTTCTTGAGGAAGCCATGTTCACACAGATAGTTTTGAGAAGAAAGTGAAAGAGTTTTGAAAAAGGATGCAAACTAAAATCAATTAGATTGTAGAGAAAATGAAAGTGAAAGTGAGAGAGTGTAAAGAGTGAGAAATGTGTTTAAATAGATTTTGAGAAAGATTTTGAAAACGTAAACGGCAAGAGAGAGAGAAATAAATTATAATGATTATGAGCATTAATGATAGCTGATTTTGGGGGATTCAAAAAGATATTGGAACGGTTACCCATGACATGTGTCCCAATGCATCCAATCAGCGCTTTTGACCTTTCAGAAAAATGAACGCGTGTTCAACCTCAGAAAGTAGATGATGAATGGATGACCACTGTTTGCTTGAGTGAACAACACATTTCTATCCTTGAAATGAAGCGCTCAGATCTTAATGGATAGATTCTGATACAATCTGTACTTCTAAAGATCTGAAGGAAGATTGATCAGTAGTTCACAGAGAGATAACCAAAATTCTGAAGGTTAAGATATGTAAAAAAACAGTTTATTCTGGGCAGAGCTTCATGCTGAGATGTTTCAGAATGAAGTTAAACCTATCTTCAGAAAGAGGTTTTGTAAGGACATCAGCCCATTGATGGTCTGTGTTAATAAATTTTAAATTTAGAATCCCTTTCTGAATATAGTCCCTAATAAAATGATGTTTTATTTCTATATGCTTAGCCCTAGAATGCAAAATAGGATTTTTGCTGAGACAAATAGCAGAAGTATTATCACAGAGGATAGGGATGTTACTCTAAAATATATTGAAGTCCTCAAGTTGACTTTTCATCCAGAGAATTTGCGTGCTACATCCAGTTGTTGCTATGTATTCAGCTTCTACTGTTGATAGAGCTATTGTGGATTGCCTTTTACTAGACCATGAGATCAGATTTTCTCCCAGAAACTGGAAGCTTCCAGAAGTGCTCTTATGTTCTACTCTGTCTCCAGCAAAATCAGCATCACAGTATCCTACTAAGCTGTAATCACTTGATTTTCTATAAAACAAACCCAGATTAGTAGTACCTTTCAGATACTTGAAAATTCGCTTAACTGCTGTTAAGTGAGATTCTCTAGGATCTGATTGGATTCTAGCACAAACGCAAACACTGAATAGAATGTCAGGCCTTGAGGCCGTCAGATAGAGAAGAGAACCAATCATACCTCTGTAGACCTTCTGTTCTACCTTGTTGCTTACCTCTTCTTTTTCCAGAATGCACGTGGGATGCATTGGAATCCTTGAGGGCTTACATTCTGAGAGATCAAATTTCTTCAGAAGTTCTCTGACATATTTGCTCTAATGAATGTAGGTTCCTTCTGGAGTTTGATTAATCTGAATGCCTAGAAAGAACTTTAGTTCCCCCATTAGGCTCATCTCAAATTCTGCCTGCATACATTTAGCAAACTCTCTTCCCAGAGAGGGTTTAGTGGATCCAAATATAATGTCATCAACATAAATCTGACATACTAAGATGTCATTATTAACTGTCTTAATGAACAGGGTTGTGTCTACTTTCCCTTTGGTGAATTCCTTTTCTAGCAGGAAGTTACTTAGTCTTTCATACCAAGCTCTGGGAGCTTGTTTCAGACCATATAGTGACTTCTTTAGTTTGAAAACATATTCTGGATTTTTGGAACTTTCAAAACCAGGGGGTTGGTACACATAAACCTCTTCTAATATATAGCCATTTAAGAATGCACTCTTGACATCCATCTGATACAGAGTGATGCCTTTATTAACAGCAAATGAAATTAAAAGTCTGATAGACTCTAACCTGGTGACTGGAGCAAAGGTTTCTGTATAGTCTATCCCCTCTTGCTGACTATAACCTTGTGCTACCATCCGTGCTTTGTTTCTGATGACTTCACCTTGTTCGTTCAGTTTGTTTCTGAACACCCATTTTGTGCTTATAACGTTGAATCCTTTAGGTTTGGGAACCAGATCCCATACGTCATTTCTTATGAACTGATTTAGCTCCTCCTGCATTTCCAGAATCCAGTCATTGTCCAGAAGTGCTTCATCAATTGTTGTTGGTTCAATCAGAGAAACAAGTCCCATGAGGGATTCTTCAGAGTTTCTAAAGGTAGATCTTGTTCTGATTGGATCTTCCTTCCTTCCTAAGATTGTTTCTTCTGGGTGATCAATTCTGCTTCAGGATGGTCTTTTATGGAGTTGATCAACAGAAGGTGTTGGGTTGCTTGTAGTGACTTTTTCTGATGTTGAGGGAGTGTCTCTGTTGAGAGCCTCTGAGTTGTCTTCAGTACCTGTGAGTTTAACTTCCATACCTGCAAGGAATTCATTCTGCTTTGACTTTTGAGATTCAAGCTTATCATCAAACCGAACACTGATTGACTCTTCAACAATCTGTGTTTCTGTATTGTATACTCTGTACCCTCTTGAGCGTTCAGAGTATCCTAACATAATGCAATTTTGTGCTTTAGAGTCAAACTTGTTCAAATAATTTTTTGTATTCAAAATAAAACATATACATCCAAATGGGTGAAAATATGAAATGTTGGGTTTTCTGTTCTTCCACAATTCATATGGAGTCTTTTCCATAATAGGTCTTATGAAGATTCTATTCTGAATGTAACATGCTATATTAATTGCTTCTGCCCAAAACATCTTAGCAACGTTAGTTTCGTTGATCATGGTTCTGGCCATTTCTTGCAATGTTTTTTTCTTTCGTTCTACAACTCCATTTTGCTGGGGAGTTCTAGGACAAGAGAAGTCATGCATAATGCCTTTTTCATTAAAGAATAATTCAAAGTCTCTATTTTCAAATTCTCCACCATTATCACTTTTGACTTTGACGATTCTAAGATCCTTTTCATTCTGAACTTGATTGCAGAAGGTAACAAACATAGAGTGTGACTCGTCCTTGTGCCTTAAGAACTTTACCCATGTCCATCTGCTATAGTCATCTACGATTACTAACCCATACTTCTTGCCACTGACTGAGGTAGTTTTTATTGGTCCAAATAAGTCAATGTGCAGGAGTTCTAATGGCTTAGAGGTGGAAACAACATTTTTGGATTTGAAAGAAGGTTTTGCAAACTTGCCTTTCTGATATGCTTCACACAGAGCATCTGAATTGAACTTGAAGTTAGGAAGTCCTCTGACCAGATTGAGTTTGTTAATCTGAGATATTCTTCTCATACTAACATGTCCCAATCTTCTGTGCCAGATTCATTGCTCGTTGTTAACAGACAGAAGACATTTTACATTCTGACTTTTTAGTTCAGAAAGTTTGATTTTATAAATGTTGTTTTTCCTCTTTCCATTAAATAGGATAATCCCATCTTTCTGACTAACAGCTTTGCATGAATTTTGATTGAATATTATATCATAACCGTTATCACTTAATTGACTTATGGATAACAGGTTATGCATTAATCTATCAACTAATAAAACATTACTAATAGAGGGAAGATTTCCATTACCTACTGTTTCGGAGCCAATAATCTTTCCCCTCTGATTGCCTCCAAAACCTACGTGGCCTCCAGGCTTAAGTTCCAGGCTTTGGAACATATGCCTTCTTCCCGTCATGTGTCGTGAGCAGCCAGAGTCCAGGTACCATGACTGGTGTCTTTGCTTTGTTGCTAAAGATATCTGCCACATGTATTATTTTATCCTTAGGTACCCACATTTTCTTGGGTCCTGATTTGTTAGTTCTACCAAAAATCTGGTTGAATTTTGGTTTGACAGAGTAATCACTACTTGTTTATTTTATGTTATGTGTGTGCCCATATGTAAAGTGTGAATCAAGTGGAGTACGCTTTATAACTAAGTCCATGGCATTTTTTGGTGTAGGAACCTTACCTTGATATCCTATCCCTTTTCTGCCATTTCTGCTAACCCCATAGATCATTAAAGCCATTTTGCTTCTGTCTATGTTTTTAGCTAGAAACTTCTGAAAGTTGTGATCATACTCTTTGATGATCTCATCAGCATTGCTGGGAGTTTCATGGATTGTTTCCTTCTGAGAGTTTTGCAATTGATTTTCTAATTTTGAAATTTTATTTTTTAACTTAGAATTCTGGAATTTGAGACTCTTAGTCTTATCAGAGTCAGAAGCAAGATTCCTTTTCAGGTTTTTGAATTTGACTTTGATCTGCTGATACCTTTCCAGAATTTCATTAAGGCTTTCAGCTAATTCAGCCTTAGTAAAATTTATAGTAAAGTCAGGGAATACCTCTTCTGTATCTGATTCAGAGTCTCACTCAGAAGCTTCACTGTCTTCAGATACGTTTGCCATGAGAGCTATGTTTGCTCTTTCATCATCTGTTTCTGAGTCAGCTTCAGATGTATCAGAATCATCTCGTGTAGCCATGAGACTTTTCTTCTTTTCTTTGCCAAACTTCTTTTTGTGCTTCTCCTTATGAAGCTTTGGGAAATCACTTTTGTAGTGCCCTTGTTCGTTACACTCATAGCAGATGATGTCTTTGTAGTTTGGCTTTTTGTATCCTGAAGAGCCTTCGGATCTTTTGTGTCCAGAGGAGGATTCTGTCCTTATGTATCTGGAGGAAGATTCATTCTGATTTTCTGATCTTCTGGGATTCCTGGACTTCCTTTGCCTCTGCTTCCACAGTTGGTTCACCCTTCTGGAGAGAAGAGACAATTCATCTTCTTCTGATGAGGATCCATCAGAGGTTTCTTCCACAACCTGCAAAACTTTGGAGTCAAATTTTCTATTAGATTTTAATGCTAATGGCTTACCTTGCTTTCGAGATTCATCTGCTTCTAGCTCTATCTCGTGACTTCTGAGGGAGCTGATAAGTTCCTCCAGAGAGATTTTGTTGAGATCCTTGGCTAGCTTAAGCACTGTGACCATTGGCCTCCACTGTTTTGGCAAGCTTCTGATGATCTTCTTGACATGATCAGCAGTGGAATATCCTTTGTCAAGAAATTTTAGACCAACAAAAAGAATTTGAAATCTTGAGAACATAGCTTCTTTTGATTCACTGTCTTCCATCTTGAATGCCTCATACTTCTGAATGAGCGCAAGGGCTTTTGTTTCTTTGACTTGAATGTTGCCTTCATGCGTCATTCTCAGAGAATCAAACATATTCTTAGCAGTTTCTCTGTTTGATATTTTCGCGTATTCTGAATATGAGATGGCGCTGAGAAGAATTATTCTGTCCTTGTGATGATTTCTGAACTTACGCTTTTGCTGATTAGACATCATTTTCCTGTCAATCTTCTTACCACGTCCATCCACTGGGTGCGTGTATCCATCAGTCACCATGTCCCACAGATCAGCATCATGGGCCAGAAAGAAACTCTCAATTCTGTCTTTCCAGTAGTCAAAGTTTTCTCCATCAAAGACTAGAGGTTTGCCACTGAATCTGTCCCTTTCTTCATTGTTGTCATTGCTGGTGTTTTGACTTGGTCCTGCCATTGTGTTTTTCTGACGCTGGATCTTGTACTGACAAGGTTAAGTGTTAAAGCTCAGAACCAGGCGCTCTGATGCAAATTGAAGATGTGAAAAACACAAGAAGGGGGGGTTGAATTGTAAAACTTAAAACAAACGGCTTGACAACACAGTATTTTTATCCTGCTTCGTTTGATCTCAAACTACTCCAGTTCATCTGTCAAGGTGATTTCGCTTCTCTCCAATGAGGTTTTAATCCACTATTTTCAAGGAATTACAATAGCTACTTTAACAACTGTTAAAGTCTTCTTGAGTACAACCACAATCCAGTTAATCTCAAGGAACTTCTTTTACAAATGAATTGAACAAGTGTGTAATGTTGTTTTCTTACAAAACTGTATATCACAACTGTGATAATTACACAAAATAAGATTGGAATAAAATGACTTTGCTAAAGCTTTGAATGAGCGTGGTTTGAATAGCTTGGCAAAATTGGGTGTGTACGTACGTGCTTCTTTTCACACGCAGTTCTGTTTATATAGGCAAGCAAGGATACATTGTCCATAAAGCAGGTTTAATGCTAATAATGCACTTTCCTTTTGTAGAAGATCTTTGTATGAAGAAAGCTGTTAGCATTTAATTCAGTCTTGAATGCCTAGTAACGCCTCAGAGTCTTCTTTGCTGTATTTGCTGATAACGCTTCAGAGTGTTGATGACTTGGTAAAGATGTCTTTGATCAGAGTTAGAGTATGTTTGTTTAGGCACAGATTCTGGTCATCAAACTTTAGTGTGGTCTGGTGGTTTCAGCGTGTACCATAGGTTGCTGATCTTCTAATGCTGATTCCATTCTGATGTTGATTCCATCAGAACTTCTGCATATACAAAGCATAATTTTAAGGAGCATAATTGTTCTTTGTATATACCTTAGAAATAATATTATTCTATGTATTTTTTTATCATCAAAACTTTACTCAAGGGTTGTAGAATCAAACAATGTTCTAACAATCTCCCCCTTTTTGATGATGACAAAAACCAGATTGTTTCAATAAAGAGTAAAGAATAAAAAGGTATAGAGTTAAGTAGAGAAACTCCCCCTGAGTTGATTACTTCCTTTTAATTACATGAGTCTTTGAGCATCAGAATCTTACTGTATCTTTTAGTAGAGTTTTGTACCTATTCAAGCTTTTTAGACGAGAGAAATTAAGTAGATTAGAATGTTTGAGACTTATGTCTCAGTAGTCTGTTATTGAAAATATCTTTTTCTTTCTCCCCCTTTTTGTCAGTTATCAAAAAGAACAAATAATCAGATCCAAAATGAGTTGATATTAAAAAAAAACAGAATCAATGATAAGTTCAGAGCTAAGTAGAGAATATTACAAAATTTGTTTTTTAAACAGAGGAAAATCTAAGAGGGAGGAGGAATGCGCGTGAACAAAGCTTCCAACAAGCCCTTGATCTGGATCTTGGTTTCCTCCTGCTTGGTTAACATGCTCTTGATTTCTGAAATTTTGTCATCCTGTTTATCCATTCTTTCCTGCATCAACATATCAGATCTCTTCAGGTCTTCTAAAGTCTGCCTTTCATATGAGGAAGCTTGAGGATCTTCAGCAACTGGATGTTTCTCAGAGCATTCTGCAATGTCTTCTTTTTTACCCAAATTTTCAGCAGGAATCATCTGCTCTGGAGTAGCAGTCAGATTGAGATCTTCTGACACTAGTTGAACTTTGTCTACTGGATGGTGTTCAGACCAGGGAGCATTGTCTAGAGGAAGAACTTCTTCCTTGAGTAGTTGGCTCAGAACTTGATCTTCAAAGACTTTTAGCAGGTTGCTGATGTTCTGTTGAACTTGTTTGTAGCTCTGTTCTTGCATTTTATGAGTATCAGAACATACCCATTTTCTGAAACTCGTCCAAAGATAGTCTGATGCAGCAGGATCAATCAGCTCAAGACTAGCTTGCTTCAGAGAAGTAATCCACTTCTGCACTTCTGTTTCAAATATCAATAAACTGGTACCAACATCTGGTGTGGGTTCAAATGGTTTTGGTTTTGGAATGGCTGTTTTGTTGGTTATGGCAGCCAGGCGTTCAAAAACAGTTAAGTCAGTGACAGTTTTGGAATTGTCATTTGGATTGATCTTTGGTGAGGAAGTGGGAGAGTCTAGAATGATTATTGGACTAGTTGGGGTCTTTGGTGGAGTTGATTCTAGTGAAGAGGGAATTTGGGGGATATCCAGAATGGTCAGGGGTATACTGATGGTCAGAGGTTCAGTGATTCCAGATCTGGGGCACCTTTTAGGTAAGTAGCAATAGATCGTGGAAATTGTGTAGGGTATACCGACATGGTTAAAGTGATAGCTACATTGATGTGACACTTTGATTGGTATCGGTATCCCTTGAGTAGTAAAGGAGAATACGGGGCCGCTACATGGTTTCATGAAGCATCAACTGACCTTAGAACCTTTAATTGAACAACTTGGCCTTTAGGAAGTAGTGAGATAGCCTTCTTTGGTGTAGCCCAAAGTCGGTTGATACTCGATACTACACTCATTGAGATTTGACTCTCGATTATTGTTTGTTGGCAATTCAGTTGTCGATCAGAATGAAACTTGTGGGAAAGATCAGTGATATTGAGATCCCTTAGAACCCAGTTACTATTCATAGGACAGGTTGAGCCAACTAAACTTCAAGAGGGTACTTACCTTAAAACCCATGCAAGCCTTAAACCTAGGTCTTTGTGTGATTTGCTTGTGCTTGCTATATTTGTGTTTTCTTAGCATAATCATGATATCATAACATCATAACATGGCATATCATACTAACCATTTCAAAGATTTTTAGGGCTTATCTTTGTGTTGTTTTTCAGGACATGGCATCTACTCACAGGAATACTATCCAAGTCAACCTCATAAGGGTACCTTCTCAACTCAAGGAATTAACATCAAGGGTTCCTGAGAGCTCTCCATTCACTGAAAGACATGGTTGACTTCTCAATCTGGTCACCTCAAGCCCTAATGAAGAAATGTTGAAGGTGCTCTTTCAGTTCTTCGACCCTTTACATCACTGCTTCACCTTTCCTGATTACTAATTGGTGCCTACCATGGAGGAATTTTCCCAGTTTTTAGGGGTGCCCATTCATGATCAGTTACCCTTCAATGGTATGGAAAGAGACCCAAAACCTGAAGAGATTGCTCATGCTCTGTCTTTACAACGGTCCGATGTAGTGCCAAATTAGGAAACAAGAAGAGGCGTCATAGGGTTTCTAGCTAAGTTTCTATTTGAGAAGGCTCATCATTTTTGGGATACCCTGAATTTACAATCTTTTGAAGAGGTGTTGGCCCTTCTCATTTATGGGATGTTACTATTTCCTAATCCGGACCAACTCATAGATGTGAATGCGATCAAGGTTTTTCTGTCTCATAATTTTGTGCCTACTTTACTTGGAGACATCCTACATTCTATGCATACCCGCACTGTAAAGAGAAGAGGGACCCTGCTGTGTTGCACTCCTCTGTTGGCTAGGTGGTTTATTTCGCACCTACCTCGACTCGTGTTAAAGAATGAGAAGGGCTTGAGATGGTATAATAGGTTGATGTCCCTCACACATTCCGACATTCATTGTTGTCCTCGATCCTTGGGGAATATTACCATCATTGACAACTGTGGAGAATTTCCTAATGTCCCTCTCCTAGGAATTAGGGGATGAACCACTTATAATCCTTGTTTGGCGTTGTGACAGTTTGGCTATGCTAGGAGTGATGGTCCTCATGATACACTTATCCGAGGAATCGTATTCGACTATGAGAATGATGTTCAGGGTTATCGCCAGAGGTTCATAAGAGCTTGAGGCATGGTGAACAAAGTTGATAGCAAAACACTAGGGCATAGGAACTCCATTCCTTTGGAGCCTTATCTTAATTGGGTACGAGCCCTTGCTCAAAGTCTCAGGATGCCTTATGAGGCTATTCGACCCATCATCATGGAGCCATTTGCTGAGGGAGACACTCCTTACATTGTTCTTCATCCTAACATTACAACTAATTTCAAGGAGTTACAAAAATCCTGGATTCAACTCAAAGAGGAACGAGATACCTTTGAAACCCAATTCTACGCCAGCGAGAAGAAAGTTTTAGAGCTCACTAGGCTACTTCAAGAAGAGAGGAGTATAAATGCCTACATTGCACCAAAGAGGATGCGCCCGTGGGAAGCTTGAGTCCTTTTTTTCTTTGAGAATTCATTTTTGCTTTGTTACTTCCTTTGTAAGCTCAAGAGGCATCATTGTAACCGCTTAAACTTCTTAATGCAGTTAATGTTTGTTTTCCCTCTAGCTAAGAAAATTTAGGTCTTATAAATCCTTGAAAACATTGCATACATATATCATACATATCATTCCATAAACAGGTTTCAGGACAGGCTTCTTATCGTCTTTGTTGTTTATTTCAGCAATGGCTCTTCAACAAATAGTTAGGGAGCTTCAGGCACAGAATGCTCAATTACAAGAAATGTTCCTGAATCTGGCTAAGGGACAAGAAGATTTGAAAGCTCTGATTCTCAAGGACAAGAAGAAGAAAAAGAAACCAGTTGGTCTAGTGAATTTGGGAAGAAGGATCAGAGGACCGGTTAAGCGAGCTCTAGATTTTACAACCATGTAGGAAGAAGGGGACAATTAAGATGGAGAGCCCAAGGAAGGATACAACAACCTTGGGTCTGAAGAAGATGAACCTGACTATTCTGAGGAGCAGTATCCTCCTGCTAATGATAAATACAAACAGCTGGAGGATCGACTTAATGCCATGGAGATCCAAAAGGTACTTGGGTTGGATTTTGAAGATCTAGGACTGGTCTCATAGGTTGTCATCCCGCATAAGTTCAAGGTCCTTACATTTTCCAAGTACGAAGGTGTCTCCTGTCCTAAGTTACATTTAAGGTCGTATGTCAGGAAAATTCAACCATACACTACTGATAAGGATCTGTGGGTACACTTCTTCCAGGAAAGTTTGGCAGGGACTCAGCTGGAATGGTTCTATCAACTAGAAAGAACCAATGTGCGTAATTGGGAAGATCTGGCTGCTGCTTTCTATAAGCAGTATCAATATAATGCTGACGTCACCCCGACTCGTACACAGTTGCAAAGTATGTCTATGGGTTTCGGTGAGGGCTTTAAGGACTATGCCAAAAAATGGAGAGACCTTGCAGGAAGAGTCCATCCTCCTTTGTTTGATAGGGAGCTGGTGGACATGTTCTTGGGCACATTATCCCATCCATTCTTTAACCACTTGATTGGAAGTTCTTCTACTGGTTTCACGGAATTGATCTTATGGGTGAACAAGTAGAGGCTGGTATTAAAAGTGGTAAGATATAGAGAGATACATCCTCCAGTACAGCAAAGAAACCATTTATGGGAAAGAAGGAGGTCAGTGCTGCTTACAGCCAAAGAAATCATAACAAAGCTGAACATCGTCTGATGGTAAGGGTTGTTATGATTTCCAACCCTGCAGCTACTCAACAACAAAACAATCAGTCCATACCAGATAAGCCAAGGAGACAGTTTACCCGAATTAATATGACCTTGTCTCAAATTTTACCATACCTGCTGAAGTCCAACCTGGTGACCCTTAAGGAGGCCCCCAAAAATCCCAATACTACATCTCCTTGCTACAATCCTAATGCTCAGTGTGCTTACCATTCTGAAATTCCAGGCCATGATACAAACGATTGTTTGGCTTTGAAGAACAAAGTGCAGGATTTGATTGAAGCAAAGGAGATTGAATTTGACGCTCCTGAGACTCCTAATGTTATAATTGCCCCTATGCCCAAGCACGACCGTGGTGTTATTGCTATTGATGATGGCATGTTTGTTGCTTCTGTTGATGAACTATCTACTCCACTCTTGACTATTAAAAATTATCTCTTGCAGGCCGATTTATTTTCGGGTTATGGCGAAGGTTGCCACATATGTTTCTCCTTACCTAATGGTTGCGATTTGTTGAAGGAAGGCGTTCAGTTCCTGATGGATGATAAAGAAATCATGTTTGAGAAGACTCCAGTTACAAGTGCTCCATGTGAATATGTTTATATCATTACAATTTCTGGAAATCCTCCCAAGGTCTCCTCCAAAATACTTGTCAGGATTACATTTGTTCTAAAAGTTGCTCCATTGATAATTACTTTCCCTGGACCAATACCATATTCCTCGGATAAAGCTGTTCTCTGGAATTATGGGGATGACGTTTATTACTATGGCGTCAAGCAAGATTTGTTGGTCGTTAAAGATAAAGATGTCAAAGACTCTGATCTTGACATTAGTAATATCGTCGGGACCAGAAAGATAACAAGAACTGGAAGAGTTTTCTCTCCCGATATCTCTCCTCCTAAAACTGTTGCTACTCCTGTGATCATCCCTATGGCTCCTATCAATATTCTCATAGCTACTCCTGCTGTTAGTCCTACTATTATCCCTACTACCGAGTCGTCCGAGACTTAGGGCAAAGAGGTATTGGTTGAGCCTTTTCGGATGAAGGCACATCCAGAAGCCATCACTGAGGCTTCTAAAAAGAAGATGGAAGAGGTATTGAAAATAATCAAGAAGAGTGACTACAATGTGGTTGAACAAATGGGGAAGACCCCTTCCAAGATCTCAATGTTGGACCTGTTACTGTGTTCTGAAGCTCATGCCAAGGCTTTAGTAAAATTCTTGAAGTCTGCCCACGTGCCTCAAGAGACCTCCGCTGATCAATTCTAGAATTATGTGGCTAGTTTGATAGCTGACAACGGCCTGGGATCCTCTGATGCGGACCTAACTCCTAAGGGAAGGAAACTTAATGATGCTCTGTATGTCTCTATCGAGTGTAGGGGCACTACTTTGGCCCATGTTCTAGTGGATACAGGTTCGTCGCTGAATGTTCTGCCAAAGAAAGCCCTTGACAGATTGGATGGTGAAGGACTCACCCTAAAGCCCAGTAACATTGTGGTAAGAGCCTTCGAAGGTTCGAAAATAATGGTGCATGGGGAGGTGGACATCCCTATCAAAGTGGGTACTCAGATTTTTAATTCCACTTTCTATGTGATGGACATCCGCCCATCTTACTCCTGTTTATTGGGTTGACCCTGGATCCATGGGGTTGGTGTTGTGACTTCCACCCTACATTAGATGGTGAAGTACCCAGTCAATGGGAAAATTATCACAGTCCATGGGGAGGAGGAGTACATGGTGAGCCACCTAGACTCTTTCAGGTATGTTGAAATGGACGGCGAGTTCATTGAGACCCCCTGTCATAACTTTGAGGAGGTTCCACATACCGTTGCTGCAACTAAGGCCACTGCCAGTGTTCCAAAGACTACTAGGCCTCTGATGAAGATGGATTCTGTGAAAGATGCCAGGGAAGTTATTGAAGAAGATGGTTGTACAATTTGGGGCCAACTTTCGGATATTCCCTACAAATCTGACAAGTTTGGTTTGGGTTTTACATCGGGAGCTCAAAGAGTTGTTCGTCATGCTCGGGCCGGAGGACCACCCCTACGCATTAGCAATCATGGGGTTAATGTTTTAGAGGATAGTTATAGTGATTGTGACATGGACCAGTGGATCTTCCCAACTGTCAGCGGAGGACTCACCAACTGGAAGACTAAAGACTTTATGCCGATTACTTTTATTCAAGAGTAATTGTCCTTTTTTTGTTTTTGGATATGTAATAAATGAATAATACAAACTCTAAGATCTTGTGTCTTACCCAAGGCGCAATGGTTTATTTGTGATGGTTATCATGTTTCATTTTCATATGTCATTAATAAAGCATTGGACGTTTTTACATACAAATTTTGTGCTCTCTGCCTTTCTTTTCTGCTTTTTACTTTATCAAAACAGATATGCTCATACACACACTCACAATCAAACTGCAAATCCACATCCACTCTGGATCCCATTGATAACAGTTATGCTATTGTTCATTATGACTTTGAAAATCCGAGGACGAAGGCGAGGAAGATTGTGAGGTATGGGGAGAGCTTTCTAGATTGTTACAATAGGAAGAAAGGACAATACAAACTCATGAGGAGCCAGTTGAGACAGTGAACTTAGGTACTGAAGAGCATAGAAAAGAAGTCAAGATAGGTGCTAACTTGGATCCCCGTGTCAAACAACGGTTAATACAGATGCTACATGACTATGTTGAGGTTTTTTTCTGGTCATACAAAGACATGCTCGGGCTCGACACCGATATTATGGTTCATCTCCTACCTACAAAAGAGAACTGCCCTCCAGTGAAACAGAAGGTTCGTCGTATGCGGCCGGATATGTCAGAAAAGATCAAGGATGAAGTCATGAAAAAGTTCAATGTCGGTTTCTTAGCTGTCACGTCCTATCCATAATGGGTCGCTAATGTTGTTCCAATGCCTAAGAAGGACGGTAAGGTACGTATGTGTGTGGATTACAGAGACCTGAACAGGGCAAGCCCCAAGGATGATTTCCCGCTCCCCCACATCGATGTTCTGGTTGACAACGCCGTACAGTATAAGATCTTCTCCTTCATGGATGACTTCTCCTGATACAATCAGATCAAAATGGCACCTGAAGATATAGAGAAGACAACCTTCATCACATAGTGGGGCACTTTCTGTTACAAGGTTATGCCATTTGGATTGAAGAACCCCGGAGCAACCTATCAATGTGCCATGGTATCTTTGTTTCATGATATGATCCATCACGAGATAGAGGTCTACGTTGATGATATGATAGCCAGGTCTCAGACTGAAGAGGAACACCTTGATCACCTACATAAGCTATTTGACAGGCTGAAGAAATACAAACTGAGGTTAAACCCGAATAAGTGCACTTTCGGAGTAAGATTCGATAAGTTCTTAGGTTTTGTGGTCAGTGGCAAAGGCATTGAAGTGGATCCTGCAAAGGTCAAAGCTATACAAGAAACGCCAACTCCTCGCACTGAGAAGGAAGTTAGAGGATTCTTGGGACGTCTGAACTACATAGCCAGATTCATTTCACATCTGACCACCAATTGTGAGCCAATCTTCAAATTACTGAAGAAATATCAAGCAGTGAAGTGGAATGACGATTGCCAATATTTCATTAACAAAATCAAGGAATATCTTTAAGAGCCTCTAATTTTAATGCCTCCAGTTGAAGGAAGACCTTTGATCATGTACTTAACAGTATTAGATAACTCAATGGGTTGTGTGATAGGGCAGCATGATGAGTCTGGTCGAAAAGAGAATGCAATATACTACCTTAGCAAAAAGTTTACCGACTGTTAAACAAGATACTCATTGCTCGAGAAAACTTGTTGTGCTTTTGCATGGGCTACTCTCCGACTAAGACAGTATATGCTGACTCACACTACCTTGTTGATATCTAAAATGGATCCTATCAAGTACATATTTAAGAATCCCGCTCTCTCCGAAAGAATAGCAAGATGGCAAATGATCATGACCGAATATTACATTCAATATACAACCCAAAAAGCGATTAAGGGAAGTGTATTAGATGATCATTTAGCTCATCAGGCTGTGGATGACTACCAATCCATGAATTTGGAGTTCCCGAGAACATCATGGTAGTAACTGATTGTGAAGAACCTGGACCGGATGAAGGACCTGAAAAAGGATCCTAATGGACTATGGTTTTTGATGGAGCTTCCAACGCTCTTGGCAATGGCATCGGCACTGTGATCATATCTCCTGAGGGCTGTCATACTCCTTTCACTGGTAGGCTATGTTTCAACTGTACCAACAACATGGCTGAGTATGAAGCATGTATCATGGGTCTCAAGGCGGCAATCGATTTAAGGATCAAGTTATTAAGTGTATTTGGAGACTCGGCTTTGGTAATCAGCCAGATCAAAGGAGAATGTGACACGAAGCATCCTAATCTCATCCGTACAAAGAGCATGTATTGACACTAATCCCATACTTTGAAGAAATTACATTTGAGCATTTTCCACGAGAGTAAAATCAACTAGCGGACGTGCTAGCTACGATGTCATCCATGTTCAAGGTCAGGTGGGACAATGAGGCTCCTCAAATCACCATTGAAAGGATGGATGAGCCAACATACTATCATGAGATTGGTACTAAAGAAATAATGGATAAGCCTTGGTTCCATGAAGTCAAAAGATATCTCAAAGCTCAAGAATACCATGAGGGATCTTTGGTTAATGATAAGAAGTTCCTAAGAAGGTTCTCTGCTAAGTTTTTCCTTAGTAACAGGATCCTTTACAAGCGCAATCACGACTCTACCTTGATTTGGTGTGTAGGAAAAAGTGAGGCGGAAAGGATTATGGATGACTTACACGAAGGTACCTTTGGAACTCATTCCAGTGGACACTCAATGGTTAAAAAGATCCTAAGGGCAGGATACTACTGGTCCACCATGGAGGCAGACTGTTATTAGCATTTGCGGACTTGTCACAAATGCCAAATCTATGCTGAAAAGGTATATGTGCCTCCGGTTCCTCTGAACGTCTTAACTGCTCCATGGCCGCTCGCAATGTGGGGCATCGATATGATTGGGGAAATTAGACCTACAGCTTCTAATGGGCATCACTTCATCCTCGTCGCCATTAATTACTTCACTAAATCGTTCGAGGCAGCTTCATTTGCTTTCATTACCAAGAATGTTATGGCCCGATTTATCAGACATAACCTTATTTATCGATACGACATACCAGAAAGAATCATTACAAATAATGGTATCAATCTCAACAACACTATGATCACCGAGCTCTGCATGCAATTCAAAATCCAGCATCATAACTCTTCTCCCTACCGACCGAAGATGAATGGCGCTTTTGAAGCTTATAACAAAAACATCAAAAGAATCATACAGAAGATGATAGTGACATATAAAGATTGGCATGAGATGTTACCATTTGCTCTCCATGGTTACCGCACCACAATGCGCACATCAAGAAAGGCAACTCCTTTCTCTTTGGTATATAGTATGGAAGTTGTCCTGCCCATTGAAGTCCAGATCCCTTCCCTGAGAGTTATGAAGGATGCAAGGCTGAGTAAAGACGAATGGGTCCAGACACGACTTGATCAGTTGAACTTGATTGATGAGAAAAGGATCATGGTTGTCTTCCATGGTCAGATGTACCAAAAACATATGATCAAAGCTTTTAACAAGAAGGTCATACGTCAGGTATATTAGGCTGGTGACTTGGTAATCAAATGCATCATACTGCCGCAAGGTGATCCCAGGGGAAAATGGACTCCCACATACGAAGGGCCATTTGTAATCAAGAATATATTTTCTGGTGGAGTCATGATCTTAACCACTATGGACGGTGACGACCTTCCACACCCTGTAAACGTGGACATAGTTAAAAGAGACTACGCATAAACAAAGACCCACTAGGTCGATTGTCCTAGGAAAAAATTAGGGCATCCCGGAGAACCAAAAGGGTTCGGGAAAAAATTAGGGATATACATAAAAAATATGTGCATCCGGCAAGTCAAAAATCTGAAAAGGCGGCTTGGGAAAAAAAGGGTATGTAGGTGGGCTGAGAACCCGAAAGGGCGGTCCAGGAAAAACTTAGGGATTTAAAGCGTATAACTATGTCCCGTTGGATCACCTTATAGCCAATCTTCAGTATCGACTATCAAGCTCAAGCGGTACTAATCAATCCAATCAGCTTCGGACAAGCAGCGAAAGTGATGAGATGCTCAAAGACATAAAGGCAATAGCAGAATGGGAACCCAATGGGATTATTTCACATAGATGTCTTTCTTTGTATACTATTTTGTATAATTTCCATTCTTACGATGACATTATCTTACTAGGATGTCTGTCTCCTTGTACAAAAATGCTTACTTCAAGTTAATACAAAAATTTTCCTTTGAAAGTGCAAAACTTCTGTTTTTATTTTTCTGTTTTGTGTGCAAAAACATCCAGTGATTATTTTTGAACATATGTGTTTGAATATGATTACTTCTTACAAATACACGTATAAAAACAGAAATACAATTGCTAATGACTTTAAGAAATGGGACAATATCTAAGCGCCATCCACAAGATCCCCGCAGATGTCTTCCCCGGCAGATACCTTCTCCATCAGGTACAGAGGCAGAGATATCCTACTACAAGGTCACAACCATGTTCTCAGCATGCAACCTAATGGTGTCGGGTTCTCATATCCCCAGCAGAGCAAAAATCTCCAATTATTGCTCCAAAATTCCCTAGTGAAGTCGCCAAGCTTCTCCAGATTTCCCTATAGGATTTCAACAAAATTCTCGAGCAATTTATGGAGTTCACCTTCTGCAATAGAGTTTTATAAATCTCAATAAGTTTATGAAGCCTTATCCCCAGTAGAGTTTATTTCTCTAGCTACAGAAGTTTTCCCCCAGCGGAGTTTATTTCTCCAAATGGGTGAAATCTTCCAACATAATTCTTCCCCTCGGAAAAATCATTCTCAAACAGAAGTCGAAGATCCTCGGCAGAGAAAGGGAATCATCAACAAAACTATTCCTTATCCCCAGCGGAAATTGAAGAATCACTTTATTCACTCACCAACAACAGTCTGAGATTCAGCTTCCCGGTACTCTTCAGCAGCTGTTAGGGATTTATTTTCCCTATCAAAGATATCGTGCAACAGCATTACATGTTCATACATCATGGCATGTGCATACAAATACATATATCATTATCCCATTTATTTTTGGAGCATCATGCAATCCATACATCATGACATCGCATGAAACTGATTTTACCTTTTCAGGTTAAATTAGCAGACAAACCAACACTATCAGCAGGTCAAAGATTAATGCCTGAAATCAGATGGGGAAACTATCTGCACGACCAAGTGGTATGAACTCTCGAAACAAGACAAGTTTACCAACAAATGCAGCAGGCCACGAATTAATTCCTGAAACTAGACGGGGAAACTATCTATGTGACCAGCAAAACAAGTTCCAGATTAATACCTGTAACAAGTCGAGATAACTATTTGTGGACGACCGATTGTGGATTAATACCTGTAACAAGCTAGGAGAACTATCTACATGAAGAGATTGAAGATTAATACCTGTAACAAGCCAGGAAAACTATCTTTCTTTCTCAGGTCAGAGATTAATACTTGTAACAAGCCAGGACAACTATCCCAGTGACCGACAATTTTGAAGTTTCAGATTAATACCTGTAACAAGCCAAGAGAACTATCTATGGACGACCGACTGTAGGATTAATACATGTAACAAGCCAGGAAAACCATCTGCATAAGGAGATTGAAGATTAACACCCGAAACCAGACGGGAAAACTATATTTATTTCTTGGGTCAGAGATTAATACCTGAAACAAGTCAGGACAACTATCTCAACGACCGACAATTTTCAAATTCCAGATTAATTGTAGATTAACACCTGAAACCGGACAGGAAAACTATCTACATGACCAGACGAAGCAATCTTACATGGGTTTCTTCTCATACAGTCTAACACGGGATCATCTTGAAGCAGCCCTACACAGGCTCTTTCTAATACATTTCCAGATAAAGGTTAATTCCATTATCCCCAACAAATCACTGGAAACATGGACTTCAACCATAATACAACAAACTATCATCTCTCCAGAGATAACTCTTTAGCAGAGCCTTGGACAACTAAAGTTCCTAGACTCTATTCCCTACAAAGTTTTCCTCAAACAGAAGAACAACAAAAACCCACATTCCCTAACGGACTCCTCCTCAGACAGCAGGAACAGGAACCCCCAAAGGGACCATATGTGAAATCAGCATCTACTTTGGATGGCATCTTTAAGCCCATCTCCGATGACTCATCTCATCCAAATGGAATCTGTAAGGCCATTCTCGACATCATCAACCATCAGTGTTACTTCATGCGAGTGCAAATTTCTGGGCACTCTAATGTTCAATCACCTTCCACCTTCAGATCACAAAAGGCAGACAAGCCAATCTAAATCCTCAGCTTTAAGAAGATTGAACAGGGGCAGCTGTTGTACCCCAAAATTTGCCCTCTCATATTTTTCCAAGATTTCTCTCTTACATAGGTGATTACAAACACTTGATTAAAGAAAAATATATATATTTTTGAAGATAAACAAGGTCTTTCGATTGGCATGTCAAAGGGTCTTTCGATTGGCATCTTGACAAGCTTCAATTGAGCACCTAACCTCCTCCAAGCTTGCTTCAAATTTCTAAGCTTTGATTGAAGCCTTGGCCTTTTGCTTGTTTTATGTATACAAGCTTCGACTGGGCATGTGTTTCCTTTGAAACAACCTCCTTCGATTCAAAAAGGGAAGGGCCTTCTCTACGCTTGCCTTCAATTTACAAGGCAGGAACTTCCTTCATGCCAGCAAGCACAAAGTAATGGCCTCCTACATACATCCTTCGATTTCACAATTGGCTTTACATGCTGGCCTGACTCACAATGCAATGGCTACCTACATGCAAGCTTAATTCTTACTTCAATTGGGCATTTGATTTCTTTGCAGCAAGCTTGATTCCTGCTTAGACTAGGCAAATTCTCCCTTTGTGCGTGCCTTCAGCGTACAAAGCAAGAATCCCCTGCAAGCTCCCTTCGATCCACTAGCAATGGCCTCCTGCATGCTTACTAAGATTCACAAAAATAGTGGGTTCCTGCATGCCAGCTTCGTTCAAGGAAAAAGGTTCCCTCTTCATGCTTGTTTTCGTTTCACAAGCACAAGATTGCCACATTATGAACAAAAAATGGTGCCTTTGAAGGACATACATTTGGTCTGCTCGAAAAAAACACATTTGTTGGAAACAAACTTGTCTTGCCTTTTGATGATGTTTGGTTCAAGCTGCTTACTGGGCAAGAGGTTATATGCTGCCTAGCCCAGGCCTCATGCACCATTACATTCATGACAAAGGAGGCTTCGATTGGCCAGAAGGAAGCCCTCACTTGGGCTATTGGAATCAAGCAGCTAAGGCAAATAAATGATCCACTAGAAAAAGCATTCAAAGGCCCATTTAAAGGACACATTGTGTTGTCTAAAAATAAAAGGGGTTTGGTCAAAAGTTGGATCTAGTTGCTCAAAATGAAACAGAAATATTCAAGGAAGCTTCGATTGGCCGAGATGAAGTCTTTCGTTGGGTTTAGTTAGGTAGTGTCAGCGCCAGTCGAAGAATAAGGCAAATGGGGACTCAATCGAAAGCCACGATGATGAGGCCCAAAGCCATTCGAAGGAAGTAACACTAGGCCAATCGAAGAGCAACACTAGAGGGCATTCGAAGGAGCCAAAATGTCCAGGTTCATTCAAATTCAAAAAAAGACATGATTCCATGTCTTTAGCACAGTTACAATATTTTGTTTATGGCTCTTAAAGAACATAATCATGGTTGTTTACCCCTTTGCCTTCTTGTCCCCTCCATCCCCTCTATCTAAAGAGACCACGCGTGTTGCATTAGACATACAGATTGCCTATCAGATAAAAGAACACTCACACCACCATAGAAAACATATCAAAATTCTAACCAGTTTTGCAGGCACCCTCAATCCAGACGAAGACCAAACTTGTTCTTGAGACTCCCAAGAGTCTGCTCCAAGGCAAGCCACGCTAAAATTCATAGATCGAAGCATTTCCAGTTGGTAAGGATTCGCCCAAGTCAAAATTGTATTTCTAGGCCCTTTAAATACATGTTATTATCTCTGTGATGCTAATGTCATTTGTGTTTATATGAACATATCATACGCAAGGTAACATACAGGAATAAAACCATTCCATCGAAAGGCATGATCTGGGTTTGCCTGTCGAAACTCATGGTATAGCTAGTTCCAAGCCAAAATAAGCTTAGGCCTGAGGACATAAGTTTTGAATTAGGGAGAAAGATCTGGGTTCGATACCCAAGTCCTGCATCTTTATTTTTGCCAACATTTGTCTTGCAGGTCCAGATCGAAAGACAATTCCCTCCTTTGATCAAAAAATCATACCCCTCCCTGAATCGAAGAACCACATTGCTCCCTAGATCCAAGGACAGACCCGAGCTCTCTACAACATCGGGCCTAGCAGAAATTCAATCTCACCCCCCTATTTTCTTTTGTTATCGGGCCCATTTTTGTATTCCTTTTATTTGTTTTAGTTTTTCTTTATTAATTATTTAATTAACTAAATAGTCACAAAAATCACAAAATATTAAGTTAGTATTTTTTTAATTAAACTAATCTTGTAATTAAATTAAATAAATATTTTAACTATTTTTTTTTAATTTAAAATGGGTTAGATTTTAGGATTTAATTTATGTTTTAATCATTTTCTTTTCATAATAAAAACCAAAAAGAACTTAGACTATTTTTCTTAATTTTATTTTAGTTTCTAAATAGATTTTTGGATTAATTAATTATTTTCTTAAATAAAAAAAATAAAAAAATAAAAAAAATAAACAAAGGGATTTTTATTTCTTAGATTGTTTTTAGACGTTATTTTTCATTTCACATTTTTATTATTAATGTATTTGCTCATGGTCAGTAATAGTACCTAGGACTTTATTTTCCGCATTTCTCCAACGTACCTCTCACAAAGCCTTGTAATAATGTAGATTTAATTTCCGCATTTAAATTCTTGTACATATATTAACTGTTAGATGTATGTTAATAAGAATGCATGACAAGAGCTTAATAATTAAACGATTAGCAAACTTAACACAAGACAAAATAACTGAACGCAACACACTTGAACATATTCACCTCTAGGGTACCCCACTTCGGTTCCCTCGATGACCCTTTCGTCGTTGCCTCGGTTAAAAGTGATCTTAAAACTTTAGGAAATTTACTAAAATTTATTGCCAACTTGCCTTCGTGACCGTATCCTCCTTTCGATGTCCCTCATACATCCAACGATAGGGCTACTTACTCACTAATAATAGGATAGCACTGTCAAAAGGATAAGAGGAAAACAACTACCTTTTCGAGTACAAAGTAGATAGCTGTTAGAAGTTTGCTCAAAAAATTTTACACTTACACAAATACTACTTTTCAAAAACAATTTTCAAAAATATTTGCTTTGTCAACACTTTTAAGGACTGATACAAGAGTTAACGCAAAGAAAATCGCCATACTAAGGCATTTTCCAAACATTTTCAAACACATAAAGCACAAAGGTATTTCAAAATGACCAAACCTCTAAGAGCCCATAGAAAACTATGGATGGAAAGGGTGCTAACACGTTCCCTTTCCATAATCTACCCCTTACTCAGAAAACTCTCAAAAAAGGTCTTTTTCTGTTCTTTTCACCCTTTCCTTAATTTGGATAAAAGAAAAGTCGGTGGCGACTCTTGCATACTGCGAGATTTGTGAATACAAACGCAAAACCAGTATCAAACAATCAGGTCTTCCACCGTATCACACTAGGAAAAGATTAATTCTCGAAACAAGACGGGGTAACTATCTCTATGACCAGGCGGTATAAGTTCCTGGAACAAGACAAGTTTACCAATACAAATCAGATTGTAGATCAATTCCTAAAACAAGATGGGGCGAATATCTGCATGACCAAATGACTTCCTTCAGAGACTGAATTCGGACAAGCATTCCTCTTCAGAAGTTTATTCTGAAAAGCATTCCCCCTAGAGACTGAATTATGGCGAGCACTTTCCTTCTAAAAAACATTTTTCACAATCAGGCGTAGACTCGTCCTGATATTACTAACAACAGTTACTTTAGATGGCATCCATAAGCCCATCTCCGACGACACTCCACCATGTTTCCCAATGGCATCTTTAAGCCCATTCAAGCAATACTATCAACCAACAGCGTCACTTCGTGCACCAGCGAGTACAAATTTCTGGGCACTTAAGTGTTCAATCCTCTTACACCTTCAGATCATGAATGACTGACATGCTAATCTAACTCTTCAGGTTTAAGATGATTGAACAGGGGCAACTGTTGTACCATAAAATTTTCTCTCCTATTATCCAATACATTCTCCTAGGGTTCTCAAATGCTCAAGGTTGCTCAAGAATTAATCAAACAAATTCTCCTCCTAAGCAATGGAGCTACAACTAGGGTTTCACTTTTCTCAAGGAAGATTGGATTTATAATTCCTTAATTGGAGTTCATGGTTTCTCATATGTCTCTAATAATGCTCATACCAAGTTTCAATTCTTGCATCACAAGTTTGCTCATTCAATTACTCAGATGATTGGAAATTAACTATATTGGACTAAAAGTTAATTATGGTCAACATACAGTCAAACTTCAAGATTTTTGGTCAACATCAATATTTTGAAGTCATATTCATTATTTTTTAAAGGGTTGATCATGATTCATCAAGAAAACCCAAGATTCATCAAAAGTCAAAAGTTACCAAATTAGGGTTTTCCTAAGGAGAAGTCAACTGAACTTTGACCAAGCATAACTTTCACATGCTTCATCAAGAAATTCTCAACCAAATCTCATTTTGAAGGAAATTCAATTCTCTACAAATTTTTCTCTCTAAGCACAAGTCCAAAAAATGCTTCATTTGAGAGATATGGGCTCAAACATTATAGGTCATTTCAAAAGTCAACAAAAAGATACTTTTGGTCAAAGCAATTTACATCAAGATAAAATCATCAAATGCAAAAATGATCAAAATAGAGATTTTAGAGAACATATTAAGATTTCCAAAAAGTCTAAGATCACCTTAAAATGATAAAAATTGAGAGAGTTGTGATTGGTGCAATTTGGGAAATTTTGAGAAAATGCAAGAAACCTAAATTGACCAAACTTGAATTTTTGGGCTAATGGGCTATTGTTTCAATGTCCATGCATGTTACATACTCCATAGTGAACCACAAACTTATTCATACACCCCTTGGGTTTTTATTTTATTTATTTTTATTTTTATTAATTTAAATTCAAAATTAAATATGATAAAGACAAGGCTTTTCTTACAAGGTCCAAGCCCATAATCGTTTGACCTAATTCAAGCATTATATATCCTTTTCATTCAGACATAACAAGACACAAAAACCCTTGCAAAACACCACCCAAAAAATCTCCAAGATTCTCAAAAATTAGGGCAAATCCAGAACCCTAGTTGCATACACTTTTAAAGCAAACCAACCTTCCCAAACGACTTCTGAAGTGTTGTAGGGTAAGAATGAATCAACCTTGAAGATCCGAAGGACCTGAAACCCTTGTATATACTTCTCCAGTTTCTCATATTGCATGAATTTGTATTTTTGTTTTTCTTTATGTTTTAATGCATATTAACCTTGATAATGTGTTTATGAGGTATCAATGTGCAGGATAGACTCATCGTGTGGTCCCATAACGACTGAACCACGAGCTACCATGTTTAAACTGTTTCACGTTATCTTTGTCATATCTCTTTCTAAAATGTGTTTTAGCCCAAACTAAGAGTCCCATTGAAATTGAAAGGCCGGAATTAGGGGGGTAGAGTCCCTTATGATCACTGATAATTATTGTTTTTTCAGGTTAGAAAGAATGAGCTCGGCGAAGAAGACGACCGGAGCTAGGGCTCCGGCGCTTCTCTGGTCCAGTAGTTTGGGTTTATTATATTTTTTATTATTTTTATTTATGTTATTGGATGTATAGCCACCTCAGTGACAAGTGAGCACACGTTAAAGCATTTCTAAATAAGGCGTGGGTTCGATCCCCGCTTTTGACATTTATTTTCATATTTTCCTAATCCTTGCATGTTGATTACATATTGAATTATGCGTGTTTTATGAACACCAGCACATGCTTGCCGCAGTGGTGAACCTTGTTGGTGGGAAGTCTAAGAGCGTGGGTTCAACATCCACCCATGGCAGTTTGTTTTTATTTTGCTTCTAACTTGGTCTTTTCCTTATTTTTTCCCGTTAACCTTATTTTCACTTTCTATAAAAACAAAATCTTTTTTCACAAACCCTAAAAATAATTAGGTTTTAGGTTTTTATTAATATTTTTAATTTCATCAATTAACCTTTTTTAATTAAAATTAATTAGATTTAACCGGTTTTAATTAATCATCATAAATCATTCTTTTTACAAAAAATAACCTAAAATATTTTTCTTTTCTATTTTTATCTTACTTTTATATTTCTTAGATCGACTGTATAAGTTTCGCTAATGTAATAGCCTAGATTTTATTTTTCGCTTTATTTTATCATTATGTAACTGTTTACATGATGTAATAGTCTAGGTATAAAGTTATGCATTTTACTTTCTCGTATCATTCTTATGTATCTGTCCCAAAGCGTTGTAATACTTTAGGGTTTATGTTTATGCCTTTAATTTTCGTACGTTATTATATTTTATGCTACTGCTTAGTAATTAGGGTTTGTATGGTAACATAAAAAATGAACGATAGAAAACCCTAAATCTCAAGATAAATAAATGAAATTAACACACTCGCACACTTGCACCTCTAGGGTAGCCTCTCTTGTTGCCTCTCGATTAAACAGTCATGTCCCTCGAAAGTGGGGACACTTTAGCAAAGTCTCTTGAATTAAAGATCATAGTCCCTCGATGACCCTTCGATGTTGCCTTTCGATAAATGACCTAGTCCCTTACGAAATCGCTAAAGCGTCCTTACGAGTTTCCTTCAATGATTGCTAGATGACCCTACGCTTGTCCCTTCACATTTGATGATAAGGCTTCCTACTAACTAATGGTACAGATAACACTATATAAAGGAGGAGGAGAAGTACAAGAACAACCTTGAGTGGGTGGAACTTTTAATCTCTTTCTCACAAAAATGAAACATTTTACACAAACACTTTCAAAGATATTTTAAAAATACTTTGTACGCATTCTTGAGGATCGATACAAGAATCGTTACAAAGTTCAAATTTCAAAATATTTTTCAAACACACACAAAAAAGCAAATTTTCAAAGTTAGCTAAGCGATTAAGAGCCTGTAGATAACTACGGATGAAAAGGGTGCTAACACCTTTCCTTTTTATAACCTACCCCTCGAACTCAAAATCTTCAATGTCTTTCCTATTATTTTCCACCTTACCTTATTGGATAAAAGAAAAGTTGGTGGCGACTCTATCTATCTGCAACATTTGCGATAAAACACAAAAAAAGTCAGTTCTCCCACCGTATTACACAATTGGCGACTCTGCTGGGGAGTACTTAAAAAAGAGGGGTTACCTTAGAGTCTAGATCACTTTATTTGCTTTTACTTGTCTGCTTTGTTTTCTTTAAATTTAAGGGTTGCTCGGGTTTATATTTCTTACAAAGATCCTACACTCGGATCTAAGGTACCCTAGGTAAGTAGCAATAGATCATGGAAACTGTACGGCATAGACCGATATTGTTGAATTGATGCCTATGTTAGTGTGATTCTTTGGTTTGTATCGATGTTCCTTGAGTCATTCGAAGTTAACATTGGGTTGTCGCATGGTGTCATAAGCACTAACTGACTTTAAGAACCTTAATTGACCCATCTTGGCCACTATAAGGTAGAGAGATAGCCGACAATAGTGCAGTCCAGAGTTGGTTGATACTCGATGCTACACTCATTGAGATTCAACTCTCCGGATGTTTTGGTGGCAAATCGGTTGCTGTACTAAAATAAAACCATCAAGAAAGATCTGTGATATGAGACCTCTAGAACCCGGTTACTATTTTTAGGACAGGTTGAGCCAACTGAACTTTAGTAGAAAAGGTTACTTACCTATAGACCTCACGCAAGCCTTTAAACCTAAGGCTCTTGTATGCTTTGTTTGTGTTTGCTATCTGTTCAAACATGACATCATGACATCATAACATTGCATTTTCACTAAACATTTCAAGGATCTCATGGGCCTGTGATGCAGGTTTATCAAGAACCAGATTGTTAGCAAAAGGCAAGGGGATTTATTTTCCACTACCAAATGCCATCAAAGACCAAAGTACGTTCCCTTGAGTCAAAGTCTAGGATCCACTCGACATGGTGAGCTGGATTCTCATATAAGGACGTTCAAAGACCCAAAGTTCTTCAGTCAAAGCTGCATCCAGACTCAACTTCTAACATTTCACTTTTGTCTATCCCGCGAAAACATTGCATATGCATACCATACATATCATATCATAACAGGTATTTCCCAAGACAGGTTTTCTCATCTTCTTATTGTTTATTTCAATAAAAGATGGCCCTCGAAAAAACCTTCAAAGAACTACAAGCTCAAAATGCTCAATTTCAACAAATGTTTCTGGACTTAGCCAAGGGGCAAGAAGAGCTGAAGACCCTCATCGCCAAAGAGAAGAAGAAAAAGACTAAGAAACCAGCCATCATCCTTAATATGGGTAGAAGATTCAAAGGTCCGGTCAGGAGGGCTCTAGATTTTAAGGTCCCATCAAATGAAGATGATAACCAAGAGGAAGATGATAAGAGTGTGAAAGCTGAGGAGAATAACAACCAGGGTTCTGATGAAGCAGAATATTCAGATGAACAGTATCCTCCTACTGATGACAAATACAAATAGCTGGAAGATCGTCTCAATGCTATGGAGATTCAGAGAGTTCCTAGGTTAGATTTTGAAGATATGGGTTTAATCCCGGGAGTTGTAATTCCTCACAAATTCAAGGTCCCTACTTTTGTGAAGTATGATGGTGTTTCTTATCCAAAGCTCTATTTAAGGTCTTATGTCCGGAAGATTCAACCCCACACTACCGACAAGAAGTTATGGGTGCACTTCTTTCAATAAAGCTTATCTGGAACACAACTGGAATGGTTCTATCAGCTGGAAGGGACCAATATTCATACTTGGTAAGACTTAACTACTTCCTTTTATAAACAATACCAATACAATGCTAACCATGCACCAACTCGCGTGCAATTACAAATTATGACTATAGGCTCGAATGAAGGCTTCAATGAGTATGCCCAGAAATGGAGGGATCTAGCTGGGAGAGTTCAAACTTCTTTATCTAATAGGGAGCTGGTTGATATGTTTATGTGAACTTTGACAGGCCCTTTCTTCAATCATCTAATCAGAAGCTCTTCATCCAGATTCACTGACCTGATATTAACAGGGGAACAAGTTGAAAATGGAATCAGGAGTGGAAAAATTCAAGTGGCTGCGTCTTCAAGTATTATGAAGAAGATATTTAATGGAAATAAGGAAACTAATGTTGTGTATGGCCAGAAGGGTCGTGCTAGAAATGATCGTAACTAGATTGTGGGAGTTGTGCTAATTTCTAATCATGTGCCAGTACAATACACCAACACGGCAATCAGCATAGGACAGACGCACCCAGGGACAATTTACTAAGATCAACATGCCATTGTATCGGGAATTACAACATTTATTAAAGGCATAGTTGATAACATTAAGAGATCAGCCACAAAATCCCAACACTTCCTCCCCCAAGTATAATCCTAATGTAAGATGCGCCTATCATTCTAAGAGTCCCGGAAACAACACAAATAGCTATTGGGCTTTGAAAAATAAAATTTAAGATATGATTGACAATAAAGAGATTGAATTTGGTCCTCCCGAGACTCCCAATGTGATCACTACACATATGCTTAATCACGACAAAGGCGTTAATGCTATTGATGGTGTTAACGCGGTAGAAGATGCAGATATTGACTACGACCTAAACAACTAGATTTTTCCCACCACCGGCAATGGACTCAGCAATTGAAAGACTAAAGATGATATACCAATCTCCTTTAGTCAGGAGAAAATGCTATTTTCTATTTCTTTTTACTTTCAAGTTTTAGCTATGTAATTTTTTTAAAAGAATAACTTTAAGCCTTGTGACTTACACGGGGTACAACGGTCCATTTGTTAGGGTTGTCATTTCATTCACATATTTTCATTCAATAAAACATTAGACGTTTGCATTCAAATTTTTTGTTCAATGTCTTTCTTTTACTTTATTACGTTCAAAATAGCTATGTGTTCTTACACACACCCAAACAAAAATTGCAAATCCACATCCACTCTAGATCCCGTCGATAACAATTTTGTTATTGCCAATTATTACTTTGAAAATTTGATCTACCAAGCCGAGGACGAAGGTGATGAAGATTTCGAAGTACCTGGAGAGCTTGCTAGGATGTTAATGCAAGAAGAAAGAGCCATACAACCGCACGAAGAGGTAGTCGAGGTTGTGAACTTGGGTACTAAAGAAGACAAGAAAGAAGTCAAGATAGGTGCCAATCTAGAAGACAGTGTCAAGAACAGATTAATCCAGATGTTGCCCGACTATGTTGAGATCTTTTCTTGGTCATGCAAAGACATTCCAGGGCTTGATATTGATATTGTAGTTCACCATATACCGATGAAATAATGTTGTTCTCCAATAAAGCAGAAGGTATGCCGTATACGTCCTAAGATGTCTGAAAAGATCAAAGTTGGGGTTATGAAGCAGTTCAACGCATGTTTCTTGGTTGTTACGTATTATCTTCAGTGGGTCGCAAATGTGGTTCTAGTACCTAAGAAGGATGGTAAAGTGCGTATGTGTGTAGACTACATGGATCTGTATAGGGAAAGCCCCAAAGATGACTTTCCGCTTCCACATATTGATGTTCTGGTTGACAACACCGCTAAACATAAAGTATTTTCTTTCATGGATGGTTTCTCAGGTTATAATCAGATCAAGATTGCACTTGAAGACATGAAGAAGACTACCTTTGTCACACAGTGGGGTACTTTCTGTTACAAGGTTATTCCTTTCAGTTTGAAGAACGTCGGCGCGAGATATCAGTGTGATATGGTAGCTTTGTTCCATGACATGATACATCACGAGATAGAGGTTTACGTCGATGACATGATAGCCAGATCTCAGACTAAAGAAGAACATCTCGGCCACCTACACAAACTGTTTGAGAGATTAAAGAAGTACAAGCTGAGATTAAATCCAAACAAGTGTACCTTTGGGGTAAGATCCGGTAAACTCCTAGGTTTCGTCGTCAGTGGTAAAGGCATCGAGGTTGATCCCGCCAAGGTCAAAGCCATTCAAGAAATTCCAGCTCCCCATACCGAGAAGGAAGTCAGAGGTTTCCTAGGACGATTAAACTATATTGCCAGATTTATTTCTCATTTGAATGCTACTTGTGAGCCGATATTCAAGTTGCTGAAGAAAGACCAAGTAGTAAAATGGAATGACAATTATCAGATATATTTCAACAAAATCAAGGAGTGCTTTTAAGAACCTTCAATTCTGATGCCGCCAGTTGAAGGAAAACCTCTTATCATGTACTTAACAATGTTATAGAATTCAATGGGGTGTGTATTGGGGCAACATGGCGAGTCTGGTCGAAAATAGCATGCAATATACTACCTTAGAAAAAAGTTTACCGACTATAAAACAAGATACTCACTGCTCGAGAAAACTTGTTGCGCTTTGGCATGGGCTACTCGCCGACTAAGACAATATATGTTGACTTATAGTACCTTGTTGATCTCTAAGATGGATCCCATAAAATATATATTCGAGAAACCCGCTCTCTCTGGAAGGATAGCCAAATGGAAAATGGTCCTAACAGAATACGACATTCAGTACACCACTCAGAAGGCAATCAAAGGAAGTGTACTGGAAGATCATTTGGCTCATCAAGATGTAGATGACTATCAATCTATGAATTTCGATTTCCCGGGTGAGCATATTATGCTAGTTACAGACTATGAGAAACCAGGACCATATGAAGGACCTGAGTCGAGATCTCGATGGACTTTGGTTTTCAATGGAGCTTCTAACACGCTGGGCAATGGAATCGATGTTGTGATTATCTCTCCTAAGGGTTTCCATACGCCCTTCACCGCAAGACTTTTCTTTGATTGTACCAACAACATGGCCGAATACGAAACATGCATCATGGGTATTAAGGCTGCTATTGATATGAGAATCAAGTTCTTGGATGTGTACGGGGACTCAGCCCTAGTGATCAATCAAATTAATGGAGAAAGGGATACGAAGCATCCAAATCTCATCCCTTATCGAGTGCATGTGTTGACATTAATTTCGTACTTCGAGGAGATCACTTTTGAACATATCCCACGAGAAGAGAATCAGTTGGAAGACACATCAGCTACCATGTCATCCATGTTCAAAGTCAGATGGGACAATGAAGCTCCTCGAATCACTATTGAAAAGCTAGACGAACCAGTGTATTGCTACAAAGTTGATACTGATGGAGTAGAGGAAAAGCCTTGGTTTCACGAAGTAAAAGGATACCTCGAGACTCAAGAGTACCCCGAGGGGGCATCTATCAATGACAAGAAATTTCTACGGAGGTTCTCTGCCAAGTTATTTATGAGCAATGGAATTTTGTGCAAGCGCAACCACGATTCAACTATGCTTTGTTGTGTAGACAAGAAGGAAGAAGAGAAGATTATGGAAGATATGCACGAAGGTATCTTTGGTACTCATTCCAGTGGGCATGCGATGGCTAAGAAAATTCTGAGAGCAGGTTATTATTGGTCGACTATGGAAACTGATTGCCATCATCATTCTAGAACCTGTCATAAATGCCAGATTTATGATGATAAAGTACATGTGCCTCTGGTTCCTTTGAATGTCTTGACTGATCCTTGGTCGTTCGTAATATGGGGCATTCATATGATTGGAGAGATTAAGCCTACGGCTTATAATGGGAATCATTTCATCCTAGTCTCTATTGATTACTTCACGAAGTGGGTTAAAGCAGCATTATTTGTCTATGTTACCAAGAATGTTGTGCCTCGGTTCATTAAGCATAATCTTATTTGCCGGTATGGCATCCTCGAAAGGATCATCACTGATAATGGTATCAATCTCAACAAAACTATAATCACGGAACTTTGTACACAGTTCAAGATTCAACACCACAATTCTTCTCCGTATCGACCGAAGATAAATGGCGTAGTGGAAGCTGCCAACAAGAACATCAAGATTTTGCAGAAGATTATGGTGACATACAAAGATTGGCATGAGATGTTACCATTTTCTCGTCATGGCTAACGCACTTCAGCGCGGACATCAACTAGGGAAACCCCATTCTCTCTAGTCTACGATATGGAGGTTGTCTTACCTGTAGAAGTCCAGATTCCTTCCTTAAGGATCATAATAGATGCAGGTTTAGAGGAAGACGAGTGGATTCATATTAGGCTGGACCTGATAAATTTAATCGACGAGAAAAGGCTTGTGGCTATTTGTCATGGTCAGATGTGTGAGAAGCGTGTGATCAAAGCTTTCAACAAGAAAGTCAAACATCAGGTATACCGGGATGGCGACTTGGTATTAAAGCGCATCATCTTACCACAAGGTGATCCTAGGGGAAAATGGTCTCCCACATACGAAGGGCCATTTGTGATTAGGAGGATATTTTATGGTGGTGCAATGACACTTACCACCATGGACGGTGAAGATTTTCCACACCCTGTGAACACATGCATAGTCAAAAAATACTACGCATAAAATTGACCTGTTGGGTTGACTGGCCTAGGCAAAAATAAGGGCATCTTGGCGAACCAAAAGGGTTTCCGAAAAAATTAGGGATATATATATATATATATATATATAAAAAGTTTACACCCGGCAAGTCAAAAACCTGAAAAGGCGGGTTGGGCAAAAAAGGGTATCTCGATGGACTAAAAACCCGAAAGGGCTGTCCAGGAAAAAAGTTAGAGATTAAAGCGTACGACTGTGTCCCGTTGTATCACCAACATACAACAAAATTTATTATTAACGTCAAATTCAAATGGTAAAGATTGATTCAGTCAACTTCTTCCAACAACAAGGGATGAGATGTTTAAAGACATAGGGACAATGGTAGAGTTGAAACCTGATGGGATCACTTCCACGTAGCTATTTTTCCTTATTGTTATTTGTACTTTGGTTTTCATTTTACGAGGATTTCCTCCTACTAGGAATTTTGTCTCTTTGTACAAAACTGCCTGTTTATAGGCACACTATCAATACAAATATAATTCAAATTTGTATTACTTTCTCTGCTTTGTTTGCAAAAACATCCAATGACTAAATTGAATGAACATATGCATATGAATGTAATTATTGTTATTAAATATATGAATAAAAACAAGGTTAGTATTTACTAAATACTCTAGGAGTTGGGATAACGTTCAAGTCGTCCACAAATCTCCACAGAGGAATCTCCGCAGAGCTACCTTTACAAACTCATCTTCGACAGAGATACATTCCTCAACAAGTCTAATATACTTCAGACAAAATTTGAGTCATCTCCCAGAAGTTCACTTGATCAACTTCCCTAGTAGATCCCTAGCAAGTAAATAAGTGTGATCATTTCCCCAGCTTACGATGGAAACTTCCTCCAAACAGCCTATGAAATTCCAATTCCCATCAGAAATGATTCGCTAAGCACGGTTTATAGGAATTTAATTCTTCAATGGAGGATATTCCTCCAACACTGTAAAATTCCTGACATAATTCTCTTCTCCAGCAGAGTTATCTCCCCGTCAGGGTTTATTTCCCCAATAGGGTTTATTCCCCCAGCAGGGTTTATTTCACAAACAAAGGTTATTTCTCTGATTATCGCAATTCCCCGACAGAGTTCTCTTCCCAGGTCAGATGTCATTCAACTTTGTCCTCCCCAGAAAATTTGACATTCACACATTAGAGGAGTACCCATTTCTTCCATCCCTAAGCAGAAGTCGGATGTCCCCAGCGAATATTCTTAAACGGAAAGTAAGAATCCCCAGCGAAGATGCTCTAGGCAAGATTGAAGATTCATATTCTTTATCCCCAACAACAGTCGGTGATTTATTTTCCCTGGCCAAAGATGTTATACGATGCTACAAGTGTCGTGACTGACATCTTAGATCCATACATCATTTACAAAACATCATAACATATGCATACAAAATGTATACAACATTCTCATTTATTTTGAGATCATCATTATGCAATGCATGCATCATGACATTGCATAAAACTAAATTTTGTCTTTTCAGGTAAAATTCGTAAACAGATGAATATCATCAAAAAATTTCAAATAGGTCAGAGATTAATTCTCGAAATAGGATGGGGCAACTATTTATACGACCAAGCGGTATGAATTCCTGAAACATGACTGGTTTACCAATAAAAAGCAGCTCAGAGCTTACTTACTAAAACAGGACGGGGAAACTATCTATATGATCGGGAAAAGATTAATTCCTGAAACAAGACGGGGCAACTATCTATATGACCAAGCGGTATGAATTCCCGAAACTGGACGAGTTTATCAACAAAAAGCAAGACAGAGATTAATTCCCGAAACAGGACGGGGTAACTATCTATATGATCGGGAAAAGATTAATTCCCGAAACAGGATGGGGCAACTATCTATATGACCAGGCAAAGATTAATTCCAAAATAGGACAGGGAAACTATCTATATGACCAGGAGGTATGAATTCCTGGAACAGGACAAGTTTACCAATGGAAAACGGATTGTAGATCAATTCCTGAAACAAGACGGGGCGACTATCTGCATTACCAAATGACTTCCTTCAGAGACTGAATTTGGACGAGCATTCCTCTTCAGAAGTTTATTCAGAAAAGCATTCCCCCCAGAGACTGAATTATGACGAGCACTTTTCTTCTGAAAAACATTTTTAATAGTCAGACGTAGACTCGTCCTGATCCTCATATCAACAGTTACTTTGGATGGCATCTATAAGCCCATCTCTGACGACAATCCGTCATCATTCCAAATGTCATCTTTAAACCCATTCAAACAATACTATCAACCAACAGTGCAATTTTCTGGGCACTTAAGTGTTCAATCCTTTTCCACCTTCAGATCACGAATGGCGGACATGCCAATCTAACTTTTCAGGTTTAATAAGATTGAATAGGGGCAACTATTGTACCCAAAAAATTTCCCTCCCATTAACCAATATATTGTCCTAGGGTTCTCAAATGCTCAAGGTTGATCAAGAATTAATCAAACAAATTCTCCTCCTAAGCAATGGACCTACAACTAGGGTTTCACTTTTCTCAAGGAAGATTGGATTTATAATTCCTCAAGTGGATTTCATGGTTTCTCATATATCTCTAAGAATGCTCATACCAATTTTCAAACCTTGCATCACAAGTTTTCTCAATGAATTGCTCAGGTGACTGGAAATCAACTATATTGAACAAAAAGTCAATTATGGTCAACATACAGTCAAACTTCAAGATATTTGGTCAAAATCAATATCTTGAAGTCATATTCA
The DNA here is from genome assembly GCA_948472305.1 of Vicia faba. Lineage (NCBI taxonomy): Eukaryota > Viridiplantae > Streptophyta > Magnoliopsida > Fabales > Fabaceae > Vicia > Vicia faba. Next base: position 1,226,961,497 of record OX451738.1, read on the forward strand.
TCATTTGATCAGAGTTTGATCATGATTCATCAAGAAAACTCAAGATTCATCAAAAGTCAAAAGTTACCAAATTAGGGTTTTCCTAAGGAGAAGTCAATTGAACTTTGACCAAGCATAACTTTCACATGCTTCATCAAGAAATTCTCAACCAAAGCTCATTTTGAAGTAAATTCAATTATTAACAACTAGGTCTCTCTAAGCACAAGTCCATAAAATGCTTCATTTGAGAGATATGGGCCAAAACATTATAGGTCATTTCAAAAGTCAACAAAAAGACACTTTTGGTAAAAGCGATTTACATCAAGATAAATCTTCAAATTAAAAATTGATCAAAATAGAGATTGTAGAGAACACCTTGAGCTTTACAAAAACTCTAACATCACCTTCAAATGATAAAAATTGAGAGAGTTATGATTGGTTCAAGTTGGGAAATTTTGAGAAAATGCATGAAACCTAAATTGACCAAACTTGAATTTTTTGGCTAATAGGCTATTGTTTCAAGGTCCATGCATGTTACTTACTTCATAGTGAACCACATAACTTATTAATACACCCCTTGGGTTTTTATTTTATTTATTTTGATTTTTATTAATTTAAATTCAAAATTAAATAAGATAAAGACGAGGCTTTTCTTACAAGGTCCAAGCCCACAATCTTTTGACCTAATTCAAGCATTATATATCCTCTTTATTCAGGCATATTAAGACACGAAAAACCCTTGTAAAACACCATCCCAAAAATCTCCAAGATTCTCAAAAATTAGGGCAAATTAAGAACCCTAGTTGCAGCCACTTTCAAAGCAAACCAACCTTCCCAAACGTCTTATGAAGTGTTGCACGGTAAGAATGGATCAACCTTGAAGATCCAAAGGGCCTGAAACCCTTGTATATGCTTTGTCGGTTTCTCATATTGCATGAATTTTTATTTTTGTTTTTCTTTATGTTTTAATGCATACTAACCTTGCTAATGTGTTTATGAGGTATCAATGTGCATGATAGACTCATCGTGTGAGTCCCATAACGAATGAACCACGAGCTACCATGTTTGAACCGTTTCACATTATCTTTGTCATATCTCTTTCTACGGTGCATTTTATCCCAAACTAAGAGTCCCATTGGAATCGCAAGGCCTGAATTATGGGGGTAGAGTCCCTTAGGATCACTGACAATTGTTGTTTTGCAGGTTGGAGAGAATGAGCTCGCTGGAGAAGACGACTGGAGGTAGGGCTCAGGTGCTTCTCCAGACCAGTAGTTTGGGTTTATTATATTTTTAATTATTTTTATTTATGCTATCGAATGTATAGCCACCCAAGTGGCAAGCAAGCGCACGTTAAGGCATTTGTACAATAAGGTGTGGGTTCGATCCCCGCTTTTGACATTTATTTTCATATTTTCCTAATCCTTGCAGGTTGATTACATATTGATTTATGCGCGTTTTGCTAACACCAACACATGCTTCCCGCAGTGGTGAACCTTGTTGGTGGGAAGGCTAAGAGCGTGGGTTCAACACCCACCCCTGGCAGTTTGTTTTGATTTTTCTTCTAACTTGGTCTTTTCCTTATTTTTTCCCTTTAACCCTATTTTCACTTAACCATAAAAAACAAAACCTTTTTTTCACAAACCCTAAAAATAATTAGGTTTTAGGTATTTATTAATATTTTTAATTTCATCAAGTAAAATTTTTTTAATCAAAATTAATTAGACTTAATAGGTTTTAATTAATCATCATAAATCATTATTTTCATAAAAAATCACCAAAATATTTTCCTTTTCTATTTTTATCTTACTTTTATATTTCTTAGATCGACTGTATAAGCTTCGCGAATGTAATAGCCTAGATTTTATTTTTCGCTCTTTTTTTTCATTATGTAACTGTTTATGGGATGTAATAGTCTAGGTCTAAATTTCAGCATTTTATTTTCTCGTATCATTCTTATGTATCTGTCCCAAAGCGTTGTAATAGTTTAGGGTTTATGTTTTTGCCTTTACTTTCCTTACTTTATTATATTTTATGCTACTACTTAGTAATTAAGGTTTGTATGGAAAGATAGAAAACAAACGATAGAAAACCCTAAATCTCAAGATAAATAAATGAAATGAACACTTACACACTTGCACCTCTAGGGTAGCCTCTCTTGTTGCCTTTCGATTAAACAGTCATGTCCCTCGAAAGTGGGGATGCCTTAGCAAAGTCCCTCGAATCAAAGATCATAGTCCCCCGGTAACCCTTCGATGTTGCCTTTCGATAAATGATCTAGTCCCTTACGAAATTGCTAAAGCGTCCTTACGAGTTGCCTTCAATGACTATATGATGACCCTACACCTGTCCCTTCACATCTGATGATAAGGCTTCCTACTAACTAATGATACGGATAACACTATCTAAAGGAGGAGGAAAAGTACAAGAATAACCTTGAGTGGGTAGAACTTTTAATCGCTTGCTCACAAAAACGAAACATTTTACACAAACACTTTAAAAGATATTTTGAAAACACTTTGTACGCATTCTTGAGGATCGATACAAGAATAGTTACAATGTTCAAACTTCAAAATATTTTTCAAACACACACAAAAAAGAAAATCTTCAAAGTGACCTCAGCGATTAAGAGCCCGTAGATAACTACAGATGAAAAGGGTGCTAACACACCTTCCCTTTTCATAACCTACCCCCCCCGAACTCAAAATCTTCAAGGTCTTTCCTTTTATTTTCACCTTTTCCTTATTGGATAAAAGAAAAGTCGGTGGCGACTCTAGCTGTCTGTAACATTTATGATAAAATGCAAAAACAAGTCAGTTCTCGCACCGTATTACACAAAGCTTCTCAACAACAAGTTTAATTTGCTTTTTGTCATGTATATCATTCATTTCAAGTGCTCAAAGTAATCACATATGATCAACGATGTTTAAATGATTCACTTAGTCCAAAATTCATGAAGTTAATTAGAGGATTGATAGAATCAAAGCCTCCTTACAGTGAACTTCAAAGTTTTTGGATCCAGAGTTTCAAATTAAAAATACTTGGGCTTGCAAACATAGGTTTGGGCCACGACTGATCATTTTTTCAATCGGGACACACTTAGCACTATGTTAAGTAATTGTAAGTGGACTTATGTATAAGCCACACCTATTTTGAAGTCGGTCAATAACAATCTATGTACCAACCATTTTAGAGAAATGGATATAGAGATCATTCTCCAAAAACATGTAGCACAAGTAAAAAACAAGAAACGGATAAGATGGAGAGGGGGCGATAATAGTAGAACCAATGTATCAGATGAAATTAGGGTTTCAAATATCATCAACATCATTCACCAATTTTGGTGGATTTGGTTTTGCAACCTATCAACACCCAAGATCCAATTAGGTTGAGGAACTTGTCCCCATATGATACCCAAGTGTCTCCAAATCAGGACCAATCAAAAAATAATAAAATATATTTAAAATAAAACAAAATTTAGATGATTTAAAAAAGGAAATAATTGGTAAAATAAACAACATATATTAAAACACAAAATAAAAATAATAAAAAAATATCAGAGGTCAAACATGAGTCAACAAGTGTTGACACAAACTTTTAGAATTTTTTAAAGTCAGAAACTATGTTTTTAAAATATAAAGAAATAAGAAAAATAAACCAAAATTTGTGAAAAATAGTAAAATCAAAAATAAAAATAAAATGAGGTCACAACTATTTTCCAAGAGGTCATTGGATCCTTCCGTAATTTTTTCCGAATTTTAAAATCAAGAAAAATATTTTTAAAGAATTAAAAAAAGACAAATAAAATGAAAAATCATGAAAAAAATAACAAATCCCAAAATAAAATTGTGAAAAAATAAAAATTAGAAAGAGATAAATCAAATGTATTTTTGGTAATTTTTTCACAATTTTAGAAGTTGAAATGATTTTTTTATGAATTTTTGAAGTTTAAAACAATTAAAACAAAAATCAGAAAATAAAATAAAACCAAAATAATGTGGTGCATTGGATTCAACTCACTTATCCACCGTGTCAGATCCAAAGGTACTGAAGCTAGGATATATGGTGATCATCACTGAAATGCGCACAGGCAACACAAAAAGCTCCAACCAATCAGATTAAAACAAATGGCTTAAGGTCATTGGTTGAAGAGCGACATGTAGGTTGACTTCAACCTCCAACCATCTGCAAATAGGGCAAGGAAGAGATTCTTCAAACAGAAAGGTTAGGATCTCAAAGTGGTATCATTGGATTCGTCTCATCCAGAAGATCCTAACCTCACCCTCGCGAAAAATTTATTTAAATCATAGCTCAGTCGATTTGGAAAAAACCAGAAGAAAAAGAGAAAACGAGTTTTGAAATTAAATTCTCAATTCTTGATGAGAACTTAAACTAAAAGAAGTATGAGAATCGGAAGAAGAAGGACAGGAACTTAGTAACTTGTTTGAAGCAAAATGATACAGAATTCTACTTGAACCAAGTAAGAGAAAATTTTTCTTAAATTGGATTTGGATAGCTAGATTCAATGGATGATTTGTCTTGTTTTTGATGTGGTTAGCTTCATAGAAGTTCAATGAAGGTTAAGAGCTCAAGAATTTAGAACTGGAAGTGCTTTAAGATCGAATTCGAAGTTGCAAAATTGAGATGTGTGGAGGAAGTTTGACAAAGGTTTTCTAGCTCTCTAAAGCTTGTGGAAATGAGTAGGATGTGTCCCTTATTTATAGTTAGGCATGATGGAAAAAAAAGTGAGAGACATGATCAAGTATTAATAGAATTTGTGTGCACCTGCATCATGAGCAAAGTGTGACTTTTAATCCATCAAAACTCACTCAATTCTTTCGTTTTGATGCTTAAACAAGTCTATGCAAGTTTGTTGAACATGTTTAAGTGAAAAACACGCACAAAATTGGTGATTTAGAATGCACATTATGAAAATCAAATTCTGACTTCAAACAAAAATTCAGTTTCATGGAAGCAACTTCAAGAACATGGGGCACACAATGTATGAGGCTTTATGATCTCATTCTTTATGCAATGGAAAGATCTCACAACAAATTTCATAATGTTCCAAGAAAGATAGCATTTGTATGCTTGAGAAAAAATTTATTCAAGTGTGAAATCAGGAAAAACACACGGGTATTTGTACTTAGAAATATTTCTATGTATCGAACTTCAAAATGACCTATAATGTTCTTCAAAATTACATGTCCTTCCATTCACAACTAGCTCTTTATCCTAGAAGATGAAATAAAGTATACCTCTTGAATTGAATTATGGAATTTAGGTCACTCAAAAATCATAAAAATTGAAAGTTATAGTCTTTGGAAGATGATGAACAAATTTGGGGAAATTCACAACAGGCCTATAATCTTTTCAATACTTAAACAACTTTCCAAGTATTTTCAAGTCTTGCATATTGCATCAAAGTTGTAATAAACATCCCAAATATTATTGTAGAAAAATAATGAGATCAAGGAGATAAAAATTGACCAAGTTATGATCCTTTGAAGCCATGCCCTAAAATTCAAAGGCTTTTCAAAGGGACTTGTAATCTTCTTCAAACTTAAATGGCCATCAATTCCAAATTAGACTTTAATCCTTGAGATAACTTGTTAAGGACTCTTCAAAGAGAATCATGGATTTGGAATCAATCAAAAATCTCAAAAAAATGAGCAAGATATGTAAAGAGAAGTTGGAACCACTTTCAAATTTTGATGATTTTACTTGCACAAATGGATCTTGTCATGTAAATAGAAGTTGTTGTAGATGATGATAATAACCCATAGAAAAAAGAACCAACTCAAAATATTGAAAATTGAGAGAGTTATGCACTTGTGATCACTGAATCAAGTACTTGCCTAATTAAGTCAAACTTGTTGAACCAACCTTGAATCTTTTGAAATTTATATGAAAAATAGAGAATGATGAATCACATTAGCCCTTGAAACGATGTTTTCTTGAAGCACACTCAAATATGGAGCTTAAATCTCAATGAAACTTGTTGAAGAAGGCGTGTAAATAAATACATGAACAAATGAATCTTCTTGATGAATACCACCACCTACCTTGAGGAAAACTTGACCTAAATAAGGTGAGAGAGTTGTTTGAACAAAAAAAATTGATATCATAGACATAGACTTTAAGCTCTTGCAATAAATCGAAGAACCATTTGACTGAGGACCATCCCCCAAACCCTAGGTTAGATGGTGAGATGGATGAAATTGTGTCATCACCTACAGTATGAACATTCAAAGAAACATATATACATATTTGGATGTTAGTTAAAATAACACATGTTCAAGATACACAATTTAAGGTTCTTGGTGATCCCTCAAGAGCAAACTTAAAGATAGGGTGAAGTAGAAAGGGAGAACCAACCCTAATGTGTAATCTTGATGTATTGATAATATGAGATGATGAGAGATCTTAGGGGAAAAATTGGTGTTTAAAAATATGGAAAAGGTACATTGAAACACAATGACCACTATTCTCCCTAACAACTTTAAACTCCTCTACATAGGCTTCAGTTGAAGTTTGATGAGAATCCAACAAGATTGTTGCTTCAATGATCAAGTCTTGTTCGACGCAGTTACTTGCAAAGAAATCCCTAACTTTTTCCTAGGTTGTCCGTTGCGGGGTTTCAATCTATCGGAAAAATTTTATTCTGTTTATGTCTCTAACTTTTTCCTAAGCCGCCCTTTCGCGTTTTAAGCCTACTGAGACGCTCATTTTTTCCTAAGTTGCCCTTTCTGTTTTTCAACTTAGCGAGCTTTTCTTTTATTTCTTTAGGCAGAGTATTTCTTGACTACATCAACTTTCACTAAACGTGGGAACTCCTCGCCATCCAAATTTTCAAGAATCAATGCACTACAAAAGAAGACTTTCTTGACAATATATGGGCCTTCGTAATTGGGAGTTCACTTGCCCCTATAATTAGTGTTAAAAGACATGATCTTCCTGAGCACGAGGTCTCCTTCTCCGAATTCACGAGGCTTGACCTTCTTATCAAAATCTTTCTTCATTATTTTCTGGTGTAACTGACCATGACACAAGGCCATCATTCTCTTTTCTTCAATCAAATTCAATTGGTTCAACCTGTTATGAACCCACTCAGCCTCTAATAACTTGGTTTTCATTATCACATGCAAAGAGGGAATTTCAACATCGGCCGGGAGCACTGTTTCCATGCCATAAACAAGAGAAAAAGAGGTTTCCCTTGTTGAAGTGCAGACAGATGTACGATACCCATGCAAGGCAAAAGGAAGCATATCATGCCATTCCTTATAGGTAAAAACCATTTTCTGGATAATCTTCTTTATATTCTTATTAGCAGCCCAACAACCCCATTCATCTTAGGCATGTAAGGAGATGAATTATGGTGGACAATCTTGAATTCTTCATAAAGTTTCATCATCATTTTATTATTTAAATTCGAGCCTTTGGAAATGATAATCCTATTTGTCACACTATACCAAGAGAGAATGTTGTTCTTGATAAACCGCACCACCACCTGCTTGGTGACATTAGCATAACAGGCTGCTTCCACACATCTGGTGAAGTAATCAATTGCCACTAAAATGAAGCGATGTCCATTTGAGGACTTGGGTTCAATCATTCTTATCATATCAATACCCCACATAGAGAAAGGACACGATGAAGAAATAGCATTGAAGAGAGTTGGAGGCACATGAACCTTGTCAGCATAATCTGACATTTATGGAACTTCTTTGCAAATTTGTAACAGTCATATTCCATTGTCATCCAATAGTAACCTGCCCTAAGAATCTTCTTTGCCATCGAATGTCCATTGGCATGGGTACCAACGGATGCTTCATGAATAACATGCATTAACATGTCTGCTTCGTGTCTATCCAAGCATCTGAGAAAGACAACGTCGTAATTTCTTTTTTATAACACATCTTCATTGAGGAAAAAGCTACCTGTCAACCTTGTCAATGTTTTCCTATCTTTGTTGGATGTACCAACCGGGTATTCTTGAGCCTGGAGGAAGTGCTTGATATCATAATACTAAGGCTTATCATCTGATGTCACCTCTATAGCAAACATATGAGCTGGTTTATAAAGACGTCAAATCGTAATCCGAGGCACATTGTTCCAAGCATCACTTGGTACATAGAATCCAAAGTGACTAAAGCATTTGCCATCTGATTCTCATCTCGGTAAATATGATGGAATTCAACTTTATTGAAGAAAGGTAATAATCTTCTTGCATAATCTTTGTACAGAGTCAAGCCAGAATAATGAGTCTCTCATTCTCCTTTATTATGATTTATTACCAAAGCTGAATCACCATATACATCAAGAATTTTGATTCTGAGATCCATAGCCTATTCAAGACCCATTTTACAAGCTTCGTATTCTGCCATGTTATTGGTACAATAAAACGTCAACTTTGTAGTAAAAGAGATATGAGATCCATGGGGAGTAATAATCACATTACCAATTCCTTTTCCATAAGCATTTACTGCTCCATCAAACACCATAACCCACTGGGATTCAGGATCAGTATCGTCCTCAGTCAAAGGCTCATCATAATCTTTAACTTTTAAATACATCACATCCTTATCGGGGAAATCATACTTAACATACTGATAATCATCAACCGGTTGGTGAGCAAGGTACTCCACCAACACACTGCCTTTAATAGCCTTTTGAGTATGATATTCAATATCATATTCAGACAACATCATCTGCCAACGGGAAATTCTTCCGGTAAGATTAGGCTTTTCAAAATTATACTTAATTGGATCCATTTTGGATATCAACCAAGTAGTATGATTCATCATATATTCCCGTAGACGTTTTGCAGCCCAAACCAAGGCACAACATGACTTTTCAAGCATAGAATACCATGACTCATAGTCAGTAAACTTGTTGCTCAGATAATAAATGGCATATTCTTTTCTTCCTGTTTCATCTTGATGTCCTAAAATACAACCCATAGAATTATCCAACACAGTCGAATACATAATCAATGGTCTTCCTTCAACAGGAGGGAGCAAGATAGGGGGTTCAAGCAGATATTCTTTAATGCTTTCAAATTCCCTTTAGCAGTCATCTGTCCATACACAAACTTGATCTTTCTTCAGAAGCTTGAAGATTGGTTCACATGTTGTAGTCATGTGAGAAATAAACTTGGAGATGTAATTTATACGCCCAAGGAATCCTCTGGCTTGTTTTTCAGTTCTTGGTGCGGGAATTTCTTGAATTTCCCTAACTTTATTAGGATCAACTTCAATTCCTTTTTGGCTGACAATAAAACCCAACAATTTTCTTGAACGAACACCAAAAGTAAACTTATTCGGATTCAAGCGGAGACGATACTTCGTTAAATGTTGAAATAACTTCAACAAGTCTTTCAAATGTCTTTCCTCTGTTTGATATTTGGCGATCATATCATTAACATATACTTTAATTTCCTTATGCATCAGATCATGGAATATGGTTGTCATGGTCCTCTGGTTCGTTGCACCAGTGTTCTTCAACCCAAAGGGAATCACTATGTAAAAAAATGTTCCCCAGGGCGTGATAAACATTGCTTTTTACATGTCTTCGGGAGCAATCTTAATTTGATTGTATGCATAAAATCCGTCCATGAATGTGAATACTTTGGATTTTACTGTACTATCTACTAACATATCAATATGTGGTAATGGGAAATCATCTTTTGGACACACTTTATTCAGATCTCTATAATCAACGCACTTGCAGACTTTTCTGTCTTTCTTAGGTATTAGAACAATATTGGAACAATATTGGAAATCCATTGAGGATATACTGACATCAGAAGAAAATCGAAATCAATTTGTTTCAAGAACTCCTCTTTAATTTTTACTGCCATGTCGGGATGAGTTCCTTGCAACTTCTTCTTGATAGGCATACATTCTGGCTTCAACGGTAAATTATGCTCCACAATATTGATGTCTAACGCAGGAATATCTTGATAAGACCAAGAAAATATATCCACATACTCTTTCAACAGCTCAGTCAACTTGGTCTTTACATCCGCATGAAGCAGTACTCCAATCTTGATTTCTTTCAAATCTTCCTCTGAACCCAAGTTTATCATTTCCAACGGCTCTTTATACATCTGAATGGTATTTTCCTCACGCTCAAGAAACCGAGAAACATGACTTTCAATGTTGAGAGAGGGTGTATGGTGTAATACAGTGGGAGAACTAACTTGGTTTTGCATTTTATCGCAAATTTTATGGGTAGCAAGAGTCGCCACCGACTTTTCTTTTATCTAATAAGGAAAGGGTGAAAATAACAGGAAAGACCTTTTAAGATTTTGAGTTTAAGGGGTATATTATGAAAAGGGAAGGTGTTAGCACCCTTTTCATCCATAGTTATCTACGGGCTCTTAATCGCTAGCTCACTTTTTGAAAATTTCTTTGTGTTGTGTGTTTGAAAAAATATTTTGAAAAGTTCCCAATGTAAGGTGAAACTTTGTAATGATTCTCGTATTTGTCCTCAAGAATACGCACAAAGTGTTTTGAAAATATTTTGAAATTGCCAATGTAAGGCTGACTTAGTAATGATTCTTGTATCAGTCCTCAAGAATACGTACAAAGTGTATTTGAAAATATTTGTTGGAAAAGTAGTGTGAAAAATATATTTTTGGTGAGAAAGAAATTAGGAGTTTCTTACCCACTAAAGTCTTTCTTACTCTTTTCATTCTCCTTTAGAGATAGTGCTATCCATACCATTAGTTGGTAGGTAGCCCTATCTATTGGATGTGAAGGGACAAGCGAGGGTCATCCTACAATCATCGAAGGTAACTCATAAGGACGCTTTAGCAATTTTTGTAAGGGACTAGATCATTTACCGAAAGACAACGCCAAAGGGTCAACGAGGGACGATGATCTTTAAATCGAGGAACTTTGCTAAAACATCCCCACGTTCGAGGGACATGACTGTTTTCTAAAGGCAACAAGGGAGGTTACCCTAGAGGTGCGAGTGGGCGAGTGTGTTATGTTGAGTTATTTTATCTTTGAAATTAGGGTTTTCTATCGTTCAGTTTTAATCTTTTCATACAAAACCCTAAATTACTTACATCAATATAGTAAAATAATAGAAAGCGGTAAAGTGCAGAAAATAAAGGCAGAAACGTAAACCCTAAACTATAACATCGCTTCGGGGAAGTTACATAATAGTAAGCGGAAAGAAAATCCTAAGATATTATATACCGGAAAAAAGTTACATAATAGTGAAAAAAAGGAAGAGGACGAATAAAAATTACATTTGGAAACCTATACAATCGATCTAAAAATGTAAAATAAAAATAGAATCGATAGAAAAAGAAATGTTTTTTTATGCTTTTTATGGAAAAAGGTTTTTGAATGATGATTTAAAATAAATCTAAAAAATTAATTAATTTTAATTAAAAAAAGGTTAATTAATGAAATTAATTAAAAAAAAGTTTAATGATAGAAAACCTAAAAATACTAATTAATTTTAAGGTTTATAAAAGAAAAGTTTGTATGGTTTATGGTTAAATGAATTTAGGGTTTTTAAGGAGAAAGAGAAACAATGTTAGAAAATAGGAAAAAAACCACAATGTCATGGGTGGGTGTTGAACCCACGCCCTCAACTCTTTTACCCAGCATGCTCACCACTGCGCCAAGCACGTGGCTGTGTTAGGGAATGGAATTAGTGCGCTATATGTTACACCTACATGAAAATATGAAGAAAAAAAGTGGGAAAAATCCCAAAACACCAAAAGGCATGGATCGAACCCACGCCCTGGCATAATAAGGCTTTATCCCACGTGTTTCAACCACTAGGATGGTGATATATCCATTATCATCAGCGAAACAAAATAAATAAATAATAAAACTGCATGACTGAACCGGAGAAGCGCCAGAGCCCTACCTCCGGTCTTCTTCTCAGGTGGCTCTTTTTCTCATTCCTGCAAAATAGACATGGTTAATGATCCAAGGATACCCTTCCCCCCTAAATCAAGCCCTACGAGTTCAATGGGGGTGTTATTTTTGGCTAAAACGTGTTGTTTGTGAGGTATAACACAAATATCATGGATCAGACCAAGCATGGCAGTTCATGATTTAGGTAGCATGAGACTCACGCGATGATCTTAGCCTGCATAAATACATCTCAAAAGCATAATAATACGGTTAGCTTCGACCAAAACATAAAGAAAACAGAAATACGAATTTATGAAATGATGGAAAAACCAATGATGTGCACAATGTGTTTCGAGCCATTTGGATCATCAAGGATGATTCATTCTCACCCTACTGTGCTTCAGGAAGTGAATGAAAGGGCTAGTTTTCCTCGAGAATGGCTGCAATTAGGGTTCTAAGATTTCCCATAGTTTTGATTTTTTGAGATTTTTTGGGATGGCTTCTTGCAAAGGTTTTTCGTGTCCTCTTGTCAGAAATAGTGGGGCTATAAATAAGGGTGAATTAGGTCAAATCATTTGGGCTTGTACCTATGTAAGAAGAACCTTGACTTTTATCTTATTTAATTTGAATTTAAAATAAATAAAATCAAAAAATAAATAAAATAAAAACCCAAGGGGTGTATGAGTGAGCTCTGAGGTTCATTATGGAGTGTATCACACACATGGACTTTGAATCACAAGCCCAATAGCCCAAAATTCCAAGTTTGATCACTTTTGGTTTCATGCATTTGCTCAAAATTTCCCAACTTACACTAGTCATAACTCTCTCAATTTCCATTATTTGAGGGTGATCTTTGACTTTTTGGAAAGCCAAAGATGTCCTATACAATATCTATTTTTACCATTTTTTCATTTGAAGAGTTTATCTTGATGTAAGTTGCCTTGACAAAAAGTGTCTTTTTGTTGACTTTTGAAATGACATATAATGTATTGGCCCATATCTCTCAAATGAAGCATTTTGTGGGTTTGAGCTTAGAGAGACAAAGTTGTAAAGAATAGAATTACCTTAAAATGGGCTTTGGTTGAGTAAAATCTAATGAAGCATGTTAAAGTTACGCTTGGTCAAAGTTCAGTTGAATTCTTCTTAAGAAAACCCTAATTTGGCAACTTTTGACTTTTGATGATTTGAGAGTTTTCTTGATGAATCATGATCAACCCTTGATCATATGATGAATATGACTTTAAAACCTTGATGTTGACCAAAAATCTTGAGGTTTGACTATATGTTGACCATAATTGACTTTTTATCCAATATAGTTGATTTTCAGTCATCTGATCAATTGATTGAGAAAACTTGTGATGCAAGGCACGGAACTTAGTATGAGCATTCTTGGAGACATATAAAAAACCATGAAATCCACTTGAGTCATTAAAAGTCCAATCTTCTTTTATAAAAGTGAAACCCTAGTTTTAGGCCAATTGCTTAGGAGGAGAATTTGTCTGATCAATTCTTGAGCAACCTTGAGCAAATGAAAACCCTTGAAGCATGAGAATATATCTTGAAGAAAAATGGGAGGGAAAATTTTGGGGTACATCACAGGGTCATTGTATTCATCAGGTTTTTTGATTAATCTACACATATTATTATGATTGATTTTAGAAACTGACAAATGTAACAAGTGATTATGCAGATTCAATTGCAGTTATTATTTATTCTGAAAGTTTTTTTCTGATTACAAGTTTCCAAGAAATTAAAAAAAAAACACGGTTGGAAATCAAAAATAAATTTTATTAATGATTTGAAAATCCAAAACAAAAGACGCGCCCATACAACATCGCTTTCACCTTGGGCAGAGTGAAAATATTTTTTAAAAGACAAGCAAAAACAAATTAATTTGAAATATGCATGAAATTAGGAACATCAATAGTGATCCAATTTTGGACCTTGACTCCATGCGCCAAAAAGTTTGGCATCTATATTTCTGGCTCATCCTCAAGGATAGCATTGGCCTCTGGAGTTAATGGATGGAGATATCCTGCACTGCGGAAGATATCTTGATATTTGATGAAGGCATACTTCGGCTTCATAATTTCATTCTTCAGGGAGAAACACAAACCATTCCTATTATTGTTCACAGTTGGATCAATAAGTTGTCCCCATACATTGCTAGGGCCTTTCTGTACTACCTGTTGCGCATCTCTAAATGAAGTGATGGAATCTTCATTCTTTCTTATATTATCAATTGACAAAGCTCTGAACTAGGTCCCAACAGAGGCTTCATCAGCTTTTATAATGCTAAAAGAAGACAAATGAGATACCAATAGAGCTTGCTCACCATTCACAATAACTACCTTCCCTTCATGGACAAATTTCAGCTTCTGATGAAGAGTTAACTTAATGGCTCCTGCTTCATGGATCCATGGTCTTCCCAATAAACAACTATAATCTGGGACAATATCCATCACATGAAAGGTAATCTGGAACATGTGTGTACCTATGTGAATGGGTAAGTCCACTTCTCCAATGATATATTTTCTCGAACCATCAAAAGCTTTTACTATAATGCCACTTGGACGCATATAGGAATTCCTTGATACTTAATTTTCATGAGAGTGCTCCTCAGTATGACATTCAAAGCAAATCTATTGTCTATCAGCACATTGGACAAGGATTCATCCTTACAATTCATATATATGTATAGACACATTATGGTTTTGTCCTTCATCGGGTAATTCCTCATCACAAAAGCTCAGATTATTACAAGACGTAATATTACCCACAACATTGTTAAACTGATCAAGAAATACATCTCTTTCAACAAAAGTTGGATCCAACACTCTCATCAGAGATTCACGATGAGAAGAGGAGTTCATCAACAAAGATAAAATGGAGATCTTAGATGGAGTTTGCAACAATTGGTCCACAATCTTGTAATCACTCATCTTAATGATCTTTAACAGATCATTAACATCTTTTTCCATGGTGGGAAAACTGGATTCTCCTACCACCTTTCTAGGCTCAGCATAGGTCTCAACAATTCTTTTGCCAAGATCAACATCTCCTCGAAAGGTAGGAGCAAAGACACAACCACTATGGGCCACTCAACTAGCCTCAGCTATATTCTCAACATGGTTCAAAGTTTGGATTGGAATTTCTACACTGTCTTCTAGGATAGTTGCAATGTATTTATAGGGTATAGCTTTTCCTGAATAGTAGGGAACAACACCAAGAAAATAAATAATCATAGGAGCTACAACAGGTCTATTATGATATGAAATCTCTACAGGAGAGGGAACATCAAAATATGGTACAATGACATTCATTCATGCCTCTTCAGCATATCCAGGAATCACTTAATCATTATCAGAAAATATATCTTCATCATAAGGAAAGAATTCATCGGCAAAAACATACTCATCATCAGACATGGCCTCAACAGAGTAATATTAAATCATATTAACTCCATTATAATCATATATGTTTCTTGTGACTCTGATAGTAACTTTATCTAACAACAATTGAACACCTCTTCTTACAAAAAAACAACCACAGGAATCCCTACAGCAGATCTGACATGACCCGTAATGATATACCTCCTGGCCATCCATGTAACAAAATGTGGCATGCAGTTATACCAGATCATCATCCATATAGTTCACATCAAAAATACGGAATTCACCAAGGCAACCATAAACCATATTCACTTCTTCCTCATATTCAGTCTTGGGTCTGATTATGTTGATAAGGCCTTCATCCATCATCACTTGGAGATCATCTCTCACTTTATCACACTCACATATATCTTCCTTGCAAACACATCAAGTTGCACGATCATGTGTATAATAGCTAAATTCGCAAAGATCAGCAGGCATCTTTACCAAATCACCTCTTACCAAATTTATGTAAAAAATTATGAATTCTCCTGGACCACCAGAAACCATATTCACAATACCTCCACCTCCATGCTTGGGAAGTGGATTAGCTTGTATATTGAGACTGACATCTTTAAAAGATAATATACCAGACCATACCATCTTCTGCACTTCAACCTTCAATGGATAACAGTTTTCAATATTATGCCCAGGGGTTCCTTGATGAAAAGCACAAGTCTAATCAAATTTATAATACCATGGCAATGTTGGAGGTACAGTAGGGGAGACCTAATATGCACCACGTCCTTCTGGATCAAAGTCGATAATAATTCTGCATAACTCACTGGAATAGGATCAAAAGCTTCTCTTTTCTGACCTTGCCCTTGATTACCTTGATAAGGTGTCTTCTGATATGCAACAGCAATCAAAGCTACATTGAAAACTAGAGTTACTAAAGCAACCTGTTGTTGATGCTGATGACGTCTCCTTGGAGGTTTAATCCTGCTTTCTTGAACAACAACATTTGTTTCTCCTTCTTTCTATAAAACACATATGATGGATTCTTTGTACTACTAGAACCTTCATCTTTCGACAATAGTCCTTCCCTGATGGCTTCCTCTAAATGGACACCCATACTTACCATCTCAGTGAAATCACTTGGTGCACTTGAAACCATTCTTTCATACTAAAATGAACCAAGGGTTTTAAGAAAGACCTTAGCCATTTCTTTCTCTCCCATCGGAGGCACCACTTGGGCATCAACCTCACACCAACATTGTGCATACTCTTTAAATGATTCCTTATCTTTCTGAGTCATTATGCTCAACTAGTCAAGGTCAGGTGCCATAAACATGTTGTACTTATACTGCTTCACAAAATCTTCACTGAAGTCATTGATTTTATGGATGTTGCTACTGTCCAATCCCATATATCAGTTCAAGGCAGCACCAACCAAACTATCCTGGAAGAAACAAATAAGCAAGTGTTGATCATCAGTATGAATGGAAATCTTTCTGATATACATCACCAGGTGGTCACAGGGGAAAGAGTTGTCCTTGTATTTCTCTAATTCTGGTACTTTGAGCTTTGCTGGCACTTTCATATTAGGGACTAAGCAGAGTTCGCTGACATCTGTCAGAATAACTCTTTCCCTCGGAGGGCCTTCACTTTTTTATGCATTTCATTGAATTGATCTTGAGAGTCATCCATTCTGTCATAGAAGTCGAAAATTTCACTTGGTGGAGGAATAACATTATAAACCTCGTTAATAATAGGAACAAGATTTACCACAGGAGGAAGAGCTTGATGAATCTCATTATTAGAAACAAGAGTAGCGTGCACCACAGGAGGTGTAGCATGATGAATTTCATTATTAAAAACTGGAGTAGCATGCACCACAAGAGGGGAAGAAACCACAATTGGTTGAACAGGCTAAGAAACTTGAACAATAAGGTTGTTACCTTCTGGAATGTAACCTTCAGGCATTCCCCATAGACAACTGGGAGGAATACGATACAGAGCATAGGTAATAGCTGAAGTAGCAGAGACGGGAATTGACAACACTTTAGAAATGACAAATGTCTGTTGTGGTTGAGTATCATGAGGAGATGGAGGTGGTGGTGGGTGGTTCTAAGAATCCACCAACGACTCTACCAAAGAAGTAAGATTAGCCATTTCGGCTATCAAAGCAGTAACTTCTTCGTGCAGTTTGCGATTCTCTTGTTCAAGGTTTTCCATCTTCCTTCTAGAATTAGCCAGAGTTTTGTACTGGTGAGACAGCTTGGTTGAACGAAGCAAAGAAACAAATAAGACACTTGGAAGAAACAGGAATGTGAAAAGGTGTGTGAAATGATGCGTGATATGTAATTCACATGATTTATTTTGATTATTCTAGTTTTTCAATGAACTTAAGGAACACTTGCAAATATCAAAAAAGCAACACATTTTTAGCAAACTGAATAATCTTGTTATATTAAATACTTTGGAAGGGATTACAACTTTTCGTACAACTTTCAAAAATCCTGAATACAAAGGAAATAAAGTTAGAATCTAAAAAGTTTAAGAATCTAAGAATGATGAAGATCTCTTCACACACTGACGTTTCCCCTTGAGTCTCGCAATCTGAGCCTTGAATAACATGTTCTCTTCTGCATACTTGTCAGTGAATTCATTCCATCACATAGAAGTGGGAGATAAGTGCTCAACGGGACCTGGATGAAATCTTGAGGAAAATAAATCTTCTTGTTTCTCTATCATCTTGATAACATGACTCTCAAGAATCTCAATCAAGTCATCCTTCTCTTTCAGTTCTATTGAGTAGGACACCTCCAAAGTCTGGTACTTGTTCTTCCATGCTTCCTTGTCTTGTTGCATCCTAACCAAGGAAAGATGGAGTTCTTTGACATCATCTAAGAGAGGAAGAGTAGTCATCATAAACATATCAGTTGTAGCTTCTTCGCGAGAATAAGGTATCTTCAATTGAATTGCCCTTGCTTGTACCCACCAAAGATGAGGCTCTAAGGAAACAACTCCTCTTGGTCCTAAATCCTTTCTACCCTTCCTATGAATATGACACCAAGCCTTTTGAATCTCTTCCTTAGATTCCTTTTGATATTCTCCTTCTTTGAGAAAGAAACCACTCAGATGAATGTTATTTGGCTTGTCTCTCATCGGATATCCAAACTGGTGGTGTGCAAGAATAGGATTATACTTAATTCATCCCTTTGTACCGAGAATAGGCACATTAGGAAAAATAACACAACTATCAATAATCTTCACATCATAATAAGCTTGATAATACCAATCAATGTTATAATGGGTGAGAGCCATAATCTTCGGTGTCCAACGTGGTTCCTTCTTGATATCCCAAAAAGCAGCAGACCAAGGCAAGTGAGAAATAAACCACTCGTATAACAAAGGTGTGCAACATATGATCATCCATCCTTGATATAAATTCCAAAGATGGGTGGAATAATAAGTATCTCCTAGTAGCATAGGGAGTGGGTTCCCAATCAGAAAGATCCTAATGGCATTAACTTCTACAAACTTGTCGATGTTAGGAAATAAGAACAAACCATAGGGAAGCAAAGCAAAGATAGCCTCAAAAGCATATGTACTTTTCATCTTAGAGAAGTGACAAGCTTTCTCCAATAGAAACTAAGCAGGTAAACCTCTGATTCCTCCTTTGGTAGTCATGTTAGCCTCAATGTCATACTTTCTTAAATGAGTAATTGCTGCAATCTCATGAGACTTAGGCTCTCCTTCTAAACTGGTGAAAGGAACACGGTCAATAATAGGTAGGCCAAGTAAATAAGAATACTCTTCCAATATAGGCATGAGCTGATAATCGGGGAAATTAAAACACTGGTATAACGTTTCATAGAACTGAACCAACATAGTAAGAATATCCTCCTTCATCTTGAGCTTCATAAGACACACAATAGCTCCATACTTCTTCCAGAAATCGGTAAGACTCTCAATCTCAAAAATTAGACTCTTCTGAAGATGTGAAAAACACAAGAAGGGGGGTTGAATTGTAAAACGTAAATCAAATGCTTGGAAAACACTGTATTTTTATCCTGGTTCGTTTGATCTCAAACTACTCCAGTCCACCCGTCAAGGTGATTTCTCCTCTATCCAACGAGGTCTTAATCCACTATATTAAAAGGATTAAACAACTACTTTAACAACTGTTAAAGACTTCTTGAGTATAACCACAAACCGGTTTACCTCAAGGAAATATCTTACAAAGAATTGAACAAGAGTGTGTTTAACGTTTTCTAATAAAACAGTATACCACAACTGTGATAATTACACAAATTTTAAGCTTAGAATAAAATGACTTGCTAAAGCGTTTCAGTAAGCGTGGTGTTGAAGGCTTGGCAAATTATGAGTGCATGCGTGCGTCTTTTCCAAAGCATACTTGTTTATATAGACAAGGTAGAGATACGTTGACCATAAAGCCATTTCAATGATAATAACGTACTTTCCTTATTGAGAAGATCTTGTCTTGAAGAGAGCCGTTAGCATTTAATTATGTCTTGAATACTTAGTAACGCTTCAGAGTCTTCTTTGCTTATGATAGCGCTTCAGAGTGTTCTTTGCTTTAACTTATGATGACGCTTCTGAGTGCTGATGACTTGGTAAAGATCTTTGATCAGATTCAGAGTGTATATGTTTTATGCGCAGATTCTGGTCATCAAGCTTCAGTGTATGATCTGATAGCTTCAGCGTGTAGCACATGTTACTGATCTTCTGATGCTGATATATTACTGATCTTCTGAATCTGATTCCATCAGAACTTCTGTATATATAAAACATAATTTTAAGAAGCATATTTGTTCTATTTATATATCTTTGAATTTATTTTATTCTTTGTATTTTGTTATCATCAAAACTCTAATTAAGGGTTGTAGAATCAAACTATGTTCTAATAATCTCCCCCTTTTTGATGATGACAAAAACCAGATTTTTCAATTAAAATTAAAGAATAAAAAGTATAGAATTAAGAAGAGAAAACTCCCCCTGAGTTGATTACTTCCCTTTAATTCCATGAGTCTTTGAGCATCAGAACTTTACTGTATCTTTCATCAGAATTTTGTACTTGTTCAAGCTTTTCAGAAGAGAAAAATTTAAATAGATCAGAATGTTTGAGACTTATGTCTCAGTAATCCGTTATTGAAAAATATCATTCTTTCTCCCCCTTTTTGTCAATTATCAAAAAGAACAAATAATCAGAGCTAAAATGCGTTTATATTAAAAACCAGAAGCAATGATAAGTTCAAAACAATGTAAAAATATTACAGATAAACAAGTTATAAAAGCAAGGAAATTCTAAGAGGGAGGAGGAAGACGTGTGAATAGAGCCTCCAACATGCTCTTGATCTGGGTATTGGTTTCCTGTTGCTGGGTTAACATGCTCGTGATTGCATCAATTTTGTTGTCCTGTTGATCCATTCTTTCCTTCATCAGCATATCAAATCTTTTCAGGTCTTCTAGAGTCTTCCTGTCAAGGGAGGAAGCTTGAGGATCTTCAGAAGCAGGATGCTTCTCAGAGCTTTCTGCAATATCCTTTTCTTGACCCAGTGCTTCAGCAGGAATCATCTGCTCTTGAGTATCAGGTTGAACTTTGGATGCTGGACGATGTTCAGACCAGGGAGCATTGTCCATAGGGAGAACTTCTTCCTTAAGCAGCTTGCTCAGAACTGGACCTTCAATTTCTTTCAGCAGATTGCTGAAGTTCTGTTGAGCTTGTCCGTAGCTCTGTTCTTGCAACTTATAAGTTTCATAGCATACCCATCTTCTGAACTTTGTCCAAAGGTAGTCTGATGCAGCAGGGTCAACCAGTTCAAGACTAGCTTGTTTCAGAGAAGGGATCCACTTCTGTACTTCTGTTTCAAATGTCAATAAGCTGGTACCAACATCTGGATGTTTTGGTTTTGGGATAGCTGTTTTCTGGGTTATGGCGGCAAGACGTTCAAAAACTGTTAACTCAATGACAGTCTTGATGTTGTCTTCTAGATTGTTCTTTGGTGAGGGAGTGGGAGAGTCAGGAATTATGATTGGACTTGATGGGGAGTTTGGTGGAGTTGATTCTGGTGAAGAGGGAAGTTGGGGAATATTCACAATGGTACCAAGGGGCATAAAAATGGCCAGAGGTTGTGTGATTCCATGAATGGGAATGGTATCAGAATCAACAGTTTGGTTTGGTTGATCGTTATGAGGTTCTGGTTCATAAGATTCAGATGGTTGAGCCTCAGAAGTTTGTACTTCTGGGTGAGATAGTTCAGGTTGTGGAGAAGGTGGATGAATTTTTGGTTGAAGAGATGGAGGTAGTGGGATTTCTGGTTGAGGAGATGGAGGTAGTTGGATTTCTGGTAGTGGAGAGAGGGAAATTTGTGGTTGTGGTGAGATGGGAATTTCTGGTTGTGTTTCTGTGGTGGTTTCAGGGTTTGGATTTTCTGGCATGGGAGAAGAAGTGTGTTGGTCTATATCAGATAGAACTTTTGCAAGTTCTTGTTGGGTTGCTTCAATATTTGGATTTTGAGGTTGGGAGCGAGATCTTCTAAGAGTTAAGGATTCAGAGGGGTCAAAATCAATGTCAAAGTCATCAAAAGTTTGTGGTGTGGGGTTTTCAGATTGAGTGGGAATTGGTATAGATGTTGATACAGAAATTGAATCTAAAACAGTTATAGAAGAAAGATTACCTCTCTTTTTAGGAGTCTGCTGGGATGATCCTTCTGCTACAACTTTCCTTTTCTTGGTTTTCTTCAGCACAACTTATGGAGCCTTCTACTGCAGATCCTGAATGTTCAAATTTGGTGTTGTGCCATCCGCCTTGCAAGCATCCAGATATCTGACTATTATATCTGGTTTAGAATCAATTTCTGAGAACAGAGGAAAGTTATCCATAGGGACTCTTCTTCTAGAGATTGCTGCAAAAGGAGTGACGTTGGGTTCCTTCTTGATGTTCTCAATCAACTTCATTTTCTTCAGATTCTTTGCATTCAGCTGTTTGCCAACAGTAGCTTCCAGAGGGCTAATTTCCTGAGCCTCTGTAAGATGATCAATCAGCTTATTCTCTGTTAGAATATCTGATATAAGTCTTCCTAGGGGTATCCAATCCCTTTTTGTGCGCTCCTCTTCTCTGGTTTCTTTAACACTGGTTCTTAGATGGTTAAACAACGGATGAGCCAGATTCACCTTAATCTTCTGGGAGATGAAATAGATCAGAAACTGCTGATCAATATTGATGTAATCAGGAGAGCTGGTAGGCTTCCTGTGGTTTATCCAACCCAGAATGATCTTGGCCCAAATTCTGTGATGGTCTTTTAAATCCCTTATCTTGCTGGAGGGAAGCCCAAGAGTGAAGATTTCTCTAGCAATTAGGGCAACATCAGTGCATCTTTCAGCCATGTCAATGCAACGAACACCACCACCACTGTAGCCTATTAGTCTTGCACTAAGATCCTCAGTAATAACTATCTTCTTCCCCATAATGTATGAAGTAACTTGATGGTTGGAGGATGAATCATGAATCCAAAATTCCTTTACCAGAATTGGGAATGTTGGACCCACCAGTCTGTCAAAGTATCTTTCCCAGCCTTGAGCCCTAACCTCTTCATAGAGATTAAACCCATTCTCTTGAAGACTGTTGAGATCCACGATCAATTCTGACAGAACCTCTAGATTTTTGATAGGTGTGAGAAGCGTTCTGTATGGTTCTTCGTATTGTTCAGTGGAATCTGATTTCTGAGAATTGGAAGTTGGAATGCTGGAGGAAGCCATGTTCACACGAAGGTTTTTGTGAAGAAATTGAAAGGGTTTTTTTAGAAAATATGCAAACTGAAAACAATAAGTTTGTAGAGAAGATGAAAGTGAAGGTAAAAGAGTATAAATGGTGAGAAACGTGTTTAAATAGATTTCTAAAAAATTTTGAAAACATAAACGTAAGAGAGAGAATTAAATATAATGATTATTAGCATTTAATGATAGCTGATTTAGGGGGATTCAGAAAGATATTGGAACGGTTACCCATGACATGCGTCTCAATGCATCCAATCAGCGCCTATGCCTTTTCAGAAACGTGAACGCATGTTCAGCCTCAGAAAGTAGCTGATGACTGGATGACACTTGTTTGCTTGAGTGAACTGCACATTTCTATCCTTGAAATGAAGTGCTCAGATCTTCATGGATAGATTCTGATGCAATCTGTACTTTTAAAGATCTGAAGAAAGATTGATCAGTAGTTCACGAAAAATAAACAAAGTTCTGAAGGTTAAGATATGGAATCAAAACAGTTTTATTCTGGGCAGAGCTTCATGCTGAGATGTTTCAGAATGAAGTTGAACCTATCTTCAGAAAGAGGTTTTGTAAAGATATCAACCCATTGATGGTCTGTGTTAATAAATCTTAAATTTAGAATCCCTTTTCTGAATATAGTCCCTAATAAAATGATGTTTTATTTCTATATGCTTAGCCCTAGAATGCAAAATAGGATTCTTACTAAGACAAATAGCAGAAGTATTGTCACAGAGGATAGGGATGTTACTCTCAAATATATAGAAGTCCTCAAGTTGACTTTTCATCCAGAGCATTTGTATGCTGCAACCAGCTGCTGCTATGTATTCAGCTTCAACTATTGATAGAGCTATTGTGGATTGTCTTTTGCTGGACCATGAGATCATATTTTCTCCCAGAAACTGGCAGCTTCCAGAAGTGCTTTTACGTTCTACTCTGTCTCCAGCGAAATCAGCATCACAGTATCCTATCAAACTGTAATCACTTGATTTTTGTGATCGGTGGATCTGGAACTGACTGTTTAACGCTGGTTCGCGAAATGTCGCGGAAGCAAGAGTCGCCACCGTCTTTTATTTTCTCCAAATGGAAAGGACAAAAGCACAGAAAAATTCCTTAAAGAGATTGCTCTCGGTTCGGGAGGTAGATTATAGAAAGGGAAGGTGTTAGCACCCTTTCTATCCATGGTTTTCCATGGGCTCTTAGATACTTGCTCATTGTGTTTTCAAAATTTGTTTGTTTGCTTTTCAACTGTGGGTTTTTAAAAAAGTTTCTTTGAAAATTCCAGTTCGACTCTTGTATCGGTCCTCAAGAGTGTTTGAAAAATTGCTTTCGAAAGCTTTTTGAAAAGGTGTCGGTGTGAAAAGTATTCTTTGAATTTGTTTTGAATTTAGAGCAAGTATCTAGAGTTGTCTACCTACCCTAAGGAATTCGTCTGTGTAAATGTCCTTTAAAGTAGTGTTATCCCACCATTGAGAGGTAGGTAGCACCACCGTTGGAGGTGTTCGGGTCAATTCGGATGTTCGGGACATGGTGATCACCAGAGCAATGGGAAGACACCTTAGAAGCTACCCTCATGCCAGGTTCCCGGATCATGAGGACTTACTAAGACATCCTCTACTCGACGATCACCTTTCGAGGCAAGGCAACAATGAGGCGTACCCTAGGGGTGGTGTGTGATTCGTGTGTCATGTTCAGTTATTTTGTCTTGTTCATGTCAAAGTGATCTATGCGTTTGTTTTTATTTCGTCATTCATTCTTGCATGCATTTATTAATAGTTAAAAATATTGCGAGAAATAAAAGCTCCTAAACTATTACAAAGGCACAGGTCCACATCGCCAAATTAAAATCCAGGACCCGATTTGACAGAAGGTAAAGAAATAAAGTGCGAAAGATAAATATTTACACGGCTTTGGGAGAAGTACATAAAAATTATACGAAAAGAAAATAAATGCGCGAATTGGAATTCAAATTGAGAGCGAGGGCGTTGGACCCTTTTTAAAGGAAATAAATTATTATTAAATTAATGAAATTAAAATGAAAAAAGAAATTATTTTTGAGATTTTGGTATTTATGATTTTTAATGAGAATTAAATGAAATTTAAACCTAATTCTAGCTATTTTTTAATTTATTAAGAAAATATGAAAATTATCTAAAGTTAAACCTAATTAATTAACGCGATTTGATTTATAAAAATAAATAATTAATTATTAGTGAAAAGAAAAGAAAAAGGATAAAAATTGATTTAAACCCTAATTCTACAAATTTTTAATTTATTAAGAAAAACGTTTGAATTAAACCTAATTTTACAAAGCTAAATTAATTAATGATATTTACTTTAAAATATTAAAATAAAATATATTTTTAATTTTGTCTTTTCTGATTTTTGTTATGTTATATTTGATGAAAATAAATTAATTGAAGAATTTAAAGGAAATTAATTGAATCAAAGAAAAATAGAAAATATAAAAGAATAGCAAACCTTGGGGGGTTCTGTCCCTAATTTGGAGGTGTAGCCTTAGCAATTCTGGCCCAATTATGTCAAGCCCTTTTGACTTTTTCAGGGTGCCTGTGACTTCGTTGACTAACGCCTAGGGTGTTCTCCCAATCTGGACCCTTTGATTGATCTTAGCAAGCACGTGGAAGGCCTGGACGTGGAGAGTATGGTGGAACTCTAGAACTTGCACTGCATAGGATGCCATTATGAAAAATATTATGGAATAGAAAGGGGGACCTGGGGCTCGAACCCAGGTCCCGGAGATTACCAATCCACACGCCTGCCATTTGAGCCACCTGAACACTTTGTTTATTACATGACACATAAATATTATAATGGAAAATGGGTTAGTGGCATAAAAAAACAAAAAAAAACGCGCGTTGGATTCAAACCAACCAACCATCGCTTGCCACATACCCTTCTTCTTCGTTGAACCCTGAAAATAAAAGAAGGTTAGCGGGGGTTTTAAACCCCCCCAAAATATGCTTCTTTCCAAAATAGCGATTAGGCCGTCTTGGATCAGAAATTGGGCGCGAGGTGTGTATTAGAACCGTCCAGGCTCCTTGATTTCAACCATGGCATCAAGGTGTCCTAATTTTACAATATGCAAAAACGCCCAATTTCACAGCTTGGTAACCCTAATACTTGCCCATGGTGAAATCACGTATGGTGTATAAAAACTCAATCAAAGCACACAGTTAGCTTCAGAATGATACAATGAATACAAATCCAATATTAAAATTTACAAATAATGCATGAATTATGATTCAAGAATCTGAAAAAAAGCTTGAACCGGTCAAGATCGTTCTACCTATTTCCTGTGTTAGGGACAATGGTTTTGATCAGTATATGTTCCCTGAAGCCTCAGGAAGGCGATGGAATGAGTTTCTTGCCTTGAAAAGCCTTGCAAATGTGTTTTCAGTTCTTGAATTTTTTGACAAAAGTGCAAGTTTGGTTATGCTTTTCTGGCGCAGCTGGGAGGTTATGATCACTAGGGTTTGCATCAGTATTTATGTGTGAATGATTAGGGTAGGTTTTTTTGTCCAAAGAATCAATGAATTGATGGAGAGGATATTTGATTTTCCATTCATATATTTTTCAATCTTTTCATGCAAATTTGCTTCAAATCATGTCCAATTACCAAGATTCTTTCCAAATCTGATCATGCACAAAATATTGAGTGTATCCCATGCATAAAAAGATTTAAAAACTTAGGTTTAGTATTTTCCACCTATTTATTTTAATTAAATGAATTATTAGCATTTAAAAATTCAAATAAATAAATAAAAATGATGAAAAACTTCCCTTTGGGCCAAATGGTCGTGCACATGCCTTGGATAATGATTCTTGGAAGAAAAAGAGGCCCATTAGCATTTTTAAGACATTTGAAGCAATGTTGACTTTTCAAAATATCCAAAACTTTCCCAACTTCCACAAGGCATATCTTGCTCAATTTTTAAGCTTTGCTCATGTTCTTGGACATTTTGAAAAGGTCTTTGAATCCTCTAACCAGTGCATTTGGTCCCATGTCATTTTGATTTACCAATATCAAGTTATGGCCTTTTACTTAAAGTCCCTTTTTGTTGACTTTTGAAAATGACCTATAATGTTGAAATTGATAACTTTTTGTGAGAGCATTTCTTGGACTTGAAGTGTGAAGAGGAGTTGTAGGAAATGTCTTTCTTTTCAAAATGAGCTTTGGATGGAATTTTTCTGATGAACCATGTGGAAGTTATGCCTTGGTCAAGTTACAGTTGACTTTTTCAACTGTCCAAATATGGAAACTTTTGCATCTTGAGACTTTTTGAGCCAAGCTTTGAGAATCATGATCAAGAATTGATCAAATGATGTTTGTGGCTTCAAAATAATATGTTGACCAAAAATTTGGACTTTTGACTGTCAAATGACCATTTTGCCCCTGTAGTTGACTGTAGTGCAATTAGGGTTTTTGATTGTGCAATTTTGTGTTGTAAGTCTTGAAACTTGGTGTGAGGATGCTTGACCATATTTGTAGGCATGTGGGACTTGATTGGACCCTTGGAAACTTCATTTACTTGGCCAGAACCAAAACCCTAGTTTTTGACTATTAGGAGGCCCTTGAACTGTGCAACCCTTGGGGAGATTTTGAAGCTTTGACTTGGCAAATTTTGAAGAATATGGGAGGGCAAATTTTGGGGTACAACAGTTGCCCCTGTTCAATCTTCTTAGACCTGGGGATGCAGATTGGCTGACGTGCCTTTCGTAATCCGAAGGTGGAAGATGATTGAACACTATAGTGCCCAGAAATTTGCGCTCACATAGTAGTGTGATGATGGGAATGGGCTTATAGATGCCATTTGGAGATTAATGGATAGGATGATGGTCTTATAGATGCCATGCTGAGAGATGATGGAAGGTAGATGGGCTTATAGATGCCATGCTAAGAGATGATGGAAGGTGGATGGGCTTATAGATGCCATCTGGATGTTGATCGCGTAAGAGATTCCTTAACGAGAGTTTGCGTACCTGAAAAAGAAAAATGATTACCTGACCCGTTACAGGAGCTGGTCTTCAGATTCTTGGTATAGATGTGTCCTGACTGGTTATAGGAGCTGGATCTGGAGCTTCAAACGGTGATGAATGAACCAGGGATGGTTACTGTCTCAACAGGAACGGTGAGAGAACCTTGGATGATTACTACCTCAACAGGAACGGTGAGAGAACCTTGGATGATTACTACCTCAACAGGAACGGTGAGAGAACCTTGGGCGACTTCAACCTCAACAGTAACGCTGAGAGAATCTTGGGCGACTTCAACCTCAACAGTAATCATTGAGAGAATCTTGGGCGACTTCAACCTCAACAGTAATCATTGAGAGAATCTTAGACGACTTCAACCTCAACAGTAATCATTGAGAGAATCTTGGGCGACTTCAACCTCAACAGTAATCATTGAGAGAATCTTGGGCGACTTCAACCTCAACAGTAATCATTGAGAGAATCTTGGGCGACTTCAACCTCAACAGTAATCATTGAGAGAATCTGGGGATGAGTATCAGAAGGTAGCCATATCCGGGTCACATCTGAACCATCTCTAGAAAGGTGATCTCTGAATAAACAATAGAACAGCTTCCGTGTCCGGAGCATCTCTAAGTTATCTGAGGGGTCTGAAATAAGTGTCAGAACGTCGCCATGCCTGGGTCACATTCGAACCATATCTGGAAGGAAATCTGGAAGAAGTATCAGAACGTCGCCCTATCTGGTTCACATCTGAACTATATCTAGAAGGAAATCTGGAAGAAGTATCAGAAAGTCACCATATCTGGTTCACATCTGAACTATATCTGGAAGGAAATCTGGAAGAAGTATCAGAACGTCGCCATATCTGGTTCACATCTGAACTATATCTAGAAGGAAATCTGGAAGAAGTATCAGAAAGTCGCCATATCTGGTTCACATCTGAACTATATCTAGAAGGAAATCTGGAAGAAGTATCAGAAAGTCGCCATATCTAGTTCTCATCTGAACTATATCTAGAAGGAAATCTGGAAGAAGTATCAGAACGTCGCCATATCTGGTTCACATCTGAACTATATCTAGAAGGAAATCTGGAAGAAGTATCAGAAAGTCGCCATATCTGGTTCACATCTGAACTATATCTAGAAGGAAATCTGGAAGAAGTATCAGAACGTCGCCATATCTGGTTCACATCTGAACTATATCTAGAAGGAAATCTGGAAGAAGTATCAGAACGTCGCCATATCTGGTTCACATCTGAACTATATCTAGAGGGAGTCGCGATAGTTGATAGTAATCATCTTTGTATTGACCTTTCCTGAAAAGATAAAGCATCAGCTGTATGCAAGATCATGATGCATGAACTGCATGATTTCAGGATGTCCTCAAAATTGATGAGATTCGTGTAGTATGATGCATATGCATGCTATAATGTATGAAGATGTAATGTTTATGAATGTATTTTTGTATAAGAAAATAAATCCTTGACGGGTTCCAGGAAGTTAACTCCTGGGCTGGTGTTGAAGAGAGAGATTTTCGCTCTGCAAGAATGAACCGGTAGGAGAAGATGACTCCGTTGGGGAATAAACTTGGCGAATGGATTACTCTGCGGGGAGAAAAGTACTCTAACGATCTTGCTGGGGAGCAATACTCTGTGGGGAGAGAGATACTTTGCTGAGTTGTTGATAATAACTTCACTAGGGATACCATTGTTGTGTTGGAAGTGTTGATAAACTTCGCTGGGGATAAGAAGACTTCGTCGAGGACGATCTTTCCGTGGCTTTTGGCTGAGGATAACCCAGTTATATCCTGGTAGGGAAATAACTCTTTGAATAAAGACGGGAGACGCGTTCTTGCTCTGCGGGGATAAGCTTCCAGAATCTACTAGGGATAAGCTTACTGCTTGGGAGATGATTCCAACTTTCCTGGGGAAACTGGATTGGACTCTCTTGGGGAAGTTTTGAATTGTATTGGAAGTAAATCCACTGAATGTTTGATATACCTCCGGGGAACGATCTTTAGGCCAAGATTGTCGGGGATGCTTGTTAAGAATGCATGTATATTGCTGGGGAATGTTGAGATCTGCTG
Source organism: Vicia faba (assembly GCA_948472305.1). Lineage (NCBI taxonomy): Eukaryota > Viridiplantae > Streptophyta > Magnoliopsida > Fabales > Fabaceae > Vicia > Vicia faba. Next base: position 1,226,991,609 of record OX451738.1, read on the forward strand.
GTGGATACCCAATTTCCTTAAGGCTGATTGTAGCTTCGCTTGAGGAGAGTGTACTGACTTGCTGGCTCACTCTCTGGGGAATTAAGATATACTGGTTATGTTTTTCAGCTGAACATCCCTTATATCTTGTGGACAGAGCAATTAAATCGCTTGGACGGCTCATCATTGCCCCTGTTTCTGAGGTGGGAAAGGAAGACCTGTGAGGTACTGATAGTTGTCGATAGACGAACCTTCTTCTGGTAGGCAAGTGATGGGATGCCGGGACATAGTCGTACGCTTTGATCCCTAACTTTTGCCTGGACCGCCCTTTCGGGTTTTCAGTCCACCGGGATACCCATTTTTGCCCAAGCCGCCTTTTCAGGTTTTCGACTTGCCGGGTATACAGATTTTTTTTTATTTCATCCTTTATTTTTGCCCGAACCCTTTTGGTTCGCCGGGAAGCCCTTATTTTTGCCTAGGTATGTCAACCTAGCGGGTCTTTGATTTCGCGTAGTATTTTTTTTTCCGACTATGTCCGTGCTTTCAGAATGTAGGGAGTTGCCCCTGTTAGCAGTGTTTTGTCATGCCCCAGATAATGGACAATGCTCATGCCGTGCCCCTTGATTGGAAGTGCTCTTTCCACTTGAGGTGACTCTTTTGTTGAGAAGACCTTTGTTCATCAGATATTCGTCGTGTGAATTCCTTTGTTGTTCAAACAAATGATCATATGCAAACAATATTATTTTAAGAATGCAAAAGCCTATGTCTGTCTCGAAGTTTCGAGAATGCATTTTTTATAACACAAATGAAACCTTTTTGTAAACTGTGATGTCAACTCGTTATTTTACCGCAAGCCTTAAGGAGTCAGGATACCTTTCGTAATAGTATGCTTTCGAACTAACCCATGCTTCAGCTAGGACTTTTAAGGGTTATAACGTGGCCTGGTTCACGGTTTAAGAAACAAAGGATAAAGGCTCAAATTATTTGTATCCACCCGTTCTTCGTGATGTTCTTTAAACCTAAGCTCAGTTGATCGTGCGTTAGACCTTGTTTGAGTCTTTGTCCTGATGTTCCAATGATGGTTCAGATATTGATGATTTATTCTGAATAGGCAGTCATTTTTTGTTTTTGTTGAGGGTTTGTATGACCTCTTTCTTTTTGATTTCGCTATCCCTAAATTTTGCCTGAACTGTTTCTTTTGTGATTACAGTCAGCGGGATGCCCTAGTTTTGTAAGTCACCTTCATAGGTTTTGACTTATTGGGTTTTTATTTTTGAGATATAATGACTGCCTATCCTTATGATTATTCGGAATCATCACTGTCTTCTTTTTTTTTGTAAGGACCTCTTTGGTGCCATTTGTTATGCACTTGGATCAACTGAGAGAACTACCCTGTCCTAGGTTATGATAAAGGGTTTTAATTTTCGAAAAGAAAAACTCCTACTTCTTTGGCTCAGAGGGGTTGACGAGGGATTATCTTCCTTATAACTCCAGTGTTTAGGGATTGAAACAATGCCTGTACCTCATCAGCGGGGTCTGTTCAAAAGCATACTGTAGATTATGGTATCGTTTTCGTCATCCTCCCTCAAGAGGCTTAGAATTATTAATCGAGAGTTGATCATCACAGAAAAAATGAAAACAATTTTGAATATCATGAAAACAATTGTATTAATTCCCAAAACAGACATATGCGATGCTTTAATAGAATAAAAGAGTTTGCTATGACATTAATTGTCTGTATGAGCAAAGAAAAAATACAACTCGGAAATACAAATAAACAAAAGGTCTTCAATGATTGGGCAACGGAGCAGTGATTATGTTCGGAGTCTCAGGTACTTCAAATTGAATCTCTCCAGCGTCGATCATGTCTTGAATCTTGTTCTTGAGAGGCCAGCAGTTGTCCGTAGTATGCCCCGGGCTATCAGAGTGGTAGGCACACCTCTCATTAGGATGGTAGTTCGGAGCCGAAGTGTTCGGATTCCGAAGAGGAGCCCTTAAGGTGATCAGCCCTGCCTTCAACATTTGTAGTGCTTGATCCAGCGACATGTTGATCTTGGTGAACTGTCGTTTGGGTGCGCTCTCCTTGCGCTGCTTCCCCTGTCCTTGTTGAGCAGGTCTAGGATTGGAGATCTGGGTTTCCCCTACCTCATGACGACTCTTTTTACCGTGCACATCATTGGACTCTTTCTTTCCATGATGAGGCTTTTTATCAGAAGGTGCAGCCTCTTGAATCTTCCCAGACCTGATGCCAGCTTCTATTCGCTCTCCAGTCAAGATAAGATCTGTGAATCCAGCAGACGAATTCCCAATCAGGTGGTTGTAGAATGGACCAGACAGGGTCCCCAAGAACATGTCCACAAGTTCACGGTCAGTCAGCGGTGGTTGTACCCTACCGGCCAGGTCTCTCCATTTCTGCGCATACTCTTTAAAACCTTCTCCCGATCCTAGCGACATACCCTGGAGTTGGGTACGCGTAGGAGCGAGGTCGGCATTGTACTGATACTGCTTGTAAAAAGCAGTAGCCAACTCCTCCCAGTTACGAACCTTGGTTCCATCCAGCTGATAGAACCATTCGAGATGAGTCCCTGAAAGACTTTCCTGGAAGAAGTGGATCCACAAGTTCTTGTCCACAGTATACGGTTGAATCTTCCGCACATAAGACCTGAGATGCAGCCTGGGATAGGATGCCCCATCGTACTTAGCAAAAGAGGGTGTTGTGAATTTGTGTGGGATCACCACACCAGAAGTTAGACCCAAATCTCCGAAATCCAAACCAGGTACTTGTTGAATTTCCATTGCATTCAGACGGTCTTCCAACTGCTTGTACTTGTCTTCAACAGGAGGGTATTGTTCGTCGTTGAAATCTGTCTCGTTGTCGGAGACCACTGGACTAGGCACCTCTCTCTCATGGTGACTGCCTTCCCTCACAGATGGAGTGGTTCTCTCAGCTTCATTCTGTAGTGTGTTCCCAGATCTGCGTCTAGGGTTGAAGAAAACAGTCCTCTTCTTCTTCCTCTTCGAGAGCAGAGTCTTCAAATCCTGTTGGCCCTGGGCTAGACTCTTAATCAACTCCTGGAACTGGGCATTCTGGGCCTGGAGGGCCTGGATGGATTGCTCAGTAGATGTTTCAGGATTCATGATGAGACTGCTGAAATAAACAGCAAAGAAGGTAAGCAACCTGTATAGAAAGGGTACCTGTTATGCAATGATATGTATGATATGCATGCAATGTTTTTAAGGACCTCGTGGGGTAAACAAGAAAATTAGTTAGAATTTGGGTCCGGTAGCTTGATTGAAGGAAACTTCATGTTTGCTGAGAGTCCTTCTTCAAGGGTCAAAGGCTCACCATATCCAGTGGGTCATAGCCCCTGATTTTAGTCATCATGTCTGGTTTTGATTTCCAAACAACCTTGGTTGGGGGAACCCTCTTCAAGTGTCAAAGCTCACCATATCTAGTGGGTCATAGCCCCTGACAACTTTGGCTAGAGGAAAATAAATCCTCTTTTCCCCTTGCGAGATGTTTGATTTATCATGACCTGCATCACAAGCCTTTGAGATCCTTGAAATGGGTTAGGATGTATGCAATGGTATGATGTCATGATGCATGGGGTGATATGGATAAACCCTGTTATGAGCCCTTATTAAGGACTATAAACAAAACCTGCAAGCAAACTCAGTAAACCCTGTTATGAGTCCTAATTAAGGACTATAAACAAAACCTGCAAGAAACTTAGTAAACCCTGTTATGAGTCCCAATTAAGGACTATGAACGAAACCTGCAAATAGTTCATGTGTCAGATAACAAGCATGCAAGTAGTCAAGTACGAAGGCACACAAGTCACATAAGAGAGCCCTTAGAGTTTAGGCCAGCATGGGGTCTGGGTATTACCCTCTTTCAGTTTGTTGGTTCATACCTGTCCTATCAAAAGTAACCGGGTTCTTAGAGGATCCCAATATCATTGACTACCCTCAATCGGTCATAACTCCAACATCGCAATCTTTTCTTGCAGCCAGAACCATCACGAGAGTTTAGCCTCAATGGGCGTAGCATACTGCTACTGTTCTAATGGCCAAGTTGTATCATTTAAGGTTCTAAGGTTGTTGGTGCTTAATGAATCCTCAGAAGACCCATATTCTCCTCGTTGCAACACAAGGGATATCGGTACAGACCAAGGTGCCACACCAACATAGCCACTGTTTCACCCGTGTCGGTCTACGCCGGACAGGTCCCTCACAGCTTATGCTACCTAAACAAGGTATCCCCAGATCCGGGTTAGGATCTATGTAACTCCCATGCAACCCACAAATTTAAAGCAGACAAGTCAATACAATTGAAAACACAGTTATGAACTAACCCTAAGGTACACCTCACTTTATAATAGATCCCCAGCAGAGTCGCCAGTTCTGTGATCGGTGGATCTAGAACTGACTGTTTAACGCTGGTTCGCGAAATGTCGCGGAAGCAAGAGTCGCCACCGTCTTTTATTTTCTCCAAATGGAAAGGACAAAAGCACAGAAAAATTCCTTAAAGAGATTGCTCTCGGTTCGGGAGGTAGATTATAGAAAGGGAAGGTGTTAGCACCCTTTCTATCCATGGTTATCCATGGGCTCTTAGATACTTGCTCATTGTGTTTTCAAAATTGGTTTGTTTGCTTTTCAACTGTGGGTTTTTAAAAAAGTTTCTTTGAAAATTCCAGTTCGACTCTTGTATCGGTCCTCAAGAGTGTTTGAAAAATTGTTTTCGAAAGCTTTTTGAAAAGGTGTCGGTGTGAAAAGTATTCTTTGAATTTGTTTTGAATTTAGAGCAAGTATCTAGAGTTGTCTACCTACCCTATGGAATTCGTCTGTGTAAATGTCCTTTAAAGTAGTGCTATCCCACCATTGAGAGGTAGGTAGCACCACCGTTGGAGGTGTTCGGGTCAATTCGGATGTTCGGGACATGGTGATCACCAGAGCAATGGGAAGACACCTTAGAAGCTACCCTCATGCCAGGTTCCCGGATCATGAGGACTTACTAAGACATCCTCTACTCGACGATCACCTTTCGAGGCAAGGCAACAGTGAGGCGTACCCTAGGGGTGGTGTGTGATTCGTGTGTCATGTTCAGTTATTTTGTCTTGTTCATGTCAAAGTGATCTATGCGTTTGTTTTTATTTCGTCATTCATTCTTGCATGCATTTATTAATAGTTAAAAATATTGCGAGAAATAAAAGCTCCTAAACTATTACAAAGGCGCGGGTCCACATCGCCAAATTAAAATCCAGGACCCGATTTGACAGAAGGTAAAGAAATAAAGTGCGAAAGATAAATATTTACACGGCTTTGGGAGAAGTACATAAAAATTATACGAAAAGAAAATAAATGCGCGAATTGGAATTCAAATTGAGAGCGAGGGCGTTGGACCCTTTTTAAAGGAAATAAATTATTATTAAATTAATGAAATTAAAATGAAAAAAGAAATTATTTTTGAGATTTTGGTATTTATGATTTTTAATGAGAATTAAATGAAATTTAAACCTAATTCTAGCTATTTTTTAATTTATTAAGAAAATATGAAAATTATCTAAAGTTAAACCTAATTAATTAACGCGATTTGATTTATAAAAATAAATAATTAATTATTAGTGAAAAGAAAAGAAAAAGGATAAAAATTGATTTAAACCCTAATTCTACAAATTTTTAATTTATTAAGAAAAACGTTTGAATTAAACCTAATTTTACAAAGCTAAATTAATTAATGATATTTACTTAAAAATATTAAAATAAAATATATTTTTAATTTTGTCTTTTCTGATTTTTGTTATTTTATATTTGATGAAAATAAATTAATTGAAGAATTTAAAGGAAATTAATTGAATCAAAGAAAAATAGAAAATATAAAAGAATAGCAAACCTTGGGGGGTTCTGTCCCCAATTTGGAGGTGTAGCCTTAGCAATTCTGGCCCAATTATGTCAAGCCCTTTTGACTTTTTCAGGGTGCCTGTGACTTCGTTGACTAACGCCTAGGGTGTTCTCCCAATCTAGACCCTTTGATTGATCTCAGCAAGCACGTGGAAGGCCTGGACGTGGAGAGTATGGTGGAACTCTAGAACTTGCACTGCATAGGATGCCATTATGAAAAATATTATGGAATAGAAAGGGGGACCTGGGGCTCGAACCCAGGTCCCGGAGATTACCAATCCACACGCCTGCCATTTGAGCCACCTGAACACTTTGTTTATTACATGACACATAAATATTATAATGGAAAATGGGTCAGTGGCATAAAAAAACAAAAAAAAAACGCGCGTTGGATTCAAACCAACCAACCATCGCTTGCCACATACCCTTCTTCTTTGTTGAACCCTGAAAATAAAAGAAGGTTAGCGGGGGTTTTAAACCCCCCCAAAATATGCTTCTTTCCAAAATAGCGATTAGGCCGTCTTGGATCAGAAATTGGGCGCGAGGTGTGTATTAGAACCGTCCAGGCTCCCTGATTTCAACCATGGCATCGAGGTGTCCTAATTTTACAATATGCAAAAACGCCCAATTTCACAGCTTGGTAACCCTAATACTTGCCCATGGTGAAATCACGTATGGTGTATAAAAACTCAATCAAAGCACACAATTAGCTTCAGAATGATACAATGAATACAAATCCAATATTAAAATTTACAAATAATGCATGAATTATGATTCAAGAATCTGAAAAAAAGCTTGAACCGGTCAAGATCGTTCTACCTATTTCCTGTGTTAGGGACAATGGTTTTGATCAGTATATGTTCCCTGAAGCCTCAGGAAGGCGATGGAATGAGTTTCTTGCCTTGAAAAGCCTTGCAAATGTGTTTTCAGTTCTTGAATTTTTTGACAAAAGTGCAAGTTTGGTTATGCTTTTCTGGCGCAGCTGGGAGGTTATGATCACTAGGGTTTGCATCAGTATTTATGTGTGAATGATTAGGGTAGGTTTTTTTGTCCAAAGAATCAATGAATTGATGGAGAGGATATTTGATTTTCCATGCATATATTTTTCAATCTTTTCATGCAAATTTGCTTCAAATCATGTCCAATTACCAAGATTCTTTCCAAATCAGATCATGCACGAAATATTGAGTGTATCCCATGCATAAAAAGATTTAAAAACTTAGGTTTAGTATTTTCCACCTATTTATTTTAATTAAATGAATTATTAGCATTTAAAAATTCAAATAAATAAATAAAAATGATGAAAAACTTCCCTTTGGGCCAAATGGTCGTGCACATGCCTTGGATAATGATTCTTGGAAGAAAAAGAGGCCCATTAGCATTTTTAAGACATTTGAAGTAATGTTGACTTTTCAAAATATCCAAAAATTTCCCAACTTCCACAAGGCATATCTTGCTCAAATTTTAAGCTTTGCTCATGTTCTTGGACATTTTGAAAAGGTATTTGAATCCTCTAACCAGTGCCTTTGGTCCCATGTCATTTTGATTTAACAATCTCAAGTTATGGCCTTTGACTTAAAGTCCCTTTTTGTTGACTTTTGAAAATGACCTATAATGTTGAAATTGATAACTTTTTGTGAGAGCATTTCTTGGACTTGAAGTGTGAAGAGGAGTTGTAGGAAATGTCTTTCTTTTCAAAATGAGCTTTGGATGGAATTTTTCTGATGAACCATGTGGAAGTTATGCCTTGGTCAAGTTACAGTTGACTTTTTCAACTGTCCAAATATGGAAACTTTTGCATCTTGAGACTTTTTGAGCCAAGCTTTGAGAATCATGATCAAGAATTGATCAAATGATGTTTGTGGCTTCAAAATAAGATGTTGACCAAAAATTTGGACTTTTGACTGTCAAATGACCATTTTGCCCCTGCAGTTGACTGTAGTGCAATTAGGGTTTTTGACTGTGCAATTTTGTGCTGTAAGTCTTGAAACTTGGTGTGAGGATGCTTGACCATATTTGTAGGCATGTGGGACTTGATTGGACCCTTGGAAACTTCATTTACTTGGCCAGAACCAAAACCCTAGTTTTTGACTGTTAGGAGGCCCTTGAACTGTGCAACCCTTGGGGAGATTTTGAAGCTTTGACTTGGCAAATTTTGAAGAATATGGGAGGGCAAATTTTGGGGTACCACAATTTTCTATAAAACAAACCCAGATTAGTAGTACCTTTCAGATACTTGAAAATTCGCTTAACTGCTGTTAAGTGAGATTCTCTAGGATCTGATTGGAATCTAGCACAAATGCAAACACTAAATAGAATGTCAGGCCTTGAAGCCGTCAGATAGAGAAGAGAACCAATCATACCTCTGTAGACCTTCTGTTCTACCTTTTTACTTACCTCTTCTCTTTCCAGAATGCACGTGGGATGCATTGGAATCTTTGATGGCTTACATTCTGAGAGATCAAATTTCTTCAGAAGTTCTCTGACATATTTGCTCTGATGAATGTAAGTTCCTTCTGGGGTTTGATTAATTTGAATGCCCAAAAAGAATTTTAGTTCCCCCATTAGGCTCATCTCTGCCTGCATACATTTAGCAAACTTTTTTCCCAGAGAGGGTTTAGTGGATCCAAATATGATGTCATCAACATAAATCTGACATACTAAAATGTCATTCTTAACTGTCTTACAGAACAAGGTTGTGTCCACTTTCCCTCTGGTGAATTCCTTTTCTAACATGAAGTTACATAGTCTTTCATACCAAGCTCTGGGAGCTTGTTTCAGACCATAGAGTGACTTCTTTAGTTTGAAAACATATTCTGGATTTTTGGAACTTTCAAAACCAGGGGGTTGGTGCACATATACCTCTTCTTCTATATAGCCATTTAAGAATGCACTCTTAACATCCATCTGATACAGAGTGATGCCTTTATTAACAGCAAATGAAATTAAGAGTCTGATAGATTCTAACCTGGCGACTGGAGCAAAGGTTTCTGTATAGTCTATCCCCTCTTGCTGACTATAACCTTATGCTACCAGTCGTGCTTTGTTTCTAATGACTTCACCTTGTTCGTTCAGTTTGTTTCTGAACACCCATTTTGTTCCAATGACGTTGAATCCTTTTGGTTTAGGAACTAAATCCCATACGTCATTTCTTGTGAATTGATTTAGCTCCTCTTGCATTGCTAGAATCCAGTCATTGTCCAGAAGTGCTTCATCAATTGTTGTTCGTTCAATTAGAGAGACCAGTACCATGAGGTATTCTTCTGAGTTTCTGAAGCTAGATCTTGTTCTGATTGGATCCTCCTTTCCTCCTAAGATTGTTTCTTCTGGGTGATCCATGCTGCTTCTGGATGGTATTTTCTGGAGTTGATCAACAGAAGGTGCTGGATTGCTTGCAGTGACTCTTTATGATATTGAGGGAGTGTCTCTGTTGAGAGCTTCTGATGATTTGTCTTCAGTACCTATGAGTTCAACTTCCATACCTGCAAGGAATTCATTCTGCTTTGACTTTTGAGAGTCAAGCTTATCATCAAAACGAACATTGATTGACTCTTCCACAATCTGTGTTTCTGTATTGTATACTTTATACCCTCTTGAGCTTTCAGAATATCCTAACATAATACACTTTTTGTGCTTTAGAGTCAAACTTGTTCAAATAATTTTTTGTATTCAGAATAAAACATGTACATCCAAATGGGTGAAAGTAGGAAATGTTGGGCTTTCTGTTCTTCCACAATTCATATGGAGTCTTTTCCAGAATAGTTCTTATGGAGATTCTATTCTGAATGTAACACGCTGTGTTTATTGCCTCTGCCCAGAAGATCTTAGCAACGTTAGTCTCGTTGATCATGGTTCTGGCCATTTCTTGCAATGTTCTGTTCTTTCGTTCTACAACTCCATTTTGCTGGGGAGTTCTAGGACAAGAGAAATCATGCAGAATGCCTTTATCATTAAAGAATAACTCAAAATCTTTGTTTTCAAATTCTCCACCATGATCACTTATGACTTTGATGATTCTAATATCCTTTTCATTCTGAACTTGGTTGCAGAAGGTAACAAACACAGAGTGTGATTCGTCCTTGTGCCTTAAGAACTTTACCCATGTCCATCTGCTATAGTCATCTACGATTACTAACCCATACTTCTTGCCACTGACTGAAGCAGTTTTAACTGGTCCAAATAAGTCAATGTGCAGAAGTTCTAATGGCTTGGAGGTGGAAACTACGTTTTTGGATTTGAAAGCTGGTTTTGCAAACTTGCCTTTCTGACATGCTTCACACAGAGCATCTGAATTGAACTTCAGGTTTGGAAGTCCTCTGACCAGATTGAGTTTGTTAATCTGAGATATTCTTCTCATACTAACATGTCCCAATCTTTTGTGCCAGATCCATTGCTCGTTGTTAACAGACAGAAGACACTTTACGTTCTGGCTTTTTAGTTCAGAAAGTTTGATTTTATAAATGTTGTTTTTCCTCTTTCCATTAAATAGGATAGTCCCATCTTTTTGACTAACAGCTTTGTATGAATTTTGATTGAAGATTATATCATAACCGTTATCACTTAATTGACTTATGGATAACAGGTTATGCATTAATCCATCTACTAATAAAACATTACTTATAGAGGGAAGATTTCCATTACCTACTATTCCAGAGCCAATGATATTTCCTCTCTGATTGCCTCCAAAACCTATGTGGCCTCCAGGCTTAAGTTCCAGGCTTTGGAACATATGCCTTCTTCCCGTCATGTGTCGTGAGCATCCAGAGTCCAGGTACCATGATTGATGTTTTTGCTTTGCTGCTAAAGATATCTGCCACATGTATTATTTTATCCTTAGGTACCCATATTTTCTTGGGTCCTGATTTGTTAGTTTTACCAAAACTCTGGTTGAATTTTGGTTTGACAGAGTAATCACTACTTGCATATTTTATGTCATGTTTGTGCCCATATATAAAGTGTGAATCAAGTGGAGTACGTTTTACAACTAAATCCATGGCATTTTTTGGTGTAGGTACCTTACCTTGATATCCTATCCCTTTTCTGCCATTTCTGCTAACTCCATAGATTATTGAAGCCATTTTGCTTCTGTCTATGTTTTTAGCTAGAAACTTCTGAAAGCTGTGATCATACTCCTTGATGATCTCATCAGCATTGCTGGGAGTTTCAGGGATTGTTTCCTTCTGAGAGTTTTGCAATTGGTTTTCTAATTTTGAAATTTTATCTTTTAACTCAGAATTCTCCAATTTGAGACTCTCAGTCTTATCAGAGTCAGAAGCAAGATTCTTTTTCAGGTTTCTGAATTTGAATCTGATCTGCTGATATCTTTCCAGAATTTCATTAAGGCTTTCAGCTAGTTCAGCCTTAGTAAAGTTTATAGTAAAGTCAGGGAATACCTCTTCTGTATCTGATTCAGATTCTGACTCAGAAGCTTCACTGTCTTCTGTTATTTTTGCCATGAGAGCTATGTTCGCTCTTTCATCATCTGATTCTGAGTCAACTTCAGATGTGTCAGAATCATCCCATGTAGCCATGAGACTTTTCTTCTTTTCCTTTCCAAACTTCTTTTTGGGCTTTTCCTTCTGAAGCTTTGGGCAATCACTTTTGTAGTACCCTTGCTCGTTACATTCATAGCAGATGATGTCTTTGTTGTTTGGCTTTCTGTTTCCTGAAGAACCTTCAGATCTTCTGTGTCCAGAGGAGGATTCTGACTTTCTGTATCTGGAGAAAGATTCATTCTGATTTTCTGATCTTCTGGGATTCCTGAACTTTCTTTGCCTCTGCTTCCACAATTGGTTCACCCTTCTGGAGAGGAGAGATAGTTCATCTTCTTCTGATGAGGATCCATTAGAGGTTTCTTCTACAGTCTGCAAAACTTTGGAGTCAGATTTTCTATTAGATTTTAAAGCTAATTGCTTACCTTGCTTTTGAGGTCCATCTTCTTCTAGCTCTATCTCGTGACTTCTGAGGGAGATGACAAGTTCCTCCAGAGAGATTTTGTTGAGATCTTTGGCTAACTTAAGCGTTGTGACCATTAGCCTCCATTGTTTTGGCAAGCTTCTGATGATCTTCTTAACGTGATCAGCAGTAGAATACCCTTTGTCAAGAACTTTTACACCAGCAACAAAAATTTGAAATCTTGAAAACATAGTTTCTATTGATTCACTCTCTTCCATCTTGAATGCCTCATACTTCTGAATGAGTGCAAGGGCTTTGGTTTATTTGACTTGAATGTTGCCTTCATGCGTCATTCTTAGAGAGTCAAACATATTCTTTGCAGTGTCTCTGTTTGATATCTTCTCATATTCTGAATAAGAGATGGCGCTGAGAAGAATTGTTCTGGACTTGTGATGATTTCTGAACTCACGCTTTTGCTGATCAGACATTGTTTTCCTGTCAATCTTTTGACCACTTCCATCCACTGGGTGTATGTATCCATCAGTCACCATGTCCCACAGATCAGCATCATGGGCCAGAAAGAAACTCTCAATTCTGTCTTTCCAGTAGTCAAAGTTCTCTCCATCAAAGACTGGAGGTTTGCCACTGAATCTGTCTCTTTCTTCATTGTTGTCATTGCTGATGTTTTGATTTGGTCCTGCCATTGTGTTTTTCTGACGCTGGATCTTCTACTGACACAGTTAAATGTTATAAGCTCAGAACCAGGCGCTCTGATGCCAATTGAAGATGTGAAAAACACAAGAAGGGAGGTTGAATTGTAAAACTTAAATCAAATGCTTGGACAACACTGTATTTTTATCCTGGTTCGTTTGATCTCAAACTACTCCAGTCCACCCGTCAAGGTGATTTCGCCTCTCTCCAACAAGGTCTTAATCCACTATATTCAAAGGATTACACAGCTACTTTAACAATTGTTAAAGCCTTCTTGAGTATAACCACAAACCGGTTTACCTCAAGGAAATATCTTACAAAGAATTGAACAAGAGTGTGTTTAATGTTTTCTAATAAAACAGTATACCACAACTGTGATAATTACACAAATTTTAAGCTTAGAATAAAATGACTTGCTAAAGCGTTTCAGTAAGCGTGGTGTTGAAGGCTTGGCAAATTATGAGTGCATGCGTGCGTCTTTTCCAAAGCAGACTTGTTTATATAGACAAGGCAGAGATACGTTGACCATAAAGCCATTTCAATGATAATAACGTACTTTCCTTATTGAGAAGATCTTGTCTTGAAGAGAGCCGTTAGCATTTAATTCTGTCTTGAATACTTAGTAACGCTTCAGAGTCTTCTTTGCTTATGATAGCGCTTCAGAGTGTTCTTTGCTTTAACTTATGATGACGCTTCTGAGTGTTGATGACTTGGTAAAGATCTTTGATCAGAGTCAGAGTGTATATGTTTTATGCGTAGATTCTGGTCATCAAGCTTCAGCGTATGATCTGGTAGCTTCAGCGTGTAGCACATGTTACTGATCTTCTAATGCTGATATATTATTGATCTTCTGATGCTGATTCCATCAGAACTTCTGTATATATAAAACATAATTTTAAGAAGCATATTTGTTCTATATATATATATCGTTGAATTTATTTTATTCTTTGTATTTTTTTATCATCAAAACTCTATTTAAGGGTTGTAGAATCAAACTATGTTCTAACATCTTCAACTCCTCTATCTTAGGATCCTTGAAACTGTACTTCCCAGTCTTTCTTCTTCCAAAATCCATGGTCAAAAGAGTACCTGAGCTATTTGCAAAGGTCAACCTTAAGGTCCTTGAAAAACTACTTAAAGAATTCTCATGGGTGCATGAATGCATGGTAATGCAACAATCACACACAAGATCATGAACATGGGGGTTCATTGGTTTGGCGTCACAAACATGAAGCCAACGGTACTACCCACAAGGTAAGGACTAATAGTTTATCACTTGTAGATCAAGGTTATAAGAAAATACAAGAGACTGCATTCCTCTTTTGGATATTACCAATGTCTCGATTAGCTTGGTAATTAGCAATATTCTCAAGAGAATCTCGTCTGAGTGCAGCATCGCGTGACAAATACTTCCAGATTGCTCTGTCAAAGTCTCTGCACTACATCTAATTGCCAAGATGGGTTAAGGGTTCTACGGCTTCTCTGCTTTACTGACTCCCAGGTTGAAAGCAGAAATGTATTCTCGATTGCTCGATAAACAAATACTACAATCAAAGGGGCCTCTACTCAGTGGGGAATCTCATGTCTTCTTTTTTAGGATTACTCCATCAAAGTTGACATGACTATACCTCCCGTTACATCTTAAGTTTGACCAAGTCTGGATATAGGACTTATAAGAGATCACCAAGAACTCTGAAGACCAGAAAAATCTAGACATACATATATACAACAAATAACATACAACAAATAATAGCACATATACAAATAAACAAAGATAGGCTCAACCCACTTAGAGATTACTTTCTCCGGCAGAGTAGCCAGTTTCCTGTAGTAGCAAAAATTTTGAGACTAGGCCATTGGATTGATTTAACTCATACAAATCAAATAAAAATTGCCACCGCGCTTTATTGTTTCCAAAGGAAATGGGAAAACAGCTAATAAACCCAAAAGAAAGTGGGAAAGAATCTAGGTATGGGGGTTTGTTATGTAAAAGGAAGGTATTAGCACCCTAAACATCTATGGTACTCCGCAGGAACCTCTTTGAAAATATTTGTATTTTGGATATAAAAGGTGTATACAAAAACAGATGGTGGAGATGAGAAAAGAAGTATTTTTTTACAATTTTTGCATCTGCCGCGGTTGGGAATCTTTAGTTCCTATGTACCACCTTCTGTGCAATAGGGGGTTAGGGTACTCGTAGTTAACCTCAAAAGTTTTAAAACTCATGAGTGTTGGTTAATTTTAATAGAAGAGACATCATCGTCATATCCGAGTGGAAGGCGTACTTACTACCCATAATTATGAGAAATGAGCATTTGTGTCATCTCAAAGCGGAGAACATCACTTGGACTTTAAAATCCACAAGACATCACTCAACACCCAAGTGGTAAATGGATCATTTCACTATATATTGTAGAAGTATAGTAGCTCGCGTCACTACAAGAATCAACAAGAGTATAATCTTATGAGAAAAGAGTTTTAAAATAAAAAGCCAAAGTGGGAAAATTTGAAATTAAAGAAAATGGGAGGAGGTCAAGGGACTACCCTATGTACACAAAGTAAAAGCTAAGGAAAAAATTGTCTAACTAACAAGAAGCCAACACTTGACATAAAGAAGTTAATGTAGATTTCCCATCCTTTGGATTAAAAAAACAAGCAAGCATAATATAACCAAGCTTCAGATGAAAATAAGCTTCAAATGAACTTGCGCCTTAGATGTATTAAGTCTTCACAAAAATTGGAAAGAGTAACTGTTGTATACAGAGGAATTACCAATCACAGATAAAGCATAAAATCAGAATAACCTGCACACAAAAAATTCAAACCAATGCCTTAGAGTAAACCCCAAGGATTTCAGACAGAATAACAATAGAGCAACAAGGTCCCCAAGTATCAAGGCTTCTAATCCTAAGTATGAGAGATCCATAACTCCATAATACCAAGGCTAGTAACAAACTAAACCACAAAGAATTAAGTGTTTTAAGGTTCAAGTTGATTATTAAGTGTCTTAAAAAGAAAAAGAAAGCTCAAGTGAGCAAAGAAGAAATGACATAAAATAAATGCTCAAATGAGAAAAAGGAAAATAGAATGAAATGTAAATGTTAAAAAAAAAAGGTACATAAAAGTAAAAACATAAAATAAAGTCATAAAGTAATGTTATTTATTATTCAGTTAGAAGTTATAAGTCAAGTATAACAAAAGGTTAGTTGAATGACCATCTTGAAACTTGCTTTTGAAAACTCATTGGAGGATTGATAAAATCAAAATCTCCCAACAATAAGTTTCATTTGCTTTTTGTCTAGTATATCATTCATTACAAGTACTAAAAGCCAACACATATGAACAATAATGACTAAAGATTAAACTTAGGCCAAAGTTGATGAAGGCTTGTTAGAGGATTGATAAGTTCAAAGCCTCCTGTTGTACCCCAAAATTTGCCCTCCCATTTTTCACAAAAATCACAACCCTAGGGTTTCTCAGATATTCGAGAATGGCTCAGGAATCGATCAGACAGGTTTTCTCCTATGGCAATAAACCAGCAATTAGGGTTTTTACTTGCAGTTCTCAGAAGAAATGAATTCACAAAGATCCAATTGGTTTTCACATGTTTTCTTGCTTTTTCAAGTTTACTGAAAGGTTACTGTTTGTTCTCAAGGCATGTTCATTTGGGACAAGAGACGGGATCTAAGACTGTTATTTGGAACATTCATGTTTGGTTTGATCCAGGTTAACCAGATAATTTGTGTCTGTTAAGACATTTGCTTGTTAATGGAATAAGTATTTGTTTGTTTATGGAATAAATATTTGTTTGAGGAATACACATTGCATGTTTATTTGGGATGCAGTGGCAAGATTACATGATCACTGGAATTTAAGTTATATTGGTTGGAATTATTGGAATACAATTTCAATTATCTTAATCAGGAATCTTAAAGAATTAGTGAAGATGCGAAGAGAAAATTGCAAGTTATTGACAGTAAAAGATTTTAATGGACATCAGAATACCTCATAAGACTTTCTTTCATTTATTTCAAAAATTGTTACAATACAATTTATTATTTAAATGCTTTAAGTTTTACAACTTATTGTATTTGACAAAAAATAAATTAGTACAATTATTTGAGTATTTCTGTCTAAATTACAAAAGAATAATCTAAGCCTAAGAATGACTAAGCTTCCATTGCTTCCATGCATGCCAAAGAATCTTCTGCTTCCTCTGCTTTGCCACCATCCAGTTTGCGCTCACATGAAAGAAAGACAGAAAAATGATCAGTATAGTTAATTGGACGTGTTTAAGAATTTTCAATAGAGAAAAATGTGTTCATCATTAAAGTTTGCAATATGGAATCAGAAGGCTATTTTTAATTCATCACGTTTTTATTTTTCTATTTGCAAATCACAAGAAGATTACTCTTCTTGGTTCACAAAAAGAAAAATAAAAATGCAAGCAAAGTTGTCCAAATAAAAATGCAAGCAGTTTATCCAAATACAACTAGGCTTCCCAAACAAGTGAAAGTATGCAAGCAGCATGGCCAAACAAGTATTCAAAACAAATGTTCCAAACAAGGCACAAACAGGGCCAAACAAGCAGCAGTGTGGCCAAAACAAATACAACAAACAGAATGCAGCAAGGCTGCCTAGAACAAGACAACAACATATCAGCATGCAAACAAAATACAAACAGCAAGAACGAGGCAGCATAGGCAGTAGCAGACAAAGTACAAGCAACAACAGCATCAGCAAGAAGAAAATAGAAAATATAAAACTAAGTCAACAAGCAAGAGGCTTGTTCATAAGCCATTTCATCATTTTCCAATTAAAATTGAAAACTTTTCAGAAAAAAAAGCATTTGGCTTAGGGTCATTAAGAGAGGAAGAGGAAAGAAGTCACCTAGGGGATGCTGCCCTGCTGTCACAATTGCACCAAAAATGCTAGCAAACAAAACTGCAAGGAAAAGAGCCTAAGAAGAAAATGCCCAAAGTATTCAAAATTTGGTGGTTTCCCACCATTTTGAATAAGCTGCAAAACTGTAAAGAAAGAAGCCAATATAACAGTAGAGAGGGTTCAAGAGAACACACAGAAAAAAATTATTATCAAACACAAACTTCCACCAAACCTCCAAAAATCCCAAACCTGTTAACTCAAAAAACAACCAATTCAAACCAACCTTCAAAATGATGTCAAACACACAAAACCCTTCAACCTGTAACCATCAAACATAACCTGCAAACTGTAACATACTCAAACTATCCAACCATACCAAACCTCAAACCACAAAAACACTCAAACCTGCAACTGTAACAAACACCAAGTTCAACATCCAAAACATACAAAAATCCCAAACCTGTTAACCAAATATACCAAGTTCAAACATACAAACAGCAAAAACCTGCATAACCAAAACTGTACAACAACAACCAACAAAAACTCCCAAACTCACAAAGCCTAATCAAACTGTACAACAACAAAACCATAAGAAATCACAACCAAACCTGCCAAACTGTCAAACAAACAGCCAAAGAAACCAAACCTGTTAAACCATAACCAACAGCAACATAGAAAACGTCCAAAACCGAAACCATTCCAAATCAAAAACATGCATAATCAAGTTCAAACAACAATTTCCAAAGTCTCAACATTCCAACAAAATCAAACCATCAACTGTAAAAAAGGCACAAACTAAACATCAAGAACGAAGCCATTAGGGCTTAGCTAGGTAGTGAGAGAGGGGCTCCGGTAACAGAAGGCGAGAGGAAGATCATAAAATGCGTCTCAAACCCTTTAGAGAGTTTCATTTCAAACTTAGGCATTTCCAGAAAAAAATGTAAATCGAGTTGAATCAAAGAGGGACAGGGACGAAGAGAGACTTTCAGAGATGGAGAGATGAACGAATAGGGACGATTGAGTGAGGAAGATGAACGAGAGAAAGAAGTGAGAGAGACATAATAGAGTGGCGCCGCTGTGAGGAACCACAAACCCTAATTATTCACGTTTTCCTTTAACCAAAATATAATAAACTGGTTTAAGGAGATTTGGGCCAAGTTTTTTTTCACAAACCCTTAGGCCCACACACGTTTCTTAGTTCCCACCCCCTTTGCCTTGTTTTTGTTTCAATATTAATTCTTCTTTGGGCCCAATAACCCTTAAGCCCATTTTCTTTCCCTTTATCTTGTTTTTATTTTTTTTGAAAATCACTAATAACGTTTTTGTACTTTTTTTTAAGCCATAAAAATCAATTTTTTTTGCTATTTTCTTTTAATTTTTTACACATAATAAAAACATCAAAAAAAAACTTTGATTTAATTAGTTTTCTTTCTTTAAGCTCATAATCAATAAAATACACAAAAAATATAATAAAGATTTTTAATTTAAATCATTTTCTTTTTAGATTGAATTTTATTTTTTTAAGTAAATACATTGCATTTCATACTTTATTGATTTCTTTATTTCATAAATTGTCATGGCTTCATATTGAATCGCACAGCAATTCGATTTGGTTGTATTAATTGGACATTGTTATTTTTTATGTGACTCATCCCCATTTGTAATAATTGTACCCCTATTCCCGGATACTTTTGTAATAGCTTAGATTTTTAATTCCCGCAATTTATTGCTTTCTATATACTGTGTAGTAATTAGGCATGTATGGCAAGATTCAAAAATCAATCGTTAGATGACCTAATCCAAGAATAAATAAACTTGAAATCAACACACTTCTCACACGCGCACCTCTAGGGTAACCTCGCTTGTTGCCTCGGAAATACAATCATGTCCCTCGAATATGAGACACTCTAGCAAATGACCCTTCGATAAACAAAGATCGTAGTCCCTCGATGACCCTCGATGTTGCCTTCGATAAAACGATCTCGTCCCTTACAAAAATTGCAAGAGCATCTCACAAGTTGCCTTCAATGATTGTAAAATTGACCCGCGTCTGTCCCTTCACCTCCAAGGATGGGGCTTCTTACCAAATTAATGGTAAGATAGCACCATTAAAAGGAAGAAAAAAGAACAATTTAAGACCTTTCGAGTAGATAGATTCACTCTTAGTTACTCGCTTGGTCACGACAAAAACTTTCACACCTACACTTCCATTTCAAAAACATTTTCAAAAGATAAAACGTTTTGTATACGTTCTTATAGAGACGAGAACCGTTACAAAACTACTTTTCAAAACACAATTCACAAACACATCTTTGAACCATTTTTCGAAATAAAACTTTGTATACGTTCTTATAGAGACGAGAACCATTACAAAGAAACTTTGCAAAATACTTTCAAAACCCACACCACAAGCACCCAATCACACAAAAGAAAGTGATCTAAAACGAGTAACTAAGAGCCCATGGAAAACCATGGATGAAAATGGTGCTAGCACCTTCCCTTTTCATAATCTACCCCTCGAACCCGAGAAAATTCTTGAAAGGTTTTTCCTGTGCTTTTTTACCTTTCCTTTTGGGTAAAAGAAAAGTCGGTGGTGACTCTTGCTAACCGCACAAGTGTGAACGAAATGAAAAACCTCTAGTCAGTTCTCCCACCGTATCACAGAACTGGCGACTCTGCTAGGGAACAAATAAAAAGTGGGGTTACCTTAGGGTTTTAGATCACCTTTACATGCTTATCTTGCTTGACTTGTATGCTTTATCTTTTGGTTCTATTTGTTTGGGTTTGAATCCTTTACCCGGATTTGGGGCACCTTTTTAGGTAAATAGCAATAGATTGTGGAGACTGTACAACGTAGACCGATATGGTTGAAACAATGGCTATGTTAGTGTGACGCATTTGTGGGTACCGGTATCTCTCGTGGTGAATCGAGGAGAATACGGGGCCGCTGAGTGGCGTCGCGCAGCGCTAATTAACCTTAGAACCCTAATTGAACAGACTTGGCCATTAGGACGTAGTAAGGTAACCGGTTTCGGTGTAAAGCTGAAAATTGGTTGACACTCGATACTACACTCATTGAGGCTTGACTTTTGGGATATCTCGGCCGCAAGAAAAGATTGATTGTGCTGAGACAATGCCTAAAAGAAAGGTCGGTGATATTGAGACCCTTTAGAACCCGATCTTTATTTCTAAGACAGGTTGAGCCCACTAAAACTTCAAGAGGGTATTTACCTACAAACTCATGCTAGCCTGAAACATAGGGATCTGTTTGTTGTGTGTATATATGTTTGCTTGTACATAAACATCATAAACATCATCAACATCATATGCATGCTCACTAACCATTTCAAGGATTTAGAAATTTATCTTTGTTTTTGTTTTGTAGGAAATGAATCCTCTCCGAAGAAACACCATCTGAATCAGCTTTGTGAAAGCACATCCTCAACTTCAAGAGCTAGCCTCAAGAGTGCCCAGGGATTCTCCTTTTACCAAGAAGTATGGTCGAATTATCATCTTGGCTACATCTAACTTCCAAGAGGAGATGATGTGTATACTATTCCAATTCTTTGATCTCGTACGTCATTGTTTCACTTTTCCAGACTATCAGTTGGTACCAACATTGGAAGAGTTCTCTCTGCTCTTAGGGGTGCCCATGCTTAATCAGATACTGTTCACCGGCCTAGAAAGGATTCCAAAACCTGAAGTTATCGCCGAAGCTTTACATATGAAGAGGGCCGACGTCACAGCCAATTGGGAGACAAGAAGTGGGGTTAAAGGATTTTTAGCTAAGTTTCTGTTAGAAAAAGCTCGTTCATTCTAGGATGACATGGATTTCCAAGCTTTCAAAGAAGTGCTAGCTCTCCTCATTTATGATTTGGTTCTGTTTCCTAACTCGGACAATTTCATAGACGTTAACGCCATCAAAGTTTTTCTCTCTCGCAATCCTATACCCACCTTGCTAGGAGATATCTTGCATTGTCTTCATACCCGTACCATGAAGAAAAGAGGTACCCTTTTGTGTTGTATACCTCTACTTGCTAAGTGGTTCACTTCACACTTGCCTCAGTCAGCATTGAAGAACGAGCAAAGATTGACTTGGTCTCAAAGGATAATGTCTCTCACCCACTTTGATATCCGTTGGTGCTCAAGATCCTTGGAAGATATCTCTATCATCGACCGCTGTGGTGAATTCCCTAACGTACCTCTGCTAGGTATTAGGGGAGGTATTACCTATAACCCGTGTTTAGCTCTTCGGCAATTTGGGTATGCCCGAAGGGACGGCCCTCATGAGATGCTCGTTCGAGGTCTGGTTTTTGACTACGACAAAGAAGACCAAGGTTACCGCTAGAGGTTTACCCATGCTTGGGGAATGGTGAACAAAGTGGACAGTAGGACTTTGGGACATAAAAATTCTATCCCTCTCGAGCCTTACCTTAAGTGGGTACGGGCTCGTGCCCAGAGTCTCTTAATGCCTTACCCTTCCATCATTCCTGTCATCATTGAGCCTGTTATTGAAGGAGACGTCCCGTACACCGTTCTTCATCCAGACATGCATACCTCTCTCGAAGACTTGCAGAAAGCCTGGATTCAGTTGAAGGAGGAGCGAGACACCTTTGAAACCCAGTACTACACCAGTGAGAAGAAGTATCTGGAGCTCACCAAGATGCTTCATGAAGAGAATAATCTGAATACTTACATTGCTCCAAAAAGGATGCGTTCGGTCTTTTTGTCTTGAGATTTTTATTGTATTTTAGTTTCTTTCTTTGTAAGCCCGAGGAGGCATGATGTATTCAAACTTGGTTTTATTTAATATGACGTGCGTTATTTTTGGTTTGGGCAAATTTAAATCTTCTAAATTTCCTTGAAATCATTTGCATATCGCATCTTCATTCATCATATGCATAAGCAGGTCTTCACACCAGGTTTCCTTATCTCAGCTGTTTATTTCAGCAAGATGGATATTGAGCAGACGGTTAAAGACTTAAAAGCGCAGAATTCACAGTTCCAACAGCTACTCATGACCTTGGCTAAGGGTCAGGAGGAGCTCAAAACCTTGCTGGAAAAGGAAAAGGAGAAAAAGAAAAAGAAAAGAGTGGGTGTGGCTACTTTGGGTAGAAGATTTGAAGGTCACGCTAGAAGGGTCTTGGATTTTCCATCAACATCAGATGAAGGGGTAGGAAAAGGAAAGGGAGTTGCAGTACCAATTGAGTCTGAGGAAGAAGAAGAAGAAGAGGAGGATGAAGACTATTCTGAGCAGCAGTACCCTCCTGCCGACGACAAATACAAGAATCTAGAAGAGCGTCTGGCAACTATGGAGGTGCAGAGAGTACCTGGGCTGGACTTTGAAGATTTAGGGCTGGTCTCTGGAATTGTGATTCCCCCTAAGTTTAAGGTGCCTATATTTGCTAAGTATGATGGTTTTTCTTGTCCAAAGATGCATCTGCGATCTTATGTCAGAAAAATCCAACTACATTCTTCTGACAAGGATCTGTGGGTCCATTTCTTCTAGGACAGTCTTTTAGGGACGCAGTTAGATTGGTTCTATCAGCTAGAGAGGTCTGATGTGCATAATTGGGAGGATTTGGCAGCTGCCTTTTACAGACAGTATCAATATAATGCAGACTTAGCACCAACCCGTACTCAATTACAGAGTATGGGCATGGTCTCAAATGAAGGATTCAAAGAGTATGCCCAGAAATGGAGAGACTTGGCGGGGCGTGTACAACCACCATTGTCTGAAAGAGAGCTTGTGGATATGTTCTTGGGTACACTGTTGGGCCCCTTTTTCAATCACTTGATTGGAAGTTTGTCTGCGGGGTTCACCGAGTTGATTCTGACTGGTGAGAGAGTTGAAGCCGGCATCAAGAACTGTAAAATTCAAAAAGATACATCTACTTCTGCTGCCATCAAAAATCCTTTTCCAGCAAAGAAGGGAATATCAGTTGTCTACTCTCAAAGAGGTTAGGGAAGAGTTGAGCGTCGGCCAGCGGTGGGGGCCGTAATGATTCAGCAGTCTGCAGCTGATCAGCCCAGAAACAATCAACCCAGAACCTATCAAGCAAGGGTGGAAATACCATAACGGCAGTATACCCGGATAAACATGACTCCTGCTCAAGTTTTACCCCATCTCTTGAAGTTAAACCTTACAACCTTGAAAGAGGTACCGAAGAATCTGAATACTTCTTCTCCGCTTTACCATTCAAACGCCAAGCGTGCTTATCATTCAGATAGCATAGGGCACAACACCAACAATTGTTGGGCCCTCAAGAATAAGATCCAGGATTTAATAGACGCTAAAGAAGTGGAATTTGACGCCCCTGAAAAGCTGAATGTGATCTCTGCTCCAATGCCAAATCATGGCCACAATGCCCATGCTGTTGAAGAAGATCTTTTTATTGCTACTGTTAATGATTTGATGACTCCGCTACCGATAATCAAGTTGAATCTGTTGAGGGCTGGGATTTTCCCAGGTTGTAAAGAATATTGTTGCCTTTGTTCATCCTTACCAACCGACTGTCCATTGTTGAAGTTAGGCATCCAACGCCTAATGGATAACCAAGAAATCCTTTTTGAGAAGACTCCTGTTACACCGACCCCTGTCAATGATATTTCAATAATTACCATATCCGCCAATCTTTCCAAGGTCTCGAAAAGTCCTGTTAAGATTACATCCGACCCGAAGACTATACCTTTGAAGATAACCATGACGGGGCCCGTCCAGTACAAGTCCGACAAATCAATATCGTGGAACTATGGGGGAGAGATATTTTACCACGGTGTTAAGCAAATTGAATCGAATGAAGAGAGTTCTGATGAAGAGACTTCCGACATTGGAAATATTGCTGGAACGAGTAAAATCACCTGCAACGGAAGAATTTTCTCTCCGGAGATTGCTCCTTCAAAGGCAATCTTCGGACCCTCGAATGCTCCTAAGGTTACCCTTGTGCCGGTCAACATATCTTCAAGAACTCCAATTATTGAAGAAGTTGTAACTCATATGGTTGTCCCCTCCGCTACTGCTAGTGATAGAGGGAAAGGGATCCAAGAAGAGCCTGTTAGGACGAGGGCTCAGCCGTTGATCATCCCTGAAACCTCTCAAAAATAAATGGAGGAGATTTTGAAAATAATCAAGAAAAGTGATTATGATGTTGTGGAGCAACTGGGGCAAACCCCCTCAAAGATCTCTATGTTGGCCCTGCTGCTTTGTTCAGAAGCTCATGCTAAAGCTCTGATCAGATTTTTGAAGACGGCCCATGTGCCCCAGGAAACCTCTGCGGATCAGTTCCAGGAATGTGTAGCTAGCCTAATAGCTGACAATGGTCTAGGATTCTCCGATTCCGATTTAACACCAAAAGGGAGAAAACATAATGACGCTTTGCATGTCTCGGTGGAATACAGAGGGACTACTCTAGCACACGTTCTGGTAGACACTAGTTCTTCGCTGAATGTCTTGCTGAAGAAGGCCTTGGATAGGTTGGATTGTGAAGGTCTAACTTTGAAACCTAGCAACGTCATTGTCAGAGCCTTTGATGGTTCTAAAAGGATGGTTCACGGGGAGGTGGACATCTCGATCAAAGTGGGAACTGAAACTTTCAACTACACATTTTATGTGATGGACATCCGTCTCTCCTATTCTTGTTTGTTGGGAAGACCTTGGATTAACCATGCTGGAGCCGTCACTTCTACTCTGCATCAAAAGCTCAAGTACCCTGTCCATGGGAAAATTGTAATTGTTCATGGTGAAGAGGAATACATGATAAGCCATCTTAACTCTTTCCGCTATGTGGAATTGGATGGTGAATTCATCGAAACCCCCTTTCAGCACTTTGAGGAGGTAGCTCAGGAGATTGTGGCAACCAAGATAGTGGCTTCTATACCCATGACTACGAGACCTCCGCCTAGGATGTTTTCTTTAAAGGATGCTAAGGTTGTGATTGAAGAAGGAGGAAGCCCAATCTGGGGGCAGCTTCCTGATTTTCCTTTCAAGGCAGATAAATTCGGCTTGGGTTTCACTGCTTTTGCTCAAAAGGTTATACGTCGCTCCTGGGCTGGAGGGCCACTAGTGAAGATCACCCATCATGGAGTCAATGCTTTGGAGGATGGTGAAGAGGAGAGCAACTTGGAAGACTGGATTTTCCATACTATTGACGGAGGATTATGCAATTGGGAGGCAAAGGACTTTGTTCCCATTACTTTCATAAATGAGTAATTTATCTTTCAAACATTTTTGTTGGTTTGTAATAATTCTCAAACAATTCGTACTTTTTAACCTTGTGTCTTACCCGAGGCACAAAGGTCCATTTGTAAGGGTTCATATTTTTCATCTTCATATGCCATTTAATGAATCATGGACGTTTTCACATATAAACTTTTGTGTTCATTTTCTTCCTTTTTGCATTTTATTTGTTTAAAGGTGGCTATCCCTTACACACACCCACGCTCACAAATGCAAGTACCCTTCCATTCCGGATTCCATGGGTAACAATTCTGCTATGGCCTTCAGTGACTCTGAAGATCTGGTCTACCATGCCGAATACGAAGGTGAAGAAGACTGTGAAGTGCCGGGAGAATTGGCTAGACTGCTACAACAGGAAGAACGGGCTATTCTAACTCATGAGAAGCTGTTAGAGACAATCAACTTGGGTACTGAGGAGGACAGAAAAGAAGTCAGAGTGGGTGCCAACCTAGAGCCAAGTGTCAAGGAGCACTTAATTCAGCTGTTGAATGAATATGTTGAGATCTTCTCCTGGTCCTACGAAGACATGCCGGGACTTGATACAGACATTGTGGTACACCGTCTCCCCACAAGAGAAGACTGTCCACCAGTTAAACAGAAAGTTCTTCGCATGAGGCCCGACATGTCTGAAAAGATCAAAGCAGAAGTTATGAAGCAG
The DNA here is from genome assembly GCA_948472305.1 of Vicia faba. Taxonomy (NCBI): domain Eukaryota; kingdom Viridiplantae; phylum Streptophyta; class Magnoliopsida; order Fabales; family Fabaceae; genus Vicia; species Vicia faba. The sequence goes on from OX451738.1 coordinate 1,227,017,873, forward strand.
TTCAATGTTGGATTTCTTGTTGTTACTTCCTATCCATAATGGGTTGCTAACATTGTGCCCGTGCCTAAGAAGGATGGCAAAGTGAGAATGTGCGTGGATTACAGAGACTTAAACAGGGCCAGCCCTAAAGATGACTTTCCACTTTCGCACATTGACATCTTGGTTGACAATACAGCTCAGCACAAGGTATTTTCTTTCATGGACGGATTTTCAGGTTACAACCAGATCAAAATGGCCCCTGATGACATGGAGAAAACTACTTTTGTTACACAGTGGGGTACGTTCTGCTACAAAGTGATGCCATTCGGACTGAAGAATGTCGGGGCAACCTATCAACGCGCCATGGTATCTTTGTTTCATGATATGATACATCATGAGATAGAGGTCTACGTAGATGACATGATAGCCCGATCACAAACTGAAGAAGAACACCTCGACCATCTGCAAAAGCTGTTTGTCAGGTTGAAGGAGTACAACCTCAGACTGAACCCTAACAAGTGCACTTTCGGAGTCTGATCTGGTAAACTCTTGGGTTTCATTGTCAGCAACAAAGGCATCGAGGTTGATCCTGCTAAAGTTAAAGTTATACAAGAAATGCCCGCTCCTCGCACTGAGAAGGAGGTCAGAGGTTTCTTGGGACACCTAAACTACATTGCAAGGTTCATTTCTCACCTAACATCTACCTGTGAACCAAACTTTAAGCTGTTGAAGAAAGATCGGGTAGTTAAATGGAATGATGACTGTCAAGATGCTTTCGATAAAATCAAGGAGTATCTGCTAGAGCCTCCTATCTTGATGCCACCCGTCGAAGGAAGACTGCTAATCATGTATCTGACCGTCTTAGAAAATTCAATGGGGTGCGTACTGGGGCAGCATGACGAGTCTGGCCGAAAAGAGCATGCCATTTATTACCTTAGAAAAAAGTTTAACGACTGTGAAACAAGATATTCACTGCTTGAGAAAACTTGTTGCGCTTTGGTATGGGCTGCTCGCCGGCTAAGGCAGTATATGTTGACTCATACGACTTTGCTGATATCTAAGATGGATCCGATCAAATACATCTTTGAAAAGCCTGCTTTGTCTAGAAGAATAGCTAGATGGAAAATGATCCTCACAGAGTATGATATATAGTACACGTCCCAAAAAGCTATAAAGGGGAGTGTACTAGCCGATCATCTGGCCCATCAAGCTATCGAAGATTACCAATCCATGAGGTTCGACTTCCCCGACGAAGACATTATGACATTGGACAACATTAAAGATTTCAGACCATGTGACGGACCTGAACAAGGATCCCGATGGACCCTGTACTTTGATGGTGCATCCAATGCACTTGGAAATGGTATCGGCGCGGTACTTATCTCTCCAGAAGGTTTCCATACTCCTTTCACCGCCAGACTTTGCTTCAACTACACCAACAACATGGCAGAGTATGAAGCTTGCATCATTGGACTCAAGGCTGCCATATACTTGGGAATCAAATCTTTGATTGTACTTAGGGACTCAACTTTGGTCATCAGTCAGATCAAAGGAGAGTGGGACACTAAGCATCCAAACCTCATCCCTTAGAAAAGAACATGTCTTGACATTGTTACCACATTTAGAGCAGATTACCTTCGTGCACTTCCCGCGAGAAGAAAATCAGCTAGAAGATGCTTTAGCTACAATGTCATCCATGTTTAAACTTAACTGGGATAATGAGGCTCCCCAAATCACCATTGAACAGATAAACGAACCCACACACTGTCACGAGATTAATACCGAAGAAGTAGTGGACCGACCTTGGTTTCACGAAGTCAAAAGGTATCTCGAGACCCAGGAATATCCTGAAGGAGCTTCAGTCAATGACAAAAAGTTCTTAAGGAGATTCTCAGCTAAGTTCTTCCTGAGCAATGGTATCCTATACAAGCGCAATCATGATTGCAGTCTGCTTCGTTGTGTGGACAAGATTGAAGCTGAATAGATCATGGCTAAACTGCACAATGGTACCTTTGGCACCCACTCTAGCGGTCATACGATGGCTAAAAATATTCTAAGGGCAGGCTACTACTGGTCTACCATGGAAGCTGACTGCCATCAGTATTCCAGAACTTGTCACAAATGTCAGATTTATGCGTACAAGATACATATACCTCCAGTTCCTCTCAACGTCTTAACAGCTCCTTGGCCATTCGCTATGTGGGGAATCGACATGATTGGAGAGATCAAACCTACAACATCCAATGGACACCGTTGAATTTTTTTGGCCATTGATTACTTTACAAAATGGGTCGAAGCAGCTTCCTTCGCATCTGTCACAAAGAATGTTGTCGCCTGCTTCATCAAGCATAACCTCATTTATCGATATGGTATCCCCGAAAGGATCATCGCTGATAACGGTACAAACCTTAACAATACTATGATCACCTCCTTGTGCGAGTAGTTCCAGCTTCAACATCATAATTCATCTCCCCATCGACCAAAGATGAATGGTGCTGTCGAAGCTGCGAACAAAAATATCAAGAAGATCATATAAAAGATGACAGTCACCTACAAAGATTGGCATGAGATGCTACCGTTTTCTCTCCACGGGTATCGTACCACGACTCGCACTTCAACTGGGGAAACACCCTATTCCTTGGTATATGGCATGGAAGCTGTTTTACCTGTCGAGGTTCAGATTCCCTCCTTGAAGACGATTGGATCCAAACCAGGCTTGATCAGTTAAATTTAATTGATGAGAAGAGACTTATTGCTGTTTGCCACAGTCAGACGTATCAAAAACGGATGATCAAAGCTTTCAACAAGAAAGTCATGCGCCAAGTGTATCAAGTTGGAGATCTTGTGATCAAGCGCATCATCTTGCCACAAAGTGATCCCAGGGGCAAGTGGACTCCTACCTATGAAGGACCATTTGTGATCAAGAACATCTTTTCTAGTGGGGCAATGATGTTAACCACCATGGACAGCGACGATCTTCCGCACCCTGGGAACGCAGACATAGTCAAAAGATACTACACATAAATGACCCGGCAAGTTGAAAACCCGAAAGGGAGACTTGGGCAAAAAAGGGAATCCCGATGAATCGAAAACCCGAAAGAGCGGTTCAAGCAAAAAATAGGGATAAAACAAAAATCTGTACACCCGGCAAGTTGAAAACCTGAAAGGGCGACTTGGGCAAAAAAGGGTTTCCCGGTGGATTGAAAACCCGAAAGGGCGGTCCAGGCAAAAGTTAGGGAATTAAAGCATATGACTATGTCTTGTCGGATCACTTCAAGGACAAATCTCTTCACAGACAAACTCTGAGGCTTCTGATCAATCCAATCATCTTCGAACGAAGCGACGAACGGACAAGATATTCGTAGTTACGAAGGTTATAGCAGAATGGGAACCCCATGGAATTTTTACACTTAGCCATCTTTCTTTGTATAAATTTTTCTCATTTTTTATGACACCATCCTCTTACTAGGATGTCTGTCTCCTTTGTACAAAACACTTATTCAAAGTAAATACAAAGATATCTCTTTCAAAGTACAGAAAACTATTTGCCTTTTTCTTTACACTTGTGTTTTATTTGCAAAAACGTCTAATGATTCATTAATGAACATATGCATTTGAACATAATTACTGTTTACAAATAAACAAGTTGAAAAAGAGTAATTACTGACAGGTAGAAAGATTAGGAAAATGTCTTTAGGCTATTCCATGAGCAATCTCTACAACACATCATTAAGATCCCCCAGCGGAGCCAAAACTTTGGACTACAGATCCCCAACGAAGATGAGACTACCAACTACCAATCCCCAGCGGAGCTGAAACTTTCAACCCACAGTAGAAATTATCCAATTTCTCCAGGTTTCCCCAGCAAGTTGTCTTGAAACCTAAAAAATCAACCAATTAATAGTTAACTTCTATTTCTCCCCAACCTAGGGTAACTCCCCAGTAGTCTGGCATACAAACTCCTGAACTCCCCAGTGGAATAAGCTTTCCCCACTAAGTTTTTATTACAGGATAAATTTTTCCCACAGTGTTTTTATTGCTTCTCGATAGAACAAAGACTCCCGTCAATAATCCCCAGTAGAAGTCATTAAAATTCTCTGGATTCCCCAAGCAGACTCCTCAAGAAGTATATGGCATTATTCTCATAGTAGGAATCCTCATCAGTCAAGGGTTTATTTCCCCCGGCGGCAGTCAAGGATTTATTTTCCTCAGCAATACAGCAAATCAGCTTACATGTGCATACATTACACCATAAGCATGGATAAAACACATTTATTGCATCATACATTTCATGAAACATAACTTTGTATTTCAGCTAACGTTTTACCCTTTTAAGGATAAGGTTAACAACTATCTTTAACAAAATATCCACAGATTACTGATACAGTCCAGATACGCTCCAGACAAGGAAACCATTCTGTCACTCATTCAAATCTCAACTTCAGATACAGTACACATACACTCCAAACACGGAATTCATTCTGATACTTAATCGGATTCGAATTCAGATACAGTCCAGATATGCTCCAGACACGGAAGCCATTATGTCGCTCATTTAGACTTAATTTCAAGATACAGTACAGATACACTCCAGAGACGGAAGTCATTATGTCGCTTATCCAGATTCCGAGTACAGATACAGTTCAAATACATTTCAAATACGGACACCATTTTGATGCTTATTCTGTCGATTTAAAACTAAACATTCTTGGATGGCATCTACAAGCCCATCTCCGACAAGATTCTGTCACCTCTTGAATGGAATCTTTAAGCCCATTCCCTCCATTACAAATTGACGAGTGCAAATTTACGGGCACTCTAGTGTCCAATCATCTTCTACCTTCGAGTCACGAACGGAAAAACTCGCCGATCTAACTCTTCAGGTTCAAGAAGATTGAACAGGGGCAGCTGTTGTACCCCAAAATTTGCCCTCCCATTTTTCACAGAAATCACAACCCTAGGGTTTCTAAGATATTCGAGAATGGCTCAGGAATCGATCAGACAAAATTTCTCTTATGGCAATAAACCAGCAATTAGGGTTTTTACTTGTAGTTCTCAGAAGAAATGAATTCACAAAGATCCAATTGGTTTTCACATGTTTTCTTGCTTTTTCAAGTTTACTGAAAGGTTACTGTTTGTTCTCAAGGCATGTTCATTTGGTACAAGAGACGGGATCTAAGACTGTCATTTGGAACATTCATGTTTGGTTTGATCCAGGTTAACCAGATAATTTGTGTCTGTTAAGACATTTGCTTGTTAATGGAATAAGTATTTGTTTGTTTATGGAATAAACATTTGTTTGAGGAATACACAGTGCGTGTTCATTTGGGATGCAGTGGCAAGATTACATGATCACTAGAATTTAAGTTATCTTGGTTGGAATTATTGGAATACAGTTTCAATTATCTTAATCAGGAATCTTAAAGAATTAGTGAAGATGCGAAGAGAAAATTGCAAGTTATTGACAGTAAAAGATTTTAATGGACATCAGAATACCTCATAGGACTTTCTTTCATTTATTTCAAAAATTGTTACAATACAATTTATTATTTAAATGCTTTAAGTTTTACAACTTATTGTATTTGAAAAAATAAATTAGTACAATTATTTGAGTATTTCTATCTAAATTACAAAGGAAAAATCTAAGCCAAAGAATGACTAAGCTTCCATTGCTTCCATGCATGCCAAAGAATCTTCTGCTTCCTCTGCTTTGCCACCATCTAGTTTGCGCTCACATGAAAGAAAGACAGAAAAATGATCAGTACAGTTAATTGGACGTGTTTAAGAATTTTCAATAGAGAAAAATGTGTTCATCATTAAAGTTTGCAATATGGAATCAGAAGGCTATTTTTAATTCACTACGTTTTTATTTTTCTATTTGCAAATCACAAGAAGATTACTCTTCTTGGTTCACAAAAAGAAAAATAAAAATGCAAGCAAAGTTGTCCAAATAAAAATGCAAGCAATTTATCCAAATACAACTAGGCTGCCCAAACAAGTGAAAGTATGCAAGCAGCATGGCCAAACAAGTATTCAAAACAAATGTTCCAAACAAGGCACAAACAGGGCCAAACAAGCAGTAGTGTGGCCAAAACAAATACAACAAACAGAATGCAGCAAGGCTGCCTAGAACAAGACAACAACATATCAGCATGCAAACAAAATACAAACAGCAAGAACAAGGCAGCATAGGCAGTAGCAGACAAAGTACAAGCAACAACAACATCAGCAAGAAGAAAATAGAAAATATAAAACTAAGTCAACAAGCAAGAGGCTTGTTCATAAGACATTTAATCATTTTCCAATTAAAATTGAAAACTTTTCAGAAAAAAGCATTTGGCTTAGGGTCATTAAGAGAGAAAGAGGAAAGAAGTCACCTAGGGGATGCTGCCCTGCTGTCACAATTGCACCAAAAATGCTAGCAAACAAAACTGCAAGGAAAAGAGCCTAAGAAGAAAATGCCCAAAGTATTCAAAATTTGGTGGTTTCCCACCATTTTGAATAAGCTGCAAAACTGTAAAGAAAGAAGCCAATATAATAGTAGAGAGGGTTCAAGAGAACACACAAAAAAATTATTATCAAACACAAACTTCCACCAAACCTCCAAAAATCCCAAACCTGTTAACTCAAAAAACAACCAATTCAAACCAACCTTCAAAATGCTGTCAAACACACAAAACCCTTCAACCTGTAACCATCAAACATAACCTGCAAACTGTAACATACTCAAACTATCCAACCATCCCAAACCTCAAACCACAAAAACACCCAAACCTGCAACTGTAACAAACACCAAGTTCAACATCCAAAACATACAAAAATCCCAAGCCTGTTAACTAAATATACCAAGTTCAAACATACAAACAGCAAAAACTTGCATAACCAAAACTGTATAACAACAACCAGCAAAAACTCCCAAACTCACAAAGCCTAACCAAACTGTACAACAACAAAACCATAAGAAATCACAACCAAACCTGCCAAACTGTCAAACAAACAGCCAAAGCAACCAAACCTATTAAACCATAACCAACAGCAACATAGCAAACGTCCAAAACCGAAACCATTCCAAATCAAAAACATGCATAATCAAGTTCAAACAACAATTTCCAAAGTCCCAACATTCCAACAAAACCAAACCATCAATTGTAAAAAAAGGCCAAAACTAAACATCATCAAATCGGTATCCCAAAACTAAACATCATCAAATCAGTGTCCCAACCAACAACATCATCAAATCAGTATCCCAACCAACATCATCATCATTAAACAGTATCATTCAAAGCACGAAAAACAACAAAGTCAGAAGCATCAAACATCATCATTGTTCGAAGCAAAGAGGAAAGGTTACCTAGCACCTTCGTCATCATTTCCTCCTCCTTGCCAAGCCCGTCACTAGGGAGCACCTCAATCTAACTATCCTCTCCACATAAAATCTTCAAAGGTATGGACTATTCGCATTCTTCATAAATTGTTCCTCACATCTCCAATGTATAAACACAATAGGTTAACAGAGAAAACACGAACAAAATTAAACAACAACAGAAACTCGTTTAAGCTTCAAAACTGAACCGTACCTTTCAAGAACGAAGCCATTAGGGCTTGGCTAGGCAGTGAGAGAGGGGCTCCGGTAATAGAAGGCGAGAGGAAGATCAGAAAATGCGTCTCAAACCCTTTAGAGAGTTTCATTTCAAACTTAGGAATTTCCAGGAAAAAATGTAAACCGAGTTGAATCGAAGAGGGACAGGGACGAAGAGAGACGTTCATAGATGGAGAGATGAACGAATAGGGACGATTGAGTGAGGAAGATGAATGAGAGAAAGAAGTGAGAGAGACGCAACAGAGCGGCGCTGCTGTGAGGAACCACAAACCCTAATTATTCATGTTTTCCTATAATCAAAATATAATAAACTGGTTTAAGGAGATTTGGGCCATGTTTTTTTTCACAAACCCTTAGGCCCACACACGTTTTCTAGTTCCCACCCCCTTTGCCTTGTTTTTGTTTCAATATTAATTCTTCTTTGGGTTCAATAACCCTTAAGCCCATTTTATTTCCCTTTAATTTGTTTTTATTTGTTTTGAAAATCACTAATAATGTTTTTGTACATTTTTTTTAAGCCCTAAAAATCAATTTTTTTGCTATTTTCTTTTAATTTGTTACACATAATAAAAACATCAAAAAAAACTTTGATTTAATTAGTTTTCTTTCTTTAAGCTCATAATCAATAAAATACACAAAAAATTTAATAAAGATTTTTAATTTAAATTATTTCCTTTTTAGATTGAATTTTATTTTTTTAAGTAAATACATTGCATTTCATACTTTATTGATTTCTTTATTTCGTAAATTGTCATGGCTTCATATTGAATCGCACAGCAATTCGATTTGGTTGTATTATTTGGACATTGTTATTTTTTATGTGACTCATCCCCATTTATAATAATTGTACCCCCCAATCCCGGATACTTTTGTAATAGCTTAGATTTTTAATTCCCGCAATTTATTACTTTCTATATATTGTGTAGTAATTAGGCATGTATGGCAAGATTCAAAAATCAATCGTTAGATGACCTAATCCAAGAATAAATAAACTTGAAATCAACACACTTATCACACGCGCACCTCTAGGGTAACCTCGCTTGTTGCCTCAGAAATACAATCATGTCCCTCGAATATGAGACACTCTAGGAAATGACCCTTCGATAAACAAAGATCGTAGTCCCTCGATGACCCTCGATGTTGCCTTCGATAAAACGATCTCGTCCCTTACAAAAATTTCTAGAGCGTCTCACAAATTGCCTTCAATGATTGTAAAATTGACCCGCGTCTGTCCCTTCACCTCCAAGGATGGGGCTTCTTACCAAATTAATGGTAAGATAGCACCATTAAAAGGAAGAAAAAAGAACAATTTAAGACCTTTCGAGTAGATAGATTCACTCTTAGTTACTCGCTTGCTCACGACAAAAACTTTCACACCTACACTTCCATTTCAAAAACATTTTCAAAAGATAAAACGTTTTGTATACGTTCTTATAGAGACGAGAACCATTACAAAACCACTTTTCAAAACACAATTCACAAACACATCTTTGAACCATTTTTCGAAACAAAACTTTGTATACGTTCTTATATAGACGAGAACCATTACAAAGAAACTTTCCAAAATACTTTCAAAACCCACACCACAAGCACACAATCGAACAAAAGCAAGAGATCTAAAACGAGTAACTAAGAGCCCATGGAAACCCATGGATGAAAAGGGTGCTAGCACCTTCCCTTTTCATAATCTACCCCCCGAACTTGAGAAAATTCTTGAAAGGTCTTTCCTGTGCTTTTTTACCTTTCCTTTTGGATAAAAGAAAAGTCGATGGCGACTCTTGCTAACCGCACAAGTGCGAACGAAACGCAAAACCTCTAGTCAGTTCTCCCACCGTATCTCATCTCCTAACAACAAGCTTCAAAGGTTCTGAATCAAAATCCAATAATTAATTATACTTAGGCTTTCAAACATAAAGTTTGGGCCACGAATGATGATTTTTTGAATCGAGACAAATTTAGCGCTATGTTAAGCAATCGTAAGTGGACTTATGTAGAAGCCACACTTATTTTGAGGTCGGTCAATAGAGATGTATGTACTATACTTGTTAGAGACATGGTAAAAACAAATATAAAGAAGAAAGGAACAAGATGAAGAGGGAAAGGGGAATGAGAAGTTAATTTAGATCACATCCTCAAAATTCTTTCATCTTCAAGTTTAATCACTCATAATTGATGGATTAAAGTGCTAAACACATCACTAATTCAAAGCACCAATAATGAATTAAATAATTTACTCTAAGATAGATTTGTACTAATGAATGTTTATCCAACTTCATCTGCATCTAAGTCCATTGAATTTGAAGAGAAATTTGACATTTAAAATTGTAATCCAAAGCAACAATCAAAATAAAATAGTAGAAAATTGAATAGAACCAAAAGTAGCCCCAAAATTAAGCAAAAATGACAAATCTACTTCAGGAAATCAATTTTGCCCATATGGTAAATCGATTTCTTGCAAAAAAATAACAAAATTGGCGCAGAAAAACAGAGGGAAATTTATTTACCCATGGGTAAATCGATTTCCTGCAGCAAAAACAATATTTTAAAAGGCAAAATTCTTGTTCAAATTTTTTATCAAACACCTTATGATCTTGGATTTAATTGAGCCTAAAAATTCCATCAAATTATGAGAAAATAGCACCAATTGCATCAAACAGAGTAGCTCTAATAATTAAATCACAAAGATCATCAAGAAATCACATGGTGAAAGATGAAGATCCAACTTACTAAAGATAAAACTAGAAAATTATCAAACAAACTTCAAAAATAAGCTCCAAGAATCAATCTCCTAAGCTTGGATGTAGAGAATTAATGAAGAGAAAGTGTTTGAATGAAGGTTTAGCTCAAAGATTAGTAAGCTTCAATTTAAAACTGACTAACTTTTATGAAAATGGAGCTTTGAGTGAATTTGGTGGATGAAAAGAGTTGAGAAAATTTTTAGCAAGGTGATTTTGGCTATCAAAATCTTGATAATTGAATTAAATGAGGGTTCTATTTATAGAATTTATGCTTGGGTTTAGTGGTGGTTTGGAGTTGGGTTTGGAACCAAAATTAGGCTTGATAATTGATTTTAGAGCCAAAAATTGATTCACGTGGTGCACATATGATCAAGTGAAGGTGTACGATGGAATTTAATTTTTATGAAGTGGGAAATTATTTTTTGATAATCAAGAATATTTTTAAAAAAAAATTGGAGCCAAAAATCACAAACTTGAAAATTGCTTTTTTTTTTCAAAATTCCGTGCAGGAAATCGATTTACCCATATGGGAAATTGATTTCTACAGCAAAAATTTAAAATCCTGGCGCAAAAATAGTGAGGGAAATCAATTTACCTATATGAGAAATTGATTTCCTTAGAAGAAAATGCCAGAAAACCCAGTTGGCTGGATGATTTGGCTTGATCCCTACAAAACACCAATATACAAGAACACAAAGAAAATATTTTTGGTATTTTGATTAGAGGTATATATATATATATACAAGATACACAAATAAGGTGTCTGGCGATCCCTTGAGAGCAAACTTAAAGATAGGGGAACAAGGAGAACCAACCCTAATGTGTGATATTGATGTATCGTGATGATGAGATGATAGAGGATCTTAGGGGGAAAATTGGGGTATAACACTGGAGACACAAGTTCTGAGCTTTGAGTCTGAATTGCATACTTTCAGAAAGTTAACAACTTCTAAACACTATGATATCAAGCAAGATTACCTTATTTTCAATTAGTTTATAACTTTTGAATTATGTTTGGTACATTTGTTTAAATATTCATATATTCACAAAGTGTACAACATCTTCTATTTAAAACAGAGTTCATTTCATCCATAAGATTTTCAACCTTTACATCAGGATTTTCATCTTCAACCTGTCTTAGAATAAGCTCAGTGAACTTGTTTAGAGTTCTTGGATAGAAGCATCAAACAAACAGTTAGTAGCAACAACATTTGATATGTTTGAATTTAATACTCTGAGAATAAACATTATCAAAATCATTTTGCTTTCTCCCCCTTTGTCAGAAATCAAAAAGGTGATACAAAAATGAATCTTTGAAGATAACATATTCATTCTATAGACTTTGTTTGGATAAAGAATTGAGTTAAGTTATGTCTTTTAAACATGAGAAAAAAATCTTTGGTAATATTTTTGAAAACATTGATTCAGCACACATATATCCAATAAAATAATACAGAAAAAAAACAAAAACATTCCATTGAATAAACAAGGAAGACATGTACGACACAACACTGCTAAAACAAAAGAGATAAACAGACGATAAATAGGAACAACCCTAAGAGAATAAACTAAATTGGAGAATTTCACAGCAAACTTCCTCAAGAACTTCCTCTGGACCATTTTGAAGAATTTCTTTAACAATCCTAGATCTTGTGAAGAGAATAGAGAGAACTCTAGCAAAAGGTATAAAGATTTGGCGTCTAAATCTAGAATTAATGATAGAGTTTCTTAGGTAGTTAAAAATGGATTGAGGTAAGTTGATTCTAAAATGATGGATGAGGAGGTAGATGTTGACAATGTCATCATAGGTTAGGGTGTTCCACATTAATGCTCTAGGTCTAAAGTTTGATATCACCAGTTGAAACCAAACTGAGGCACTTGGAAGAAGATTGGCATGATTGATGTGACCGTAACCAATAGGGATGTTGTGAACAGAAAAGAGTCTATCAGCAAAAGAGTATCTATTTTAAAAGGTTTCTACGATAACTCCATCTTGGGCATAGCCAATAGCAACTACAAATCGATGCTGAAGTGATGATAATGGGGTTTCCAAAGACAGAAGAGTGAATGGAAGAGCCAAATAACCTAACTTCGGCATTCATCTAGAAGTCCTTGACTAGGTCTAGATAGATGGGTCCAGCCAAAATGGAAAAGTAGTTGGACTATCCTTGAGTGATTATATTTTGAGTAATACCCAGATTAACACCGACTGATCTTAGAATGTTTAGACGTCGTTCATAGATAATTTCAAGAAGACCATCCTCACTAAAAAGGATTCTTGAATCCTTGAGGAGCAAAAGATTAATGACTAGGATAAAGAGACCAAACCTTCAAATAGAGGAAAGGAAAACATAATTTACTAGATATAAGATACGATCTAGATACCCAACGAAAGATGACAACTCAATAAATGATAATTTAGAGAGAGAGGGGGTATAATACAAGTTCCAAGATGTGATATAAGACACACGATATACACTTATGATAAAAATTGAATAGAGAGCTAACAATTATCATTCCCAATTGGACAGTTTACCAAAAATGTCAGATATTTAAGGTCTAACATTAATTAATGACATGACTCTTCAGTATCCGTAATGCATAGATTTCTATAAAAGATATATCTGATCAGGAATATTTTGACCTTTTCCTGGATAGAATAACTTTTAACTTGTAAAAGTATCTATAAGTACTTTGTCAGAAAGCGTATAAACATTGATCTGATGTATTTTGACTATCTTGAGGTCACCTTCGTCATCTCCCTTGTTTCTGATCATCCATTTGATTACAACAACACGAGTTCCTTTTTGATCAGATACTTGGTTTGAAACTTCCTTCTTTAAGGGCTCTCTTTATAGGAGTTTAATCAATATAGGATTTTGACTGAACATCTTCTGATCATCTTTCTTCTTGTTCTTTAGTAAAATCTTCCATTACCTTCAGATTTTGAAAGGGTAATCTCCATATCTGGAAGTTTATCAACTAGCTTTGAATTTTAAAAGTCAATCTTATCATTAAGTATGACATGAATTAATTCAAAAAAAAAATGTTTCAGTGTTATACTCCTTGTAGCCTTTTGAGCTTTCAGAACATCATAACATGATACCACTTTAAGCATTAGAATTAATCAAGTTCATATTTTCTTTAGAGTCCAGCATAAAACAAGAGCATCCAATTGATGAAGATATTAAATATTGGTTTCTTGTTTTTCCATAATTCATAGCAAGTCTTTTTAGGAATAGGTCATATGGAGACAATATTCTGAAAATAACATGTTGTGCTTACATCCATTGTCCAGAAGTTCTTTTCTATATTGGCTTGACAAGGTTTGAGACTTTATCTCAAATAGAACTTGGGTATAGAAGGTGGTGAATATATAATGTGACATATCCTTTTGTTAGAGAAACTTCACCTAAGTCCACTTGTTGTAGTTATTTAAAATAACAAATCCTTACTTCTTTCCATTGATTGATATAGTTTTCACTAAATCGGGAAAATCAATGTGTAGAAGTTCCAATAGATTGGAGAAAGAAACAACATAAGTTTTTTGATAACGTTTCCCTTCTGACATGCTTCACAGAAAGCATCTGAAGTAAACTTCAGTTAAGGAAGGCCTTTGATAACTTAAAGCTAGTTCAGCTGAGAGATCTTTCTCAAGCTATCGTAACTTAAATATCTGAACCACAACCACTACTCCTTATTGACAGACATGAGACAATCTATTTTTAGTTTTATAAGGTCGGAAATCTTGACCTTATAAGTGTTGTTTCTCTTGCTTTTATTGAAAAAGGATATATCCATCCCAACAGATATTATTCTGGAGCCTGTGATTTATTCATTTTGATCACTTCGGAAACCCATGATATTTCTCGGCTTAAGTTCTATACTTTGGAACATATACCTTTTTCCCATCATGTGTTACAAGTATCCAGAGTCCATGTGCCAAGACAGGTGTCTCAATTGCCCTGCTAAGGATGTTTGCAACATAGATTAGCTTATCCTTTGGTACCCATAATTTCTTAGGTCCTTTCTTGTTAGATCTACAAGAGTTGTGAACAACTTTGGTTTTAGGATAAGAAGGATCATATTTTCAAGAGTTAAAACTATTTGGTTTAGCCAATTGATTTTCGTCGTATTTAAAATCAGATTTTTCTTCATCTTTTCCATCTTCTTTTGGCACAAACCCACTAGGTACAAAATGAAAGTATAAGGTAGTTGGTATTTTTTTCTTATTAGATTTAAATTTTTCATGAGGATCATAACTAATACCATTAACTCCATTTCTACTTACACCATAGATCATGGAAGCTAGCACACTTCTCCCTATGCTCTTAGCTAGAAATTTCTGGAAGGCTTTGTCATATTTCTCAATGACATCATCAGTACTCTCAATGGCTTCTGGAAGAGTTATCGTGCCTTTAAGGGTAGAGTATTTATCTTTTAATAAAAAATTTCTTATTTTAAAACAAAAATTTCTTCCTTAAGCTTACTATTTTCAACAGATACAAATTCATGGGTCTTTTTGAGATCCTTGAACCGAATATTGAGTATCTCATGTTTTTTCATAATTTCAACTAAGGAGTATGTTAATTCAAAATAAGTAAAATCAGAGAATACCTCTTTGCATAATACTTCTTCCATTTCTGAATCAGCTTCATCTTCTGAGGGGAATACTTCACTAGATTTTCCAACATGAGCCATCAATGCCATGTTAGCATGTTCTCCATCTGAGTCGTAGTCGGAAGAGTCTGAATCATCCCATGTTGCCATTAGCCCTTTCTTATTGCCTTTGAGAGCTTCATTCATTGGTATATTCTTTTGAAGTTGAGGATAATCATTCTTGTAGTGTCCATGCTTATTACATTCATAACAAATGACTTTTTTGCCACTGGACTTCCTTTGACCAAATGTAGATTCGAAGTGACCTCTAGTCCTTCTTGAATTTCTAAGCCCGTTGCCTTGATTTCTCTTCCAGAGACGGTTAATCCTCCTAGTTAGAAATGATAAGTCATCTTCTTGATCATCAGAATCTCCTTCTAATTCATTAATCTCTTCTGCTTGAAGAGATTTAGACTTCTCAATTTTTCTGACAGATTTGAGCGTAATAGATTTTATCTTCTTTTGTGGTTCATCTTGTTCTATCTTAATCTCATGACTTCTCAAAGAACTTATCAATTCTTATAAATAAGTATTTTTTAGATCCTTTGCAAGCTTGAGAGCAGTTGCCATAGGCCTCTATTTTGATGGCAAGCTTCTGATAATCTTCTTCACATGATTTGTCGTTGAGTAACCATTGTTCAGAACTTTCAGTCCTGCAACTAAGGTTTAAAATCTTGAGAACATGACTTTAACGCTTTCATCATCTTCCATTTTGAAAGCTTCATATTTCTGAATCAAGGCCAGCACATTGGTTTATTTAACTTGATTATTTCCTTCATGAGTCATTTGAGAGAGTCAAATATAGACTTAGCAGAGTCTCTATTTGTGATCTTCACATACTCAATATAAGAAATCATATTCGACAAGATGGTTCTTGCTTTATGATGATTCTTATAGTCTTTCTTTTGTTGATCAGTCATAGCTCTCATAGCTATCTCTTTTCGAGTATTGTTTGTGGTAGGTTCATAGCCATTGACTACCATATCCCAAAGATCAACATCATGACCTAGAAAAAACTTTCTAGTCTATCTTTCCAGTATTCAAACTTTTCTCCATCAAAGATGGAAGGTTTAACGTTATAACTTTTATTGTTTGAATCTGTTGCAGCAACAACTGTTGTGGGTTCAACCATTTTGTTTCTTAAATGAAAAACTTATTTGGATCTTTATCTAACACGCTTAAGTGTTTGATAACTATCTACATCAGAACTGGAGCTCTAATGCCAACTGAAGGTGTGAGAAACATAATAGAGGGGGTTTGAATTGGGTTTCACCAAATTAAATATTTTCATTGGTGACAAAATAGGTTAGCTTAGAACATAACAGTAAATGAACACGATGATTTTTATCCTGGTTCATTGTTAGCTAAGCTACTCCAGTCCACCCCCTCAAGGATAATTTTGCCTTCAACAAGGACTTAATCCACTATAACCAAACTGATTATAGAACAACCTATATAAATTTGATCAACCTTATAGGCACCCCTAATAAATCTGTTGATCCTTATTATAAATCCACTCAAGCCGCAACATAAGTATTCTTAAGATCAGACCTTCACTCATTCTCTCAAGGTATTATTCAACAACAGTTGAGTACTTTCAGTGTATTACAGATTTGCTTCTTGTAAGAAGATTACACAGACTTTTCAGTACAATGTAAAATACCTAAGTGTTCTACTGCAAGATACGAGCATCAGCACCTTACTTATTTACAAAACTATACACAGATGATTTCTCTATAGAGTTTGCACAGTGCTTTGGTATAGGTTTGTTAAGCTTGATTTGAATCGATAGATTTGTCGTTGTAGTGTTTTTTATTACTTTTATTCAGCTTCCAAGTCTTCCTTTTATAGATTGTAAAAAAAATCCGTTGAAAGGGTAGAAAGTTAAATCGAAAATCTAGTTGCTGGTTCTCAACAGTTATAATTAGAGTAGTCATAGTCAAGTACAAAAGGATTATCCTTGTGCCACTCTAGAAGAGTAGAGGTCACAGACACTTTATGTACCTTTTGTACACTATCACACGTTAAACATTTTGATGTTTTCTTCTTATCTTTAGTGGCTTCGTATATTTGAATTTTGAACATTGAAGCTTGTTGTAGAAGAATTTCTTTAAGTCTTGGAGTCTTTAAAACTTGTCACACAAAACCTTATCTTTAGAGTCTTCAGCACTTAGTTGTAAGAACTTGATTTTCTTCAAATCATCAGAACTTGTTCAGTAGAACCTCGTCTTCATAATCTTGAGAACTTTGTAACGCAGAAGTAAAGCTTTATAAGGCCTCCAAATCTTAAACACAGAGTTACGATGAGAACTTCTTGTACTAACGTTCCTTAGACACGTTGCAGAAGATAGATTCAGAACCTTGACTTCAATTGTAACACATAACCACATGTTTTCTTCCAGTAGTGTATGTTTAGAACCTGATGATGTCACATGCCTTGTACCAAATTCAGAATATTATAGCAGCAGCTACACACTAGAACGAAACCACCAGTGTATACAATTGTTCTCTAAAATAACATGTAAAGTTATCATCAAAATCTCAAGGCCAGATGTAGAAACACTATTTGTTCTTACAGATGTATGTTGTGAATTGATGATGAATAAGAATAACATGTTTTGGCGTTGTTTTCTATGTGTTATTGTGGTGTGTTAAGTTAATTAATAATATGAGAATGCATTGTATCTGTGATACGGTGGCAGAAACGACTGCTAATACTGGTTTTGCATTTTTGTTTGCAAATGTTACGGTAAGCAAGAGTCGCCACCGACTTTTCATTTATCCAACAAAGGAAAGGGTGAAAAGAACAGAAAAAGACCTTTTCAAGAGTTTTCTGAGTAAGGGGGTAGATTATGGAAAGGAAGGTGTTAGAACCCTTTCCATCTGTAGTTTTCTACGGGCTCTTAGAGGTTTGCTCATTTTGAAATACATTTGTGCTTTCTATTTTGAAAATGTTTTGAAAACTCCTTAGTACCGAGAACTTTGTAATGTTTCTCGAGATAGTGGAAAAAGTATACAAACTGTTTTGAAACTGTTTTTGAAAAGTAGAATTTGTGTAAGTGCAAAGATGTTTTGAGCAAACTTCTAACAGCTATCTACTTTGTACTCGAAAAGGTTTGTTCTTTTCCTCCTATCCTTTAGACAGTGCTATCCTATTATTAGTGAGTAGGTAGCCTTGTCGTTGGATGTATGAGGGTTATTCGAAGGGGCATACAGTCCTAAAGGCGACATGTGGAGACGCTTTTAGAAATATTGTTTAGGGACTAGATCATTTATCGAAAGGCAACTGTAGGGTCATCGGGGGACTATGATCTTTTGATTTATAATTCTTTACTAAAGCGTCTCCGTTTCGAGGGACATGACTGATTTTCTAAAGGTAACTGAAGTGGGATACCCTAGAGGTGCGTATGTGCAATTATGTTTAGTTCAGTTATTTATCTTGCGTATTTAGGTTTGCTAACGTTTGTTTTCAGTCTTGCAATACATGCCTAATTACTAACAGTAATATTGTACAAAAATTAAAGTGCGAAAAGTGTAAATCTAAACTATTACATGGCTTTCGGGGAGGGGGATATTTACAATGTACAAAAGTTGGGAGAAGGAAAATAAAGAAAGCAGATAAAATCCTATTAATTATTACACCCAATATGCAGTTACATGAATATAAGGATGTGAAAAATAAATAACGCGCGAAAGGTTGAAAGTTCATCTAAAACCTAATAAGAAAAATCTTTTTTGTTGTTTTTTATTTAAGAAAAATAATTAAATTAATTATCCTAAAGTCTACTTAGAAAATTAAATTAAGAAAAATAAACTAAGCCTTTTTTGTGATTTTTTTTATTATGAAAAGAAAGTAATTAGACTTAAATTCTAATTCATTTTTAATTAAGAAAAAGGTTAAAGTTTTAATTAATTAATTAATTAAAAAAATTAATTATTTAATTAAAAAAGTCTAAGCCTAAATTTTTTGTGAGTTTTTTATTATTATAATTAAAATGATTAAGAGATGAAATAATTAAATAAAGCAAAAAGAAAAGGAATTGGGCTTGACGGCTGAAGTAGATAGGGGAGTGCAATTGAAATTTTGCTAAGCCCGAATTGTGAAGTCCAGGTCCATCCTTGGATCCAGTGTGGGCAGCACTTTATGGTACATGGTATCTCATGTTCTAGATGTTATGCATTCCATGTAATTCCCCTAACCTACTCTAAGGATATCCAGGAACTCATATACAGTCATTAGAACATTCAACAATTAATAAAAATAGAGATTCAAATTTGAGATTATACCAAAATGGTAATATCTTAGATCCGGTGATCTAGGACCTTGCAAGGTTTGAGGATGGTTGGAACAAGTCCTTGGGAACCTCAAGAGCAATGTATGATTACTAGTTCGAACCAAAAGTACCTGCAAAGTGGGTTTTGAATTTTTACGGCTTTTGATAATTTTGAAAAAATTGTAGAGCTCTCTCTTGGATATGTAGGCGTGTTGAAATGCTTTCTAGATGCTTGTTTATATAGAGAGGAATTTGGAGACAAGAAAATAAAGGTTTAAACAACCTTAAAGCAAACGTTTCAAAGCCATGAACGAAATTTGTAACTTTGGCCGAAAACAAGGAAACTTGTCCTTTTTTGAATTTGAATGAATGTGGACACCTTTGCACGAAATCTTATGGGCTTAGGCTGTCCAAAACATCAACCCAAAGCTCAAAGCCCATTTCCAATTATTTTATACATTTTATTATATATTTATTTGAAATAAATTAAAATAAATATGAATAAAATAGTTAGCAAATGTAAGGCATGGCAAGAATAATTTTAGAGGTCCTCTATAAACTTAGGAAGATGCTTGAAGTCCAAGAAATTGAGCCCTTGCCTTAAAACTTCAAGTTTGCTCAATGCATAATTCTTGAAAATTCCCAAATTTTCCAAACTTGGGCAGGCCATAACTTGCTAAATATTTATCTCATGATGAATATCTTTGACTTTTTGGAAAGCCCAAGATGTTTACTTCAATCCATATTTTTATCAATTTTGCATTTGAAGATTTTATCTTGATGTAAATGGTCTTCACAAAAAGTGCCTTTTGTTGACTTTCTGAAAAGGACATGTAATGTATAAGCTTGTATCATTCAAATGGTGCATTTCCTGGACTTGAGGGATGAAGAGAAGTTGTAGGGAATTGGGTTCTCTTCAAAATGAGCTTTGGTTAGGGAAAATGGATGAAGTATGTGAGAGTTATGTCTGGTCAAAGTTTGGTTGACTTTTCCAATAGAAAACCTAATTAGCAATTTTTGACTTTTGATGAATTAGGAGAATTTCTTGAGGAATCATGATCAACCCTTGATCAAATGATGGATATCACTTCAAAATGTTGATGTTGACCAAAAATCTTGAAGTTTAACTGTATATAGGCCATAGTTGACTTTTGACCTAGCATAGTTTATTTTCAAGCATTTGAGCAATTGATTGAGCAAACTTGTTGTGCAATGCATGAAATTTGGCATGGATAATCTTTTGGACATATTAGGATGATGGAAAACATTTGAGACTATTGGATCTCATACATATTGATGAAAACTGGAACCCTAGTTAGAGGTTCATTGCCTTAGGAGGAGAATTTGTCTGGTCAATTCTTGGTCAACCTTGAGCAATTGAGGACCTCTAGGAGTATGTCTTAAGAAAAATAAGAGGGAAAATTTTGAGGTACAACAACTGCCCCTGTTCAATCTTCTTAAACCTGAGGATTTAGATTGGCTTGTTTGCCTTTCATGATCTGAAGGTGAAAGATGATTGAACACTAGAGTGCCCAGAAATTTGCACTCACATGAAGTAATACTGATGGTTGATGACATCGGGAATGGGCTTACAGATGCCATTTGGAGAAGATGACTAAAAGTCATCGGAGATGGGCTTAAAGACGCCATCTAAAGAATATGACGGAGAGTCGTCGGAGATGGGCTTAAAGATGCCATCCAAAGTAGATGTTGACTTCATAAGAGGTCGCTTAGTGGGGATTCCTGTTCCTGTTGTCTGAGGAGGAGTCCAATGGGGGATGTTGATTTCTGTTATTTTCTTGTTTGAGGAAAACTCTGTGGGGAATAGAGTTTAGGAACTTCAGTTGTACATGGCTCTACTGAGGGTTTATCTCTGGATTGGAGACATGAAAGTTTACTTTTTTCTAGTTCAACTCCAGGCTTCACAGTAATTTGTTAGGGAGAATGAAATTAACTACTATCTGGAAATGTATCAGAAGAAACATGTGTAGGGCTGTTTCAGGATGAGTCCGGGTAAGACTTCGTCTGGAAGAGTATGAGAAGGAACCTGGGTAGGGCTGTTTTAGGAGATATATGAGAGGGAGCCTAGGTAGGGCAGCTTCAAGATGAGTCTGGGTAAAACTGCATCTGGAAATTGTAAGAAGGAACCTGGGTAGGGTTGCCTCAGGATGAGTCTGTGTAAAACTGCATCTGGAAATTGTGAGAAGGACCTGGGTAGGGTTGCCTCAAGATAAGATCTTGTAACACTGCATTTGGAAATTCAAGATAAGGAACCTGGGTAAGGTAGCCTCAGGATGAGTCCGTGTAAAACTGCATCTGGAGATTGTGAGAAGGAACATGGGTAGGGTTGCTTCAGGATGAGTTCGTGTAAAACTGCATCTGGAAATTCAAGAGAAGGAACCTGCACAGGGTTGCTTCAGGATGAGTCTGTGTAAAACTGCATCTGGAAATTCAAGAGAAGGAACCTGGGTAGGGTTGCCTCAGGATGAGTCCGTGTAAAACTGCATCTGGAGATTGTGAGAAGTAACTTGGGTAGGGTTGCTTCAGGATGAGTCCGTGTAAAACTGCATCTGGAAATTCAAGAGAAGGAACCTGGGTAGGGTTACCTTAGGATGAGTCCGTGTAAAACTGCATCTGGAGATTGTGAGAAGGAACCTGGGTAGGGTTGCCTCAGGATGAGTTCGTGTAAAACTGCATCTGGAGATTGTGAGAAGGAACCTGTGTAAGGTTGCTTTAGGATGAGTCCGTGTAAAACTTCATAATGAGGGAGAAGGAACCCGTGTAAGATTGCTTCATGAAGAGCCCATATAAAGTTGTATTTGGAAGTCAGAAGAAACCCGTGTAAGATTGCTTCATGTTGAGCACGTGTAAAGTTGTATTTGGAAGTCAGAAGAAACCCGTGTAAGATTGCTTCATGATGAGCCCGTGTAAAGCTGTATTTGGAAGTCAGGAGAAACCTGTGTAAGATTACTTCATGTTGAGCCTGTGTAAAGTTGTTGGAAGTCAGAAGAAACCCGTATAAGATTGCTTCATGATGAGCCCGTGTAAAGCTGTATTTGGTCGCACAGATAATTACTCTGTTTTATTTCAGGAGCTAATCCTGGACCTGTTAAAAATTGTTGATGATAAATATATGTTGATTGATCTTTCATGAAAAGGTAAAGCGTTAGTTGTACGCAATGCCATGATGTATGAAATGCATTGTGTAATGGTGTTCTCAAAATAAATAAGATTGGGATGTATGCATTTATACTACAGATGCTATGACATTTATAGAATGATGTATGAATGCAATATGTGAATGTATCAATTGTTCTATTGCAGCTCTGTTGAATTAGGTAAAATAAATCCCATATTGCAGTTGGCGATGAAGAATGTAGGTCTTCAGATTTTGTTGAAGTTAAACTGCTGGGAGATGATATTCTGTTGTTAGAGAAATAAACTATGTTGGGGAAGGAAAGCTATGTGAACTGCCTGAGGATTTTATGAAATCCTATTGAGGAATCCTGAGAAGTTTGACGACTTTACTGGGCAAACCCTGATATTGGAACAGTAGTTGGAAATTCCTCTTCTGGCGGGGATACAAGGACACTTGACATCACTAGGTTGTAAGCTAGGGATATGGCAGCGACTTTTTAGTAAGACACCCTTCCTCTGTACCTGTTGGAGAAAGTACCTGCAGAGACTTTGTGGATGGTTTGAGTGTCATCCCAACTCCTGGGGTGCTTAGTAAATGCTGATCAGGATGATAAGTCTTATACTGATAAACAAATGACAAGATGACGGGACATAGTCGTATGTTTTTAATCCCTAACTTTTATCTGGATAGCCCTTTCGGGTTTTCAGTCCACCGGGATACCCTTTTTTGCTCAAGCCGCCTTTTCAGGTTTTCGACTTGCCGGGTGTACAACCTTTTTGTATATATCCCTAATTTTTGCCCGAAATTTTTTGGTTCGCCGTGATGCCCTTAATTTTTCCTAGGCCTGTTAACCTAGTGGGTCTTTTTCATGCGTAGTATTTTATGACTATGTCCGCGATCATAGGATATGGAGAGTTATCACCGTCTATGACAACAAGTGTTGTAGAAATGCCAGAAAATGTTTATGTGATCGCATGTGCCCTTTCATACGTAGGAGCTTGTGTCGGGCTGCTTTATGATGAATCTGGTGCACCAGATGTTTGATCAAGTTTCTGATAGTCTTGAATTTCCTAGGTATTTTTCTAAGAACTGTCATGGAAGGATTCAAAGACATGATAATGACAACATTTTATACTACTAACACAGACAAGCAATTTGGTGGTACCAAAGATTCAAATTTCAGTGATTTTCTACTTGAATCCCCAGTCAATGTAACAACCCCCGAGTGATTCAGATGGAGATCTGCCCCTGGCTATTCAGCATTTTTGGAGATATTCTTTGCATATTGGCTTGACTGGCCCAGATTAATTAGACACCATGCCATGCCCCTTGGTTATGAAAGGCTTGTTATTGGGAATGTTTTTTCCATCTAAGGTGATTTTGTCCATTTAGGGGGTCTTCGTTCACTTAATATTCATTGTGTGAATTTCTCTGCCATTTGAACAATTAACCATATGCAAACAATGTAATTTAAAGAATGCAAAGCTTATGTCTGTCTTGATTTATAGCAAACCTTACACGAGTCAGGATACTTCTGTAACAATATGCTCTAGAACTAACCCATGCTTCAGCTAGGACTTTTAAGGGTTGTAACATGGCCTGGTTCAAAGTTTAGGAAACAAAGGATAAAGGCTCAAAATTTATTTGTACCCACCCATTCTTCATGATGTTCTTCAGTCTTATGCTCAGTTAATTATGCATTTCGAATCCCATTTGTGTTCTGGAATATTGGCCCCGATATTCCGGTGATGGTTCAGATATTGAACATTTGTTTGAGAAGGCAGTCGTTTTTGTGACCTTTTCTTTTTGTTGAGGATTTGTTGGACTTCTTTCTTTTTTAATTTTTCTATCCCTGTCTTTTTCCTGAACTGTTTCTTTTGTGATTACAGCCAGCGGGATGCTCCGGTTTTTTTCTTAAGTCTCCTTCATAGGTTTTGACTTAATGGGCTTTTATTTTGAGAGATAATGACTGTCTGTTCTTAATGATTATGTGGAACCATCACCATCTTTTGGAGAGCATCTTCCACACTATTTGTCGTGTATTAAGGGAAAGCTTGTGACTGAATGCACATCTGAATTAACTGAGAAAACTACCCTGCCCCAGGTTATGATTAAAGGTTTTAATTTGTGTGAAAAGAAAACTCCTAGTTCTTAGGCTCAAAGGGGTTGATTATGGATTATCTTCCTTATAACTCCACTATTTAGGATTTGAAACAACGCCTGTACATCGTCAGCGGGGTCTGTTCAAAAGCATATTGTAGAGATTGTGGTATCGTTCTCGTCATCCTCCCTCTAAAGGCATAGAGCTTTTAATCAAGAGTTGAATATCATAAAAAGAAAGTAAGAAAGCAGTTTAAGCATAATGAAAACAAATTAATTCAAGACAAACATGTGCAATGCATTAATGAAATAACAAAGTTTGACATGAGAATAATTGTTTGAACAAACAAAGAAAATACAACTTGAGAATTCAAATGAACAAAAATTCTCTCAATCCTGGCCATGATTTGGCATGGGAGCAGTGATCACGTTAGGAGTCTCAGGAGGGTCGAACTCAATCTCCTTGGTGTCAATCATATTTTAAATCTTGTATTTCAGTTCCCAACAATCGTTAGTATCGTTCCCAGAACTGCCAGAATGATAGGCACACCTTGCATCAGGATTGTAGTTAGGAGAAGAAGTCTTAGGGTTTGGATGAGGTCCTATCAACGTAATCAAATTCATCCTCAACATATGTTGTAATGCTTGAGACAACGGCATGTTGATCTTGGTAAACTGTCTCTTCGGCTCATCTTGCCTTCGCTGATTACCCCATTGTTGTGGTCGTTGCATGCGTGCCGAATTAGAGACCAACACTGCCCCTACAGATTAGTGGTAGTCTGCCTTATTACGACCTATCTGGCCATACACAGCATTGGCTTCCCTCTTACCAGCAAATGGCTTCTTCTCAGTATTAAAAGATGCAGCCATCGGGATCTTCCCACTCTTGATACCACTTTTGATCATTTCTCTAGTCATAACCATCTTTGTGAACCCGAATGAGGAAATCCCAATCAGCAGATTAAAGAACGGGAATGTCAGAGTGCCCATGAACATGTCTACCATTTCCCGATCATTCAGAGGAGGTTGTACCCTTCCATCTAAATCCCTCCATTTCTAGGTATATTCCTTGAAGCCTTCGCTAGAACCCATAGACATGCTTTGAAGTTGTGTACGAGTTGGAGCAAGGTCAGCATTGTATTGGTAATGCTTGTAGAAAGCAGCAGCCAAGTCTTCCCAGGTATGAATGTTTGTTCTTTCTAGCTGATAGAACCACTCCAGTTGTGTGCCAGCTAAACTTTCTTGGAAGAAATGGACCTATAACTTCCGGTCAGTAGTGTGAGGTTGGATCTTCCTGGCATAGGACCTTAAGTGCAACTTAGGGCAGGAGACACCATCATACTTAGAAAATGTGGTAACCTTGAACTTTGGTGGGATGACCACTCCAGAAACTAGCCCTAACTTTTCAAAGTCCAAGCCAGGTACCTGCTGAATCTCCAGAGCATTGAGACGATCCTCTAACTGTTTGCATTTCTCTTCAGCAGGAGGATATTGTTCCTTAGAGTAATCAGCTTCTTCTTCATCACCCACGGGGTTGTTGACTTCTTCATGATTATCCCCTTTGTTTGATGGAGTTGTGAGATCTAGGGCTTGTTTAACTGGTTCTCTGAGTCTTCTTCCCATGTTCAAGATGCCAGCCGCTTTCTTTTCCTTCTTCTTGTTCTCTTTGATGACGAGAGCTTTCAATTCTTCTTGCCCCTGGGCCAAAGCCATGAACATTTGGTGGAACTGAGCATTTTGAGCTTGAATGTCTTTTACTGTTTTTTCAAGGGCCATTTCTTTTGCTGAAATAAACAGCGAAAAGTTGAGAAACTTGTACTGGAAGACCTGTTATGAAATGTGTTGTACCCCAAAATTTGACCTCTCATATTTTTCCAAGATTCTCCTCTTGCATAGGTGGTTACAAACCTTTGCCTAAAGACAAGGAAATTTTTCAAATAATGTTTCTAACTTTCCTCCGATTGGCCTGTTTCTAAGTTTCTTCGATTGGCCTTTTTTCTAAGTTTCCTTCGATTGGCCTATTAAAGAGGCTCTTCGATTGACACCTACTAAGTACCTTTCAATTGGCATCTCCAAAATTCTCTTCGACTGACACCTACATAGCGTCTCTCGATTGGCATCTACATAGCGTCCTTCGAATGACATCCATATAGCGTCCTTCGATTGACATCTGCAAAGGGCCTTTCGATTGGCCTCATGACAAGCCTTTCGATGGGCATTGTGTCGAAGCCTTTCGATTGGCGTAGCAAAGGACTCTTTGTTTGACATTCCAATAAAAGCCCTTCGATTGGTATTTAGACAAGGGCCATTCGAAAAACACCATCCAGGCCATTCGAAAGAGGCCATCAAGAGGGCACTCTTAAAATATGTCCAGGCCAGATTCTTGCCTTGTTGGGTCATAATGCCACAAGAGCTGATTTGACCATAGACTTCTCTTCAAAGAGGCGAGAAATCAAAGCAAAGGGTGATCCAGTCGAAGGAGATTTAGTACCGAAGCTGGCACAATTCAAAGTCAGGACCATCAAGGAGAGCAAGGTTTTAATAAGGAAAGTTTTGATTAGTTTGAATTGAAGTTTAAGGCTGGCAAGGAAGGCATTTGAAGGAATGAAGATGGGATTTGTTCCAAAACAAGCCATAAAGCCCGTAATCGAAAGAAGATTTTCCCATCAAAGGAAGAGTAAAACAGGCTGGAAAATCAAAGAAAAATGCATTGGAATAAAATACAAAGATCTGGCCATTTTAGAAACAAAAGATACAAGACCCAAATAAAATATGTTCTCACTCAATCTTCAAGATTTAGGTCAATTTTGTTAACCTAATTCATTCTACTATATATACATAACAAATCCTGATCAAGGAGGAGGAATTTTGGCCGTGTAGAACACACAAGACTACTCAGAATTTTGACAAAAAGTGGTGATCGAGTTTTGCTCTAGAGGGAGATTCAAGGAGTTTCAAAGACTGAAATCTCTTCCTGGGCATATTTGGAAGCTATCTGGACCACTCTCACGCATCACCATATCCAGAAGCAGTCTACACAGGTATCATAGTTTTCCCTTTGTTCTTGAAATTGGTTTTTTGAAATATACGCATGATAAATGAATCTTAAGTATACAATCATGTTTATATGATTATTTAGAACATATTTGCATAGTTAATTGTGTGTTATGATGCATATCTGACTGAATACCATTGTTAGGGTTTAAATTTTCTTTTTAGGGTCTTTCGTTTCAGGAAAAATCAGGGCAAAAGGTGAGCACCATTGTACTCACGAGATCAAACACAGTTGATCTGTATTCCTGGGTTGAATTTTTGGTGTGTGATTATGATTTTTGAGATATGCAAGTTTACAGTTATAGCGTATATCCGTAGGTAAAACGCTTTGCTTAAAATGACAGTCCCAACGAAGAAGATGACTGCGTGTCAAAACCTGGTTGGGTAGTTTGAATAGCGCACGTTTTTATTACAACCACTAACCATCATTACATCTAATATACCTTGTTTTCTTGTGTTAACGATTGAACAACTGGATCAGTGGCAAAGGGAAAGGATTTTCAGCGCGCGTGTGTAGGAGGTCATGGGTTCGATCCCTACCTCCTACATGTTAATTTTCTTAACAATTATTTGCAGATCCCACGCTATCCTTCCAAACGCGCACGCATTAGGCCCTCAGATCCTCATCCTTGGATCAATCAATACCTGGATCCAATGCTCCCAATGAAGCTCCCCATGGTGGACACTCCTGGGACAACCATACTAAATCACATGTAGCTATGGGCTAATTGGATTGGACTTTGAACAGAAATTCAGCATGCACCCTCCAAATTGGGTTTACACCCCTCAAGCTTACTCTATTTTCCCTTCTAATTTTCTTTTATTTAAATTATTTTATTTATTTTGTTTAAATCAATTTTTTTCATAAAATCAACATCACAAAAAATAGGATTTAGCTTTTTTCAATAAATTAATTTTTGTAAATTAATAAATTTCATCAACTTTAATTTGTTTCATTAATTAAAATTAATTAGAAAAATTAGGTCAAACTTCAAATCTTTCTTTCACAAAAAATCTCAAAAATATTTTCAATGATCAAGTTAGGGTTTTTTTAGGGTTTCAAACTTATTTCAATTTCTTATTCTCACGCATAATTATTTTTTCCGTACGATTAATTTTTACTATTGATGTAACTGCGCCCGGTTTGTACTAGCTAATTAGGGTTTTATCTCTGCATTTAACTTTCAGTCAATTCCATATGTATCTACACCAAAGCCTTATAATAGCTTAGGGACTCTATTTTCTCGCTTTTATATTCCATATATATTTGTATATAATTGCTAGCAACCTAGGCATGTATGAGTAATTAATCAATAGATCACTAAATCCCAGATAAATATATCTGAAAAAGCACACTATCGCACACTTGCACCCTTAGGGTATACCTCACTTGGTTGCCTTTAGAAACAATGGTCATGTCCCTCAAACATAGGGATACTCTTAGTAAAGACCCTCAGTTTAAAGTCGTCATAAAGATCCTACCCTAAATGTCCCTCGAGTTGCCTATGAGAAATGATCTTATAATGATAGTCCCTTCGAAATGCTAAGGTATCCTTACATGTTGCCTTCAATGACCATTACGTCCCTTTTGATAGTCCCTCAACATCCTGCGACTAGGGTTACCTACTCACTAATAGTAGGATAACATGGTCTAAAGGATAGGAGGAAAAGAACAGTCTTTTTCGAGTAGGTAGATAACTGTTAGGTACTTGCTCAAACAAATTTTCACACCACACTTTCAAAAACTTTTCAAACAAAGTTTTCAAAACACTTTATCACACTCTTGAGGACTGATACAAGAGTTACCATAAAGTGAATCGCCGCACTAAGTCATTTTCAAAACTTTTTCACACAAACATGAAAGCAATTTCAAAAAATGAGCAAGTACCTAAGAGCCCATGGAAAACCGTGGATGGAAAGGGTGCTAACACCTTCCCTTTCCATAATCTACCCCCTTACTCAGAAATCTCGAAAAAATGTCTTTTTCTGTTGTTTTTACCCTTTCCTTAATTTGGATAAAAGAAAAGTCGGTGGCGACTCTTGCTTACCGCGACATTTCCGAACAAAAAGTGCAAACCAGTATAACAGTCGGTTCTGCCACCGTATCACAGAACTGGCGACTCTGCTGGGGAATTTTTATAAAGTGGGGTTTACCTTAGAGTCTAAATCATTTTAAAATTGCTTTCTTTGTTTGCTTTGACATGCTTCATCTTTGAGGGCTTGTTGGGGTATTCTTGTAATGATCCTACACCCGGATCTGGAGCACCTTATTAGGTAAGTAGCAATAAATCATGGAGGTTGTACGGTGTAGACTGATACAGACGAAGTGGTGGCTACATTAGCGTGATGTTTGGATTGTACTAATGTTCCTTAAGTAAGTTAAGGATAACATTAGGCTTCCTCATAGTGTCACTAAGCGCTAACTGACCTTTAGATCCTTTAATTGACTCATCCTAGCCATTAGGAAGTAGTGAGATAACCGGCTTTGGTTTCGACTGAAGATTGGTTGATACTCGATACTACACTCATTGAGGTCGGACTTTGATGATTTTTTTGCCGCAATACTTCGGTGCGGAGCTGAAACAATTTCTGAAGGGAAGGTCAGTGATATTGAGGCTCCTTAGAACCCGGTTACTATTAATAGGACAGGTTGAGCCAACTGAGCATTCAAGAGGGTATATACCTTAAAAACTCATGCAAGCCTTTGAACCTAAGGTATATTGTGTGATTTGCTTGTGTTTATCTGTGATTTTTAGCATAATCATGACATCATAAACATCATGACATTCATACATACTAATTATTTCAATGACCTGTTGGATTTACCTCTTGGCTGCTTTGTAGGATATGAATTAAGGTCACAGAAAAACTATCCAGATTCACTTCACAGAAGTTCCTCATGAGCTCAAGGAATTAGTCTTGAAATTCCCTGAGGACTCATCATTCCACAAAAGACATGGTCACTTGCTCAGTTTGGTAACCACCAAGTTTGACGAAGGTTTGATGAGTGTCTTATTCTAATTATTCAACCCTAGGCACCATTGCTTCACATTCCCCGATTATCAACTGGTGCCTACACTGGAAGAATTCTCTGAGTTACTTGGTTTACCTATATTGGAGAGAGTACCTTTCACTGGTTTAGAACAAGACCCAATTGGGAAAAAAGAAGTGGAGTTAAGGGTCTCCTTGCAAATTTCCTGATGAAGAAAGCTCAGATTTTCCTAGATTCTATGAGCTATCATGCCTTCGAAGATGTATTAGCCCTCTTGATCTATGGGTTGGTCATGTTTCCTAATTCAAATCAACTTATAGATGTGAATTCCATCAACATCTTTCTTGATCACAATCCAGTTCCTACATTGCTCGGGGATATCCTACATTCTCTCCATACTCGTACTCTAAAGAAGAGAGGAACTCTCATGTGTTGCATCCCTCTGCTATATATGTGGTTTATTTTGCACCTTCCTCGGTCAGTAATGCAAAATGATTTATGCTTAAGGTTGAGTCAAAGAATAATATCCCTCTCTTACTCCGACATCCATTGGTGTCCTCGCTCTTAAGAAGACATTTCTTTTATCGATTGCTGTGGAGAATTTCCTAATGTGCCACTCCTGGGCATTAGGGGAGGCATCACCTACAATCCTTCTTTAGCACTACGTCAGTTTGGCTATGCACGGAGAGATGGTCCACCAGATATGCTCGTCCAGGGTATTGTGTTCAACTACTCAGATGATGTGCATAATTATCGTCAAAGGTTCATCCGCTCTTGGGGCATTGTTAAGAAGACTGATAGTAGGACTTTGGGGCATAGGAACTCCATCCCTTTGGAACCTTACCTCAAATGGGTGAGAGCTCGATTCCAAAGTCTTATGATGCCATACGATTCCATCTTACTGGTGATCTTGGAACCTATTGTTCAAAGGGGCGAGTCCCATATTATTCTCCATCTTGATATGCCAACCAACTTTGAAGAGTTGCAAAAGTCTTGGATCCAGCTCAATGGAGAACGGGATACTTTTGAGGCTCAATTCTATGAAAGTGAGAAGAAGGTACTGGAATTAACAAAACAACTTCATGAAGAGAGGAACCTCAACACCTACCTCAACACCAAGAGGAAGCGCCCATGGGAGACTTAGGAATTTCCTTTCAATGTTTATCCTTGTGTAATCTTTAGTTTCTTTAAAAGCTTACTAATAAAAGATTTTGCTTTTTGTTTTGTTTAAAAAAGAGCTTAAATCCAATAAGGTCCTTGAAATCATTGCATACACATATCATACATATCATTGCAAAAACAGGTGTCAAAGCAGGTTTCTCATCCACTTCACTGTTTATTTTAGCCATGGATCTCGAACAAACTGTGAAGGACTTACAAACTCATAATGAACAATTCCAACAGAAGATCATGGCTCTAGCCAAAGGGAAAGAGGAACTGAAAGCCCTAATTGTTAAAGACAAGACTAAGAAGCCAAGGAGGACAACTGGTGTGGTGAATCTGGGAAGAAGATTCAAAGGCCCGTTGAAGTAAATGGTTGATCTGACATCTTCATCCAAGGAAGGAGAGAACCAAAAGGGTGAGACAAGAGAGGAAGACCCTAGTCCGGGGGAATCTAATAATGATACTGATTACAATGAAGAGCAGTATCCTCCGGCCGACGAAAAGTACAAGCAACTGGAAGAGCGTCTGAGTGCAATGGAGATTTAGAAAGTGTTTGGGCTGGACTTTGAAGAGCTGGGTTTGGTGTATGGGATTGTCATTCCGCCAAAGTTCAAGGTGCCAGTGTTTTCTAAGTACGATGGGGTTTCATGTCCCAAAATGCACCTCTGATCTTATATGAGGAAGATATGGCCTCACACTGCTGACAGAGACTTATGGGTCCACTTCTTTCAGGATAGTCTATCCGGAACTCAGTTAGATTGGTTCTATCAGTTGGAGAGGACCAACATCCATAATTGGGAAGACCTGGCTGCTACTTTCTATAAGCAGTATCAGTATAATGCAGACTTTGATCCCACCCGTACTCAACTCCAAAGTATGGCTATGGGTTCGAGTGAGGGCTTCAAAGACTACGCTCAGAAATGGAGGGACTTAGCAGGAAGAGTCTAGCCTCCCCTGTCTGATAGGGAGCTGGTGGATATGTTTCTCGATACCCTGTCTGGTCCATTCTTTAATCACCTGATTGGAAGCTCTTTAGCCGGCTTCACTGAATTAATCTTGAGAGGGGAGAGAGTGGAAGCTAGAATTAAAAATGGTAAGATCCAAAAGGAAGCATCCTCCGGTGCCGTAAGGAAGCCATTTTATGGGAAGAAAGAGGTTAATGATGTGTACAATTAAAGGAGTCAGGACAGAGCTGAACACCATCCAGCGGTAGGGGATGTCATGATCCATAAGCCTGCACCCACTCAATAGAGGAATAATCAGCAGAAAACCAAAAGGCCGGTAAGACAGTTTACCCAAATAAATATGACTATGTCTCAAATTTTTCCACAATTATTGAAGACCAATCTGGTAACTCTGAAGGAAGCCCCAAAGAATCCCAACACTACCTCTCCCCGCTACAATCTAAATGCCCGTTGTGCTTATCATTCGGAAAGTCCATGTCATGATGCAAATGACTGCTGGGCTTTGAAAAACAAGGTGTAGGATCTGATCGAGGAAAAGGAGATTGAATTTGGTCCCCCTGAGACTCCCAACATCATAACTGCACCCATGCTTAAGCACGGCTCGGGAATCAATGCTATTGAAGTTGTCTCCGCCATGGAAGATATTGACAATGAAAATGACATGGACAACTGGATCTTCCCTACTACCAACGGTGGACCCAGTAACTGGACGAAAAAAGATTTTGTACCGATTACTCTTGTTCAGAAGTAATTGTCTTTCATGTTTTTTGGATATGTAATAAACAATATAAATTTGTGGCCATGTGTCTTACCCGGGGCACATTGGTTTATTTGTGAGGGTTATCATGTTTCACTTTCATATGGCATTAATAAAGCATTGGACATTTATGCATACAAGTTTTACACTCTCTGTTTTTCTTTTCTACTTTTACTTTGTCTATACAACTATGCTCTTACACACACTCATGTATCACACTGCAGATCCATATCCACTCTGGATCCCATTGATAACAGTTCTGCTATTGCCAGTTATAACTTCGAAAATTCGATCAACCAAGTCGAGAACGAAGGTGAGGAAGATTGTGAGGTACCTGGAGAACTTGCTAGACTGTTACACTAGGAAGAGAGGGTTATACAGCCTCATGAAGAGCTAGTTGAGACAATAAACTTTGGCACAGAGGTAGACAGAAAAGAAGTCAAGATTGGCACAAATCTGGGGCTTAATGTCAAACAACGGTTGATACAAATGTTGCATGATTATGTCGAGATCTTCTCCTGGTCATATGAAGACATGCCAGGACTAGATGCAGATATTGTGGTTCACCGTCTGCCAACTAAAGAAGATTGCCCTTCGGTAAAGCAGAAGGTCTGTCGCATGCGCCCTGAAATGTCAGATTAGATCAAAGCAGGGGTTATGAAACAGTTCAACACGGGGTTCTTAGCTGTCACCTCTTATCCTTAATGGCTGGCAAATGTAGTTCTGGTGCCTAAAAAAGATGGCAAGGTACGTATGTGTGTGGACTACAGAGATTTTAACAGGGCAAGCCCCAAAGATGACTTTCCGCTCCCCCACATTGACGTTCTGGTTGACAACACCACATAACACGAGATCTTTTCCTTCATGGATGGTTTCTCTGGTTACAATCAGATCAAGATGGCACCCGAGGATATGGAGAAGACAACCTTCATCATGAAATGGGGCACTTTCTGCTACAAAGTGATGTCATTTGGATTAAAGAATGCCGGGGCATCCTATCAACGGGCATGTTCACTTTGTTTCATGACATGATTCACCATGAGATAGAAGTATATATGGATGACATGATAGCCAGGTCTCAAACTGAGGAAGAGCACCTTGATCATCTACAAAAGTTGTTTGATAGGTTGAAGACATACAAGCTGAGGTTGAATCCAAACAAGTGCACCTTCGAGGTAAGGTCTGGTAAACTGCTAGATTTCATTGTCAGTGACAAGGGCATTCAGGTAGACCCTGCAAAATTAAAGGATATACAAGAGATGCCGGCTCCTCACACTGAGAAGGAGGTCAGAGGCTTTTTAGGACGACTAAATTACATAGCCAGGTTCATTTCCCATTTAACTGCTACTTGTGAGCCAATCTTCAAGCTCCTGAAGAAAGATCAAGTGGTAAAATGGAATGACGAATGCCAGATTGCCTTCGAAAGAATCAAGGAATATCTTCAAGAACCACCAATTCGGATGCCTCCGATTGAAGGAAGACCTTTGATAATGTACTTAACAGTGTTAGATAATTCAATGGGGTGCGTGTTGGGGCAGCATGACGAGTCTGGTCGAAAAGAGCACACAGTATACTATCTTAGCAAAAATTTTACCGAATGTGAAACAAGATACTCATTGCTCAAGAAAACTTGTTGCGCTTTGGCATGGGCTGCTCGCCGACTGAGACAGTATATGTTGACCCACACTACTTTGCTGATATCTAAGATGGATCTGATTAAGTACATCTTCGAGAAGCCCTCCCTCTCGGGAGAATAGCAAGATGGAAATGATCTTAACCGAATATGATATCTAATACACAACCCAGAAAGCAATCAAGGGAAGTTTACTAGCTGATCATTTGGCTCATTAGGCCGTGGATGACTACCAGTCCATGAATTTTGAGTTTCTGGACGAGAATATTATGCTAGTGACTGACTATGAAGAACCTGGACCGGATGAAGAACCTGAAGAAGGATCCCGATGGATTATGGTTTTTGAAGGAGCCTCGAACGCACTCGACAATGGCATCAGTGCTGTAATTATATCTCCTGAAGGCTGTCATACTCCTTTCATCTCCAGATTATGTTTCAACTATACCAACAACATGGCGGAGTATGAAGCATGCATCATGGGTCTCAAAGCTTCTATTGACCTGAGGATTAAGTTCTTGAGTGTTTTCGGGGATTCAGCCTTGGTGATAAGTCAAATCAAAGGAGAGTGGGATACGAAGCTCCCGAATCTCATCCCGTATAAAGAGCATGTGTTGTCATTGCTTCCACACTTTGAAGAGGTCACCTTTGAACATTTTCCATAAGAAGAGAATCAGTTAGCGGACGCATTAGCTACTATGTCATCTATGTTCAAGGTCAAGTGGGACAACGAGGCTCCTCAAATCACTATTGAGAGGTTGGATGAACCAGCATACTGCTACGAGATTGACACAGAAGAAGCATCATACAAACCTTGGTTTCATGAAGTGAAGAGGTATCTCGAGGCTCAAGAGTATCCCGAGGGGGCATCTGTCAATGATAAGAAGTTTCTGAGAAGGTTCGTCACAAAGTTCTTCCTCAGTAATGGAATCC
Source organism: Vicia faba (assembly GCA_948472305.1). Taxonomy (NCBI): domain Eukaryota; kingdom Viridiplantae; phylum Streptophyta; class Magnoliopsida; order Fabales; family Fabaceae; genus Vicia; species Vicia faba. The sequence goes on from OX451738.1 coordinate 1,227,053,857, forward strand.
TATATAAGCGCAACCATGACTCTACATTACTTTAGTGCATAGACAAGAGCGAAGTAGACAAGATTCTGATAGATCTATACGAAGGAACCTTCGGAACCCATTAGAGTGGACATACCATGGCTAGAAAGATTCTACGGGCAGGATACTATTGGTCCACTATGGAAGCAGACTTCTATCAGCATTCCCGAACTTGTCACAAATGCCAGATCTATGCTGATAAGGTGCATGTACCCCCGGTTCCTTTGAACGTATTGACGGATCCTTGGCCCTTTGCAATGTGGGGCATTGACATGATCGGGGATATTAGACCTACCGCTTCCAATAGGCATCGCTTCATCTTGGTGGCCATTGATTACTTCACGAAGTGGGTTGAAGTTGCCTCTTTTGCTACTGTTACCAAGAACGTTGTGGCGCGATTTATCAAGCATAACCTGATTTGTCGGTACAACGTTCCAGAGAGAATCATCACGGACAATGGTATGAATATCAACAATATGATGATTACCGAACTCTATAAACAATTCAAGATCCAGCACCATAATTCTTCCCCTTACCGGCCGAAGATGAATGGCGTTGTGGAGGCTGCTAACAAGAACATCAAGAAAATCATACAGAAGATCACGGTGACATACAAAGACTGGCATGAGATGTTACCATTTGCTCTTCATGGTTATCGCACCTCCGCACGAACGTCGACAGGGGCGACACCCTACTCTCTGGTATATGGTATGGAGGTTGTCCTGCCTATTGAGGTCCAGATCCCTTCTCTAAGGATCATGAAGGATGCAGGTTTGAATGAATACGATTGGATCCAGGCTCGACTTGATCAACTGAATTTGATCGATGAGAAAAGGCTGACTGTTGTTTGTCATGGTCAAATGTATCAAAAATGGATGATCAAAGCTTTCAACAAAAAGGTCAGACGCCAAGTATATCAAGTCGGGGATCTAGTAATCAAGCGCATCATACTACCGCAAGGTGATCCCAAGGACAAATGGACTCCCACATACGATGGGCCATTTGTGATCAAAAGCATTTTCTCTAGTGGAGCCATGATTCTGACCACCATGGATGGTGACGACCTTCCTCACCCTGTTAATGCGGACATAGTGAAAAGTTATTACACATGAATAAAGACCCGCTAGGTTGACTAGCCTAGGCAAACATAAGGGCATCCCGGCAAACCAAAAGGGTTCGGGCAAAAATTAGGGATGAAAACAAAGAAATATTTGTACACCCGGCAAGTCGAAAACCTGAAAAGGCGGCTTGGGCAAAAAAGGGTATCCCGGTGGACTGAAAACCCAAAAGGGCGATCCAGGAAAAAGTTATGGATTTGAAGCGTATCACTATGTCCCATTGGATCACCTTGCGACCAGACTTCAGTATCAATCATCAAGCTCAAACGGCACCGATCAATCCAGTAAGCTTTGGACAAGTAACAAAGTGATGAGACGCTCGAAGACATAAGGGCAATAGTAGAATTGAAACTCAATGGGATTATTACACATAGTTGTTTTCTTCTCTTTGTACACTATTTTGTATAATCTTCACTCTCACGGCGGTGTTCTCCTACTAGAACGTCATCCTTTTTGTACATAACACCTGTTATAGGCAAACTTCAGAAATTAATACAAGTCATTTTTACAAAACCATTTGCTTTTCTTTTTCTATTTTGTTTTGCAAAAAACGTCCAATGATTTATTCTTGGCATATGCATTTGAATATGATTGTTATTCACAAATATTTGCATAAGAAACATAAGGACAATTGCTCATGACTTAAGGAATAGGGAGTAATCTAAAAAACAATTTGTAATTCTGACAGTTACTCCTTCCAGCGGGTACATGGGCAGGGATAGTTTGAGGCGAAGTCACCAGTACATGCGACCCAGTGACGTCTATGTTCCCCACAGAGTATAGGAAACCAAAAGTTTTGATCTCTGCTTCTCCAAACAGGAGTTACTTTCCCCAGTAAAGTTCCTTCAGAGAGCCAATATATATTCCCCAGCCGAGTTTTATAATCGCAAGTCATTTATAAAGCTTTCTCTCGAGTATAGTTTATTTCTCTGAATGCGGAAGCTCAATCCCCAACAGAGTTTATTTCTCCAGCTACGGAAGTTCATCCCCCTGCGGAGTTTATTTCTCTGAATTGGCAAAGTATTCCAACAAAGCATCTCCTCTCTCAAACAGAATTATTCCCCTACAGAGTTATTCCCAGGCAGGGTCTCTCCCCGGAAGGATATTCTCAAACAGAAAGGAGTAAATCCATAGCATAGTCATCTCCATTCATCATCCACATCAGAAATGAAGGATTCAGCTTCCTAATACTTTTCAGCAGCAGTCCGGGATTTATTTTCCCCGACTAAGAAGTACAGCAATAGCATCCCATATACATACATCATGGCATGTGAATACATATTGCATACAACACAATCTCATTTATTTTGAGAACATCATCACAATGCATTTCATATATCATGACATTGCATACGACTAACTCTTTACCTTTCAGAGAAAATACCAAATCAACAAGCTACGTCTAACAAAGTGCTATTCTAGGATTTTCCACAGATAGATGTCCCCACAAGATTTTCCCTGGGTCAGACAGGTTGACACTAAGATCTTTCTGATTACCATTCTAGTGGAAGATGTACCAAGACTTTCGTTTGGGTCATTTGAGTCGCTACTAAGATTCTCCTGATTACTATGCCATTAAAAGTTAATTCAAGTCCTTCCCCTGGTTTAGTAAAATTGATAATAAGATTTCTATCCCAGTTGAAGACAACTTGAGACCTTTCTCTGCTCCAGTCAAATCGATACTAAGATTTCTACTCTAGTTAAAGAAGCTATGAAGCCCAAAAACTGACCGGATAATAGTCAATCAACAATTCAAGACACTGTGAAGCCTGGATCCTGACCAGATAACAGTTTAATCTCATCCCCCAGTAAGTCGATGTGAAGCCTGGAGCACGACCTGATAGTAGTTAGCCTTATTGTCCTCAGCAAGCTACTGTAAAGCCTGGATCCTGACCAGATAGCAGTTCAATTCCGTCTCTTCAATCAAGAGATGAATCCCCAGTAGAGTAATGGACAACTGAAGCTCCTGAGCTTAATTTCCCAAATCAGAGACCAACATTCCTCAACAGAGTCTTCCCCAACAACAGGTATAGGAATTCCCACAAAGGAATATCTCATGAAGTCAATATTGTTCTGGATGGCATCTTTAAGCCCATCTCTGATGACTCTCCGTCACATTCTGATTGCATCTTTAAACCCATTTCCGATGATCTGTCGTCATCTTTTCCAAATGGCATCTATAATCCCATTCCCAATATTATCTATACAATCAAGTATCATTTGAGACGAGTGCAAATTTATGGGCACTCTAGTGTTCAATCACCTTCCACCTTCAGATCACGAAAGGCAGACCATCAAATCTACATCCTCAGGTTTAAGAATATTTAACAGGGGTAGCTGTTGTACCCCAAAATTTTCCCTCTCAAATTTTTCCAAGATTCTCCTCTTGCATAGGTGGTTACAAACCTTTGCCTAAAGACAAGGAAATTTTTAAAATAATGTTTCTAGTTTCCTTCGATTGGCCTATTTCTAAGTTTCCTTCGATTGGCCTTTTTTCTAAGTTTCCTTTGATTGGCCTATTAACGAGGCTCTTTAATTGGCACCTACTAAGTGCCTTTCGATTTTCATCTCCAAAATTCTCTTCGACTGACACCTACATAGCGTCTTTCAATTGGCATCTACATAGCGTCCTTCGGATGACATCCACATAGCGTCCTTCGATTGACATTTGCAAAGGACCTTTCGATTGGCCTCATGACAAGCCTTTCGATGGGCATTGCATCGAAGCCTTTCGATTGGCGTAGCAAAGGACTCTTCATTTGATTATGATTTTTGAGATATGCAAGTTTATAGTTACAGCGTCTGTCCGTAGGTAAAACCCTTTGCCTAAAACGACAGTTCTAATGAAGAAGATGATTGCGTGTCAAAACCTGGTTGGGTAGTTTGAATGGCACACATTTTTATTACAACAGTAACCATCATTACATATAATATATCTTGTTTTCTTGTGTTAACGATTGAACAACTGCCTCAGTGGCAAAGGGAAAGGCTTTTCAGCGTGCGTGTGTAGGAGGTCATGGGTTCGATCCATGCCTCCTACATGTTATTTTTCTTAACAATTCTTTGCAGGTCCCACGTTATCCTTCCAAGAGCGCACACCATAGGCCCCCAGATCCTCATCCTTAGATCAATCAACGCCTGGATCCAATGCTCCCAACGAAGCTCCCTGTGGTTGACACTCCTGGGACAACCACACTGAATCACACACAACTATGGGCCAACTGGATTGGCCTTTGAACAGAAATTCAGCATGCCCCCTCCAACTTGGGTTTACTCCCCTCAGGCTTACTCTATTTTCCCTTCTAATTTTGTTTTATTTAAATTAGTTTATTTATTTTGTTTAAATCAATTTTTTTTCATAAAACCATAAAATCAACATCACAAAAAATAGGATTTAGCTTTTTTCAATAAATTAATTTTTTTAAATTAATTAATTTCATCAACTTTAATTTGTTTCATTAATTAAAATTAATTAGAAAAATTAGGTCAAACTTCAAATCTTTCTTTCACAAAAAATCTCAAAAATATTTTCAATGATCAAGTTAGGGTTTTTTTAGGGTTTCAAACTTATTTCAATTTCTTATTCTCACGCGTAATTATTTTTGTCGTACGATTAATTTTTACTATTGATGTAACTGCGCCCGGTTTGTAATAGCTAATTAGGGTTTTATCTCTGCATTTTACTTTCAATCAATTACTTATGTATCTACACCAAAGCCTTATAATAGCTTAGGGCCTCTATTTTCTCGCTTTTATATTCCGTATATATTTATATATAATTGCTAGCAACCTAGGCATGTATGAGTAATTAATAAATAGATCACTAAATTCCATATAAATATATCTGAAAAAGCACATTGTCACACACTTGCACCCTTAGGGTATACCTCACTTGGTTGCCTTTGGAAACAATGGTCATGTCCCTCAAACTTAGGGATACTCTTATCAAAGACCCTCAGTTTAAAGTCGTCATAAAGATCATAGTCCCTAAATGTCCCTCGAGTTTCCTAAGAGAAATGATCTTATAATGATAGTCCCTTCAAAATGCTAAGATATCCTTACATGTTGCCTTCAATGACCATTATGTCCCTTTCGATAGTCCCTCAACATCCTGAGACTAGGGTTTCCTACTCACTAATAGTAGGATAACACGGTCTAAAGGATAGGAGGAAAATTACAGTCTTTTTCGAGTAGGTAGATAACTGTTAGGTACTCGCTCAAACAAATTTTCACACCACACTTTCAAACACTTTTCAAACAAAGTTTTCAAAACACTTTATCACACTCTTGAGGACTGATACAAGAGTTACCATAAAGTGAATCATCGCACTAAGGCATTTTTAAAACTTTTTCACACAAACACGAAAGCAATTTCAAAAAATGAGCAAGTACCTAAGAGCCCGTGGAAAACCGTGGATGGAAAGGGTGCTAACACCTTCCCTTTCCATAATCTACCCCCCTTACTCAGAAATCTCGAAAAAAGGTCTTTTTTTGTTCTTTTCACCCTTTCCTTAATTTGTATAAAAGAAAAGTCGGTGGCAACTCTTGCTTACCGCGACATTTGTGAACAAAAAACACAAACCAGTATAACAGTCGGTTCTGCCACCGTATCACAAAATGGCATGCATGCAATGTTTTCAAGGATCTCGCAAGGTAAACAAGAAAATGTCAGAAGTTGAAATTTGCATCTTTGATTGAAGAACTTTGTATCGTTGAGTGTCCTTCTACGAGAGTCAAGCTCACCATATTAAGTGGGTCATAGCCCCTGACTCAAGTTGTTGAGTTTTGATCTTTTGACAGCATTGGGTAGAGGAAAATAAATCCCCTTGCCCCTTGCCATACGTTTGATTTATCATAGCCTGCATCATAAACCCTTTAGATCCTTGAAATGGTTAAGGAAATATTGTGGCATGATGTTATAATGTGTATGATATATGTTAAGCAAAAGTGTAAGGTGGTGAATACAAGTGAGTCTAAGAAGTCCAGGTTACTGGATAATGACTGTAAACAAATCATGCAAGTAGATTATGTTGTTAGATAAGAACCCTACAAGTAGCTCAAGTTGAAAGCAAACAAATTACACAAGCATCCTTAGGTTTAGGCTTGCATGGGGTTTGTAGGTAAGTACCCTCTTGAAATTTAGTTGGCTCAACCTGTCCTATAAATAGTAATCGGGTTCTAAGGGATCTCAATATCAATGATCTTTCCCACAAGTTTCGTTCGATAGGAGACTGACTCACAACCAAACAAAACTCAAGAGTCAAATCTCAATGAGTGTAGCATCGAGTATCTGCCGACTTTGGGAATACACCAAAGACGACCATCTCGCTATGTCCTAATGGCCAAGTTGTTCATTTAAAGGTTCTAAGGTCAGTTGATGCTTCATGACACCACGCAGCGGCCCCGTATTCTCCTTGATTAACTCAAGGGCTACCGGTACCAACCAAAGTTTCGCATCAACATAGCCATCGCTTCAACCGTGTCGGTATACCCTGCATAGTTTCCACGATTTATTGCTACTTACCTAAAAGGTTTCCCCATATCCGGGTGTAGGATCTATAGTAACCCCAAATAGTACCCTTAAAAATAAAGCAAACAAACAGTCAAAGAGGCAAAATGATCTAGACCCTAAGGTAAACCCCACTTTTATTATGATTCCCCAGCAGAGTCGCCAGTTCTGTGATACAGTGGCAGAACTGACTGTTAATACTGGTTTTGTGATTGTGTTTGCAAATGATATGGTAAGCAAGATTTGCCACCTACTTTTATTTTATCCAACAAAGGAAAGGGTGAAAAGAACAGAAAAATACCTTTTTGAGAGTTTTTTGAGTAAGGGGGGTAAATTATGGAAAGGGAAGGTGTTAGCACCCTTTCCATCCGTAGTTTTCTACGGGCTCTTAGAGGTTTTCTCATTTTGAAATACCTTTGTGCTTTGTGTTTTGAAAATGTTTTGAAAACGCCTTAGTACGGCGAACTTTGTAATGTTTCTCGGGATAGTGGAGAAAGTATACAAAGTGTTTTGAAATTGTTTTTGAAAAGTAGAATTTGTGTAAGTGCAAAGATGTTTTGAGCAAACTTCTAACAGCTATCTACTTTGTACTCGAAAAGGTTTGTTCTTTTCCTCCCATCCTTTAGACAGTGTTATCCTACTATTAGTGAGTAGGTAGGCTTGTCGTTGGATGTATGAGGGATATTCAAAGGGGCGTACAGTCATAAAGGTGACATGTGGATACACTTTTAGCAATTTGTTTAGGGACTAGATCATTTACCAAAAGGCAAATGTAGGGTCATCGAGGGACTATGTCTTTTGATTTACGGGTCTTTGCTAAAGCGTCTCTGTTTCGAGGGACATGACTATTTTTCTAAAGGCAACCGAAGTGGGATACCCTAGAGGTGCGTATGTGCAATTGTGTTTAGTTCAGTTATTTATCTTGCGTATTTAGGTTTGTAAACATTTGTTTTCAGTCTTGCCATACATGCCTAATTACTAAGAGTAATATTATACATAAAATAAAGTGCGGAAAGTGTAAATCTTTACTATTACATGGCTTTTGGCGAGGGGGATATTCACAATGTACAAAAGTTGGGAGAAGGAAAATAAAGAAAGCAGATAAAATCCTATTAATTATTACATCCAGTATGCAGTTACATGAATATAAAGATGTGAAAAATAAATAACGCGCGAAAGGTTGAAAGTTCGTCTAAAACCTAATAAGAAAATTTGTTTTTGTTATTTTTTATTTAAGAAAAATAATTAAATTAATTATCCTAAAGTCTACTTAGAAAATTAAATTAAGAAAAATAAATTAAGCCTTTTTTTGTTTTTTTTATTATGAAAATAAAGTAATTAGACTTAAATTCTAATTCATTTTTAATTAAGAAAAAGGTTAAAGTTTTAATTAATTAATTAATTAAAAATAATAATTATTTAATTAAAAAATTATAAGCCTAAATTTTTTGTGAGTTTTTTATTATTATAATTAAAATGATTAAGAGATGAAATAATTAAATAAAGCAAAAAGAAAAAGAATCGGGCTTGACGGCTGAAGTAGAATGGGGGGTGCAATTGAAATTTCACTAAGCCCGGATTGTGAAGCCCAGGTCCATCCATGGATCCAGTGTGGGCAGTACTTGATGATAAATGGTATCTCATGTTCTACATGTTATGCATTCCATGTAATTCCCCTAACCTGCTCTAAGGATATTTAGGAACTCATATACACACATTAGAACATTCAACAATTAATAAAAATAGAGATTCAAATTTGAGATTATACCAAAATGGTGACAGCTTGGATCCGGTGATATGGGACCTTGCAAGGTTTGAGGATGGTTGGAACAAGTCCCTGGGAACCTCAAGAGCAATGTGTGATTACTAGTTCGGACCAAAAGTACCTGCAAAGTGGGTTTCGAATTTTTACCGCTTTTGATAATTTTTCAAAAATGGTAGAGCTCTCTCTAGGCTGTGTAGGCGTGTTTAAATGCTTACTAGATGCTTGTTTATATAGAGAGGAATGAGAAGACAAGAAAACAAAGGTTTAAACAACCTTAAAGCAAATGTTTCAGACCCATGAATGAAATTTGTAACTTTGGCCAAAAACAAGGAAACTTGTCCTTTTTTGAATTTGAATGAATGTGGACACCTTTGCACGAAATTTTTTGGCCCTAGGCTGTCCAAAACATCAACCCAAATCTCAAAGCCCATTTTCAATTATTTCATACATTTTATTTTATATTTATTTGAAATAAATTAAAATAAATATGAATAAAATAGTTAGAAAATTCAAGGAATGGCAAGAATAATTTTAGAGGTCCTCTATAAACTTAGGAATATGCTTTAATTCCAAGAAATTGAGCCCTTGCCTTAAAACTTCGAGTTTGCTCAATGCATAATTCTTGAAAATTCCCAAATTTTTCCAACTTGGGCAAGCCATAACTTGCTCAAATTTTATCTCATGATGATGATCTTGGACTTTTTGGAAATCCCAAGATGTCTACTTCAATCCATTTTGTGATAAATTTTGAATTTGAAGATTTTATTTTGATGTAAATGGTCTTGACAAAAAGTGCCTTTTGTTGACTTTCTGAAATTGACTTGTAATGTATAAGCTTGTATCATTCAAATGGTGCATTTCATGGACTTGAGGGATGAAGAGAAGTTGTAGGGAATTGGATTCTCTTAAAAATGAGCTTTGGTTTGGGAAAAATGGATGAAGTATGTGAGAGTTATTCCTGGTCAAAGTTTGGTTGACTTTTCCTATAGAAAACCTAATTAGCAATTTTTGACTTTTGATTAATTAGGAGCATTTATTGAGGAATCATGATCAACCCATGATCAAATGATGTATATCACTTCAAAATGTTTATGTTGACCAAAAATCTTGAAGTTTGACTGTATATATGCCACAGTTGACTTTTGACCTAGCACAGTTGATTTTCAAGCATTTGAGCAATTGACTAAGCAAACTTATTGTGCAAGGCATGAAATTTAGCATGGATGATATTGTGGATATATTAGGATCATGGAAATCATTTGAGACCATTGGAGCTCACACATCATGATGAAAACTGAAACCCTAGTTAGAGGTTCATTGCCTTAGGAGGAGAATTTGTCTGGCCAATTCTTGGTCAACCTTGAGCAATTGAGGACCTCTAGGAGTATGTCTTGAGAAAAATGAGAATGCAAATTTTGGGGTACAACAATATGTGATTGATAACATGAGATATGTAGGTTTGTGCAAAGGTGATGATAATTCAAATGTGATGAATTATGTGATGTATGCTTGTATTATTAAGATTGAGTGATGGTCTTAATTGCATATGATTGTTGAGATTGCACATGCATCATTTTTTGTCAAGAGGCAATGTTTGCTAGTTTTGTGGAAGCTAGTGACTTGTCCCAAACCTAGGGGATTGGTTTGAAGCTTAGGGGACAGGATTTTTGGTGGTTATCTGTCTGAGGGATGGACACGGTTTAAACGTAAAAACCGTTAAGGATAACAATTGGTAACACATGCATATTGCATTGAGTCACATTCGAGTCACATGTGTTGATGTGAAATGTTGAATTGGTGTGAAATATGTGATATTTATGTGAATGTTACATTTGTGGTATTTGTGATTGATTATCTTTGAATTATGGATTGTTGAGCAAGTATGTATAAGTAAACATGTGAATTAGATTAGAATATGTTGAATACATGATTATGTGAAGTGTGATGAATTCAGTTGATGTATGTATTTTATTTATTACTTATTATGATATATTTATATAATGATGTGATTTCTCACCCTTCTATTGGAATGATGTTTTGTACGACACCGCTCAGGTACCGAAGGTAGTGGTGCTTCTTGAAAAGATTAGCCAGAGGAGTTAGTTCCTTGTTTATCCTTATTTAGGTAGTGAGTCATGCACTGGTTATGTAACACGGGGAAACGTTTGAACTCATGTTGTTTTTAAGAGATGTTTGATATACTCTCTTTTATTTATTTTGTATTGAGATTATGTGATGAGTGGCCTTTAGTGCCTAATGTTTTAATACGTCGTTTCTATTTATGAGATTAAATGATTGGTATCGTTTGGAAAAGAGAATTATTCTGTTGTAATATACATATGTGTTAGTGTATGGGATATGATTTTAAATGCGTGTTACGAGTATGACGGGTGTATTTGTGTTAGTTTTTGAAGTACATGTGACACCCTCTTTTGAAATACATACTAATTGTGATACGGTGGCAGAACCAACTGTTAATACTGGTTTGTGTTTTTTGTTTGCAAATGTCGCGGTAAGCAAGAGTCGCCACCGACTTTTATTTTATCCAATCAGGAAAAGAAAAAAGAATAGAAAAAACCTTTTTCGAGAATATTTGAGTACGGGGGGTAGATTATAGAAAGGGAAGGTATTAGCACCCTTTCTATCCGTGGTTTTCCACGGGCTCTTAGGTACTTGCTCATTTTAAAATTGCTTTTATGTTTGTGTTTTTGAAAAGTTTTGTTTTACTTCATTTTAACCCTTGTTTCTGTCCTCAAGAGTGTTATGAAGTTGTTTTTGAAAACTTTGTCTGAAAAGTGTTTGGTGTGAAAAATTTTGTTTGTTTTGAGCAAGTACCTAACAGTTATCTACCTACTCGAAAAAAGTTTGTTCGTTTTCTTTTAGACAATGCTATCCTATTATTAAGGAATAGGTAACATCGTCGTTGGAGTTTTTAAGGGACGTTCGAAAGGGACAAATATAGTCACTAAAGAAATGACTAGGAAACCTTAGTAATTACCCTAAAGTCCTAAAGATCTTTCTGAGGCAACATTCGAATGGGTCATTTTTTATCTTTAGACTGGAGGGCAACCACTAAAATTCCCTATGCTTAGTGATTGTTTACCGAAGGCAACCGAAGTGAGGCAAACCCTAGGAGTGAACATGTGCATGTGTTTATGTTTCAGTTAATTTAGTCTTTTCACAATTAGGGTTATCTACTGTATTAATTTTCTAGTATTCTTTCCATACAATCCTATTAGCATACATCTAACAGTTTATAATTTGCGGGAATTAAAAGTGCGGAAAGTTTAAATTTCTAGCTATTACATGGCTTTTGCAGGTACAAAATTATTTTTTACTGTAAAATAAAAGCGGAATTTAAAACCCTAATTACTATTATAAACTCAGTGCAGTTACAATAATAATAAAAAGGAAACTAAAAAAATGCGCGCGGCGAATTAAAATGCGAGAATTAATTAAGAGACCTAAAAATCCAATTGAAAAAGTATTTTAGTTATTTTTGAGAAAAGATCGAATTATGTACAAATTAAAACTCTAAATTCTAATTAATTTAAATTATAGAAAAAGGAATTAAATTTGCCCTAATTTTAATTAAACTAATTAATTAACAAAATATTTTTTCAAAAAATATTTGTTTTTGATGTTTTTGTGACTTTTGATTAAATGATAATAAAAATAATTTTTGGTGCTATTTTAAAAATAAAATGATTAGAAAATAATTAAAATAGAAAAGATAAAAATCAGGCCTATTTAAGCAATTGGGGGGGTGCCATGAGGAATTTGTCTTTAGGCCCAAAGAGCTGAGCCCAGCCAGCGCGCCTGATTCTGTGTTGGCCAAGTTTGGAAGGTATACCATGCTCTTTCATTGACAGGCATTGGTTCTGGATTGATGATGAATCCAATGGTTGAGATCCTGGGTTGCATAGTGAACGTTTGGAGGCATGATGCATATGATCAGCTGAAACAAAGTTAGAAAATAAAATGGTTGGGACCTGGGATCGAACCCAGGTCCTCTACCTTTCCAAACACACGCTTCACCATTGGGCCACCTGTTCTTGTTTGTTATAATATTAAAACGAAAACAATATAATGTAAATTAGTCACAAGCTTCAGAAAACATGCGAATATTTAAATTGCTCAATGGTGGTCAGCCACGTCGTTATCTCTTTCCCCAGGACTGTCATTTTTGACAACAACCTTTTACCTACGGTCAAATGCATCATTGTATGCTATAGCGACGGTATTGATCTGTAGCTACAAACCTGCAATATCTCAAAATGCACAACAAGCAATATTAATTAGAACTAAGGACATAGACCCACTAAGAATCTTACCCTGAGTCCATTGGTATCATTAACCAACCCTAATTTGGCCTCTATAGAGAAAACCTAATTTGAATCTTCCAAACCCTAATAATGGCGTAAGCTTGTTCCTGTACTAGAAATCAAATTCAGGCTATCCAAAAGATCACAAACATGATTATGAATACATTTATGCAAGCAAATTGGATTAAAAGTACGTAGAACTCTGAAAACGAATTTGAGTTCAGAGGGTGCAAACCGTGTGGATTATGTGATGATTCCTGGAGCTTTGAGGCGTGCAAACGATCGTGTTAGCTTCTGGGAAGGTCCAGGAAACGATTGGTAGCTTTGAAAGTCTTTGAATCAGCCTCTAAACTGAAAATTGATCTACCACTTTTTTGACAATTTTTCAGTTTTTGTTTGCAGCTTTTACGACCACTAACTCTGTTTTTCTGGCTTGGTTGTGTCCTATATATGTACTGGAATTGATTAGGTCAACAAAACTGCATGGTATCTTGGTGAATTAAAGAGATTTGATTTGATTTTGTTTTTGTATGATATTTTTCCAAAAAACCAAAATCATGCTATTTTTTATTCAATCAACCCTTGCACGACTTGGATATGATATGCTAGCTTGATTGGATTTGATTCCACCAAAAATCTGATCACAAAACAAATCTTTGATATTTTTTGCTATTTATTTGATTTAATTTACTTTTAAATGATAAAAATTAAAAAAAATTAAATAAATGAAGTAAATAATGTGTGAGTGCTGATATGGTTCGTGGACCATGTCACAAGCAAGATTCAATCATGAAAAACTAAGCCCACTTGACAAAAAATGTGTTTTCGAGCATATTTGACTTTTGGCAATTTTCAAAAATGGCCAACTTTACCAAGGAATATCTCATCCAATTTTAACCCTAGAGATGTGTTCTTTGACTTTTTTATAAAGCTTAGGATGTCCCCTAAACAACCCTTTTGGTCTCATCTCAATTGGGTCTTCCATGTTTATGTAAGAAGCTTTGACCCCAAAAGGTGTTTTTGTTTACTTTTCAAAAAGACCTATAATGTAGAAATTCATATCTTTTGATGAGTGCATATTTTAAAATTGAGAACTGAAGATGGGTTGTAGGGAATTGCATCCTCTTCAAAATGAGCTTTGGATGGAAACTTTCTGATAAAGTATGAGGAAGTTATGCTTGGTCAAAGTTTGGTTGACTTTTCCTAAAACCCTAATTTAGAAACTTGTGGGTTTTGATGAATTTGGGGCATTCCTTGGGGAATCATGATCAACCCTTGATCAAATTATGGATATTACTTCAAAATGTTTATGTTGACAAAAAATCTTGAAGTTTAACTGTATGTGGGCCACAGTTGACTTTTGACCTAGTATAGTTGATTTTTAGGTATCTAAGCAGTTGACTAAGCAAACCTCTTGTGCAAGGCATAAAACTTGACATGGATAATTTTGAGAACATATTAGGACCATGGAAATAATTTGGGACCTTTGGAACTCCCATACCCTGATGAAAATGGAAACCCTAATTTGGGGTACATTACCTTAGGAGAGAGACTGTCTGGTCAACTCTTGGGCATCCTTGAGCAACTTGAGGACCCCAATGGGCATGTGTTGAGTAAAATGAGAGGGAAAATTTTTGGGTACAACTTTACTCTGATTTTACTATATTATTTTGTGGGGATTTAGAGGGTGTTACATTAGTGATAACAGAGCATGCTCGGTCAGTCCGACCAGGTTGTCTAATGTTATTTGTCCCTTAGTACGCGACATGTGTGTGAAACAATGTTGGTACTTGCTTATTTTTATAACTACTTAGTTGAAGGAGTGGGTTTATAACAAGTGGGGGAGAAGCTTTACTTCCCTGAGATGTTTATGGTGTGAAGAGTTGGACCATGGTGCTTTAGATGACTTTGAGCATAATAGAAACTCTATTATAGTTTGGTAACGATAATTTATGCTCCATTATGGTTGTTGGTTACCTACTGAAAAATTGTGGAACTGGTCACCCTAAGTCTCATGTTGATAGTAGACAGGGTCGTATTGGATGGGATAGGCTTATCTTGCCATCTTAATAGTATGTAAAGTTAATGAGTCTGTGTAGGATGGAGTTGTGTTGTTAGCATTGATGGCAACGTTGGATATTTGTGAGAAGAAAGCGGTGAGTGAATTAGGAATATTTTGTGACTTTCATGAGGGATTTCCTGAAGATATAAGTGATTTACCACCAGAGCGTGAGGTGGCTCTATATCGGATGTCAGGATCTGAACTGAAAGAGTTGAAGAGTGGACTTAAGGATTTTCTTGAGAAGAGATCCAATCGTCTTAGTGTGTCACCATGGGGTGCACCAGTTTTATTGGTTAAGAAGAAAGAGGGTACTATGAGGTTATGTGTCGATTATAGACAATTGAACACTTCTGAGGATTGATGATTTGATGGATCAGTTGGTTGTGTCACGTATGGGATTTTCATCGAATCACGAAGGAGGCAGAAAAGAAGAGTCGTCGTCAATGTTTTGTATCCCAAGAGAAGGAAAGGAAACACTAAGTAAACCTAAAGGAAGGAAAGAGAATGGTCTCACGACCAAGAGAAAGGGTAAGGAATCCGATTACACAAGAGGAAGATATTAGCACCTCTCACGTTCGTGGTGCTCCACAGATCCACTCAAGTTTGTTCTAATCTAAGGGTATGCCTAATCTAAGGGTATGTATAATCTATGTCTAAAGCTTAATGCTAAAATGGAATGCATGGATGCAAAGTTTTATGTACAAAAAAGAAAAAAAATTGTTAGTTCTTCTCGCGGTGGTTGCAAACCTTTAGTGCCTACGTACCACCTTTCATGCAACAGGAGCTCAGGGCACTTGTAGTTCTTCTAGAAAATGTTTTTTATTTATTGTTTTTTTTATGAGAATTATGCGTTAGACATTTCAAACGTTGGAACATTGACTTGTTGCTTGCTCGTAGAAGAGGCTTAAGTCGTTGAGTTCGCTTCGTATTTGAATGGCTAAAACATACTCATTTATGAAAAAAGAGTTTTTAAAAGAAAAGCCAAGTGGCTAAAGAAGTTTGAATTAGTTTGTGTTTTCGTTATGAACTATCGGGAAAATAGCAAGTGTACTATTCTAACCGATGTAGTAATAATGGGTTTACCCCAAAGATCGATCTCGAGGAATGCGTAGTAAATACTAAGTTCCCCAGTAGTTCAACTGAACAAAAATAATTGGTTGGTTTGTTTTGATGAAATCTTTGCAAAAAGTAATAACGCGAAAATAACTTGACTTTTCTTTATAAGAGAAAAACATGCTAGGGGAAGTGGTTGACCTAGATTGCAAAGATATGAATTCTAATTCTCTCAACGGTTAAACTTATGTTTTTCAATTACCAACCTCTAGATTATTTTTCCCTATGTCTGTAGTGAAAAACCCTTGAACATTCACCCTTAATCCCAATACCCATGAAGATAAAAAGTGAATTTAAGAAATTATATTAACAAGGTTGTTTGTGGTAATTATAGGGTACCCCTAGTCCTAGGTCGTATCTACTATAATCTAATTATGCAAAAACCCTAACAACTACAGTCCTGCCCTTGTTAGCCATAGATCATTCCCAATTTTACCAAAAGAGAATGCATAAACACATTGCATAATTAAATTGAAAACCATGAATTCAAACTTTTATTAACTTAGAAATTCATATCCATTGCATAAACCAATTTAGGACCACCCTCCTAGCATTGGGGGGTTTAGCCTCTCATAATATTCAAGATAGACATAATTAAGAAGGTAAACATTACAAGAATAAAGGTGGACTTTGATCTTCAATGGTGGAAACCATTGAATCCCTCCGTCTCCAATAACCTTTATGATGCAATATTCTCTCTTGTGTGTTCTCTATTGTACGATGCCAAAAAGTCCCTGCCTCTCACTCAAAAACTCAAATAAATACCTAGGTACAAATCTCAGCAAGCTGGAATGTCTAAAGTGCCCTTAAGGTCAAGATTTAATAAAAAGGGACCAAAATAAAATAGCTGACACGCAGGTCAACACGGGCCGTGTTGAACCCACACGGGCCGTGTTGCTTCACAAAATGGCTTCTCTTTTCTCCTACTTCAGGCCTTCTGACATGGGCCGTGCTACGCAACACGGCCGCCCGTGTTGGCCCCGAGTTCTTTGTATGGGCATGGCTTGATGTGTTGACACGGGCCGTGTCATGGGACACGGACCGTGTTGGTCTTCATACGCTTGCACTTTTCCTCTTTGGCCTTTGTACTCTTGTTCCATGCTCTGCACTCTTGCTTTAGACTAACCCTACTGAACCTGAGATATGCATACTACCAACAAAAAGAATTAAAAGCATCAAAATAACTCAAATAAAATACAATTCAAGAAAATCATCTAGACATGAAATACTTAAGAAAACAATAAGACTTAACATAAAATTTTACTCAATTTACAGACTTTAGAACGTATGTGTTGTACCCCAAAATTTGCCCTCTCTTTCTTCAGGAAATCATCTTGGATTTTCAAGGTCCCTCTGAAACAAATCCAAGTCCAGAACTGTCATTTTTGCCCAAGCAAACCACTTACAAGAGCAAGATGATCACACAAGCTCTAAAGACAACGCTTTTAGCTTGAGAAAAATTAAATTCTAAGTACTTGGAATTTTAATTAAAAAATGAGTGTTTAAAAAAAATCAGCGTTTCAGAACTTCTGGACCAATTCCAGATAAGAAACGGTCAGAAGTTGCAAGCTTGGCTCAGTGCAGTCAGAAGTTGGCTCTTCAGCAGCTACATCAGCTCAATCAGAAGTTGTAAACGTGGTTCAATATGTAAGCCTCAGACAAAACATGACTCTTTCAGCAGTTACGCAAGCTCAGCCAGAATTTGCTAAAGGAATGCAAAAGAAGCAAGGAAGTCTGAAGGCTCTTTCAGAACATGCTGAAATCAGAAGATGAAAAGGTCAGAAGAGTGGGTGTTACACTGATACAGAATCTCTAAGCCCAGGAGGTCCAGAAGCAAATCCAGGGAACGTATCAGAAAATCAGGAGAATCCCCAGAACTTAATAAGACAACAGGAAGCCAAGGCCAGAGCATGGTTTACGCAGTTCTTGTTGAAACAGAACTGCTGGTTCAAAGTTTGGTTTCCCTTACCAGAATATTGATGTTGATAAGTATTATCACCATTTAATGCTCATTAATGCTTCCAACCACTCCTGAACATTCATCCAAGTAATCCCTTCACGTGTGGCTTGGAAAACGCCTTTATGCAGATTCCGGCATGGGTCTACACGCCACCGCCCACTTAAGAGGTCACTTCACTCTAATCCACGCCTGCTGCTGCAGCCTAGGCTGAAGGCTATCTGTTATCATAACTTCCCAGGAATTTCTGTCAAAGAACAATTCAAACTCTGTTGGCGCTTTAATGTTCAAGACACCCACAAGAACTTTGCCTATAAATAGAGAGTCATTGTCCACTGAAAAAGGGCGTTCAAGAAACAGAAAAATTGCTAAGAGAGAAACAGAAACCCTTAGCAAGATAGTGTTGTGAAACTCTGCCAAAATCCCCAGTTGTTTCATAACTTTGAATTTCTCACCTTCAAACTTTATCCAATACCCAGTTTTTCTTTGTGAACCAAAAACCCCTTTTCAAACTTCTGACCCTATATACGCATACACCTTCACCTACCCTTTTCAAAAAGAATCTGTCCAGAACACCACCAGAGCCAAAAGCTAGCTTTCATCCACAAACTTTTCCAACAGCCAGGTAAGCACCTGCTGACCTTCATCACGCTACTAAGCATCATCAGCTGTGCATGCTCAAATAAACATAATGTAAATATCATGTTGTTGCTGTTTATATTCTGAGGATTTTCATACCTCAGAACGTTCTAAGCTAGTGTAGGACTTGCTTGTGACCTTGTTGGTTCTGCCCTCTGAAACATTTTGACATTTGCTGGATCTGTTCCAAATATGTTTCCTGTTTTGTGGAATAACAACAAAATTGCAGATGTTCTGATTAGTACAGGGAAAAGCCAAGTGCTGACTTTGACGTTAGCACATCTAAAGCTTGTTTTGCTGTCAATAATATCAGAACCTCTGAGAGTTATTGTCTTTCCAGCAGAATCAGAACTTCTGGTTTCTCCACTAACAAATTTCTATCTTGCAGCGCAGGGGGGTCAGAACTTCTGATTTCCCCACTAACAGGTTTCTGTTTTGCAGGTGACAGAGTCAAAAGTTCTGACTCATACAGTTTAACCAAGAGGTTGATCATCTGGCAGTGGATCTGAGTCAGAACTTCTGATGACCTCTCAGCAGCGCGCTGGCTCCCTCTCTCTTTCTCTCTATCTTGCTTTTTGCTATTTTCTTTTTTGTCTATTTTTCTCGTTGAACCCCCCATGTACAAATGTGTATCCCCACCCTCTAATTGTTGTAATAGCGTAGGATTTTATATTTCCGCTTCTTATTGCTAGTAATTAGGACGTGTATGGCAAGATAAAATCAATGAAATAGAAAATCCTAATTCAAAGAAAAACTCTTGTATGCAATAAAACACACTTGCACACTAACACCCCTAGGGTTATATCCACTTGTTTCCTTTTCACAAATGGGCCATGTTACGCATGTAAAGTATCTTGGTAAAACAAACAAAATCAAAAGATCATAGTCCCTCGATGACGCTTTCGAAAGTTGCCTTACAAAAAAAATGATCTTAGTCCCTCAAAAGAAAAACTAAGATACTTTGCAACATTGCTATCATGGTCTATACGATGACCGGCGCCCGCCCCGTTCACATCCTAAACGCAAGATTGTCCACCAAGTACAATGGTGGAACAAAATTGTTAAAAGGGTTAAAAAACATAGAAAAATCTTTGAGTAAATTTAGGGGTAGACCACTCTTAGTTACTTGATCAAACTTGCAAAAACACTTGCCATTTTTCAAAACACACTCTCAAAACAACTTTCAAAAAAACATTGACAACTTTTTCAAAAGACATACACCTTTGTATACATCCCAACATGGATCATTACAAAGGTTGCCACCACATTGGCCTCTTTTCAAAACATTTTCAACACACATACACAAAGCACCATTTCAAACAATTGAAAATTAAGGCAAGTTTATCTAAGCAAGTAACTAAGAGCCCATGGATAACCATGGATAGAAAGGGTGTTAATACCTTCCCTTTCTATAATCTACTCCCCGAACCCAAGAAAACATCTCAAAGGTTTTTGCTGTGCTTTTTAACCTTTCCTTAGGATAAAATAAAAAGTCGGTGGCGACTCTTGCTTAACCGAAACATTTGCGAAAACAAACGCAAAACTCAAGTCAGTTCTCCCACCGTATCACAGAACTGGCGACTCTGCTGGGGACTTCTTTTAAGTGGAGTAACCTTAGGGCTTAGATCACCCTCTTGCATGACTAATTGTTTGTTTTGATTGCTTTATATCTTGGCTCTCTTGTTTGGGTTTACAATCCTACACCCGGATTTTGGGAAACATTTATAGATAGCAATACGTTGTGGAAACTGTGCGGGGTATACCGACACGGTTGAAGTAATAGCTATATTAGTGCGACATATTTGTGAGTACCGGTAACCCTTGAGTTCAATCAAGGAGAGTACGGGGCCGCTGAGTGATGTCACTAAGCACTAATGACCTAGAACCTTACTTGACCATCTTGGCCTTTCATTAGGGGTAGTGAGATGACCGGCATTGGTGCAGTCCGAAGTTGGTAGATACTCGATACTACACTCATTGAGGGTTGTTTTCTTGGAATATTTTGGTCGCTAGTTAAGTGGCTAAACCAAAACAATGAACAATGAAAACAATCCAATGATATTGAGCTCCTTAGAACCCGGTTACTATTTATAGGACAGGATTTTAAGCCAACTACACTCAAGAGGGTACTTACCTATGAAACCCCATGCAAGCCTGAAACTAGGGTTTGATGTGATTTGCTTGTACATATGTTTGTGCATACATCATGAACATCATAAAGCATCATATTCATTTACTAACCACTTCAAGGGTTTATATCTTCATCTTTGTTCTTGTTTTGTAGGTCATGGAAATTCCTCGCACAAAAACCATCCAAGTCAACCTTGTGAGAATCCCTCCTCAACTCAAGGAGCTCACATCAAGAATTCCGGAAAGCTCTCCCTTCAGTGAAAGACATGGTAGACTGCTCAGCTTAGTCAACACCAACATTGAAGAGGACATGATGAAAGTGCTATTTCAGTTCTTTGACCCTCTTCACCACTGTTTCACTTTCCCCGACTACCAGTTGGTGCCCACTTTGGAGGAATTTTCTCAACTCCTGAGAATTCCTATCCTCAATCAACTACCTTTCAACGGTACGCAAAAGGAACCAAAGCCTGAAGATGTTGCTCGAGCATTACATCTACAGACTTCTGACATCAAGGGGTATTGGGAAACTAGAAGCGGCGTCAAAGGTTTCTTAGCAAAATTCTTGTTTGAGAAGGCACAAGAATGTTGGAATTCATTGGACCTACAAGCCTTTGAAGAAATTGTGGCACTCCTTATCTATGGGTTGGTCTTGTTCCCAAATCCTGACCAGCTTGTAGAGGTCAACGCCGTCAAAATCTTCTTGTCCAGAAATCCAATACCAACATTGCTTGGGGACATCCTTCACTCATTTTACACACGAACAATGAGAAAGAGGGGTGTTCTCATGTGTTGTACTCCTCTCCTTGCAAGGTGGTTTATTTCGCACCTTCCACAATCTGTCTTGAAGAATGACCAAGGCTCAAGGTGGTCCCAGCGGTTGATGACTCTTACTCACTCTGATGTACATTGGTGTTCTCGGTCCAGAGAAAATGTCATCATCGTCGATCGTTGTGGAGAGTTCCCTAATGTTCCATTACTTGGCATTAGAGGGGGCATTACCTCTAACCCTTGCCTAGCTTTGAGGCAATTTGGGAATGCACGAAGAGATGGCCCTCACGACATGTTGATTCCTGACCTAGTTTTTGACTTCGACAACGATGCGCAAGGACTTCGCCAGAGATTCATCAGAGCTTGGAGGATGCCCAACAAGGTTGATAGCAAGACACTAGGGCACAAGAACTCCATCCCTCTTGAGCCTTATCTCAAGTGGGTATGAGCCCGAGCCCAGAGTCTAATGATGCCTTATCCTCATGTTCTCCCTGTGATTAAAGAGCCCGTTAAGGAAGGAGAGTTTCCCTACACCATCCTACATCCTGATATGCCTACATCGTGGGAGGAGATGCAGAAGAGTTGGATCCAACTCAAGGAGGAACGGAACACTTTTGAAGCCAGCTTCAACGCCAGTGAGGAGAAGGTTTTACAGCTCACCCGCCGACTCCATGAGCAAGAGACCCTCAACACCTACATCGCACCAAAGAGGATGCGCAACGTCTTTTTACCTTGAGAAGTTGTTTTTGTAATATTTGGCCCATGGGGCATTTATGTACTAACAAATTTCTTCTTATTAATATGACGTGTGTTCTTTTTGTCTGCAACAATCGTGAATTTCTGAAATCCTTGAATGCATTGCATAAATAGCATCTCATGCATCATGTGCATAACAGGTACCCTTTTTTCTACAGGTTGCTTAATCTTCTTCGCTGTTTATTTATGAACAGTCATCATGAATCCTGAATCATCCTGTGAACAAGCAATCAAGGCCCTCCAGGCCCAGAACGCCCAGTTTTAAGAGATGGTCATGAGCTTGGCCCAAGGGAAACAAGAGTTGAAGGCTCTGCTCCTAAAGAAGAAGAAGAAGAAGAGGACTGCGTTGTTCAATATTGGACGCAGGTTTGGGAATACACTCCATAACGAGGCTGATCCAACTACTTCCTCTGCAGAGAAAGACAGTCCCCAAGGGGGAGGGGCTCCTAGTCCTACAGTCTCTGACAACGAGACGGATTACAATGACGAACAATACCCTCCTGTTGCTGACAGATACAAGCAATTGGAGGACCGCTTGAGTGCCATGGAGATTCAAAATGTGTCGGGGCTGGATTTCGGAGATTTAGGTTTATCTTCTGGGGTGGTAATCCCACACAAGTTCAAGGCGCCTACCTTTGCAAAATACGACGGGGCTTCCTGTCTAAAGCTGCATCTCAGATCGTACGTAAGGAAGATCCAACCTTACACGGCAGACAAAAACCTTTGGATCCACTTCTTCCAAGATAGCCTTTCGGGGTCACAGCTTGAGTGGTTCTATCAGCTAGATGGAACCAGTATTCGACATTGGGAAGATTTGGCTACCGCATTTTATAGACAATATCAATACAATTCTGACCTCGCTCCTACGCGTACCCAACTTCAAGGTATGTCGCTGGGAACGGGCGAAGGATTCAAAGAATATGCGCAAAAATGGAGAGATTTGGCTGGCAGGGTGCAACCTCCTTTGACTGACCGTGAACTGGTTGACATGTTTCTAGGGACCTTGTTCGGTCCATTCTTCAATCATCTGGTTGGTAATTCCTCCGCTGGGTTTAGGGATTTGATCCTGACGGGTGAAAGGATAGAAGCTGGCATCAGGTCAGGAAAGATACAGAAAGGTGCCTCCGCAAGTACTGAGAAGAGGCCTTTCAAGAAGGAAGCTAGTTCCGTCTATGGTCCTAGAAGACAAGTCAAGCCAGAACGCCGCCAAGCCGTCAATGCCTTGGTAATTTCAAAACCTGTTGCTGCTCCTCAGCAGTACAATCAACAAAGGGGTGAGAGGCCCAAGAGGCAATACACTCAGCTGAGTATGACCTTGTCACAAATCTTACCGCAACTGCTATCAACCAACTTGGTGACCATCAAAGAGGCTCCGAAGGTCGTGAATACTGCATCTCCTAAGTATAACCCAAATGCCCGTTGTGCTTATCATTCTGATAGCCCCGGGCATACTACTGATGATTGCTGGGCCCTGAGAAATAAGGTCCAAGACCTTATTGATGCGAAGGAAATTCAGTTTGAGGCGCCTGAGAGGCCAAATGTTGTAACTGCTCCTATGCCCCAGCATAGAATAAACGCCGTTAAGGAAGATTTGTATGCTGTTTCGGTGAATGATGTTGCTACCCCTCTATTGACTGTTAAGAGGAACCTACTGCTAGCCGGTTTATTTCCGGGTTATAGCAAGGGTTGCCTCCTGTGTGCTGTTCTCCCTACCGGTTGTCCGCTGCTGAAGTCAGGCATCCAAAGCCTGATGGATAGCAAGGAGATTTTGTTCAAGAAAACCGTTGTTCCATTTGTTTCCGCTGAAGAAGTATCTGTCGTCACAATTTTCAACAATCTTACCAAGGCTCCCCCGAGGAAGCCAGTCAAAATTATGTCTGTTGCACCTGTTACCATTACTGTTCCGGGGCCCCTCCCCTATGAATCTGACAAGGCTGTCTCATGGCACTATGGGGCAGATGTGTATGTGCTTGGAGTGAAGTAGGAGTTCAACACCGGTACCAGTATCAGTAACATCACTGGTCCCGCCAAAATTACTCGCAGTGGCAGGCTCTTCTCGCCTAACATTGCACCACCAGTTATCCGAAAACCTCTTATCATCACACCCGCAAGTGTGCATGTTCCAAATCAAGTTCCTGTGTCTACTACTGCCGCTGAGTCCTCTGATGCTCGGGGCAAAGAAGTTGCTACCGATTTGCCTGCCCGGACGGAGGCACCAAAAAAGACCGCTGTTGAAGCCTCCCAGCAAGAGATGGAGGAAATCCTTAAAATCATTAAAAAGAGTGACTTCAATGTCGTTGAACAGCTAGGGCATACCCCCTCCAAGATCTCTATGCTATCATTGTTGATGTGCTCAGAGGCCCACGCCAAGGCCCTGATTTCATTTCTAAAGACGGCCCATGTGCCGCAAGAGACCTCTGCAGATCAATTCACTGACTGTGTGGCTAATTTGACAACTGACAATGGTTTGGGTTTCTCGGATGCAGACCTTACCGCCAAAGGAAAAAACCACAATGATGCCCTGCATGTCTCTATAGAATGTAGGGGCACTACTCTCGCACACGTGTTGGTGGACACCGGTTCTTCCCTGAATGTATTGCCCAAGAAGGCCTTAGATCGGTTGGATTGTGAGGGCCTGGAATTGAAACCTAGTAACATCATTGTCAGAGCCTTCGACGGTTCTAAGAGGATGGTGCACGGTGAAGTAGACATTCCTATTCGTGTGGGTTCCCAAGTCTTTGACTCAACGTTCTATGTGATGGATATCCATCCATCTTATTCCTGTTTGCTGGGTCGGCCCTGGATTCACAAGGCCACCAGAAACTCAAATACCCTGTCAGAGGGAAGATTGTTACTGTGCAGGGAGAGGAGGACTACATGGTTAGTCATCTGAATTCATTCCGGTATATTGAGATGGACGGGGAGTTTATTGAAACCACCTTTCAACATTTTGAGGAGGTACCTCCAACATTGGCGTCAGCTGAAACAGTGATTGAAGAGGACTTTCCTTTGAAGATGGCTTCCTTGAAGGATGCACGGGCTGTAATCGAGAAAGGCAAGTGCGCAAACTGGGGTCAACTTCCTGACTTCACTCAAAAGATCGACAAATTTGGGCTGGGCTTCACTGCAGAGGCTCAGAGGGCTGTTCGCAAGGAAAGGATCAGAAAGCCTCTGGTGTTCATCACCAACCCAAGAGTGAATGCTATCGAGGAGGACGTAGAGGAAGCAGAATTTGACAGTTGGATCTATCCAACAACCAACAACGGACCAAGCAACTGGATGGCAAAAGATTTTACACCTATTACATTTGTCACGCAGTAATGAACTCTTTTGTTTTCAATTTGTAACAAACAATATGTTGAAACTTTTATTGGCTTGGTGTCCTACCCGGGGCACCGTGGCTCCATTTGTGAGGGCTTTTTGTATGACATTTCCATATATCATTAATCAAAACATTGGACATTTGTTGCATTTCAAGTCTTGTGCTCTTTTTCTTTCTTTGTTATATATTGCAAAATAGCTATATTTACACACACTCACTTATACAGGTTCCAATCCACTCTGGATCTCACTGGTAACAGCTCTACTACTTCTAGTTATGACTTCGAAAATCAGATCAACTTGGCCGAAGACGAAGGTGAAGATGATTGCGAAGTGCCTGGTGAACTCGCAAGACTGCTACTCCAGGAAGAGAGGGCCATTCAGCCGCATGAAGAGCCAGTGGAGACGGTAAATCTGGGTACGGAGACATATAGAAAAGAAGTCAAGATTGGTGCCAATCTAGAGCTCAGCGTGAAACAACGATTGATCCAGATGATGCATGACTACATGGAAATCTTTGCTTGGTCTTATGAAGACATGCCCGGTTTGGATGCCGACATTGTAGTTCATCATCTGCCTACCAAGGAAGACTGCCCTCCCGTAAAACAGAAGGTCCGCCGCATGCGCCCAGAGATGTCCGAGAAAATCAAAGCTGAGGTTATGAAACAATTTGATGCCGGGTTTCTAGCAGTGACTTCTTATCCTCAGTGGGTGGCCAACGTGGTTCCAGTGCCAAAGAAAGATGGTAAAGTCAGAATGTGTGTAGACTACAGGGATTTGAACAGGGCCAGCCCTAAGGATGATTTCCCTCTGCCTCACATCGACGTTCTCGTTGAAAATACTGCTCAGCACAAGGTGTTCTCCTTCATGGATGGTTTTTCAGGGTATAATCAGATCAAGATGGCTCCTGAAGATATGGAAAAGACTACCTTTGTTACTCAGTGGGGCACCTTCTGCTACAAGGTCATGCCATTCGGGTTGAAAAATGCTGGGGAAACCTACCAACGTGCCATGGTTGCTTTATTTCATGACATGATCCACCATGAGATTGAAGTATACGTCGATGATATGATTTCAAGGTCCCAAACAGAGGAGGAACACCTTGACCATCTGCGAAAGCTGTTTGACCGTCTAAAGTTGTACAAGCTGAGGTTGAACCCAAACAAATGCACCTTTGGGGTGAGGTCTGGAAAATTGCTAGGTTTCATTGTAAGCGACAAAGGTATTCAAGTGGACCCTGCCAAGGTGAAAGCCATACAAGAGATGCCGACTCCCAAGACAGAGAAAGAAGTCAGAGGCTTTCTAGGACGACTGAATTACATTGCTTGATTCATCTCGCATCTAACTGCTACCCGTGAGCCAATTTTCAAATTGCTGAAGAAAGATCAAGTAGTACGTTGGAACGATAAATGTCAGGCTGCTTTCGAAAAGATAAAGGAATATCTCCAAGAGCCACCCATTCTTATGCCACCAGTGGAAGGGAGACCTCTAATACTATACTTGACAGTACTTGACAACTCGATGGGGTGTGTGCTAGGGCAGCATGACGAGTCTGGCCAAAAAGAGCATTGTTGTACCCCAAAATTTTCCCTCCCATTTCTCATTGATTTCTCATCACAAAGCCCTTGAAGCTCAGGATCCAGTTAGGGTTTCATCTGCTCAAGACCTCTCCTTGCACTGTGGACTCAAATTTAGGGTTTGTGTTTGCATAAAGATGTTTTGACCCAAAATTCCCAAGATGACTTTCATGCCTCATATTGGACTCCCAAGCTTACCCATATCAAGTTTCAAGCCTTGATTCCAAGTTTTGCCCAGTCAATTGGACAGTTGACCTAGAAATCAACTATATTGGGGAAAAAGTCAACTGTGGCCAATTGACAGTCAAACCTCATGAAATTTGACCCACATCAACATTATGAACTCATATGAACCATTTGATCAAGTTTGGATCACAACTCCACAAGAAAATTGATCAGATCACCAAAAGGGCAAAATGGTCATTTTTAGGGTTTTGACTGTACAAAGGCAATTTTTGACTGTTTGACCTAGCCAATGGCAAACCAAGCTCACATATGGACTCAAGGACCCCATGGAATCATCTTGACATGCTCAACAAACTCAAAAGATCCCAAGTACACAAGATTGACAGTTGAATTTCTCAGTCAATTGATCAATTTTGATTGTATACTGAAAAGTCAAACTTTGACTTTTTGGTCAAAATCAAGAGTCAAGATTCATTTTTCATCAAAATATGCCAAATCATGAAACTTGTTCACCAAGAAATCACAAATTGCAAATTAGGGTTAGAAAATGGAATTTTTCATAACTTAGAATTTTTCTAAGTTATGAAAAACCCTAATTTTTTCCCAACTTTGCCCCACCTTTTCACCAAGATCCATTTGGATTCAAACAAAAGTCAAAACATTAAAGTTGTAGCTTGTTACATAATCTACAACTTTGATTCACAAAGTTTTCTCATTTGAAGCTTGTATCTCAAGTTACAATTTTTTGAATAAGGGCACTAAACCATTTTTAACTTAGTGAAATTTTAACCTATTTTGACAAGGTTTTCTACCCCACTTCAAGGCCATTTTTCATACCCTTCCACTTGGAATTTCAATTTGCATTTCAATGATGGATTGTATTACACATTCCAAGCTTTCCAAAATGTCCAAGAACTCATCAAACAACCTCATAACTTGAGAGATTCGAATTTCACAAGTTGGCAAAAATTCACTTTTTGTTCTTAACCAAAACATGTTCATAATCTTGCAATTTGAACTCAGCTTGCTTTAGGCTAGATTACAGGTCCTTAAACCAAGTTACACTCAAGAATTAAATGCAAAACCAATGTGCCAAGTTGTTATTCTAAGCATTTGGACATTACATGATGAACTAACCCTAAACTAGATAAAGTGAACTTTCCATTTTTGCAAAAGCTTGCTTTATGTCAATTGGTAAATCAAAGAGGTACAGATAAAATCTCTCTAGCATAAGATTATGAGCATAACACTCTGATCAATGAGGGATTATGCAGCACATTAGGAGGCCCCCTACATGCCTAGAAAGCCAAGTTGCATTTTGTTGCTTAAGTGTGAAAAAAGTCCCATAACTTGTAACAACTTCCATATCAGCTTAGACACACAAGAACAAACTTATCAAACATACTCAAGACATCATAACCAAGCCGTGGCACGAGCCATTTGCCTCTCAAACACTCTCCATCTCAGAAACACCACCAAACTGCTCAAACAGAGCAAGCTCTGCAGATTGAGTGCCATCTCTCAATCCCTTCAAGCTTTCTGGCCCAAACTTGTTCCTCTACCTTACTTACAACCTATGCAAGCTATCCAGAAGCTAAGGCACGATCTGTAATTGCTCTAACCACCTCCACCATTTTCACATTTTTTACTTGCAGGTGAAGTTCTATAGCTTGATTCAGAAGCTTTCAAGACAAAGTAAACATTGGAATAGCATCCCTGGACCTCAAGGAAGCTTCTCCAATCATCACCTTGCACTGAAAGTTCCTCATTCTCCAGATAGAAGTTCAACTGAATAGGTAAAACTTTGAACTCGTATCTCTCTTATTATGCATCTTTAGTCTTAAGTTTGTGAAGAAACAAGGTTCTACTCATAGCCCTGAGCATGTACATATCTTTACATTTCATTTCTTTTGCCTGAGTTGAGAGAATTTAAGCTTTGAAAATGGCAGAAAGTTTAGGTCAAGATTTGGGATTGATAAAATTCTCTCTCATTTCTGAGAGTTAGGATGAGTTTTTTATATATTTGGAATCGTGATTCAATGCTTGACATGTTTTGTGTTGAAAGTTTGTGCAAAATCTCAAAGAATCAGGATGTTTGAATCTCTGTAACAAGGCGCACGTTTTGGCCAAAGGTTGAAGAAGAAGTGGATTGGGCTGGGCCTGTATTATTTTGCTATCCACACCATTTTTTTCTGTTTCACACCCCTGAGCCCATTTGCTTCATTTTTTAACATTTTTGACCTTTTCCTTTTTTATTTGACTCATTTATTTTTTCTCAACATATTAAAATTTTGAAAATATTTTTCTCATCATTTTTTGATTTTATTTGGTTTTTATTTGATTTTCTTTTGATTTGTATATAAATAGATATATATTATTACTTAGAATAAAATAGAAAAATATGTAAAAAATACTTCTATTTTTATTTTTATTTTATATTACCCTCTGAAAATATTTCATATAAAAAATACTATTTTCTAAAAAATTTAATTATTATTACTATTTATATATATATAGTACATATTTAAAATAATATAAATATACATATATATATATATTAATATACTTAGAGTAAAAATACCAAAAATGTACATATTTTATTTTTTAAATATTTAATACTAAAAAATACCCTTTTTTTACAAATATACTATATTTTATTTTATTTTTGTATGTAAATAATAAATATTATATGAATTAAGTAATTAATATCCATTTTAATTGAAATTAGGGTTTTTGCCCTAAAAGTTGAAAATACTCAAAAATAATACCTTTTTATTTTCTTGTTTTATTTTACATAAACCATACTTTTTTCATACATATAAAAACTTTCTTTTTGCATTTTGCATATTTACTTCATTTCCATTTAATTATGCAATTTATTTACCTTACAAATATTCAAAAATGATGTAATAGCTTAGATTTAAATTCTTGCCCAAATAAACCCCATTTGAAACATTGTACCCCCCTCCCCATATTATTGTGATGTAATAGCCTAGGAATTTAAATTTCGCACTTTTAATGCTTTCTAAACATACTATGCTAGAATTAGGGTTTTGTATGCGAATAAAAATGAACAAAATAGTTGGACCTAATACAAGATGAATGAGCATGAAAATAAACAACACATCTCACACTTGCACCCCCTAGGGTATTCCACTTTGTTGCCTTTCAAAAATGGGCCATATTGCATGTTGAATTTCTTTGGGTAAAACAAACAATCAAGTGATCATAGTCCCTCAAAATGATGCCTAAATAAAATGATCAAGTCCCTTTTAAAGAAAATTGCCCAAAGACATTTAACACTATTGCAACTATGGTCTAAACGATGACCCGCGCCCGTCCCTTTCATCTCCTAAGACAAGATTGTCCACCAAATGCAATGGTGGAACAAAATTGTCAAAAGGCTTAAAACATGACAAAAATCTTTGAGAAAATTTTAGGGTAGATGAACTCTTAAGTACTTGTCAACTTTCCAAGAAAAACACTCGCCTTATTTCAAAAACCCACTTCACAAACACTTTCAAAATCAACTTTTCAAACCCTTGAAACATATTTTCAAAAAGACAAACACCTTTTGTAAAACATTCGAGTAAAGAATTGTTACAAGGGTAGCCTCTACAAGGCATCTTTTTTAAAAACCTTTTCAAAACCACACACAAAGCACCATTTCAAAAAATAAGGCAAGTTGATCTAAGCGAGTACCTAAGAGCCCATGGACAACCATGGATAGAAGGGGTGCTAATACCTTCCCCTTCTATAATCTACTCCCCGAACCCAAGAAAAATCTCAAAGGTTTTTTGCTGTGCTTTTTAAACCTTTCCTTAGGATAAAATAAAAAGTCGGTGGTGACTCTTGCTCAACCGAAACATTTGCGAAAACAAACGCAAAACCCTAGTCAGTTCTCCCACCGTATCACAGAACTGGCGACTCTGCTGGGGACTTCTTTTAAGTGGAGTAACCTTAGGGCTTAGATCACCCTCTTGCATGACTAATTGTTTGTTTTGATTGCTTTATATCTTGGCTCTCTTGTTTGGGTTTACAATCCTACACCCGGATTTTGGGAAACATTCATAGATAGCAATACGTTGTGGAAACTGTGCGGGGTATACCGACACGGTTGAAGTAATAGCTATATTAGTGCGACATATTTGTGAGTACCGGTAACCCTTGAGTTCAATCAAGGAGAGTACGGGGCCGCTGAGTGATGTCACTAAGCACTAATGACCTAGAACCTTACTTGACCATCTTGGCCTTTCATTAGGGGTAGTGAGATGACCGGCTTTGGTGCAGTCCGAAGTTGGTAGATACTCGATACTACACTCATTGAGGGTTGTTTTCTTAGAATATTTTGGTCGCTGGTTAAGTGGCTAAACCAAAACAATGAACAATGAAAACAATCCAGTGATATTGAGCTCCTTAGAACCCGATTACTATTTATAGGACAGGTTTTTAAGCCAACTACACTCAAGAGGGTACTTACCTATGAAACCCCATGCAAGCCTGAAATTAGGGTTTGGTGTGATTTGCTTGTACATATGTTTTGTGCATACATCATAAACATCATAAAACATCATATGCATTCACTAACCATTTCAAGGGTGTTGGATCTTCAACTTTGTTCTTGTTTTGTAGGTCATGGAAATTCCTCGCAGAAAAACCATCCAAGTCAACCTTGTGAGAATCTCTCCTCAACTCAAGGAGATCACTTCAAGAATTCCGGAAAATTCATCCTTCAGTGAAAGACATGGTAGACTGCTCAGCCTAGTCAACACCAACATTGAAGAAGACATGATGAAAGTGCTATTCCAGTTCTTTGACCCTCTTCACCACTGCTTCACTTTCCCTGATTATCAGCTGGTTCCCACTTTAGAGGAGTTTTCTCAACTCCTAAGAATCCCTATCCTTAATCAACTACCCTTCAACGGTACGGAGAAGGAACCAAAGCCTGAAGATGTTGCTCGAGCACTACATCTACAACCATCTGAAATCAAGGGGCATTGGGAAACCAGAAGCGGCGTCAAAGGATTCTTAGCAAAATTCTTGTTCGGGAAGGCACAAGAATGTTGGAACTCATTGGACCTACAAGCCTTTGAAGAGATTGTGGCACTCCTTATCTATGGGTTGGTCTTGTTCCCAAATCCTGACCAATTGGTAGACGTCAACGCTGTCAAAATCTTCTTGTCCAGAAATCCAATACCGACATTGCTTGGGGATATTCTTCACTCATTTTACACACGAACAATGAGAAAGAGGGGTGTTCTCATGTGCTGTACTCCTATCCTCGCAAGGTGGTTTATTTCGCACCTTCCACAATCTGTCTTGAAGAATGACCAAAGTACAATGTGGTCCCAACGATTGATGACTCTTACTCATTCTGATGTGCATTGGTGTTCTCGGTCCAGAGAAAATGTCATCATCGTCGATCGTTGCGGGGAGTTTCCTAATGTTCCTTTACTTAGAATCAGGGGAGGTATCACCTACAACCCTTGCCTAGCTTTGAGACAATTTGGATATGCACGGAGGGATGGCCCTCATGACATGTTGATTCCTAGCCTAGTTTTTGACTTCGACAACGATGCGCAAGGACTTCGCCAGAGATTCATCAGAGCTTGGGGAAGACTCAACAAGGTT
This sequence comes from Vicia faba, assembly GCA_948472305.1. Classification (NCBI taxonomy): domain Eukaryota; kingdom Viridiplantae; phylum Streptophyta; class Magnoliopsida; order Fabales; family Fabaceae; genus Vicia; species Vicia faba. The sequence continues at coordinate 1,227,086,732 of OX451738.1, forward strand.
GATAGCAAGACTCTGGGACACAAGAACTCCATCCCTCTTGAGCCCTATCTCAAGTGGGTACGAGCCCGAGCCCAAAGTCTAATGATGCCTTATCCTCATGTACTCCCAGTGATTAAAGAGCCTGTCAATGAAGGGGAGGTTCCCTACACCATCCTGCATCCAGACATGCCTACATCGTGGGAGGAAATGCAGAAAAGTTGGATTCAGCTCAAGGAGGAACGGAACACTTTTGAAGCTAGCTACTACGCCAGTGAAAAGAAGGTTCTAGAGCTTACCCGCCGACTCCACGAGCAAGAGGCCCTCAACACCTACATCGTGCCAACGAGGATGCGCAATGTCTTTCTGCCTTGAGAAGTTTATGTTGTAACATTTGGCCCATGGGGCATTTATGTACTAACAAATTTCTTCTTATTAATATGACGTGCGTTTTTCTTTGTCTGAAACAACTTTGAATATCCTAAATCCTTGAATGCATTGCATACATCAGCATACCATTCATCATGTGCATAAGCAGGTCTCACTCCAGATTTCCTTATCTATCTGCTGTTTATTTCAGTAGGATGGATCTCGAGCAAACAGTCAAAGACCTACAAGCCCAGAATGCACAGTTCCAGCAACTCTTGATGACCTTGGTCAAGAGTCAAGAGGATATCAAGGCTCATCTGGAGAGTAAGGACCCAGTGAAGAAGAAAAAGAGAGTCGGAGTGGCTACTTTGGGGAGAAGATTTGACAGAGAAGCTCGGAGGGTGCTCGAATTTCCTCCTACTTCTGATGAAGGAACTAGTAAAAGAGATCGGGTTGCGGTGCCTTCCGAGTCTGATGTAGAGGAGGAAGAGGTTGACGAGGATGAAGATTATTCTGACCAGCAGTATCCTCCAGCTGATGACAAATATAAGGGTTTAGAAGATAGATTGGCTGCCATGGAATTGCAAAGGGTACCGGGCCTGGATTTTGAAGACATGGGCTTGGTTGCCGGAATCGTGATTCCCCTAAAATTCAAGGTGCCGGTGTTTGTAAGGTATGACGGGCTGTCCTGCCCCAAAATGCATCTCAGGTCCTATGTGAGAAAGATTCAACCCTATACAGCAGATAAAAATCTCTGGATTCATTTCTTTCAAGACAGCCTGTCGGGAGCTCAGTTGGAATGGTTTTATCAGTTAGAAGGAACCAGTGTCAGTAATTGGGAAGATTTGGCCACCGCTTTCTATAAACAATACCAGTATAATTTTGATCTTGCTCCTACTCGTACCCAACTTCAGGGTATGTCACTAGGAACAAGTGAGGGATTCAAGGAATATGCACAAAAATGGAGGGATTTGGCTGGCAGGGTGCAGCCTCCTTTAACCGATCGTGAGCTCGTTGATATGTTTCTTGGGACCCTGTCTGGGCCATTTTTCAATCATCTAATTGGTAACTCTTCCGCGGGGTTTACCGATTTGATCTTAACAGGCGAAAGAATAGAGGCTGGCATCAAGTCAGGAAAGATTCAGAAGGGTGTTGCTGCAAGTGTTGAGAAAAAGCCTTTTAAGAAGGAGACAGTTATGGTATATTCTCAAAGAAGAGCAGGGAAGATGGAGCGTCGGCCAACTGTGGGGGCCGTAATGATTCAAAACACTCCAAGTGAGCCGCCTCGCTACAACCAATCCAGACCAAACCAGCAACGGGTGGAAAGGCCACAACGGCAGTTCACCCGTATTAATATGACTCCAGCGCAGGTGCTTCCCCATCTATTGAAGTTGAATCTTGCCACCATCAAGGAGGCGCCAAAGAATGTAAATACGTCCTCCCCGCATTATCATGCCAATGCTAAGTGCGCCTATCATTCAGACAGTGTTGGACACGACACCAATGATTGTTGGGCACTCAAGCATAAGATCCAGGACCTGATAGAGGCTAAGGAGGTAGAGTTTGACGCTCCAGAAAAACCCAATGTGATATCTGCACCTATGCCGAAGCACGGTCGGAATGTCAATGCCATTGAAGAGGATCTGTATGTTGCTGACGTTAGTGATCTGACTACTCCACTGCTAACCATTAAGTTGAATTTGTTAAGGGCCGGGATCTTCCCGGGATGTAAAGAAGACTGCTACTGTTGCCACTCTCTGCCGTTTGATTGTCCGCTATTGAAGAAAGGCATCCAAGGCCTCATGGATAGCCGACAAATTTTGTTCGAAAAAGTTCCTGCTGTCCCAGTTCGTGTTGAAAATATCTCAATCATAACCATTCACGCCAATCTTTCCAAGGCCGTCAAAAAACCTGTTAAGATTACACCAGCTGCAAAGTCTATACCTTTGAAGATAACAATGCCAGGGCCTATTCCCTTTGTTTCTGAGAAGTCGATACCTTGGAACTATGGTGGTGACATCTATTACCATGGTATCAAGCAAGTTGAAATAATTGAAGAAAATTCAGATGATGAAGAAGCCAGCATTAGTAACATTGCGGGCACCAGCAAAATCACCAGGAGCGGGAGAATATTTTCTCCAGAGATTGCCCCTCCAAGAGCAGTCTTTGGACCCTCATCTGCTAAAGAAGTCATCCCTGCACCAGTAAAACTCTCCGCTAGAACTCCTTGGATTGAGGAAATCGTCGTTCCTAGTGCTGCCTCTCCTACCATTGCTGATAAAGGAAAGGGAATACAAGATGAGCCCGTCAGGACGAGGGTTCAGCCCTTGGTGATCCCGGAAGCCTCCAAGAAAGAAATGGACGAGATTTTGAGGATAATCAAGAGAAGTGATTACGATGTGGTGGAACAGTTGGAGCAAACCCCCTCCAAGATCTCCATGCTGGCACTATTGCTTTGCTCAGAAGCGCACGCTCAAGCTTTGATTAAGTTTCTAAAGGCAGCTCATGTGCCCCAGGAAACCTCTGCAGATCAATTTCAACATTGCGTGGCTAGTCTGACTGCAGACAATGGATTAGGTTTTTCTGATGCCGACCTGACCCCTAAGGGCCGAAACCACAATGATGCGTTGCATATTTCAATCGAGTGTCGCGGAACCACCCTTGCACATGTTTTGGTTGATACCGGTTCATCGCTGAATGTTTTGCCTAAGAAGGCCTTGGACCGGCTAGATTGCGAAGGTTTGGAATTAAAGCCTAGTGATATTATCGTCAGAGCTTTCGATGGGTCGAAAAGAATGGTCCATGGAGAAGTTGAAATTCCTGTCAAGATAGGTACTGAGGTGTTTAAATCCACTTTCTATGTAATGGACATCCGTCCATCATACTCCTGCCTGCTGGGTAGACCTTGGATACACCATGCTGGGGCAGTCACCTCCTCCTTGCATCAGATGCTGAAGTATCCTGTAAAGGGAAAGATCATTACTGTCCACGGCGAAGAAGAGTACATGATTAGCCACCTAAATTCTTTCCGGTATGTGGAGGTTGAAGGAGAGTTCATCGAGACACCGTTTCAACATTTCGAAGAAGTGCTTCCTGAGATAGCAGTGGCGAAGTTGGCAACTGAGACACCAAGACAGATGACCAGGATGGCATCTCTGGAGGATGCAAGGGCTGCAGTTAAAGAAGGGAAGAATTCAGCATGGGGGCAGTTACCCGATTTTCCGCATAAAGCTGATAAGTTTGGATTAGGTTTCACCGCCGCTGGCCAGAAGGCCATGCGCCAGTCAAAGATTGAAAGAGCGCCGATCAAAATTTCTCCTTACCAAATCAACGCCCTGGAAGATGAAGACAAGGAAAGCAGCATTGAAGAGTGGATTTATCCAACTGTCAGAGGAGGGTTGAACAATTGGGAGGCTAAAGACTTTGTCCCCATCACTTTTATTCATCAGTAATTTATCTATTAAACATTTCCTATTTGGTCTGTAATATTTTACTTTCAAACAATCCGTGCACTATCTTTTCACCTCCTGCCTTACCCGGAGCAGGTAGGTCCACTTGTAAGGGTTTTGACTATTTTTCATATTCATATGCCATATTTAATGATTCATTGGACGTTTTTCACTTGATAAACTGCTTATGCTCATTTTCTTTCTTTTTGCATTTTTGTTTAAGGATGGCTATCCCTTACACACACCCACACTCACCAATGCAGGTACCCATCCACTCCGGATTCCATGGGCGACTATTCTGCTGTATCTTTCAATAACTCTGAAGATCTGGTCAATCTAGCCGAGTATGAGGATGATGAAGGTTGTGAAGTACCCGGGGAACTAGCCAGACTCCTGCAACAAGAGGAAAGGGCCATCTTACCGCATGAAGAGCCATTGGAAGTTGTCAACTTGGGAACCGAGGAGAATCGGAAGGAGGTGCAAGTGGGTGCCAACCTGGAACCAGAAGTCAAGGAACGCTTGGTACAGTTACTGAATGAGTATGTTGAAATCTTCGCTTGGTCCTATGAAGACATGCTGGGTCTAGACACAGACATCGTGGTTCACCATCTCCCCACAAGAGAAGACTGTCCACCAATCAAGCAAAAAGTTCGCTGAATGAGGCCTGACATGTCCGAAAAGATCAAAGCAGAAGTAATGAAGCAATTCGATGCTGGCTTCCTAGCTGTTACGTCATATCCTCAATGGGTCGCTAACATCGTACCGGTACCAAAGAAAGATGGCAAAGTCAGAATGTGCATGGACTACCGGGATTTGAACAGGGCCAGCCCTAAAGATGATTTCCCGCTACCTCATATTGACATCTTGATCGACAATACAGCTCAGCATAAGGTGTTTTCCTTCATGGACGGATTCTCGGGCTACAATCAAATCAAAATGGCCCCCGAGGATATGGAGAAAACGACTTTTGTCACACAATGGGGCACTTTCTGTTATAAAGTGATGCCGTTCGGGCTGAAAAACGCAGGGGCAACTTATCAACGCGCCATGGTAGCTTTATTTCATGACATGATACATCATGAGATTGAAGTTTACGTAGACGATATGATAGCTCGGTCACAAACAGAGGAAGAGCACCTTGAACATCTGGAAAAGCTGTTTGCCAGATTAAAAGAGTACAAGCTCAGGCTGAATCCAAGTAAATGCACTTTTGGAGTTAGGTCTGGTAAGCTCCTGGGATTTATTGTAAGCAACAAAGGCATTGAAGTCGATCCGGCAAAAGTAAAAGCAATACAAGAGATGCCTGCTCCCCGTACTGAAAAGGAGGTCAGAGGATTCTTAGGGCGCATAAACTATATTGCCAGATTCATCTCACATCTGACTTCTACCTGTGAGCCAATTTTCAAACTCTTGAAGAAGGATCAGGTAGTTGAATGGAACGACGACTGCCAGGCCGCTTTTGATAGAATCAAGGAGTATTTGCTAGAACCTCCTATTCTGATGCCACCCGTCGAAGGAAGACCATTGATCATGTATTTGACCGTCTTGGATAACTCAATGGGGTGTGTTTTGGGCCAGCATGACGAGTCTGGTCGAAAAGAGCATGCTATTTATTACCTTAGCAAAAAGTTTACCGACTGTGAGACTCGCTACTCATTGCTCGAGAAAACTTGATGCGCTTTGGTATGGGCTGCTCGCCGACTAAGACAGTATATGCTGACTCATACTACCTTGTTGATATCCAAAATGGACCCTATCAAGTATATCTTCGAGAAGCCCGCTTTATCTGGAAGGATAGCTAGATGGCAAATGATCTTGACCGAGTATGACATCCAGTACACCACCCAAAAAGCTATAAAAGGGAGCGTACTAGCTGACCATCTGGCTCATCAGGCTATTGAAGACTATCAACCCATGAGATTTGACTTCCCAGACGAGGACATCATGAATTTGGACAACATCGAAAGTGACGGACCATATGACGGACCCGAGAAGGGATCCCGATGGACCCTGTACTTTGATGGTGCTTCAAATGCACTTGGAAATGGTATTGGCGCAGTACTCATTTCTCCGGAAGGTTGTCAAAATCCTTTCACGGCCCGACTTTGTTTCAGCTGCACAAACAACATGGCTGAGTATGAAGCTTGCATCTTTGGTCTCGAAGCTGCTATAGACTTGGGGATCAAATCTTTGATCGTATTCGGAGACTTGGCTTTGGTCATCAGCCAAATCAAAGGAGACTGGGACACCAAGCATCCTAATCTTATCCCATACAAAGAACATGTCCTGACATTGTTGCCTCATTTCGAGCAAATTACCTTCGAGCACTTCCCGCGAGAAGAGAATCAACTAGCCGATGCTCTGGCCACAATGTCCTCCATGTTTAAACTCAACTGGGATAACGAGGCTCCCCAAATCACCATCAAGCGAATGGATGAACCGGCACATTGCCACGAGATTAATACTGAAGAAGTAGTGGAACAGCCTTGGTTCCATGAAATCAAAAGGTATCTCGAGACTAGGGATTACCCTAAAGGAGCTTTCGTGAATGACAATAAGTTCTTAAGGAAATTCGCCGCTAAGTTTTTCCTGAGCAACGACATCCTTTACAAATGAAGCCATGATTGTGTACTACTCCGATGTGTGGATAAAGTTGAAGCAGAGTTGATCATGACTGATATACACAGCGGCACATTTGGCACTCACTTGAGCGGGCACACAATGGCTAAGAAGATCCTAAGGGCAGGCTATTATTGGTCTACTATGGAGGCTGACTGCCATCAACATTCCCGTACTTGTCATAAGTGTCAAGTCTATGCTGACAAAGTTCATATCCCTCCGGTTCCCCTCAATGTCCTGACTGCTCCATGGCCCTTTGCAATGTGGGGCATTGATATGATTGGAGAGATCAAGCCCACGGCTTCCAACGGACATCGCTTCATCCTGGTTGCCATTGACTACTTCACTAAATGGGTCAAAGCAGCTTCCTTCGCCTCTGTTACTAAAAATGTGGTTGCCCGCTTTATCAAGCAAAATCTCATATGTCGGTATGGTGTTCCAGACAGAATCATCACATACAACGGTACCAATCTGAATAATACAATGATCACTGCATTATGCGAACAGTTCAAGATTTATCATCACAATTCATCTCCCTATCGGCCGAAGATGAACGGTGCTGTTGAAGCTGCGAACAAAAACATTAAGAAGATCATTCAGAAAATGACAGTCACTTATAAAGATTGGCATGAGATGTTACCGTTTGCTCTGCATGGATACCGTACGACGACACGTACTTCAACGGGGGCAACCCCATTTTCTTTGGTTTATGGCATGGAAGCTGTCTTGCCTATGGAAGTCCAAATCCCATCTCTGAGGATTATGAAGGATGCAGGTTTGAATGAAGATGATTGGATGCAGACCCGACTTGATCAACTCAATCTGATCGACGAGAAGCGACTTGCTGCTATATGCCATGGTCAGACGTATCAAAAGCGGATGATCAAGGCCTTCAATAAGAAAGTCAGACGTCAAGTGTATCGAGTCAGGGATCTCGTAATCAAGCGGATTATCTTGCCGCAAAGTGATCCCAGGGGCAAATGGACTCCTACATATGAAGGACCATTTGTGATCAAGAGTATATTTTCTGGTGGTGCAATGATTCTGACCACCATGGACGGCGACGATTTTCCGCACCCTGTGAACGCAGACATAGTCAAAAGATACTACGCATAAAATAAACCGGCAAGTCGAAAACCCGAAAGGGCGGCTTGGGCAAAAATGGGCATCCCGGTGAACCGAAAACCCGAAAGGGCGGTTCAGGCAAAAATTAGGGATAAAAACAAAAAATCTGTACACCCGGCAAGTCGAAAACCCGAAGGGGCGGCTTGGGCAAAAAGGGGTTTCCCGGTGGATCGAAAACCCGAAAGGGCGATTCAGGCAAAAGTTAGGGAATTAAAGCGTATGACTATGTCTCGTCGGATCACTTCAAAGACAATCTCTTCATCAACCAGTTCCAGACTTCTGATCAATCCAGTCATCGTCAAACGAAGCACTGAACGGGCAGATATTCAGAGTTGTGAAAGCTATAGCAGAATGGAATCCCATGGAATTATTTCACATAGCCATCCTTTATTTTGTATAAAAACTTTCAATGTTTTCGACAAAGTCCTCTTACTAGGATGATTGTCTGCTTTGTAAAAATATACCCAAAGAAAATCAATACAAATACTTTTCCCAGAAATTTGTGTCATTTCCCTTTTCTTTTTCTCTTGCACTATTTGTTTTATTTTGAGAAACGTCCAATGTTTTGCTAAATAGGCATATGCATTTGAAACGTAATCACTTCCTAAATGAACCTAAAAAGGATTACTGATAGGATGAAGGTACAGATGAATACCTTGATACCCTTTTAAAGGAAACCCCCAAGAGATTTGAAATCCACATCCCTAGCAAACCCTGAGACATACCTCCAGCAGACCCTCGAAGCTTATCCCCAGTAAGATTCTGGAAGGTACTCCCCGCAGAGCACGAACGTCTCCCCCGTTTTTATTCAAAGTTATTCCTCACAAAGGCTTATAACTGGGTTATCCTCAGCTAACAGCCACAGAAGATCGCACTCGTCAGAATTCTTTCTATCCCCGGCAGAGTTCATCGAAATTCCCCAGCCTAACTTATCAATATGATCCCCGGAGAAGCTTATCTTTGTTATCCCCAGCCGAGTTAAAATTTCGAATTATCAACCCCCAGCGGAGCCAGACTAATGAGCCTTCTCTCCACAGAGTCTTAGAAAGAGAAATCTTGAGTTCCCCAGTGAGATCGCCAGAATTACTTCCCATCAAATTGAAGGTTCTCAGTCTTACCTCCTCAGCATGAGTCTACTAGTTTGATACTCCCCAGTAGAGGTCATCAGGAATTTTCTTCCCCGGTAGTAGCCAAGGATTTATTTTCCCCAGCAACAGTCAAGATGCTTTTATCTTCAGCCACCTCGAATTCATTTATCCTCAGCAAGTTAGCTCGACAGCTTACATGCGCATTCATCACATTCATGTCATAAAACATTGATGTCACATATATCGCATCATGCATCATAACATTGCATGCAACTAACTCTTTACCTTTTCAGGAAAGATCAGTCGACAGACTAAAAATCATTCAACTTCAAGATTTCTGAAAACAGTTCACGGGTTCCCCAAGTAAATGGATGTTAACCTGTCACTTGTTCAGATTCTTCTTCAAGACCTTCTGAAAACAGTTTATGGATTCTTCCCAACAACGGATGTTAATCTATCAACTTGTTCAGATACAACTTTTTGAAAACAGTTTAAGGACGCTTCCCAACAACGGATGCTGCTCTATTGCTTATTCAACTTCAAGATTTCTGAAAACAGTTCATGGATTCTTCCCAACAACGGATGTTAATCTATCAACTTGTTCAGATACAACTTTTTGAAAACAGTTTACGGACGCTTCCCAACAACGGATGCTGCTCTATTGCTTATTCAACTTCAAGATTTCTGAAAACAGTTCACGGGTTCTCCAAGTAAACGGATGTTAATCTATCAACTTGTTCAGATACAACTTTTTGAAAACAGTTTACGGACGCTTCCCAACAACGGATGCTGCTCTATTGCTTATTCAACTTCAAGATTTCTGAAAACAGTTCACGGGTTCTCCAAGTAAACGGATGTTGACCTATCGCTTGTTCAGTTTCTTCTCCAAACCACTGAAAATAGTTTACAGATTCCTCCCAACAACGGATGTCAATCTATTGCTTGTTCAGACCCCCCAGTTCAGAGATGGTCCCAAGCCTGGACACCTTCCTGATATTCCCTTCCAGATGGCATCTCTAAGCCCATCCCCGACAAGATTTATGTCACTCTCCCAGATGGCATCATTAAGCCCATCTCCGAATGGCATCTCTAAGCCCATTCCCGTATCCATTGCTTTGACAAGTGCAAATTTACGGGCACTCTAGTGTCCAATCTCCTTTTACCCTCGAGTCACGAAAGGCAAGCTTTCCAATCTAACTCTTCAGATTCAAGAAGATTGAACAGGGGAAACTGTTGTACCCCAAAATTTGCCCTCCCATTTCTCATTGATTTCTCATCACAAAGCCCTTGAAGCTCAGGATCCAGTTAGGGTTTCATCTGCTCAAGACCTCTCCTTGCACTGTGGACTCAAATTTAGGGTTTGTGTTTGCATAAAGATGTTTTGACCCAAAATGCCCAAGATGACTTTCATGCCTCATATTGGACTCCCAAGCTTACCCATATCAAGTTTCAAGCCTTGATTCCAAGTTTTGCCCAGTCAATTGGACAATTGACCTAGAAATCAACTGTATTGGGGAAAAAGTCAACTGTGGCCAATTGACAGTCAAACCTCATGAAATTTGACCCACATCAACATTATGAACTCATATGAACCATTTGATCAAGTTTCGATCACAACTCCACAAGAAAATTGATCAAATCACCAAAAGGGCAAAATGGTCATTTTTAGGGTTTTGACTGTACAAAGGCAATTTTTGACTGTTTGACCTAGCCAATGGCAAACCAAGCTCACATATGGACTCAAGGACCCCATGGAATCATCTTGACATGCTCAACAAACTCAAAAGATCCCAAGTACACAAGATTGACAGTTGAATTTCTCAGTCAATTGATCAATTTTGACTGTATACTGAAAAGTCAAACTTTGACTTTTTGGTCAAAATCAAGAGTCAAGATTCATTTTTCATCAAAATATGCCAAATCATGAAACTTGTTCACCAAGAAATCACAAATTGCAAATTAGGGTTAGAAAATGGAATTTTTCATAACTTAGAATTTTTCTAAGTTATGAAAAACCCTAATTTTTTCCCAACTTTGCCCCACCTTTTCACCAAGATCCATTTGGATTCAAACAAAAGTCAAAACATGAAAGTTGTAGCTTGTTACATAATCTACAACTTTGATTCACAAAGTTTTCTCGTTTGAAGCTTGTATCTCAAGTTACAATGTTTTGAATAAGGGCACTAAACCATTTTTAACTTAGTGAAATTTTAACCTATTTTGACAAGGTTTTCTACCCCACTTCAAGGCCATTTTTCATACCCTTCCACTTGGAATTTCAATTTGCATTTCAACGATGGATTGTATTACACATTCCAAGCTTTCCAAAATGTCCAAGAACTCATCAAACAACCTCATAACTTGAGAGATTCGAATTTCACAAGTTGGCAAAAATTCACTTTTTGTTCTTAACCAAAACATGTTCATAATCTTGCAATTTGAACTCAGCTTGCTTTAGGCTAGATTACAGGTCCTTAAACCAAGTTACACTCAAGAATTAAATGCAAAACCAATGTGCCAAGTTGTTATTCTAAGCATTTGGACATTACATGATGAACTAACCCTAAACTAGATAAAGTGAACTTTCCATTTTTGCAAAAGCTTGCTTTATGTCAATTGGTAAATCAAAGAGGTACAGATAAAATCTCTCTAGCATAAGATTATGAGCATAACACTCTGATCAATGAGGGATTATGCAGCACATTAGGAGGCCCCCTACATGCCTAGAAAGCCAAGTTGCATTTTGTTGCTTAAGTGTGAAAAAAGTCCCATAACTTGTAACAACTTCCATATCAGCTTAGACACACAAGAACAAACTTATCAAACATACTCAAGACATCATAACCAAGCCGTGGCACGAGCCATTTGCCTCTCAAACACTCTCCATCTCAGAAACACCACCAAACTGCTCAAACAGAGCAAGCTCTGCAGATTGAGTGCCATCTCTCAATCCCTTCAAGCTTTCTGGCCCAAACTTGTTCCTCTACCTTACTTACAACCTATGCAAGCTATCCAGAAGCTAAGGCACGATCTGTAATTGCTCTAACCACCTCCACCATTTTCACATTTTTTACTTGCAGGTGAAGTTCTATAGCTTGATTCAGAAGCTTTCAAGACAAAGTAAACATTGGAATAGCATCCCTGGACCTCAAGGAAGCTTCTCCAATCATCACCTTGCACTGAAAGTTCCTCATTCTCCAGATAGAAGTTCAACTGAATAGGTAAAACTTTGAACTCGTATCTCTCTTATTATGCATCTTTAGTCTTAAGTTTGTGAAGAAACAAGGTTCTACTCATAGCCCTGAGCATGTACATATCTTTACATTTCATTTCTTTTGCCTGAGTTGAGAGAATTTAAGCTTTGAAAATGGCAGAAAGTTTAGGTCAAGATTTGGGATTGATAAAATTCTCTCTCATTTCTGAGAGTTAGGATGAGTTTTTTATATATTTGGAATCGTGATTCAATGCTTGACATGTTTTGTGTTGAAAGTTTGTGCAAAATCTCAAAGAATCAGGATGTTTGAATCTCTGTAACAAGGCGCACGTTTTGGCCAAAGGTTGAAGAAGAAGTGGATTGGGCTGGGCCTGTATTATTTTGCTATCCACACCATTTTTTTCTGTTTCACACCCCTGAGCCCATTTGCTTCATTTTTTAACATTTTTGACCTTTTCCTTTTTTATTTGACTCATTTATTTTTTCTCAACATATTAAAATTTTGAAAATATTTTTCTCATCATTTTTTGATTTTATTTGGTTTTTATTTGATTTTCTTTTGATTTGTATATAAATAGATATATATTATTACTTAGAATAAAATAGAAAAATATGTAAAAAATACTTCTATTTTTATTTTTATTTTATATTACCCTCTGAAAATATTTCATATAAAAAATACTATTTTCTAAAAAATTTAATTATTATTACTATTTATATATATATAGTACATATTTAAAATAATATAAATATACATATATATATATATATATATATATATATATATTAATATACTTAGAGTAAAAATACCAAAAATGTACATATTTTATTTTTTAAATATTTAATACTAAAAAATACCCTTTTTTACAAATATACTATATTTTATTTTATTTTTGTATGTAAATAATAAATATTATATGAATTAAGTAATTAATATCCATTTTAATTGAAATTAGGGTTTTTGCCCTAAAAGTTGAAAATACTCAAAAATAATACCTTTTTATTTTCTTGTTTTATTTTACATAAACCATACTTTTTTTATACATATAAAAACTTTCTTTTTGCATTTTGCATATTTACTTCATTTCCATTTAATTATGCAATTTATTTACCTTGCAAATATTCAAAAATGATGTAATAGCTTAGATTTAAATTCTTGCCCAAATAAACCCCATTTGAAACATTGTACCCCCCTCCCCATATTATTGTGATGTAATAGCCTAGGAATTTAAATTTCGCACTTTTAATGCTTTCTAAACATACTATGCTAGAATTAGGGTTTTGTATGCGAATAAAAATGAACAAAATAGTTGGACCTAATACAAGATGAATGAGCATGAAAATAAACAACACATCTCACACTTGAACCCCCTAGGGTATTCCACTTTGTTGCCTTTCAAAAATGTGCCATATTGCATGTTGAATTTCTTTGGGTAAAACAAACAATCAAGTGATCATAGTCCCTTAAAATGATGCCTAAATAAAATGATCAAGTCCCTTTTAAAGAAAATTGCCCAAAGACATTTAACACTATTGCAACTATGGTCTAAACGATGATCCGCGCCCGTCCATTTCATCTCCTAAGACAAGATTGTCCACCAAATGCAATGGTGGAACAAAATTGTCAAAAGGCTTAAAACATGACAAAAATCTTTGAGAAAATTTTAGGGTAGATGAACTCTTAAGTACTTGTCAACTTTCCAAGAAAAACACTCGCCTTATTTCAAAAACCCACTTCACAAACACTTTCAAAATCAACTTTTCAAACCCTTGAAACATCTTTTCAAAAAGACAAACACCTTTTGTAAAACATTCGAGTAAAGAATTGTTACAAGGGTAGCCTATACAAGGCATCTTTTTTAAAAACCTTTTCAAAACCACACACAAAGCACCATTTCAAAAAATAAGGCAAGTTGATCTAAGCGAGTACCTAAGAGCCCATGGACAACCATGGATAGAAGGGGTGCTAATACCTTCCCCTTCTATAATCTACTCCCCGAACCCAAGAAAAATCTCAAAGGTTTTTTGCTGTGCTTTTTAAACCTTTCCTTAGAATAAAATAAAAAGTCGGTGGCGACTCTTGCTCAACCGAAACATTTGCAAAAACAAACGCAAAACCCTAGTCAGTTCTCCCACCGTATCACAAGCATGCTATTTATTACCTGAGCAAAAAGTTTACTGACTGTGAGACCCGGTACTCACTGCTCGAGAAAACTTGATGCGCTCTGGTATGGGTTGCTCGCCGGCTGAGACAGTATATGCTGACTCACACTACTCTGTTGATTTCAAAAATGGATCCAATCAAGTACATATTCGAAAAGCCTGCTCTGTCTGGAAGAATAGCAAGATGGCAAATGATCTTGACAGAATATGATATCCAACTCAAAAAGCAATCAAGGGAAGTGTATTGGCAGACCATTTGGCACACCAACCTGTGGACGATTACCAATCATTGAACTTCGAATTTCCAGACGAAGATATCATGGTAGTAACTGATTGTGAAGTACTTGGACCGGATGAAGGACCTGAGGAAGGATCCCGATGGTCTATGCATTTTGATGGAGCCTCGAACGCTTTGGGTAACGGCATCGGCGCTGTGATCATATCCCCTAAAGGTACTCATACTCCACTCACCGCCCGGCTGTGTTTTAACTGCACCAACAACATGGCAGAATATGAGGCATGTATCATGGGTCTTCAAGCTGCAATCGACTTAAGGATCAAGTTTCTAAGTGTCTTCGGAGATTCCGCTCTCGTAATCAATCAGATCAAAGGCGAGTGGGATACGAAACACCCGAATCTCATTCCTTACAAAGAGTATGTGTTGACTTTGCTTCCCCACTTTGAAAATATAACTTTTGAACACTTCCCAAGAGAGGAGAATCAGTTAGCGGACGCACTAGCTACGATGTCTTCAATGTTCAAAGTCAAATGGGACAACGAGGCTCCCCGGATCATTATCTAGAAGTTGGACGAACCTGCATACTGCTACGATCTTGAGGCCGAAGAGGTAACCGAAAAACCCTGGTATCATGAGGTGAAGAGATATTTGGAAGCTCAAGAATACCCCGAAGGAGCATCAGTTAATGACAAGAAATTCCTGAGAAGGTTTGCGGCAAAATTCTTCCTCAGCAACGGCATTCTCTACAAATGAAACCATGATTCAACTTTACTGCGTTGTGTGGATAAGACTGAAGCAGAGAAGATCATGGTAGAACTACATGAAGGTGCATTCGGAACACATTCCAGTGGACATACCATGGCAAAGAAAATCCTTCGGGCAAGATATTTCTGGTCCACAATGGAAGCCAACTGTTACCAACATTCTCGAGCTTGTCATAAATGCCAGATCTATGCTGATAAGGTGCATATCCCTCCGGTTCCTCTGAACGTCCTAACGGCACCTTGGCCTTTTGCAATGTGGGGCATTGATATGATCGGCGAGATCCGACCTACGGCGTCCAACGGGCATCGTTTCATCTTGGTAGCAATTGATTACTTCACGAAGTGGGTAGAAGCAGCTTCCTACGCCACCATAACCAAGAGCGTCGTGGCATGTTTCATTTGGCATAACCTGATCTGTCGGTACGGCGTCCCGGAAAGGATCATTACGGACAATGGTACCAATCTTAACAACAAGATGATCATTGAGCTCTGCGAGCAATTCAAGATACAGCCCCACAACTCTTCTCCTTACCAGCCGAAGATGAATGGGGCCGTAGAAGCAGCTAATAAGAATATCAAAAAGATTGTGCAGAAGATGACAGTGACCTACAAAGATTGGCACGAAATGTTACCATTTGCTCTTCATGGGTACTGTACCTCAGCACGGACGTCAACCGGGGCAACACCCTTTTCCTTGGTCTATGGCATGGAGGCAGTCTTGCCAATTGAAGTCCAGATACCTTCTCTCCGGATAATGAAGGATGCAGACTTGAATGAAGATGACTGGATCCAGACTCGACTTGATCAATTAAACCTAATTGACGAAAAGAGACTCACCGCTATCTATCATGGTTAGACGTACCAAAAACGGATGATCAGGGCATTTAACAAGAAAGTCAGACCACAAGAGTATCAAGTTGGGGACCTGGTAATCAAACGCATCATCCTTCCTCAAAGTGATCCCAGGGGAAAATGGACCCCTACATACGAAGGGCCATTTGTGGTTAAACATGTGTTCTCAGGAGGAGCCATGATTCTAACCACCATGGATGGTGACGACCTTCCTCACCCCGTCAATGCAGACATAGTAAAAAGATACTACGCATGAATAAAAGACCCGCTAGGTTGACATACCTAGGAAAAAATAAGGGCTTCCCGGAGAACCAAAAGGGTTCGGGAAAAAATAAGGGATGAAATGAAAAAAACTGTACACCCGGCAAGTCGAAAACCTGAAAAGGCGGCTTGGGCAAAAATGGGTATCCCGGTGGACTGAAAACCCGAAAGGGCGGTCCAGGAAAAAGTTAGGGATAAAGCGTAACACTATGTCTCATTGAATCACCTTGCATCCAGATTTCAGCATCAACTATCAGGCTCTGACTTTGGCATCGATCAATCAGCTTCATCTTCAACTAAGCAGCAAAGTGATGAGACGCTTGAAGACATAAAGGCAATAGCAGAGTTGGGACCCAGTGGGAATATTGTTCACATAGCTGTTTTGTTTCCTTTTCAAAATTGTATAAACTTTGTGTTATTGGCGGCGTTTTCTTACTAGGACGTCAGCCTCTTGTACAAAAAACGCCTATTTGCAGGAAAATTTCAAAATCAATACAAGTTCACTTTTCCAAACAAATTGCCAATTGTTTTTCCTTTTCTGTTTTGTCTTGCGAAGAACGTCCAATGTTCATTTTTGATATATGCATTTGGCATTAAATTGCTAACTCATAAATACTTGCATGCGAAACAAAGGATTGATTACAGGTGACATCAGAAACGGGGGAAATGTAAAGTTGTCCAGGCAGTCTAGTTGCTCTGTCCGCCAAGGTACCAAGGTAGGTTCAACTGAAGAATGTGACCAAATTACCTCAACTCCCCACAAAGTAAGACAAGATTCAGCAATACTCTCCCCAGGAAGAGTTAGTCTATCATCAGCCCTACAATAGGCACCCTGTTCCCCTAGCAAGTCAACAATACTCTCCTCAAGCAGAGTTGGTCTACGGCCAGCCTAAAGGAAGTTGGGTATCCCCAGAAGATATCAACGTTCCCCAGCGGAGTATAGGCATTCATCAGCAAGCATCCCCGGCAGTCTTGATCTAAGATTGTTCCCCGGCGGAATACAGGCACCCCAGTGGAACCTTTTTTTTTCTTCAGTACAGTCTGAAAAGTTTCCCCAGGAAAATTGGAATCCATATCCCCAGCAGGTCTTGGAGCTTATCCCCGGTAGACTCTGGAAGCTATTCCCCCGCAGAGTACGGACGTCTCTCCCGGGCTTTATTCAAAGTTATTCCTCACAAGGGCTTATAACTGGGTTATCCTCAGCTAATCACCACAGAAGATCGCCCTCGGCAAGGTTCTTCCTATCCCCAGCGGAGTTCATCAAAGTCCCCCAACATAACTTATCAACAGAATCCCCAGCGGAGTTTATCATTGTTATCCCCAGCGGGGTCCATCATTGAAATCCTCAGCGGAGCTCTCATCAAAACTTCAGCGAAGTATCTCTTCCCACAGAGCAATTCCCCTCAGGGTAATCTCTCCAACAAGTTTATTCCCCAACGGAGTTATCTTCTCCTACCGGTATTCTCTCGCTACCATTATCCCTAGCGGAAACGAAGAACTCTACTCTTCAACGTCAGCCCAGGATTTAATTCCCCAGCCAATCGTCAAGGACTTATTTTCCTAGACGAAAATACATTCATAAACATTTCACATTTCATACATCTTGCTTACATACATGATAAAGTGCATACGACACTATCTCATTTTGAACATCATGACATCATGCATTTCATACATCATGACATTGCATACAACTGATGTTTTGCCTTTTCAGGGAAAAAAGACAAACCAAAAGACAACTACCTTCAACTGTCACAATTCCAGATTCGATTCCTGTATCTAGCCAGGGCACATCTATGAGTGATCAGTTTCCAGACTCGATTCCTGTATCTAGTCAGGGCACGTCTAAAGAGATTCCAGATTCGATTCCTGTATCCAGCCAGGGCATATCTGTTGACGATCAATTCCAGATTCGATTCCTGTATCCAGCCAGGGCACATCTGAGGAGTTTGAAGATTCGATTCCTATATCCAGCCAGGGCATATCTATCAACTGTCACAATTCCAGATTTGATTCCTGTATCCAGCCAGGGCACATCTGAGGAGTTTGAAGATTCGATTCCTGTATCCAGCCAGGGCATATCTATCAACCGTCTAATTCATGATTCGATTCCTGTATCCAGCCAGGGCATATCTGTTGACAACTAATTCCAGATTCGATTCCTGTATCTAGCCAGAGCACATCTATGAGTGATCAGTTTCCAGACTCGATTCCTGTATCTAGTCAGGGCACGTCTGAAGAGATTCCAGATTCGATTCATGTATCCAGCTAGGGCATATCTGTTGACGACCAATTCCAGATTCGATTCCTGTATCCAGCCAGGGCACATCTGAGGAGTTTGAAGATTCGATTCCTGTATCCAACCAGGGCATATCTATCAACTGTCACAATTCCAGATTCGATTCCTGTATCCAGCCAGGGCACATCTGAGGAGTTTGAAGATTCGATTCATGTATCCAGCCAGGGCATATCTATCAACCGTCTAATTCCAGATTCGATTCCTGTATCCAGCCAGGGCATATCTGTTGACAACTAATTCCAGATTCGATACCTGTATCCAGCCAGGGCATATCTGTGAGCAATCGATTGTAGACTCGACACCTGCATCTAGCCAGGGTATATCTGCATGAAGAGATTGAAGATCAACACCTGTAACAAGCCAGGAAAACATCTGTCTTTCTCAAAGTGCGCAAGTTCTCGCTAAGGAATCTCTTATGCGATCAACACTTCCAAATGGCATCTATAAGCCCATCCCCCTATCCACCATCTCTCCAAATGGCATCTATAAGCCCATTCCCACCATCACATTGTTGATACTCTACTATGTGAGTGCAAATTTCCGGGCACTCTAGTGTCCAATCTCCTTTTACCTTCGAGTCGCGAAAGGCAAACTTTCCAATCTAACTCTTCAGGTTCAAGAAGATTGAACAGGGGCAACTTTTGTACCCCAAAATTTTCCCTCTCTTTCTTCAGGAAATCATCTTGGATTTTCAAGGTCCCTCTGAAACAAATCCAAGTCCAGAACTGTCATTTTTGCCCAAGCAAACCACTTACAAGAGCAAGATAATCACACAAGCTCTAAAGACAACGCTTTTAGCTTGAGAAAAATTAAATTCTAAGTACTTGGAATTTTTATCTAAAAAATGAGTGTTTAAAAAAAAATCAGCGTTTCAGAACTTCTGGACCAATTCCAGATAAGAAACGGTCAGAAGTTGCAAGCTTGGCTCAGTGCAGTCAGAAGTTGGCTCTTCAGCAGCTACATCAGCTCAATCAGAAGTTGTAAACGTGGTTCAATATGTAAGCCTCAGACAGAACATATCTCTTTCAGCAGTTACGCAAGCTCAGTCAGAATTTGCTAAAGGAATGCAAAAGAAGCAAGGAAGTATGAAGGCTCTTTCAGAACATGCTGAAATCAGAAGATGAAAAGGTCAGAAGAGTGGGTGTTACACTGATACAGAATCTCTAAGCCCAGGAGGTCCAGAAGCAAATCCAGGGAACGTATCAGAAAATCAGGAGAATCCCCAGAACTTAATAAGACAACAGGAAGCCAAGGCCAGAGCATGGTTTACGTTGTTCTTGTTGAAACAGAACTGCTGGTTCAAAGTTTGGTTTCCCTTACCAGAATATTGATGTTGATAAGTCTTATCACCATTTAATGCTCATTAATGCTTCCAACCACTCCTGAACATTCATCCAAGTAATCCCTTCACGTGTGGCTTGGAAAACGCCTTTATGCAGATTCCGGCATGGGTCTACACGCCACCTCCCACTTAAGAGGTCACTTCACTCTAATCCACGCCTGCTGCTGCAGCCTAGGCTGAAGGATATCTGTTATCATAACTTCCCAGGAATTTCTGTCAAAGAACAATTCAAACTCTGTTGGCGCTTTAATGTTCAAGAGACCCACAAGAACTTTGCCTATAAATAGAGAGTCATTGTCCACTGAAAAAGGGCGTTCAAGAAACAGAAAAATTGCTAAGAGAGAAACAGAAACCCTTAGCAAGATAGTGTTGTGAAACTCTGCCAAAATCCCCAGTTGTTTCATAAACTTTGAATTTCTCACCTTCAAACTTTATCCAATACCCAATTTTTCTTTGTGAACCAAAAACCCCTTTTCAAACTTCTGACCCTATATACGCATACACCTTCACCTACCCTTTTCAAAAAGAATCTGTCCAGAACACCACCAGAGCCAAAAGCTAGCTTTCATCCATAAACTTTTCCAACAGCCAGGTAAGCACCTGCTGACCTTCATCACGCTACTAAGCATCATCAGTTGTGCATGCTCAAATAAACATAATGTAAATATCATGTTGTTGCTGTTTATATTCTGAGGATTTTCATACCTCAGAACGTTCTGAGCCAGTGTAGGACTTGCCTGTGACCTTGTTGGTTCTGCCCTCTGAAACATTTTGACATTTGCTGGATCTGTTCCAAATATGTTTCTTGTTTTGTGGAATAACAACAAAATTGCAGATGTTCTGATTAGTACAGGGAAAAGCCAAGTGCTGACTTTGACGTTAGCACATCTGAAGCCTGTTTTGCTGTCGATAATATCAGAACCTCTGAGAGTTATTGTCTTTCCAGCAGAATTAGAACTTCTGGTTTCTCCACTAACAAATTTCTGTCTTGCAGCGCAGGGGGGTCAGAACTTCTGATTTCCCCACTAACAGGTTTCTGTTTTGCAGGTGCCAGAGTCAGAAGTTCTGACTCATACAGTTTAACCAAGAGGTTGATCATCTGGCAGCGGATCTGAGTCAGAACTTCTGATGACCTCTCAGCAGCGCGCTGGCTCCCTCTCTCTCTCCCTCTATCTTGCTTTTTGCTATTTTCTTTTTTGTCTATTTTTCTCGTTGAACCCCCCATGTACAAATGTGTATCCCCACCCCCTAATTGTTGTAATAGCGTAGGATTTTATATTTCCGTTTCTTATTGCTAGTAATTAGGACGTGTATGGCAAGATAAAATCAATGAAATAGAAAATCCTAATTCAAAGAAAAAACTCTTGTATGCAATAAAACACACTTGTACACTAACACCCCTAGGGTTATATCCACTTGTTGCCTTTTCACAAATGGGCCATGTTACGCATGTAAAGTATCTTGGTAAAACAAACAAAATCAAAAGATCATAGTCCCTCGATGACGCTTTCGAAAGTTGCCTTACAAAAAAAATGATCTTAGTCCCTCAAAAGAAAAACTAAGATACTTTGCAACATTGCTATCATGGTCTATACGATGACCCGCGCCCGCCCCGTTCACATCCTAAACGCAAGATTGTCCACCAAGTACAATGGTGGAACAAAATTGTTAAAAGGGTTAAAAAACATAGAAAAATCTTTGAGTAAATTTAGGGGTAGACCACTCTTAGTTACTTGATCAAACTTGCAAAAACACTTGCCATTTTTCAAAACACACTCTCAAAACAACTTTCAAAAAAACATTGAAAACTTTTTCAAAAGACATACACCTTTGTATACATCCCAACATGGATCATTACAAAGGTTGCCACCACATTGGCCTCTTTTCAAAACATTTTCAACACACATACACAAAGCACCATTTCAAACAATTGAAAATTAAGGCAAGTTTATCTAAGCAAGTAACTAAGAGCCCATGGATAACCATGGATAGAAAGGGTGCTAATACCTTCCCTTTCTATAATCTACTCCCCGAACCCAAGAAAACATCTCAAAGGTTTTTGCTGTGCTTTTTAACCTTTCCTTAGGATAAAATAAAAAGTCGGTGGCGACTCTTGCTCAACCGAAACATTTGCGAAAACAAACGTAAAACTCAAGTCAGTTCTCCCACCGTATCACAGTATGCATGATTAAAATTAGATAGAAATGGTGACCGATCATAACCCCAAACTTATCTCATTGCTTGTCATTAAGTGATGCAAGAGACTAAATGGAGGTCACCCTGGATTTTCTTTTTCCTCAATACCGTCGACGTTCTTCGCAACTTGCTTTCACCTTCTTGATCAAGCTTTTGGTTCACCAAACCATATCGCCTACCACACTTCCACATCAGAGTACCTTTTACCTGCAAGCTTTTTCACACCTCTTACCAAATCTCTCAGGGTTAAAGTGTTTTTTCACTCACGAAATCAAGGTATGCAATATCAACTCTCAACTTTGAATTAATTCTCCTTTCACTACACAAACAGAATTCACACTTTTTGAGGTCTTTTTCGGTTGTAATGGGGCTTAGGTGAAAGGTTGGATAAACAAGGAAAGGAATAAGAAAATGGTTTTTGGCTCAGCATTTATGTTATGTTTTTCATATTTGTGCTTATATTGTTGTAAGGGGAACTTATTCACCCAGACTCTTTTGCTTTACTCGCTTTTCTTGGAGTATCTAATAGTGTTCGAGTCTTTCATTCGAGAAAGTGTTTTCTATAACTCTTTTCTCTTTTTTCTTTTCACGTTTTCATGTGTTACAAAAAGAAATTTTTTTATTTTATCTATTCCTTTCTCTTTTTTTCAAACTCACACTTGCCCATTTCTGTGCTAATAACTACCCTAAACTTAGAATTTGCACAAATAAAAAAAAATCATAACACATATGCTGAACCAAAGGGTAGGAAGCGTTTGGCCATGGGTTGCTGATATGGTTAAAACTAACAAAGGGATAAGGCTCAATGGGGTGTAACAAAAGATAAACATATTATTATGGATGGCTAGAAAGGCTCAGATGGTAAAACAAACAAGTGCCTCAGTGTGTGTTTTCCTATTGTGTTGTGTAGGTAGAACGAACGCAAAATCAGAGTGATAAAGTTATACCTGATTGAACTCTCATGATGATCATCAATTATGTATGGCCTTTTTGTACCTCACCATGGTATCTATCTTGGGGGAAGTAGAATTTTAGGAGCTTCAGTTGTCCATTACTCTACTGGGGAATCCTCTTTTAGTCGAGGAGGTGAAAGTGAACTGCTATCTGGTCGTGCTCCAGGCTTTACAGTGATTTGCTGAGGATAATAAGATTAATTGCTATCTGGTCACGCTCCAGATTTCATAGTGACTTACTGGGGAGATGAGATTAAACTTTCTATCTGGTCGTTCTCCATACTTTGAAATTTCTTAATTCTTATTTGGTCGTGCTCCAGGCTTCAGAAGGATTTAAGTGGTTATCCGGTCGCATCCGGGTTTCAACTTGAACTTGAGGAATACTAATATCCGGTTGATTTCCGGGCTTCATAGTAATTGGCTGAGTAAACTACTATTTGGTCGAATTCCAAGCTTCGCGGTACCTTATATTGTTATTTGGTCGTGTCCCAGGTTTCAAAGTGTCATTTGTCGCTATCTGGTCATGCTCCAGTCTTCACAATGTCTTATACTGTTATCTGGTCGTGCGCCAGGCTTAATGGTGTCTTATACCATTATCTGGTCGATTCCAGGCTTCATAGTATCTTGTACTGTTATCCGGTCGATTTACAGGCTTCATAGTAACTTGCTGTGGGTTAAGCTGTTTTCTGGTCGATTTTCGGGCTTCATAGCTTGAATTTAAGATATACCATTATTTGGTCGATTCCAGGCTTCATAATATTTTGGTGAAATCAAGATACTATCCGGTCAATTTCCGGGCTTCATAACTTGAACTGGAATAGAAGTCTTAGTATCGATTTGACTGAACCAGGGGAAACTTGTGAGAACTTCAATTGGGAGAGAAATCTTAGTGTTGATTTGAGTAATCCCTAAAGAGGTCTCGGATTAACTTTGACTGACATTGAAATTAGGGGAATCTTAGCGGCGATTCGGCTGACCCAGACGAAATTCTTAAAATGTCTTCAACTAGAATAGAAACCTTAGTGTCGGTTTGACTGAACCAGAGAAAACTTGTGAGAACTTCAAATAGGAGAGAAATCTTAGTATCGATTTAACCGATCCCAGGAGAGGTATCGGATTAACTTTGACTGGCATAGAAATCAGGGGAATCTTAGCGGCGATTCGGCTGAACCAGATGAAAGTCTTAAAACGTCTTCAACTAGAATAGAAACCTTAGTGTCGGTTTGACTGAACCAGAGAAAACTTGTGAGAACTTCAACTAGGAGAGAAATATTAGTATCGATTTGACTGATCCCGGGAGAGGTCTCAGATTAACTTTGAATGGCATAGAAATCAGGGGAATCTTAGCGGCGATTCGGATGACCCAGACGAAAGTCTTAAAACGTCTTCAACTAGAATAGAAACCTTAGTGTCGGTTTGACTGAACCAGAGAAAGCTTGTGAGAAATTCAACTAGGAGAGAAATCTTAGTATCGATTTGACTGATCCCGGGAGAGGTCTCGGATTAACTTTGACTAGCATAGAAATCAGGGGAATCCTAGCGGCGATTCGGCTGACCCAGACAAAAGTCTTAAAACATCTTTAACTAGAATAGAAACCTTAGTGTCGGTTTGACTGAACCAGAGAAGACTTGGAATATCCTCAACTGGAATAGAAACCTTGGTGTCGGTTTGACTGAACTAGAGAGAACTCTTGAGAACTTGAGTGCATCTTTCCCTGAAAGGTAAAGAGTTACTTGTATGCAATGTCATGATGCATGAAATTCATTGAGTAATGATGTTCCCAAAATAAATGAGATTGTGTTGTATAATATGTATGTGCATGCCATGATGTATGGATATGTAATGCCATTGTGATATTCTCGAGCTGGGGAGAATAAATCCTGGACTGTTGCTGGAGCGTATAAGGAGTTGAGTTCTTTGTTTCCGCTGGGGATAGTGAACGAAGATGATTAGCTGGAGATTTACATCCATTTTTCTTGAGAACATTCTGCCGGGAGAGACTTTGTCTAAGAATAATCCTGCGGGGTAATGACTCTATGGGGAAGGGAGATACTTTGTTGGAAGATCTGCTGATTTAGAGAGATAAACTCAGCTGAGGATGAACTTCCATTGCTAGAGAGAAGATCTCTATTGGAGATTGAGCTTCCACTGTCAGAGAAATAAACTCTGCTCGGGAGAGAACTTTATAAACTGTTTATGAATATACAGCTCGGCTGGGGAACACAGACATTAGCCTTCTGAAGGAACCTGTTGGGGGAGGAATTCCTGCTTGGGGACACGGAGGTCGGACCTTGGTCGTATCGGCTCTACGGGCAGTATAGGTATCACTGGCTTATATGTGATAGTGACTTTGTTTCCAACTGTCTTTGTCCCTTGTTGACGGACGGGGTAACTGTCGATATTTAGGTCTTGCACCAATTTCTTTGAGTTCTTAGTAATTGTCTTTCTATTTTATATGCAGATATTTGTGAACAGTAACCATATTCAAATCCATATGTCAAGAATAAAACATTGGACGTTTTTGCAAAACAAAACAGAAAAAGGAAAAACAAACACAGAGTTTTGTACTTGAAAGACACTTTGTATTGATTTGAAATTTTCCTATAACAGACGTTTTTTTATAAGGAGGCCGACGCTCTAGTAAGAGAACACCACCGTAAAAATGGAAGTTATTATAGGAATTGTGTACAAAAAGAAAACAGCTATATGTAGTGATCCCATTGAGTTTCAATTCTGCTATTGCCCCTATGTCTTCGAGCATCTCATCACTTTGTTGTTTGTCCGAAGCTGACTGGATTGATCGGTACCATTTGAGTTTGATATCTGATTACTGAAGTTTGATCGCAAGGTGATCCAATGGGATATAGTGATACGCTTTAATCCCTAACTTTTTCCTGGACCACCCTTTCGGGTTTTCAGTCCACCGGGATACCCTTTTTTGCCCAAGCCGCCTTTTCAGGTTTTCGACTTGCCGGGTGTACAAATTTTTTTTCATTTTTATCCCTAATTTTTGCCCGAACCCTTTTGGTTCGTCGGGATGCCCTTATTTTTGCCTAGGTGTGTCAACCTAGCGGGTCTTTATTATGCGTAGTATTTTTTCACTATGTCCGCATTAACAGGATGTGGAAGGTCGTCTCCATCCATGGTGGTCAGAATCATGGCTCCATCAGAAAATATGTTCTTGACTACAAATGGTCCCTCATAGGTGGGAGTCCATTTTCCCCTGGGATCACCTTGCGGTAGTATGATGCGCTTGATTACCAGATCCCCTACTTGATACGCTTTTTGTCTGACTATCTTGTTGAAGGCCTTAATCATCCATTTCTGATACATTTGACCATGGCAGACAGCATTAAGTCTTTTCTCGTCGATTAAGTTCAATTGATCAAGTCCAGTCTGGATCCAATCATCTTCTCTCAAACCCGCATCCTTCATAATCTGTAGAGAAAGGATCTGGACCTCTATGGGTAGGATAACCTCCATACCATATACCAGAGAATAGGGTGTTGCCCCTGTCGACGTACGTGCTGAAGTACAGTACCCATGGAGAGCAAACGGTAACATGTCGTGCCAGTCTTTGTAAGTCATCGTCATCTTCTGTATGATCTTTTTGATATTGTTGTTAGCAGCTTCAATAGCCCCATTCATCTTCGGTCGGTAAGGAGAAGAGTTGTGATGCTGAATCTTGAACTGCTTATAGAGTTCAGTAATCATTGAGTTGTTGAGTTTGGTACCGTTGTCTGTGATGATTCTCTCAGGGATACCATAACGACACACCAGGTTATGCTTGATGAACCGTGCCACCACGCTCTTAGTAACTGTAGCAAAGGAGGCAGCCTCAACCCACTTCGTAAAGTAATTAATGGCCACTAGGATGGAGCGATGCCCATTGGACGCGATAGGTCTGATCTCGTCGATCATGTCAATGCCCCACATTGCAAAAGGAAAGGGAGCCGTCAAAACATTCAAAGGAACTGGAGGTACATGCACCTTATCAGCATAGATTTGGCACTTATGACAGGTTCGAGAATGCTGATAACAGTCGGCTTCCATAGTGGACCAATAATATCCTGCCCGTAGGATTTTCTTTGCCATGGTATGTCCACTGGAATGAGTGCCAAAGGTACCTTTGTGTAGGTCTACCATGATCCTCTCTGCCTCGCTCTTGTCTACATACCGCAGTAAGGTAGAGTCATGGTTGCGCTTATAGAGGATTCCGTTGTTGAAGAAGAACTTTGTAGCAAACCTTCTCAGAAATTTCTTGTCATTCACAGATGCCCCCTCGGGGTATTCTTGAGCCTCGAGATACCTTTTCACCTCGTGAAACCAAGGTTTGTTGGCTACCTCCTCAGTATCGATCTCACAGCAGTATGCCGGTTCATCCAACCTCTCAATAGTGATCTGGGGAGCTTCATTGTCCCACTTGACCTTGAACATTGACGACATAGTAGCTAGCGCGTCCGCTAGCTGATTCTCTTCTCGTGGGAAATGTTCAAAGGTGATCTCTTCAAAATGCAGCAGCAGTGTCAGTACATACTCTTTGTAAGGAATAAGGTTTGGGTGCTTCATATCCCACTCACCTTTGATCTGACTTATCACCAATGCGGAGTCCCCGAATACACTCAAGAACTTGATCCTTAGGTCAACAGCAGCTCAAAGTCCCATGATGCATGCTTCATACTCCGCCATGTTGTTGGCGTAGTTGAAACATAATCGGGCAGTGAATGGAGTATGACAGCCCTCGGGAGATATGATTACAGTGCCAATGTTGTTACCCAGTGAGTTTGAGGCTCCATCAAAATACATATACCATCGGGATCCTTCCTCGGGTCCTTCATCTGGTCCATGTTCTTCACAGTCGGTTACCAACACCATATTCTCATTCGGGAACTCAAAATTCATGGACTGGTAGTCGTCCACAGCCTGATGTGCCAAATGATCTGCTAACACACTTCCCTTGATTGCTTTTTGGGTTGTGTATTGGATGTCGTATTCGGTTAAGATCATTTGCCACCTTGCTATCCTTCCGGAGAGATCGGGCTTCTCGAAAGTGTACTTGATCGGATCCATCTTAGATATCAACAAAGTAGTGTGGGCCAACATATACTGTCTCAGTCGGTGAGCAGCCCATGCCAAAGCGCAGCAAGTTTTCTCGAGCAGTGAGTATCGTGTTTCACAGTCAGTAAAATTTTTGCTAAGGTAGTATATTACGTGCTCTTTTCGACCAGACTCGTCATGCTTCCCCAACACACACCCCATTGAATTATCTAGCACTGTTAAGTACATTATCAAAGGTCTTACTTCAGTCGGAGGCATCAGAATAGGAGGCTCTTGGAGATATTGTTTGATTCTGTCAAAGGCTACTTGGCATTCGTCATTCCACTTTACCACTTGATCTTTCTTCAGAAGCTTGAAGATTGGCTCATAAGTAGTAGTCAGATGTGAAATGAATCGGGCAATGTAATTTAGGCGTCCCAAGAAACCTCTAACTTCCTTCTTTGTATGGGGAGCCGACATCTCTTGTATGGCCTTCACCTTTGGAGGGTCTACCTGAATACCTTTGTCGCTGACGATGAATCCCAAAATCTTACCAGACCTTACCCCGAAGGTGCACTTGTTCGGATTTAACCTCAGCTTGTACGTCTTCAACCTATCAAACAGCTTTTTTAGATGACCAAGATGTTCTTCTTCAGTTTGATACCTGGCTATCATCTCGTCAATGTAAACCTCTATCTCATGGTGAATCATGTCATGGAACAGAGCTACCATAGCTCGCTGATAAGTTGCCCCAGCATTCTTCAACCCAAACGGCATCACCTTGTTGCAGAAAGTGCCCCACTGTGTAACAAAGTTGTCTTCTCCATGTGTTCAGGTGCCATCTTGATCTGATTGTAGCCAGAGAAGCCGTCCATGAAGGAAAAGACTTTGTGTTGTGCAGTGTTGTCAACCAGAACATCGATGTGGGGAAGCGGGAAGTCATCCTTGGGGCTTTCCCTATTCAAGTCTCTGTAATCCACACACATTCGTACTTTACCATTTTCTTAGGTACTGGAATCACATTAGCAACCCACTGCGGATAGAAGGTGACGGTTAAGAACCCTGCGTTGAACTGCTTCATAACCTCAGCTTTAATCTTCTCTGACTTCTTGGGGCGCATACGACGGACGTTTTTCTTTACCGGAGGGCAGTCTTCTTTAGTCGGTATATGATAAACCACTATATATGTGTCTAGTCCCGACATGACTTCATATGACCAGGCGAAGATTTCAATATATTCGTGCAACATCTGTACCAACCACGGTTTGATATTAGGCTCCAGATTTGCACCTATCTTAACCTCCTTTCTATCTTCCTCGGTACCCAAGTTCACTGTCTCAATCGGCTCTTCATGAGGCTGTATGGCCCTTTCCTCCTGCTGTAATAGTCTAGCAAGTTCTCCGGGTACCTCACAATCTTCCTCACCTTCGTCCTCGGCTTGGTTGATCTGATTTTCAAAGTCATAATGAGCAGTAGCAGAACTGTTATCAATGAGATCCAGAGTGGATATGGATCTACATTTGGATACGTGAGTGTATGTAAGAGCATAGCTGTATAGACAGAATAAAAGAAAAGAAAGACAAAGAGCGCAAAATTTGTATGCAAACGTCCAATGCTTTATTGATGTCATATGAAAATGAAACATGATATCCCTCACAAATAGAAACATTGTGCCCCGCGTAAGACACATGGCTATAGAGTTTATATTGTTTTTAAATTATATATCAGAAAAAATCAAAAAGACAATTACTCCTGAACAAAATTAACCGGCACAAAGTCCTTGGCAGTCCAGTTACTGAGTCCACAATTGGTAGTCGGGAAGATTCAGTTGTCAATGTTGAAATCACCATTACTGTCTTCAAGTGCATTGACCCCAGGATTGTTGATGCATAAGGGAGGTCCTCCAGCCTGAGCACGACGAACAGCCCTTTGAGCACCTGTAGTAGCCCAAACCAGATTTGTCAGACTTGTAATGAATAACCGTGAGCTGACCCCAAATGGTAGACCCACCTTCTTCAACCACTGCTCGTGCATCCTTGAGAGAAGCCATCTTTAAAGGAGGCCTGGTGACTTTTGGAGGACTGTCAATAGTTTTTGCTGTAGCCGAAATCTGAGGTACCTCTTCAAAGTTATGGCAAGGAGTCTCGATGAACTCGCCATCCATCTCTACATACCTAAAGGAGTTCAAGTGACTGACCATGTACTCCTCTTCACCACGCACAGTGACAATATTTCCTCTTACTGGGTACTTCAACATTTGGTGGAGGGTGGAAGTAACAACCGCAGCCCCATGTATCCAAGGGCGTCCCAAAAAGAAAGAATATGATGGTTTGATATCCATTACGTATAAAGTGGATTCGAAAGTCTGGGAACCAACTTTGATAGGGACATCCACTTCCCCGTGCACCATCCTCTTCGACCCA
Source organism: Vicia faba (assembly GCA_948472305.1). Lineage (NCBI taxonomy): Eukaryota > Viridiplantae > Streptophyta > Magnoliopsida > Fabales > Fabaceae > Vicia > Vicia faba. The sequence goes on from OX451738.1 coordinate 1,227,117,101, forward strand.
TCGAAAGCTCTCACTACTATATTGCTAGGCTTCAAGGTCAAGCCTTCGCAATCCAATATGTCTAGAGCTTTTTTAGGTAGCACATTCAACGAGCCAGAGTCGTGCCCCTGAATTCAACGAAAACATGAAGAGCATCATTATGCTTCCTTCCTTTTGGTGTCAGATCCGCGTCAGAGAAACCCAAACCATTATCGGCAGTTAGACTAGCCACACATTCTTCAAACTGATCAGCAGATGTCTCTTGTGGTACGCGAGCCGTCTTCAAAAACTTAACCAAAGCCTTTGAATGGGCCTCCGAGCACAACAACAAAGCCAGCATAGAAATTTTGGATGGGGTCTACCCCAGCTGCTCGACCACGTTCTAGTCGCTCTTCTTTATTATCTTCAAAATTTCTTCCATTTCTTTCTTGGAAGCTTCTGGTATGGTTACTGAATTAGCCATTGTCAGGACAGGCTCAATTAGTATGTCTTTTCCTCGAGTCTCGGCCGACTCGGTGATGGGAGGGTAACAGGAGTAATTACTGGAGTTGCAGTAGTAGTCTTGGGTGGAACCATAGCAGGAATGATCACAGGTCTGATAGCGGTCTTTGGAGGAGAAATCTCAGGGGAGAACACTCTTCCACTTCTTTCTATCTTACTGGTTCTGGCAATATTGACGATGTCGGAATCTGCATCTTCAGCAATCTTGTCTTCAATGGCTAGCATATCCTGCTTGACGCTGTAGTAATATACGTCGGCCCCATAGTTCCAAGGAACAGCTTTATCTGAGGAATATGGGATTGGCACATGCATGGTTATGATCAACGGAGTCACTTTCGGAATTGTTGTAATCCTGACGGGTCTCTTCGCGGAGGCCCTGGGAGGCTTGGAGGAAATGGTTATGATGGAAATTTCTTCACAGGAAATAGTCAGAAAGGGAGTCTTCTCAAATAGAATCTCTTTGTCATCCATCAGGCGTTGAACACCTGCCTTCAACAAAGGGCAACCAGTCGGTAGAAACGAACAAAAGTGGCAACCTTCACCACAGCCCGAAAATAAACCGGCTTTCAACAAACTCTCTTTGATAGTCATGAGTGGGGTTACCAGTTCTTCACGGAGATCACAAACACCTCTTCTTTGACGACATTAACACCCCGACCATGTTTCGTCATAGGAGCAGTGATAACGTTAGGAGTCTCTGGGGGATCAAATTCAATCTCCTTAGCATCAATCAAATCCTGTACTTTGTTCTTCAAGGTCCAGCAGTCGTTGGTGTCATGGCCTGGACTCTCCGAATGGTAAGTGTTGTACCCCCAAAATTTGCCCTCTCATTTTATCAAGATTTCTCATCACAAGGCTCTTTGAACTCAAGATCAAGCTAGGGTTTGCTCTACTCAAGGCATCTCCTAACATTGATGACCTAAATTAGAGTTTGAGTTTACACAGGGATTTCTGGATTTCTAATGTTCAAATTGACTTTCATACTTCATGTTGGACTTACAAGATTACCTCTACCAAGTTTCAAGCCTTGAATCAAATTTTGGCCCAGTCAATTGAACAGTTGACCTAGAAATCAGCTGTATTGGGGAAAAAGTCAACTATGGCCAATTTACAGTCAAAACTCATAAATTTTGACCCACATCAACATTATAGACTCATATGAACCATTTGATCAAGTTTGGACCATAACTCCTCAAGAAATTTGATCAGATCACCAAAAGGGCAAAATGGTCATTTTTAGGGTTTTGACTACACAAGGGCGATTTCTAATTTTTGACCTACCCAATGGAAAATTGGGTTCAAGCATGGATTCAAGGACTCAATGGCATCATCTTTACCTATTCACAAGGTTCAAAAGATCTCAATTGCATTGGATTGACAGATGAATTTTTCAGTCAACTGATCAAATTTTGACTGTACACTGAAAAGTCAAAGTTTGACTTTTTGGTCAAAATCAAGTGCCAAGGGTCATTTTTCATCAAGATGTGTCTAAACATGAAAATTGTTCATCAAGAAACCCATTATTGCAAATTAGGGTTTAAAGTTGAAAAATTTCATAACTTAGAATTTTTCTAAGTTATGAAATTTTCTTAATTTTTCCTAACTTTGCCCAACATTTTCACCATGATGCAATTAGATCTAAACAAAACTTCCAACATGAAAGTTGTAGTCCTCCACAAAGTCTAAAACTTTTATTCACAAAGTTTTCCAAAAATAAGCTTGGATCTCAAGTTATGATTTTTGGAACAAGGGTCCCTAAAACTTTTAACTTAGTGAAATTTTGCCCTAGTTTAGGCAGGATTTTGACCTATCTTCATGTCCCTTTTTCACATAGTTCCACTTGGAATCTCAACGTGCATTTCAAATATGGATTATAGAGAATGTTGCAAGCTTTCCAAAATGTCCAAGAACTCTTCAAACTCATTTGTGGTTAGGGAGAATCGAAGGCTTGAAGTTGGCAAAAAGTCACTTTTCATCCATGGCATGTTCATTATGATACAAATTGCAAATTCAAATCAGCTTGCTTTGCACTAGATTACATGCCTCAAAACCATTTCACACTCAATAATCAAGTGCAAAACCATTGGTGTAAGGCATTGTTTTGGTCATTAGGGCATTGCACACAAGATTAACCCTTAAATAGAAAAAGCAACATTACTATTTTTGCTTAAATCTTGCTTTATGTCAAAACTGATTTCTTGAGCATTGGTCCATATCTTATGCAGAAAATCAAATCCACAAATTGGAGGGGCCAAGGGAAAAGTGTGCAAGGTGGTGGATAGCTTGTAAAGGCCTGCTTCACATCACTTCTCATGTTTGCTTAAAATACAAGAAAGATATCCAAAACATAAGAACTTGAACATCTGTGAAAACTAACTTGTGAAAGCATTTGAGACAACTTTCTCACATCCCCTTGAGCATGAAACACGACACTTTGATCCCTCAAACATCCCATAGCTCAAAATCACCTTCCATTGGCAAAATAGGGCAGCATCTGCATCTTGACTTCCATAGCTCAATTGGCTCGTGCGTTTTGCCCCAAACTGGTTCAAACACCTTCCATTCAACCCATCCAAGCTATCCCAAACCTTAAACACTAACTGTAACTCCATTTACAGGGTTTTCCATTTTTGATTTCAGCTTGTGCAGGTTGAGTTTTGTAGGTTTGTTCAAGCACATTCAAGGCAAGCTAGGCATTGGAGAAGGTCAAGTGAAGTTCAAGCAAGCTCCAAGACATCTCAGGCTTTGTTGAAAAGCTCCACATTGCCATACACGAAGTCAACTGAAACAGGTTTTTATCAACTTCCTATCTCTCTATTTAGGAACATTTAGACTTAGGTTTGTGAATAAGAAACGTAGTATTCATTGCCATGAAGTTGTACATATGCTCAGTTTTCATTTTAATTAAGCATGCTAAGAGAATTTGGTCCATGAACATCCTGAAAAAAATAGGTCAAGATTTAGGGCTAGAGAAATTCTCTCTGATCTTTGAGAGTTAGGACAAGTTTTTTATATGGTTGGATTCGTCTTGAAAAGCTCTACAACTTTGATGTTATGTGTTTTTGCAATAGAGCTCGTATGCAGGATCTAGAAATTGTATAGGGCGCGCTCGAAATTTGAAGTCAGAGGTTGAAGATGAAGCTTGTTGGGTTGGGCTTGGTCCTGGCTCACTATTGACACCCCCCTTTTACTTTTTGCACCCCCCTGGCCCATTTCTTCATACTTTTGTATTTTTCCATTTTATTTTCATTTCTGATTTTTTTTTCTTATTTCCTAAATATAAAAATACCCAAATAATATTTTTACAATTTTTTACATTTATTTTGCATTTTATTTCTATTTTTTCTAACATAAAAAACAATTTAATTAGTATATATATTTCTATTTATTGAAAACTTGAAAATAATATAATTATACCTTTTATTTTTATTCTTTTATTTACACTCAAAAATATTATTCTAAATATATTTTTATCTTGTATATATTTTATTTTATTTTTTGTACATGATTAATATAATTAATATGTATATACATACTTTTATTTTATTAGATACTTTAGAATAAAAATATAATAAATATTAGACTTCTATAAAGATAACAAAAACCTTTTTTGCATATTCATATTATTTTGTACATTTATTTAATTTATTTATTAAAATTTTATTCATTTGTTATTTATGCTATTTAATTCAATTTAGATGTAATAGTAAAACTAGGGTTTTGATTTCTTGTCAAGTATATCCCCATTCAAAATTGTATCCCCCTCCCCATAATCATGTTGTAATAGTGGTAGATTTATTTTACGCATTTACGCTTTCAATTATGCCATGATTAGAGATTAGGGTTTGTATGAAATATTCTAAAATCAACAAGTAGCTTGATCTAATACAAATACAAAAATGAATGAAAATCAATATACAATGCACACATGCACCCCTAGGGTTACATCCACTTGTTGCCTTAAAAATGGGTCATGTTATGCATGTTGGGTACTTTGATAAAACAAAAACAAAACAAAAGATCATAGTCCCTCGATGACGCTATTTTGGTTGCCTAAACAAAATGATCAAGTCCCTCAAAAATTTGCTAAAGATACTTAACACAATTGCTATCATGGTCTATACGATGACCCGCGCTTGTCCCGTTTAACATCCTAATACAAGGTTGTTCACCAAATGCAATGGTGAAACAACACTGTCAAAAGGGTTAAAAACATAGGAAAGATCATTGAGTAAAATAGGGTAGACAACTCTTAGTTACTTGATAAAAACATGCAAAAACATCCTTGCTATTTTCAAACACACCTCACAACACAATTTCAAAACATTTTCCAAAATCAAACTTTCAAACATTGAAATCTTTTCAAAAGACGATACACCTTTGTATACATTCAAACAAGAATCATTACAAAGGTTTCCACAATGATGGCCTCTTTTCAAAACATCTTTCAAAACCACACACAAAGCACCATTTTAAACAATTGAAAAGCAAAAGCAAGTGATTTAAATAAGTAACTAAGAGCACATGGATAACCATGGATGAAAAGGGTGCTTGCACCTTCCCTTTTCATAATATACTCCCCGAACCCAAGAAAACATCTCAAAGGTCTTTCCTGTGCTTTTTGACCTTTCCTTAGGATAAAATAAAAAGTCGTTGGCGACTCTTGCTAAACCAAAACATTTGCGAACACAAACGCAAAACCTCAAGTCAGTTCTCCCACCGTATCACAGAACTGGCGACTCTGTTGGGGATATTCTTTAAAAGTGGAGTAACCTTATGGTTTAGATCACATTTGCATGCTTATCTTGTTTGCTTTGATTGCTTTACATTTGGATCTATTGTTTGGGCTTGAGATCCTCTACCCGGATTTGGGAAACATTCATAGGTAAATAGCAATACGTTGTGGAAACTGTGCGGGGTATACCGACATGGTTGAAGCAATAGCTATATTAGTGTTACATATTTGTGGGTACCGGTAGCCTCTGAGTCAATCAAAGAGAATACGGGGCCGCTGAGTGATGTCATGAAGCACTAATGAACTCTTAAAACCTTACTTGACCATCTTGGCCTTTTTTAGGGGTAGTGAGATGACCAGTTTTGGTGCAGTCCGAAGTTGGTAGATACTCAATACTACACTCATTGAGGGTTATTTTCTTGGAATATTATGGTCGCCGGTTAAGTGGCTAAACTGAAACAATGAACACAGAAAATAATCCAGTGATATTGAGCTCCTTAGAACCCGGTTACTATTTATAGGACAGGTTGAGCCAACTAACTTCAAGAGGGTACTTACCTATGAAACCCCGTGCAAGCCTGAAACTAGGATCTTGTGTGATTTGCTTGTACATATACTTCTGCATACATCATGAACATCATGAAGCATCATATGCATCCACTAACCATCTCAAGGGTTTGGATCTTTATCTTTGTTCTTGTTTTGTAGGTCATGGAATCCCTTCGCAGGAAAACAATTCAAGTCAACCTTGTGAGAATCCATCCGCAACTCAAGGAGCTTACTTCCAAGATTCTAGAGAATTCTCCTTTCAGTGAAAGACATGGTAGACTTCTCAACTTGGTCAACTCCAACATTGAAGAAGACATGATAAAAGTCCTCTTCCAGTTCTTTGACCCCCCCTACACCATTGCTTTACATTTCCTGATCACCAACTAGTACCTACTTTGGAGGAATTTTCTCAACTCCTGAGGATTCCTATTCTCCATCAACTACCCTACAACGGTACGAAAAGAGATCCAAAGCCTGAAGATGTTGCTCAAGCATTACACTTGCAACCATTTGATATCAAAGGTCATTCAGAAACCAGAAGTGGTGTCAAGGGTTTCTTGGCAAAGTTTCTGTTTGAGAAGGCCCAAGACTGTTGGAATTCTTTAGATCTGCAAGCTTTTGAGGAGATTGTAGCACTTCTCATCTATGGGTTGGTCTTATTCCCAAACCCTGACCAGCTTATAGATGTGAATGCTGTCAAGATTTTCATATCTCAGAATCCTGTGCCTACATTGCTTGGGGAGATCCTACACTCATTTTACACACGAACAATGAGGAAAAGAGGTGTTCTCATGTGCTGTACTCCTCTTCTAGAAAGGTGGTTTATTTCTCACCTTCCCCAGTCGGTCTTGAAGAATGAACAAGGCTTGAAGTGGTCACAACGATTAATGACTCTCACACATTCTAATGTTCATTGGTGTTCTCGGTCCAGAGAAAATGTCATCATCATTGATCATTGTGGGGAATTCCCTAATGTCCCACTACTTGGCATAAGGGAGGCATTACCTACAACCCCTGTTTAGCTCTGAGACAATTTGGGTATGCTCGAAGGGATGGCCCTCATGATATGTTGATTCCTGACTTGGTTTTTGACTTTGACAACGACGCTCAAGGACTTCGACAAAGGTTTATCCGAGCTTAGAGGATGCCCAACAAAGTGGATAGTAAGACATTGGGACATAAGAATTCCATCCCCCTTGAGCCTTATCTCAAGTGGGTATGAACCCGTGCCCAGAGTCTTATGATGCCTTACCCCCACATTCTCCCCGTGATCAAAGAGCCTGTTATGGAAGGAGAGGTTCCATACACCCTCCTACATCCAGACATGCCAACATCATTGGAAGAATTGCAAAAGAGTTAGATACAGCTCAAGGAAGAACAGAACACTTTTGAAGTCAGCTTCTATGCCAGTGAGAAGAAGGTTTTGGAGCTTACCCGCCGACTTCATGAAGAAGAGACTCTTAACACCTACATCGCGCCAAAGAGGATGCACAATGTCTTTTTACATTAAGAATTTTGTAATATTTTGCCGATGGGGCATTTATGTACTGAAAAATTTCTTCTTATTAATATGACGTGTATTCTTTTTGTTTGCAACAACTTTGAATTTCTGAATCCTTGAATACATTACATGAATGCATATCATTCATCATATGCATAAACAGGTCTTCACACCAGGTTTCCTTATCTTTCTACTGTTTATTTCAGCAAGATGGATATAGAGTAGACGGTCAAAGATCTGCAAGCACAAAATTCTCAGTTCCAACAACTCCTCATGACCTTGGCAAAGGGTCAGGAGGACCTTAAAAGCACTGTTAGAGAAAGAGAAGGAAAAAGACAGAGAAAAATAAGAAAAGGACTGGTATTGCCACTATAGGAAGAAGGTTTGAGAACCAGGCTAGAAGGGTCCTCGAGTTCCCCTCAACGTCTGATGAAGGGGTTGGTAAAGTTAAAGGAGTTGCAATGCCCTCCGAGTCTGAAGCTGGAGAGGAAGAAGAATAAGAGGAGGAAGATTACTCAGAGCAGCAGTATCCTCCTGCGGACGATAAGTATAAAAATCTAGAGGAGCGGTTGGCAGCTATGGAGGTACAAAGAGTACCTGGGTTGGATTTCGAAGAACTAGGGTTGGTTGCTGGAATCATTATTCCCCCCAAATTCAAAGTGCCTACATTTTCTAAATATGACGGTTTGTCCTGTCCGAAGATGCATCTACAGTCCTACATCAGAAAGATCCAACCTCACTCTTCCGATAAGGATCTGTGGGTCCACTTCTTTCAAGATAGGTTATCTGGTACGCAATTGGACTGGTTCTATCAACTTGAGAGATCTGATGTTCATAATTGGGAGGATCTAGTTGCTGCTTTCTACCGACAATACCAATATAACGCAGATCTAGCGCCTACTCGCACTCAACTACAGAGTATGAGTATGGTCTCTAATGAAGGCTTTAAGGAGTATGCCCAGAAATGGCGGGATTTGGCTGGAAGGGTGCAGCCACCATTGTCGGATAGAGAGCTGGTTGATATGTTTTTAGGGACCCTGTCGGGTCCATTCTTTAATCACTTAATCGTGAGCTCATCTGCATGGTTCATCGAATTAATACTGACAGGTGAAAGGGTCGAAGCTGACATTAAGAGTGGTAAAATTCAGAAGGATGCAGCTGCTCCCACTGCTGTCAAGAAGACCTTCCCAGCCAAGAAAGAAGCTTCTGCTGTTTACTCCCAGAGAAATCAAGGAAGAATGGAGCGTCGACCAACGGTAAGGGTTGTGATCATCCAGAACTCTTCAATCGATCAACCTCGAAGCAGTCAACCTAGAGCTAACCAGAATAGGGTGGAAAGGCCACAACGGAAATTCACTCGGATCAATATGACACCGGCTCGGGTCCTCCCGCATCTGTTAAAGTTAAACCTTACCAACTTGAAAGAAGCGCCGAAAAACCCAAATACCTTTTCTCCCTATTATCATTCAAATGCAAAATGTGCATATCATTCGGACAGTGTGGGGCATGACACCAACAACTGTTGGGCCCTTAAAAACAAGATCCAAGATTTGATAGATGCCAAGGAGGTAGAGTTTGATGCTCCCGAAAAACCTAATGTGATATCCGCTCATATGCCAAAACATGGTCATAATGTCCATGCTATTGTAGAAGACCTTCATGTTACCAATGTTGATGACTTAATGACTCCATTGCCAATGATCAAGATGAATCTGTTGAAATCCGGGATTTTCCCGGGCTGTGAAAAAGATTGTTACTTTTGTTCAAACTTGCAATCCAACTGTCCGTTGTTGAAATCAGGCATCCAACGCATGATGGATACTCAAGAGATCCTCTTTCAGAAAACTCCTGTTGATACTATTACTCATGTTACTCCTGTTACTCCAATCAATGATATTGCTATAATCACCATTTCTGACAATCTTTCTAAGATCTGCAAAAGGCCTGTTAAGATTACACCTAATCCAAAGTTTGTACTGCTGAAGATTACCATGCCGGGGCCTATCCCATATAAGTCTAACAAGACGATACCATGGAATTATGGAGGAGAGATCTTCTACCATGGTGTCAAGCAGATCGAATCAGCCGAAGAGAATTCCGATGAAGAAACTCCTGATGTAGGAAATATTGCGGGGACGAGTAAGATAACTCGTAGCGGAAACATCTTCTCTCCGGAGATTTCTCCTCCAAGGGCAGTCTTCGGACCCTCAAGTGCTTCTGTGCCTATCAAGATATATGTGCAATCTCCAATGATTGAAGAAATCGTTACTCCCGAAGTTGTACCCTCTACTGTTACTGCTGATAAAGGTAAGGGGATCCAAGAAACGCCCGTCAGGACGAGGGCTCAGACTTTGGTTATCCCCAAGACCACCCAAAAGGAAATGGAGGAAATCTTAAAGATAATTAAGAAGAGTGACTATGATGTCGTAGAGCAGCTGGGGCAAACCCCTTCAAAAATCTATATGCTAGCTCTGTTGCTTTGCTCCGAGGCTCATGCCAAACCCTTGATCAAATTCCTGAAGACGGCACACGTGCCTCAAGAAACTTCTGCAGATCAGTTTCAAGAGTGTGTGGCTATCCTTACAGCCGATAATGGTCTTGGCTTCTCTGACGCCGATCTAACTGCTAAGGGAAGAAAGCATAATGATGCGTTGCATGTTTCGGTAGAGTGCAGAGGGACCACACTTGCTCATGTTCTGGTTGATATCGAGTCATCTTTAAATGTCCTACCAAAGAAAGCATTGGACAGATTGGACTGTGAGTGTTTGACCCTAAAGCCCAGTAATATCATTGTTAGAGCCTTCAACGGTTCTAAGCGGATGGTTCACGGAGAAGTGGACATCCCAATTAAGGTGGGAACAGAAATTTTCAACTCTACTTTTTATGTGATGGACATCCGTCCTTCATATTCATGCTTGTTGGGAAGGCCATGGATCCACAACGCTGGGGCAGTCACTTCTTCTCTACACCAGATGCTAAAATACCCAGTCCAGGGTAAAATCATAACAGTTCATGGTGAGGAGGAGTATATGATAAGCCACCTTAACTCTTTCCGCTATGTGGAGTTAGATGGTGAATTCATAGAAACACCTTTCCAACACTTTGAAGAGGTTTCTCCTGAGGTTGCGGTAGCCAAGACAATGACTGATGTGCCCATCATTACCAAACTTGTGTCCCGGATGTCATCCCTTGAGGATGCAGAGGCTGTAGTCAAGGAAGGAGGAAGCACAATATAGGGTCAACTGCCATATTTTCCTCACAAGATAGACAAGTTCAGATTGGGTTTCACTGCTGCTGCCCAGAAGGTTGTGCGTCGCTCCCGGGCTGGAGGACCACCCTTAAAGATCACTCATCATGGAGTTCATGCTTTAGAAGATGTTGATGATGAAGAAGTAAATTTTGAAGATTGGATCTTTCCAACCATTGAAGGGGGACTAAACAATTGGGAGGCGAAAGACTTCATTCCCATTACTTTCATCGATCAGTAATTTATCTTTTGAATATTTCCTATTTGGTCTGTAATAGTAATTAAACTATTCGTACACTCTTTTCACCTTATGCCTTACCCGGGGCATATAGGTCCATTTGTAAGGGTTTTGATTCTTCATTTTCATATGCCATTTTTAATGAATCATGGACGTTTTCATCTATAAACTTTTGTGTTCATTTTCTTTCCTTTTACATTTTATTTTGTTTAAGGATGGCTATCCCTTACACACACCCACACTCACAAAATGCAGGTACCCATCCACTCCGGATTCCATGGGTGACTATTCTGCTTTGGCCTTCAGTGACTCTGAATATTTGGTCAATCATGCCGAGTACGAAGGTGATGAAGACTGTGAAGTGCCCTGAGAGTTGGCTAGACTTTTGCAACAAGAAGAAAGGGCCATTCTGCCTCATGAAGAGTTGTTAGAGACTATCAATTTGGGTACTGCCGAAGACAGAAAAGAGGTTAAAGTGGGTGCCAACCTGGAGCCAAGTGTCAAGGAGCGCTTAGTTCAACTGTTAAATGAGTTCGTTGAGATCTTCGCCTGGTCCTATGAATATATGTTGGGACTGGATACAGATATTGTAGTTCACCGTCTCCCTACAAGAGAAGACTGTCCACCAATCAAACAGAAAGTCCGTCGAATGAGGCCCAACATGTCCGAAAAGATCAAAGCTGAGGTGATGAAGCAGTTCAATGTTGGCTTTCTGGATGTTACTTCCTATCCACAATGGGTTGCTAACATTGTGCCCGTGCCTAAGAAGGACGGCAAAGTCAGAATGTGTGTGTACTACAGAGACTTAAACAGGGCTAGCCCTAAAGATGATTTTCCACTACCACTCATTGACATTTTGGTCAACAATACAGCTCAACACAAGGTATTCTCTTTCATGGAAGGATTTCCAGGGTACAACTAGATCAAAATGGCCCCCGAAGACATGGAGAAGACTACTTTTGTTACGCAGTGGAGTACCTTCTGCTATAAAGTGATGCCATTCGGACTGAAGAATGTCGGGGCAACCTATCAGCGAGCCATGGTAGCTTTTTTCATGATATGATACATCATGAGATCGAAGACTACGTAGACAACATGATATCCCGTTCACAGACAAAAGAAGAACACCTCGACCATCTGTAAAAGCTGTTTGTCAGATTGAAGGAGTATAAGCACAGACTGAACCCTAGCAAGTGCACTTTTAGAGTCAGGTCTGGTAAGCTCTTGGGGTTCATCGTCAACAACAAAGGCATTGAGGTTCATCCTGCTAAAGTCAAGGCTATACGAGAAATGACTGCCCCCCGCACTGAAAATGAGGTCAGAGGTTTCTTGGGACGCCTAAATTATATTGCAAGGTTCATTTCTCATCTAACTTCTACCTGTGAACCAGTCTTCAAGATGTTGAAGAAAGATCAGGTGGTTGATTGGAATAATGACTGTCAAGTTGCTTTGAATAAGATCAAGGAGTATTTGTTAGAACTTCCTATCTTGATGCCACCCATCGAAGGAAGGCCGTTAATCATGTATCTGACTGTTTTGGATAACTCAATGGGGTGCGTACTGGGCCAACATGACGAGTCTGGTTGAAAAGAGCATGCCATTTATTACCTTAACAAAAAGTTTACCGACTGTGAAACTCGCTACTCACTGCTCGAGAAAACTTGTTGCGCTTTGGTATGGGATGCTCGCCGACTAAGGCAGTATATGTTAACACATACCACTTTGCTGATTTCTAAAATGGATCCAATCAAGTACATCTTCGAGAAGCCTGCTTTATTCGGAAGAATCACTAGATGGCAGATGATCCTGACTGAGTATGATATCCAGTACACAACCCAAAAAGCTATAAAGGGGAGTGTACTAGCCGACCATCTAGCTCACCAAGCCGTCGAAGATTACCAATCTATGAAGTTTGACTTCCCTGACGAGGACATTATGACATTGGACAACATTGAAGGTAACGGACCGTGTGATGGACCTGAACAAGGATCCCGATAGACCCTGTACTTTGATGGTGCTTCAAATTCACTTGGCAATGGTATCGGCGCGGTACTTATTTCTCCAGAAGGTTGTCATACACCTTTCACTGCTAGACTCTGCTTCAGCTGCACCAACAACATGGCCGAGTATGAAGCTTGTATCTTTGGTCTCAAAGCTGCGATTGACCTAGGAATCAAATCTTTGGTTGTATTTGGGGACTCAGCTTTGGTTATCAGTCAAATAAAAGGAGAGTGGGACACTAAACATCCTAATCTCATCCCATACAAAGAACATGTCCTGACATTGTTACCTCATTTCGAGCAGATTACCTTCGAGCACTTCCCGCGAGAAGAAAATCAGCTAGCGGATGCTCTAGCTACAATGTCTTCCATGTTTAAACTCAACTGGGATAATGAGGCTCCCCAAATCACCATTGAACAAATGGATGAACCTGCGCGCTTTCATGAGATTAATACCGAAGAAGTAGTGGAACAACCCTGGTTTCATGAAATCAAAAGGTATCTCAAGACTCGAGAATACCCTGAAGGAGCTTCAGTCAACGACAAAAAGTTTTTAAGGAGATTTGCTACCAAGTTCTTCCTGCGCAATGGTATCCTATATAAGCGTAGCCATGATTGTGTTCTGCTTCATTGTGTGGACAAGGTTGAAACTGAGCTGATCATGACTGAATTGCATAGTGGCACATTTGGCACCCATTTGAGCGGACATACGATGGCTAAGAAGATTCTAAGGTCAGGCTACTACTGGTCTACCATGGAAGCTGACTGTCATCAATATTCCCGTACTTGTCAGAAATGCCAAGTCTATGCTGACAAGGTACATATTCCTCCAATCCCTCTCAATGTCCTAACAGCTCCTTGGCCATTTGTAATATGGGGAATCGACATGATTGGAGAGATAAAGCCTACGACATCCAATGAACATCGCTTCATCCTAGTGGCTATTGATTACTTTACCAAGTGGGTCGAAGCAGCTTCCTTCACCTCCGTTACAAAAAATGTGGTTGCCCGCTTCATTAAGCAGAACCTCATATGCCGGTATGGTATCCCCGACAGGATCATCACGGACAACGGTACAAACCTGAATAACACTGTGATCACCACTCTGTGCGAACAGTTCAAGATTCAACATCATAATTCATCTCCCTACCGACCAAAGATGAATGGTGCTATTGAAGTTGCGAACAAAAATATCAAGAAGATCATTCAAAAGATGATAGTCACCTACAAGGACTGCCATGAAATGTTACCCTTTGCTCTGCATGGATATCATACCATGGCGCGTACTTCAACTGGGGCAACCCCCTTTTCTTTGGTATATAGCATGGAAGTTGTTTTACCTATGGAAGTTCAGATCCCTTCCTTGAGGATTATGAAGGATGTTGGTTTAAGTAAAGACGATTGGATTCATACCTGGCTTGATCAACTTAACTTGATCGACGAGAAGCGACTTACTGTTGTTTGTCATGGTCAGACGTATCAAAAACGGATGATCAAGGCTTTCAACAAGAAAGTCAGACGTCAAGTGTATCAAGTCGGAGATCTTGTAATCAAGCAGATCATCTTGCCGCAAAGTGATCCCAGTGGCAAGTGGACTCCTACCTACGAAGGACCATTTGTGATCTAAAACATCTTTTCTGGTGGGGCTATGATTCTGACCACCATGGACGGTGACGACCTGCCGCACCCTGTGAATGCAGACATAGTCAAAAGATACTACGCATAAACAACCCGACAAGTTGAAAACCCGAAAGGGAGACTTGGGCAAAAAGGGGAATCCCGATGAATCAAAAACCCGAAAGGGCGGTTCAGGCAAAAATTATGGATAAATAAAAAAATATGTACACCCGGCAAGTTGAAAACCCGAAAGGGCGACTTGGGCAAAAAAGGGTTTCCCGGTGGATCGAAAACCCGAAAGGGCGGTCCAGGCAAAAGTTAGGGAATTAAAGCGTATTACTATGTCTCGTCGGATCACTCTAAGGACAAGCTCTTCACGGACAAGCTCCAAGCTTCTGATCAACCTAATTATCGTCGAACGAAGCAACGAATGGACAAGATAATCAGAGTTACGAAGGCTATAGCATAATGGGAACCCCATGGAATTGTTACGCATATCCATCTTTCTTTGTATAAATTTTTCTCATTTTTTATGACAACATTCTCTTACAAAGTGCAAGAATTTGTTTGCCTTTTCTTTCTTTTTACACTTGTGTTTTATTTGAAAACGTCCAATGATTTATTAAATGAGCATATGCATTTGAATATAATCACTACCTACAAATAAAATGAAATGAGAAAGGATAATTATTGATAGGTTGAAAGTATAGGAAAACGTCTTTAGGCTATTCCAGAAGAAATCCCCTGCAGTATGTCATCTAGGTCCTCAACAGAGTTGAAGCTTTGAAATACATATCCCTAGCAGAGTTAAGTTTCAAAGTCGCCATCAGAGCTAAGTTTCTAAACTCCCAATCTCCAGCGGAGCCATAAGACTTTGAACTACCAATCCCAGTGAACTTCTCTACAATCCTCAACGAGTTATCTTAAAACCTGGAAATCAACCAGATAACAGTTAACTTTTGTTCTATCCCCAACTAAGGATAATAACTCCAAAAGATTGGCATACTCCCAACCTCCTGATACCCTTAACATGATGAAGATTCTCATTCTTAAAACCTCAGAATATTGGCATACTCCCAACCTCCTGATGCCCTTAACAGACTGAAGATTCTTATTCTTAAAACCTCAGAAGATTGGCATACTCCCAACCTCCTAATACCCTTAACAGACTGAAGATTCTCATTCTTAAAACTCCAGAAGATTGGCATACACCCAACCTCCTGACCCAAACGCCTGAATGAAGATTCTCATTCTTGTTTCCTCAATAGATTGGCATACAACCCAAGCTTTTGAAAACTCTCCAACAGGGTAAACATTCTCCCCACAGAGTTGTTTCCCAGTAGAACGAAGATTCTTGTTCTCACTTCTCCAAGTTGAAGCCTCCCAGGTTTTGATTCCCCAGTAGAGGTCTTCAGAGTTTTCCTTATTCCCCAGGAAAGTCATGAAGGATTCTCATATCCCCGCAGAAGTTGTCAAAGCCCTTGTTAATCCCCACAAGTCACCAAGGATTTTCTATCCCCCAGCAGTAGTCCAAAGAATTTCTCAGTCTCAACAATCAAAGGTTTTGAATCTCCAACAACAGTCAAGGATTTATTTTCCCCGGCAGCAGTCAAAGATTGCATTATCTCCAACTATCAAGGATTTATTTTCCTCAGCAAGACAACTAGTCATCTTACATGCGCATCCATTACATCCATATATCATAGAGATTGATAGAACACATTTTATTGCGTCATACATGTCATGCAACATAACTTTGTGTTTTAGCTAACATTTTACCCTTTTCGGGATAAGATTAAAAGATACCTTTAACAAATGTTCAAAGGTTTCAGATACAGTATGGATACACCCCAGACACGGCGGTCATTCTACTACTCATTCAAACTCCAGCAATCAGATATGGAATAGATACGCTCCAAACACGGAAGCCATTTTATTTCTCATTCAGATTCAACTATCAACTTCAAGTTCAGATACCCTCCAGACACGGAAGTCATTATTTCACTTGTCCAGATCCCCGTTGCAGTTCAGATACACTTCAGACACGGAAGTCATTATGCTACTCATACAGATCTCAACCTCAAATACAACTTAGATACGTTCCAGATACGGATACCATTCTGATTATCATGCTCCTGATTTTCAACAAACAAATCTTGAATGGCATCTTTTAAGCCTATCTCCAGCAAGATTCTACCATCTCCAAATGGCATCTTTAAGCCCATTCCCTCAGTTACATTTTGACGAGTGCAAATTTATGGGCACTCTAGTGTCCAATCATCTTTTACCTTCGAATCACGAAAGGCAAACTCGCCAATCTAACTCTTCAGGTTCAAGAAGATTGAACAGGGGAAACTGTTGTACCCCAAAATTTTCCCTCTCATTTTATCAAGATTTCTCATCACAAGGCTCTTTGAACTCAAGATCAAGCTAGGGTTTGCTCTGCTCAAGGCATCTCCTGGCACTGATGACCTAAATTAGGGTTTGAGTTTGCACAGGGATTTCTGGATTTCTAATGCTCAAAGTGACTTTCATACTTCATGTTGGACTTACAAGATTACCTCTACCAAGTTTCAAGCCTTGAATCAAATTTTGGCCCAGTTAATTGAACAATTGACCTAGAAATTAGTTGTATTGGGGAAAAAGTCAACTATGGCCAATTTACAGTCAAAACTAATAAATTTTGGTCCACATCAACATTATAGACTAATATGAACCATTTTATCAAGTTTGGACCACAACTCCTTAAGAAATTTGATCAGATCACCAAAAGAGCAAAATGGTCATTTTTAAGGTTTTGACTGCACAAGGGCAATTTCTGATTTTTTACCTAGCCAATGGCAAATTGGGTTCAAGTATGGATTCAAGGACTCAATGGCATCATCTTGACCTATTCACAAGGTTCAAAAGATCTAAATTGCATTGGATTGACAGATGAATTTTTCAGTCAACTGATCAAATTTTGACTATAAATTGAAAAGTCAAACTTTGACTTTTTGGTCAAAATCAAATGCCAAGGGTCATTTTTCATCAAGATGTGTCAAAACATGAAACTTTTTCATCAAGAAACCCATTTTTGCAAATTAGGGTTTAAAGTTGAAAATTTTCATAACTTAGAATTTTTCTAAGTTATGAAATTTTCTTAATTTTTCCTAGCTTTGCCCAACATTTTCACCATGATGCAATTAGATTCAAACAAAATTTCCAACATGAAAGTTGTAGTCCTCCACAAAGTCTACAACTTTGATTCACAAAATTTTCCCAAAAGAAGCTTGGATCTCAAGTTATGATTTTTGGAACAAGGGTCCCTAAAACTTTTAACTTAGTGAAATTTTGCCCTAGTTTAGGCAGGATTTTGACCTATCTTCATGGCCATTTTTCACATAGTTCCACTTGGAATCTCAACTTTAACTTCAAAGACAGATTGTAGATCATGTTGCAAGCTTTCCAAAATGTCCAAGAACTCTTCAAACTCATTTGTGTTTAGGGAGAATCGAAGGCTTGAAGTTGGCAAAAACTCACTTTTCATCCATGGCATGTTCATTATGATACAAATTTCAAATTCAAATCATCTTGCTTTGCACTAGATTACAGGCCTCAAAACCATTCCACACTCAATAATCAAGTGCAAAACCATTGGGCTAAGGCATTTTTTTGGTCATTAGGGCATTGCACAAAAGATTAACCCTTAAATAGAAAAAGCAACATTACCATTTTTTGCTTAAATCTTGCTTTATGTCAAAACTGGTTTCTTGAGCATTGGTCCATATCTTATGCAGCAAATCAAATCCACAAATTGGAGGGGCCAAGGGCAAAGTGTGCAAGGTGGTGGATAGCCTGTACAGGCCTGCTTCACATCACTTCTCATGTTTGCTTAAAATACAAGAAAGATATCTAAAACACAAGAACTTGAACATCTGTGAAAACAAACTTGTGCAAGCATTTGAGACAACTTTCTCACATCCCCTTGAGCCTGAAACACGACCCTTTGAATGCTCAAACATCCCATAGCTCAAAATCACCTTCCATTGGCAAAACAGGGCAGCATCTGCATCTTGACTTCCATAGCTCAATTGGCTCGTGCATTTTGCACCAAACTGGTTCAAACACCTTCCATTCAACCCATCCAAGCTATCCCAAACCTTAAACACTATTTGTAACTCCGTTTAAAGGGTTTGCCATTCTTAATTTCAGCTTGTGCAGGTTGAGTTCTGTAGGTTTGTTCAAGCACATTCAAGGCAAGCTAGGCATTGGAGAAGGTCAAGTGAAGTTCAAGCAAGCTCCCAGACAACTCAGGCCTTGTTGAAAAGCTCCACATTGCCATACACGAAGTCAGCTGAAACAGGTTTTTATCAACTTCATATCTCTTTATTTAGGAACATTTAGACTTAGGTTTGTGAATAAGAAATGTAGTATTCATTGCCATGAAGCTGTACATATGCTCAGTTTTCATTTTAATTAAGCATGCTAAGAGAATTTGGTCCATGAACATCCTGAAAAAAATAGGTCAAGATTTAGGGACAGAGAAATTTTCTCTGGTCTTTGAGAGTTAGGACAAGTTTTTTATATGGTTAGATTCGTCTTGAAAAGCTCTACAACTTTGATGTTATGTATTTTTGCAATAGAACTTGTATGCAGGATCTAGCAATTGTACAGGGCGCACGCGAAATTTGAAGTCAGAGGTTGAAGATGAAGCTTGTTGGGCTAGGCTTGGTCCTGGCTCACTATTGACACCCCCCCCCCCCCCTTTTACTTTTTGCACCCCCTGGCTCATTTCTTCATACTTTTGTATTTTTCCATTTTATTTTCATTTCTGATTTTGTTTTCTTATTTCCTAAATATAAAATTATCCAAAAAATATTTTTACAAGTTTTTTACATTTATTTTGCATTTTATTTCTATTTTTTCTAACATAAAAAACAATTTAATTAGTATATATATTTCTATTTATTGAAAACTTGAAAATAATATAATTATACCTTTTATTTTTATTCTTTTGTTTACACTCAAAAATATTATTCTAAATATATGTTTATCTTGTATATATTTTATTTTATTTTTGTACATGATCAATATAATTAATATGCATATACATACTTTTATTTTATTAGATACTTTAGAATAAAAACATAAAAAATATTAGACTTTTATTTTTATTATTATTTATACTTAAATAATACTTTGTCTAAATATATTTTATTTTTGTATATACACTATTTTATTTTATTGTATATAAATAGTAAATTTAATATATTTGTATTCTTAAAAGAAAATTAGGGTTTACCCTTTATAAAAAATGATAATCTTTTTATTTATTTCTTTATTTTTACATTAAATGTTTTACATACATAAAGATAACAAAAACCTTTTTTGCATATTCATATTATTTTGTATATTTATTTAATTTATTTATTTAAATATTATTCATTTGTTATTTATGCCATTTGATTCAATTTGGATGTAATAGTAAAACTAGGGTTTTAATTTCTTGTCAAGTATATCCCCATTCAAAATTGTATCCCCCTCCCCATAATCATGTTGTAATAGTGGTAGATTTATTTTACGCATTTACGCTTTCGGTTATGCCATGATTAGAGATTAGGGTTTTGTATGCAAAATTCTAAAATTAACAAGTAGCTTGACCTAATACAAAGACAAAAATGCATGAAAATCAATACACAATGCACACATGCACCCCTAAGGTTACATCCACTTGTTGCCTTAAAAATGGGCCATGTTATGCATGTTGGGTACTTTGGTAAACCAAAAATAAAACAAAAGATCATAGTCCCTCGATGACGCTATTTTGGTTGCCTAAACAAAATGATCAAGTACCTCAAAAATTTGCTAAAGATACTTAACACAATTGCTATCATGGTCTATACGATGACCCGCGCTTGTCCCGTTTAACATCCTAATATAAGGTTGTTCAACAAATGCAATGGTGAAACAACATTGTCAAAAGGGTTAAAAACATAGGAAAGATCTTTGAGTAAAATAGGGTAGACAACTCTTAGTTACTTGATCAAAACTTGCAAAAACATCCTTGCTATTTTCAAACATACCTCACAACATAATTTCAAAACATTTTCCAAAATCAAACTTTCAAACATTGAAATCTTTTCAAAAGACGATACACCTTTGTATACGTTCAAACAAGAATCATTACAAAGGTTGCCACAATGATAGCCTCTTTTCAAAACATCTTTCAAAACCACACACAAAGCACCATTTCAAACAATTGAAAAGCAAAAGCAAGTGATCTAAACAAGTAACTAAGAGCCCATGGATAACCATGGATGAAAAGGGTGCTTGCACCTTCCCTTTTCATAATCTACTCCACGAACCCAAGAAAACATCTCAAAGGTCTTTCCTATGCTTTTTAACCTTTCCTTAGGATAAAATAAAAAGTCGGTGGCGACTCTTGCTAAACTGAAACATTTGCGAACACAAACGCAATACCTCAAGTCAGTTCTCCCACCGTATCACAGTAAGCACAACGAGCATTTGGTTTATAATAGGGAGAGGTGGTGTTCAGAATTTTCGGAGCTTCCCTCAGAGTAACCAGATTGGTCTTCAGCAACTGAGGTAAAATCTGAGACAGCGTCATGTTGATTCGAGTGAACTGTCTAGTTGGCCTCTCTGCTCTTGGCTAATTTTTTCTTTGCTGAGCAGGTACAGGTTAGGAATCATAACAGCCCCTAACGCCGGTCCGCGCTCGGTTCGATTCTGATTCTTTTGGTTGTATACAGCACTGACTTCCTTTTTACCTGCAAATGGCTTCCTTGCAGCACTATAAGAGGCATCCTTCTGAATTTTTCCACTTCGGATTCTAGCTTCCACTCTTTGTCGCATTAAAATCATTTCAGTAAAACCCACCGATGAACTTCCAATCAGATGGTTGAAGAATGGCCCAGTCAAAGTTCCCATAAACATATCCACGAGCTTTCGGTCAGCCAAGGGAGGTTGAACTCTTCCAGCCAAATCTCTCAACTTCTGAGCATAATCCTTGAAACCCTCGTTCGAACCCATAGACAGATTTTGGAGTTGTGTACGGGTGAGAGCGAGGTCTGCATTATATTGATATTGTTTATAAAATGCAGCAGCAAGGTCTTCCCAGTTACGAACATTGGCTCTTTCCAGCTGATAGAACCAATCCAGTTGTGTTCCAAACAGACTATCTTGGAAGAAGTGAACCCACATGTCTTTGTCAGCAGTGTGAGGATGTATCTTCCTCACATAAGAACGGAGATGCATCTTGGGACAAGAGACCCCATCATACTTAGCAAATACTGGTGCCTAGAAATTTGGGGGATGACAACCCCAAATACCAGATCCAACTCTTCAAAATCCAGCCAGGAAACTTCTGGATTTCCATAGCGCTCAGATGCTCTTGTAACTGCTTATACCTTTCATCCGCCGGAGGGTACTGCTCCTCATTATAATCAGTTTCATTGTCAGACTCTTTAGGACTAGGGTCCTCTTATCTGTCTTCACCCTCTTGATTCTCTCCCTCTTTGGATGAAGAAGCTTGCTCAACAACCTGTCTTGGCGGCCCTCTGAACCATCTGCCCATATTTACCACACCGGCCGTCCTCTTGGTTTTCTTGTTTTTCTTAGTAATCAGAGCCTTCAGCTCTTCCTGTCCTTTGGCTAGAGCCACAATCATCTGTTGGAATTGCGTGTTCTGATTCTAAAGATCTTTCACAGATTGTTCAAGAGCCATTGCTAAAATAAACAGCGGAGGTGATGAGAAACCTGTTATTTATCCTGTTATGCAATGATATGTATGATATGTATGCAATGTTTTCAAAGACTTTGGGAAATTTAAATTTTCGAACCAAAATGAAACAAAGCTTTTATTAGTTAAATTCAAAGTTCAAATGCCTTTTAGGCGTTACAATTAAAAACAAATCTAAAAAAACTAGAAAACAAAATCAAAAATCCCATGGATGCTTCCTCTTTGTGCCGAGATAGACATTAAGTCTTCTTTCCTCCTAGAGCTGCTTTCTGAGCTCTAAAACCTTCCTCTCGTGGGCATAAAACTGATCCCTGTAAGTATCCCTCTCTTTCTTCAACGGAATCCAAGACCTCTATAATTCTCCCAGATTAGTGGGCATATCAAGATAGAGAATCATGTAAAGAATACCCCGTTCAGTAGTGGGTTCCATAATCACTGGTAGAACGGCTATATAGGGCATCATAAGTTTCTGGGCGCGATCTCGTCCCCATTGAAGATAGGGTTCCATAGGAATGGAAGCCTTTGGCCCCAAAGCCTTGGCGCCAGATCTGTTTACCATGCCCCAAGCTCGTATGAACCTTCGGCGATACTCTTGAACATCATCCTCATAGTTAAATACAATTCCCTCGATAAGTAACTCATAGGGCCCGTCCCTTCGAGCGTAACCAAATTGTCGTGGAGCTAAACAAGGATTATAGGTTATACCCCCTCTAATCCCAAGTAACGAGACATTAGGGTACTCCCCGCAGCGGTCAATAATAGCAATGTTTTCCATAGCTCGGGAACACCAGAGAATATCCATGTGAGTGAGTGACATTATCCTTTGTAACCAACCCACACCTTCTTCATTCTTCAGTATAGACTTAGGGAGGTGAGAAATAAACCACCTCGACAGCAACGGTATGCAGCACATAAGCACCCCTCTTCTCTTCATGGTACGAGTATGGAGAGTGTGCAAAATATCTCCGAGAAAGGTAGGCACAGGGTTGCGAGAGAGGAAGATCTTGATAGCATTCACGTCTATGAATAAGTCTGGATTAGGGAATAGTACTAACCCATAGATTAGAAGGGCCAAGACCTCCTCAAAAGCCTGAAAAACCATATCATCCCAAAACAGCTGGGCCTTGTCTATCAGGAACTTGGCTAGAAAACCCTTGACTCGGCTTCTTGTTTCCCAATTGGATACCACGTCGACCCGTTTCAGATGGAAAGCTAAGGCAATGACTTCTGGCTTAGGAACCTCTTCCAGACCTGTGAAGGGCGACTGTTCAAGAATGGGTATATCCAACAGCTGAGAGAATTCTTCCATGGTAGGCACCAACTGATAGTCTGGAAAGGTGAAGCAGTGGTGCTTGGGATCGAAGAACTGAAAGAGTACACTCATCATCTTTTCATCAAAGTTTGAAGTAACCAGGTTGAGAAGTTGACCATGTCTCTTAGTGAACTCAGAAGTTTCAGAAACCTTTGATACTAGCTCTTTGAGTTGGGCAGGTATCTTCACAAAGTTGGTTCAGATATTTTTTTTACGAACGGAAGCCATGATCTGTAAAACAGAATAAAGATAAATTCCCTTGGTCCTTGAAATGGTTAGTGCAATAAGAATGGATGCTATGTTATGATGCATGATATCATGATAAATCACAGGTATAACAAACACAGACAAATCACACCAAGCTCCTAGGTTTAAGGCTTGCATGAGGTTAAAGGTAAGTACCCTCTTGAAGCTTAGTTGGTTTCAACCTGTCTTAGAAAAGTAACCGGGTTCTAAAGATTCTCAATATCACTGACCATCCTTTATCGGGCATTGTTTCAGCTCAAGCAATCTTTTCTTGCAGCCGAAATATCCCGAAAGTGTGATCTCAATGAGTGTAGCATCGAGTATCAACCAATCCTCAGCTCTATACCGAGGCCGACTATCTCACTACTTTCTAATAGCCAAGTTTGTTCAACTAAGGTTCTAAGGTCCGTTAGTGCTTCACAACACCATGTGGAGGCCCCGTATTCTCCTTGTTTCCCAATGAAGGATACCGGTACCAACCAAAGTGCCACACCAACACAGCCATCGCTTAAACCATATCGGTCTACGTCGTACAGTCTCCATGATCTATTGTTGTTTACCTAAAAAATGCCCCCAGATCCGGGTGTAGGATCTATAGTAACCCAAGCAAAACCCTTTAAGAATAAAGCAAACAAACAAGAAAGCAATTTTAAAATGACCTAGATCCTAAGGTAAACCCCACTTTATTTTTAAGTCCCCAACGGAGTCACCAGTTCTGTGATACGGTGGCAGAACCGGCTGTTAATACTGGTTTGCATTTTTTGTTTGCAAATGTCGCGGTAAGCAAGAGTCGCCACCGACTTTTATTTTATCCAATCAGGAAAAGGAAAAAGAACAGAAAAAACCATTTTCAAGAATACTTCTGAGTATGGGGGTAGATTATAGAAAGGGAAGGTCTTAGCACCCTCTCTATCTGTGGTTTCCCACGGGCTCTTAGGTACTTGCTCATTTTAAAATTCCTTGTGTGTTTGTGTTTTTAAAAAGTTTTGTTTTACTTCATTTTAACCCTTATTTTTTTCCTCAAGAGTGTTACGAAGTTGTTTTTGAAAACTTTGTCTGAAAAGTGTTTGGTGTGAAAAAGTTTGTTTGTTTTGAGCAAGTACCTAACAGTTATCTACCTACTCGAAAAAATTATGTTCGTTTTCTTTTAGACAATGTTATCCTATTATTAAGGAATAGGTAGCACCGTCGTTGGAGTTTTTAAGGGACGTTCGAAAGGGACAAACACAGTCACTAAAGCAATGACTAGGAAACCTTAGTAATTACCCTAAAGATCTTTCCGAGGCAACATTCGAATGGGTCATTTTTTATCTTTTAGATTAGAGGGCAACCACTAAAATTCTCTATGCTTAGTGATTGTTTACCGAAGGCAACCGAAGTGAGGCAAACCCTAGGAGTGAACATGTGCATGTGTTTATGTTTCAGTTAATTTAGTCTTTGCACAATTAGGATTATTTACGGTATTAATTTTCCAGTATTCTTTCCATACAATCCTATTAGCATACATCTAACAGTTTATAATTTGCGGGAATTAAAAGTGAGGAAATTTTAAAGTTCTATCTATTACATGGTGTTATACCCCAAAATTTGCCCTCCCATATTCCCCAAGAAATTGCCAAGCCAAGCTACAAAATTCCCCAAGGGTTGTGCAGTGCAACAGTCTCCTAAACAGTCAACATTAGGGTTTTGAGTCTGATCAAGAAAAGGAAGTTTTCAAAGGCCTAATCAAGTCTCATATGCTTACAAACATGGTCAAGCATCCTCATATCAAGTTTCAAGACATTCAGCTCAAGATTGCACAGTCAAAACCCTAAATTGCACTACAGTCAACTGTAGGGGCAAAATGGTCATTTGACAGTCAAAAGTTCAAATTTTTGGTCAACATATCATTTTGAAGCCACAAACATCATTTGATCGATGCTTGATCATGATTCTCAAAATTTGGCTCAGAAATCATCAAAGATGCAAAAATTGCTATATTTGGACAGCTGAAAAAGTCAACTGAAATTGACCAGAGCATAACTTTCACATGGATTATCAGAAAAATTCCATCCAAAGCTCATTTTGAAGAGAAAGACATTTCCTACAACTCATCTTCATACTTCAAGTCCAAGAAATGCTCTCACAAAAAGTTATCAATTTCAACATTATAGGTCATTTTCAAAAGTCAACAAAAAGGGACTTTAAGTCAAAGGCCATAACTTGAGATTGGAAAATCAAAATGACATGGGACCAAAGGCATTGGTTAAAGGACTCAAAGACCTTTCCAAAATGTCCAAGAACATGAGAAAAGCTTAAATATTGAGCAAGTTATGCCTTGTAGAAGTTGGGAAATTTTTGTGAAATGGCAAAAGTCAACTATCCTTGAAACTTCAATTTTTGACAAAAGGGCCCACTTTCTTCCACTTGATTCAGCCTTGTCATGCCACACACGTGTCCCATGATTAATTTCAAGACCAAATATTGATTTTTCTATTTTATTTAATTTTTGATAATTTAATTCATTTTAAATCTTTAAAAATTCAAATAAAATTCAAAAGTCAATGAAATAGTGTCATTTGAATTGGGATAGCTTCCATATATCATGTGCCAACTCAAAAACTCAGGCTAGGGTTAAATTGCACACTAAGTCTTGGTCTTGGCTTAAAAGAAGGAAAAGTTTGTTAATGAAAAAACCCTAGGACTAGTTCTCTCATGGGCATGAATCAAGGTCAAATAACAAGCTAATTCTCTTCCCTCATAGGTGCCAAGTCAAACCCTAACCATAAGACACCAAAGGCTGCGCTCAAAAGCTCATAAAAAACTTGAAATTTTGACTTGAAAACTAGATTCTGAAATCACTATTAGAGGTGGAAAAAAGTCCTAATATTGATTCTAATAGCTTCCTCAAACTCTCCTGATCACATTCCAATCACAAACAACAACCCAAACGCAAAGAACTGGTATATTGGATTCAAACTGTACAGGAAAAATTTCATAATCGAATATCATGTTATAAGCATTCTTTGTGAAAGTTATGCATAGATTCTTATTCCTCATGATGTTCTGAAGCTAACCCATGCCATTAATTTGATTATTAGGCTGTGTATGCAATTTCGCCATTGTTGTTTTTCTAGGTTTACGAAGCTCAAAATTGGGGCTTTTAAAAATAGGCAAAATTAAGCCTCAAAACCAGGGCCATCCAACTCAGTGCAGAGAGACGAAGAAGACCCACCATTCGCGAACAATTTATGATTCACATAGCGCTATTCGCTATTTCTTCTAAAGCTGTCTAAACCCACGCATAAGAAACCGTGGCCTTTGTTTTGTGTTTTCAGGAAAATTGGAGAAGACAACATCGTGTCAATACGTGATAGGCCAGTTTGAAATTCGCGCCAGAAACCCACTAACGCATTTGTTTCTTTTTTTATTATTTGTTTCTTATAATATATTAACATATGTTTCATGGCTCAGCTGGCAAACCACCAAGGCATTAGCGTCCAAGACCTGGGTTCGAACCCCAGGTCTGTATAAATTTCAATAATATTTTTCAATACAAGATCTTATGCATCGCTAACGTCCAGGGCATACCATACACCTCAAAGCCTGATCGTCCACGCGTCCAGTTGGGCCAATTCAAAGGCAAGGATTCAAGGAGCACAATAAACTCCAGTCAACGCTGAAGCAAGCTAGCAAAAAGTCAGCAAGGCCATAACACAAATGGGCCTGAAATGCTAAGGCCTTACCTCCAAATTGGGGCTACCCCCCCCCCCCCCCCTTGGTTTGCCTTCTCTTTCTTTCCATTTTATTTCTTTTCAAATTATTATTTTCTTTATTAGTTTAATTAATTTATTTTTTAACAAAATACAAAAACATCAAAAAATCAGAAAAAGGATAAAAACATAAAAAATATTTATTTTTTTTATTTTCTTGTAAATAATTAACATGTAAATAAATTTAGTAAAATAGGTTTTAACTTTAATTCTTTCTTCCATAAAAAAATCCAAAAATATAGCATTAGGTTAATGACTTTTTTATTCCTTTTAACTTTCCTTGTTTTTTGCCATAATATTAGTAATTTTCATAATTAAACTTGTAAACTAATTAGGGTTGCATTTAGGTTAGATTTTAATACTTTCTTAATAACTAAAAATCCAAAAATATAGCATTAGGTTTAATGACTTTTTATACCTTTTAAATTTTCCTTTTTTTTATCACAATATTATTTATTTATTTATTTTATTTTTATAATTAAATGTACATAAGTAAAAATTAGGGTTTAATTTAGATTAATATAACATTTTCACAATAACTAAAAAACATTAGAATTAGGATTTGCATTTCAAATTTCATTCTAAAAAGTTCTTTTTTCTTTTAAACCTTAAAAAATACAAAAATACCAAAAACATTCTTTTTTTTTTTAATTCTAATTCCTCATTAAATTTAATTCTTTGCAAAAGGGTCCAACGCCCATTGTCTTAATTATTTTATTTCGCACATTTACTTTATCGCTTATTATTCATTATGTACATGTCCCAAAGCCTTGTAACAATTTATACTTTTCGCACTTTTATTTGCTTTATTTACTTTCCGTCAAATCGGGTTCGGTTTAATTTTGGCGATGTGGACCCGCGCCATTTGTAATAGTTTAGATTTATTTTCCCCGCAAATATTAACTGTTAACCAAGCATGAAAGAATGTATGGACTTAAAATAAAATCAAGCGTAGAACACCAATAAACATGACAAGACAAACATCAATGAAAACGACACACAATTCGCACACACCACCTCTAGGGTACGCCTCACTGTTGCCTTGCCTTTCGAAAGGTGATCGTCGAGTAGAGGATGTCTTAGTAAGTCCTCATGATCCGGGAACCTGGCATGAGGGTAGCTTCTAAGGTGTCTTCCCATTGCTCTGGTGATCACCATGTCCCTACAAACTCGAATTGACCCGAACACCTCCAACGGTAGTGCTACCTACCTCTCAATGGTGGGATGGCACTACTTTAAAGGATATCTACACAGACGAATTCCTTAGGGTAGGTAGACGACTCATGGATACTTGCTCTCCTCAAAACAAAAATTCAAAGACTTTTCACACCAACACTTTTCAAAAGCTTTCAAAGCAAATTTTTCAAACACTCTGACGTACGAGTCGAACTGAAATTTTTCAAAGAAACTTTGTTAACCCACATTGAAAAGCAAACAAACATTTTTGAAAACACATTGAGCAAGTATCTAAGAGCCCGTGGATAACCATGGATAGAAAGGGTGCTAACACCTTCCCTTTCTATAATCTACCTCCCGAACCGAGAGCAATCTCTTTCAAGGAATTTTTCTGTGCTTTTGTCCTTTCCATTTGGAGAAAATAAAAGACGGTGGCGACTCTTGCTTCCGCGACATTTCGCGAACCAGCGTAAAACAGTCAGTTCCAGATCCACCGATCACAGAACTGGCGACTCTGCTGGGGAACTTACTTAAAAGTGAGGTGTACCTTAGGATTAAGATCACTGTGTTTTCAATTGTCTTCTTTGCTTGCTTTATTATTGTGGGTTGCTTGGGAGTTCTATAGATCCTAACCCGGATCTGGGGGATACCTTCTTAGAAAGTAGCAACAAGGCTGTGAGGGAACTGTGCGGGGTATACCGACATGGTTGAAACAGTCTGCTACGTTGATGTGGCACTTTGGTGTGTACCGGTAACCCTTGAGTTCAGTCAAGGAGAGTACGGGGCCTCCGCGTGGTGTCATGAAGCATCAACAGACCTTAGGAACCTTAATTGAACTATCTTGGCCTCTTTAGGGTAGTGAGATAACTGACTTTGGTGCAGTCCGAGGTTGGTTGATACTCGATACTACACTCAATTGAGGGTTGCTTTCCTGGAATATTTCGGTCGCCAGTTCAGTGGCTAAATCGAAACGATGAACAATGAAAGCAATCCCGTGATATTGGGAACCTTAGAACCCGGTTACTTTGATTAGGACAGGTTGAACTCACCAACTTCAAGAGGGTAATACCCAGACCCCATGCTGGCTTAAACTCTAAGGGTTTCTCTTGTGTGACTTGTGTGCCTTCCTACTTGAACTACTTGCATGCTTATTACCTGACATTTGTCTCTTGCAGGTTGTGTTTGTAGTCCTTAATTAGGACTCATAACAGGGTATCCTAAGTTTCTTGCAGGTTTTTGCAGTCCTTAATTGGGACTCATAACAGGGTTACTCACATTACCCCATGCATATCATGACATCATACCATTGCATACATCCTAACCCATTTCAAGGATCTCAAGGGCTTGTGATACAGGTCATATAAATCAAACATCTAGCAAGGGGCAAAGAGGATTTATTTTCCTCTAGCCAATGTTGTCAGAGGCTATGACCCACTTGATATGGTGAGCTCTGACTCCTGAAGAAGGTTCCCTAACCAAGGTTGTTTGGAAATCAAAACCAGACATGATGACTAAAGTCAGGGGCTATGACCCACTTGATATGGTGAGCCTTTGACTCTTGAAGAAGAGTTCTCAATAACATGGGTGTCCTTCAATCAAGCTCTAAATTCCAATGCTAACAAATTTTCTTGTTTACCCCGCGAGATCCTTGAAAACATTGCATGCATATCATACTCATCCTTACATAACAGGTATCTTTGTTGCAGGTCACTTACCTTTCCCGCTGTTTATTTCAGCAATGGCTTCGCAACAAGACAACCAGGACCTTCTTGCTCAAGAGGCTCGGCTCGGGGACATCCTCCTGAATTTATCCAAGGGGCAGGAGGAGTTAAGGACACTTCTCACGGGGACTTTGGTCAGGAACAATGCTGAGGATGACAAGGACGAACAGCTGAAACGTCTACAAGCTAAGGTAGACACATTGAAGACCCAGATGCTGGGGCAAAGGACCCTCATTCAAGGTTTAGCTCAGGAGCAAGGAGAGCTGAGGGCCATGATCAGTCAGCTTCATCAAGACATGAAGCAACCAACCCAAGTCAGGGACCAAGTCATGGAACAGCTTCCAAGAGGGCAAAGGCCGGGCCCAATGAATAGACCTCTCCAAATTGCTACTACTTCACAAGCCCAGCATCAACGGGGTAATCGGCGCAAGCGATACACTCCTGGAAGACATTTCACTGAGACTGGCATATCACCATCTCTAATGCTGAAACACTTATTGGAGGCCAATCTGATTACTTTGAAAGGTCCTCCCCAGAATCCTGGCACCTCTGCTCCTACTTATAGCCCTGATAAAAGATGTGCCTACCATTCTGACAGTCCTGGACATGACACCGATGACTGTTGGAGCTTGAAGAACAAGATCCAGGACTTGGTCGACGGAAGGGTGCTGGAGTTCATGCCGGGTGGCCAAATGAAATTCTTCTGCTGAGAATCTTCCATTTGAAGTGACAAATCCTGAGACTGGAAAGTTTTGTTCATTCGAATGTTTAAGTTGCAATTTTCTTTTGTTCAAACATTTATTCATGTTAAAACATTGTTATTCCATTAATGCATCGCTTATGTCTATTTTTGAATCAATATATTCGCATTCACTATATGCAAACTATTTTCATATTTTTTCTGATGTCAACTCTGGATCTAAACTCTAAGCCTCTTGAGGGAGGATGACGAAAATGATACCATAATCTACAGTATGCTTTTGAACAGACCCCGCTGATGAGGTACAGGCATAGTTTCAATCCCTAAACACTGGAATAATAAGGAAGGTAATCCCTCGTCAACCCCTCTGAGCCAAAGAAGTAGGAGTTTTTATTTGCGAAATTTAAAACCCTTTATCATAACCTGGGGCAGGGTAGTTCTCTCAGTTGATCCAAGTGCTTAACGAATGGCACCAAAGAGGTCCTTACAAAACAAAACGAAGAAAGACAGTGATGGTTCCGAATAATCAATAAAGAAAGGCAGTCATCATCTCAAAAATAAAAAAAACCCCTTAAGTCAAAACCCATGAAGGAGACTTACAAAACTGGGGCATCCCGCTGACTGAAATTCCAAAAAAGGAAACAGTTCAGGCAAAAAAGAAAGGGATAACAAAAATCAGACAAGAAAAAGGTCTTACAAACCCTCGACAAAAAATGATGACTGCCTATTCAGAATAAATCATCAATGACTGAACCATCACCGGAAAATCAGAACGAAGACTCAAACAAGGCCTAACGCATGATCAACTGAGTTTAGGTTTGAAGAACGTCACGAAGAGTGGGTGGGTACAAATAATTTGAGCCTTTATTCTTTGTTTCTTAAACCATGAACCAGGCCACGTTATAACCCTCAAAAGTCCTAGCTGAAGCATGGGTTGGTTTGAAAGCATACTGTTACGAAAGGTATCCTGACTCCTGAAGGCCTACGGTAAATACAGAGTTGACATCATGTTTTACAAACATTCACATGTTTTATGAAAAAATGCATTTTCAAAATCTTCAAGACAGACATAGGCTTTGCATTGCTAACATAACTTTGTTTGCATATGACTTTTTGTTTGAACAGCAAGGAAATTCGCACGACGAATGCCTAATGAACAGAAGTACCTCCAATCAAGGGGCATGGCATGACTATTGTCCATCATCTGGGGCAGTTAAGTCAAGATTCGGAGAATCTCTCAAAAAGGCCAACCAGCCTGGGGCAAATCTCCGTCTAAGTCACCTGGGGCATTGGACGATCAAACGAAGATCTTCTGGTGGCATGACAAAACAATTCTAACAGGGGCAATTCCCTACATCCTGAGGACACGGACATAGTCGAAAAAATACTGCGCATAATCAAAGACCCGCTAGGTTGACATACCTAAGGGCTTCCCGGCGAACCAAAAGGGTTCGGGCAAAATGAAGGGATGAAATGAAAAAAATCTGTACACCCGGCAAGTCGAAAACCTGGAAAGGCGGCTTGGGCAAAAATGGGTACCCCGGTGGACTGAAAACCCGAAAGGGCGGTCCAGGCAAAGGGATCAAAGCGTACGACTATGTCCTGTCATCTCGTCACCTGCCTACCAGAAGAAGGTTTGTCCATCAGCAAGCTATCAGCACCTCTCAGGTCTTCCTCTCCCACCTCAGAAACAGGGGCAATAAGGAGCTGTCTAAGAGCAATCTAATTGTTCTGTCCTCCAAGGTATCAAAATAGGTTAGGCTGAAGAACATAGCCGGCATATCTCAATTCCCCAGAGAGTAAGTCAGCAGTCAGTGCATTTTTATCCAAGCAAAATTATCAAATCTCAAGGAAGTTGAGTATCCTCCAGCCGATCTCAAACATTCCCCAGCAGCATATATTCTTAACAAGCATCCCCGGCAGTCTTGGTCTAAAGATTGTTCCCCGGCGGCATGCAAACATTCAAAGGAATCACTTCCCCCGCAGTTTAAGACTCCCCAGAAGAGTCCAATCCAGTTTCCCCAGGAAAGCTGGAATTCATATCTCCCCAAGCGGTAAGCTTATCCCCAGTAAATTCTGGAAGCTTATCCTTCGCAGAGCACGAACGCGTCGTCCGGCTTGATTTAAAGAGTTATTTCCTTAACAGGATATAACTGGGTTATCCTCAGCCAAAAGCCACGGAAAGAGTGTCGTCGACAAAGTCTTCCTATCCCCAGCAAACTATTATCAACACTCAGCAAAGCATTTCTCTCCCCACAGAGTATTGCTTCCCAGCATGGTCGCTAGAGTATCTTTTCTCCCCGCAGAATATTCCATTTGCCAAGTTTATTCCGCAACGGAGTTATCTTCTCCTACCGGTATTCTTGCAGTTATCATCCCCAGCAGAAGCAAAATTTATTCCTCAACATCAGCCCAGGATACAACTTCCCGGCACCCGTCAAGGATTCACTTTCCTAGACAAAAACATACATTCATAAAACATCACATACATCATTATAACATGCATAGACACATCATATCATACAAGTCTCGTTTATATTGAGAACATCATTGCTTGATCCATATCATGCATTGCATATGACTGACCTTTACCTTTCAGGAAAGACCCAGTTAAATTCTTAAGCTATATCTCAAGACCTTCTCTGGTTCAGTCAGATCGACCCTAAGATCTCCCTGATGCTTATCCAGTTGAAGATATTTCAAGACCTTGTCCGGTTCAGTTAAATCGACCCTAAGATTTTCCTGATGCTTATCCAGTCAAAGGCCTTCTCTGGTTCAGTCAGATCGACCCTAAGATCTCCCTGATGCTTATCCAGTTGAAGATATTCCAAGACCTTGTCCGGTTCAGTTAAATCGACCCTAAGATTTTCCTGATGCTTATCCAGTCAAAGGCCTTCTCTGGTTCAGTCAGATCGACCCTAAGATCTCCCTGATGCTTATCCAGTTGAAGATATTCCAAGACCTTGTCCGGTTCAGTTAAATCGACCCTAAGATTTTCCTGATGCTTATCCAGTCAAAGGCCTTCTCTGGTTCAGTCAGATCGACCCTAAGATCTCCCTGATGCTTATCCAGTTGAAGATATTTCAAGACCTTGTCCGGTTCAGTTAAATCGACCCTAAGATTTTCCTGATGCTTATCCAGTCAAAGGCCTTCTCTGGTTCAGTCAGATCGACCCTAAGATCTCCCTGATGCTTATCCAGTTGAAGACATTTCAAGACCTAGACCGGTTCAGTTAAATCGACCCTACGATTTTCCTGATGCTTATCCAGTCAAAGGCCTTCTCTGGTTCAGTCAGATCGACCCTAAGATCTCCCTGATGCTTATCCAGTTGAAGATATTCCAAGACCTTGTCCGGTTCAGTTAAATCGACCCTAAGATTTTCCTGATGCTTATCCAGTCAAAGGCCTTCTCTGGTTCAGTCAGATCAACCCTAAGATCTCCCTGATGCTTATCCAGTTGAAGATATTCCAAGACCTTGTCCGGTTCAGTTAAATCGACCCTAAGATTTTCCTGATGCTTATCCAGTCAAAGGCCTTCTCTGGTTCAGTCAGATCGACCCTAAGATCTCCCTGATGCTTATCCAGTTGAAGATATTCCAAGACCTTGTCCGGTTCAGTTAAATCGACCCTAAGATTTTCCTGATGCTTATCCAGTCAAAGGCCTTCTCTGGTTCAGTCAGATCGACCCTAAGATCTCCCTGATG
This sequence comes from Vicia faba, assembly GCA_948472305.1. Classification (NCBI taxonomy): domain Eukaryota; kingdom Viridiplantae; phylum Streptophyta; class Magnoliopsida; order Fabales; family Fabaceae; genus Vicia; species Vicia faba. The sequence goes on from OX451738.1 coordinate 1,227,151,819, forward strand.
CTTATCCAGTTGAAGACATTTCAAGACCTAGACCGGTTCAGTTAAATCGACCCTAAGATTTTCCTGATGCTTATCCAGTCAAAGGCCTTCTCTGGTTCAGTCAGATCGACCCTAAGATCTCCCTGATGCTTATCCAGTTGAAGACATTTCAAGACCTAGACCGGTTCAGTTAAATCGACCCTAAGATTTTCCTGATGCTTATCCAGTCAAAGGCCTTCTCTGGTTCAGTCAGATCGACCCTAAGATCTCCCTGATGCTTATCCAGTTGAAGACATTTCAAGACCTAGACCGGTTCAGTTAAATCGACCCTAAGATTTTCCTGATGCTTATCCAGTCAAAGGCCTTCTCTGGTTCAGTCAGATCGACCCTAAGATCTCCCTGATGCTTATCCAGTTGAAGACATTTCAAGACCTAGACCGGTTCAGTTAAATCGACCCTAAGATTTTCCTGATGCTTATCCAGTCAAAGGCCTTCTCTGGTTCAGTCAGATCGACCCTAAGATCTCCCTGATGCTTATCCAGTTGAAGACATTTCAAGACCTAGACCGGTTCAGTTAAATCGACCCTAAGATTTTCCTAATGCTTATCCAGTCAAAGGCCTTCTCTGGTTCAGTCAGATCGACCCTAAGATCTCCCTGATGCTTATCCAGTTGAAGATATTTCAAGACCTAGACCGGTTCAGTTAAATCGACCCTAAGATTTTCCTGATGCTTATCCAGTCAAAGGCCTTCTCTGGTTCAGTCAGATCGACCCTAAGATCTCCCTGATGCTTATCCAGTTGAAGACATTTCAAGACCTAGACCGGTTCAGTTAAATCGACCCTAAGATTTTCCTGATGCTTATCCAGTCAAAGGCCTTCTCTGGTTCAGTCAGATCGACCCTAAGATCTCCCTGATGCTTATCCAGTTGAAGACATTTCAAGACCTAGACCGGTTCAGTTAAATCGACCCTAAGATTTTCCTGATGCTTATCCAGTCAAAGGCCTTCTCTGGTTCAGTCAGATCGACCCTAAGATCTCCCTGATGCTTATCCAGTTGAAGACATTTCAAGACCTAGACCGGTTCAGTTAAATCGACCCTAAGATTTTCCTGATGCTTATCCAGTCAAAGGCCTTCTCTGGTTCAGTCAGATCGACCCTAAGATCTCCCTGATGCTTATCCAGTTGAAGACATTTCAAGACCTAGACCGGTTCAGTTAAATCGACCCTAAGATTTTCCTGATGCTTATCCAGTCAAAGGCCTTCTCTGGTTCAGTCAGATCGACCCTAAGATCTCCCTGATGCTTATCCAGTTGAAGACATTTCAAGACCTAGACCGGTTCAGTTAAATCGACCCTAAGATTTTCCTGATGCTTATCCAGTCAAAGGCCTTCTCTGGTTCAGTCAGATCGACCCTAAGATCTCCCTGATGCTTATCCAGTTGAAGACATTTCAAGACCTAGACCGGTTCAGTTAAATCGACCCTAAGATTTTCCTGATGCTTATCCAGTCAAAGGCCTTCTCTGGTTCAGTCAGATCGACCCTAAGATCTCCCTGATGCTTATCCAGTTGAAGACATTTCAAGACCAAGACCGGTTCAGTTAAATCGACCCTAAGATTTTCCTGATGCTTATCCAGTCAAAGGCCTTCTCTGGTTCAGTCAGATCGACCCTAAGATCTCCCTGATGCTTATCCAGTTGAAGACATTTCAAGACCTAGACCGGTTCAGTTAAATCGACCCTAAGATTTTCCTGATGCTTATCCAGTCAAAGGCCTTCTCTGGTCCAGTCAGATCGACCCTAAGATCTCCCTGATGCTTATCCAGTTGAAGACATTTCAAGACCTAGACCGGTTCAGTTAAATCGACCCTAAGATTTTCCTGATGCTTATCCAGTCAAAGGCCTTCTCTGGTTCAGTCAGATCGACCCTAAGATCTCCCTGATGCTTATCCAGTTGAAGACATTTCAAGACCTAGACCGGTTCAGTTAAATCGACCCTACGATTTTCCTGATGCTTATCCAGTCAAAGGCCTTCTCTGGTTCAGTCAGATCGACCCTAAGATCTCCCTGATGCTTATCCAGTTGAAGATATTCCAAGACCTTGTCCGGTTCAGTTAAATCGACCCTAAGATTTTCCTGATGCTTATCCAGTCAAAGGCCTTCTCTGGTTCAGTCAGATCAACCCTAAGATCTCCCTGATGCTTATCCAGTTGAAGATATTCCAAGACCTTGTCCGGTTCAGTTAAATCGACCCTAAGATTTTCCTGATGCTTATCCAGTCAAAGGCCTTCTCTGGTTCAGTCAGATCGACCCTAAGATCTCCCTGATGCTTATCCAGTTGAAGATATTCCAAGACCTTGTCCGGTTCAGTTAAATCGACCCTAAGATTTTCCTGATGCTTATCCAGTCAAAGGCCTTCTCTGGTTCAGTCAGATCGACCCTAAGATCTCCCTGATGCTTATCCAGTTGAAGACATTTCAAGACCTAGACCGGTTCAGTTAAATCGACCCTAAGATTTTCCTGATGCTTATCCAGTCAAAGGCCTTCTCTGGTTCAGTCAGATCGACCCTAAGATCTCCCTGATGCTTATCCAGTTGAAGACATTTCAAGACCTAGACCGGTTCAGTTAAATCGACCCTAAGATTTTCCTGATGCTTATCCAGTCAAAGGCCTTCTCTGGTTCAGTCAGATCGACCCTAAGATCTCCCTGATGCTTATCCAGTTGAAGACATTTCAAGACCTAGACCGGTTCAGTTAAATCGACCCTAAGATTTTCCTGATGCTTATCCAGTCAAAGGCCTTCTCTGGTTCAGTCAGATCGACCCTAAGATCTCCCTGATGCTTATCCAGTTGAAGACATTTCAAGACCTAGACCGGTTCAGTTAAATCGACCCTAAGATTTTCCTAATGCTTATCCAGTCAAAGGCCTTCTCTGGTTCAGTCAGATCGACCCTAAGATCTCCCTGATGCTTATCCAGTTGAAGATATTTCAAGACCTAGACCGGTTCAGTTAAATCGACCCTAAGATTTTCCTGATGCTTATCCAGTCAAAGGCCTTCTCTGGTTCAGTCAGATCGACCCTAAGATCTCCCTGATGCTTATCCAGTTGAAGACATTTCAAGACCTAGACCGGTTCAGTTAAATCGACCCTAAGATTTTCCTGATGCTTATCCAGTCAAAGGCCTTCTCTGGTTCAGTCAGATCGACCCTAAGATCTCCCTGATGCTTATCCAGTTGAAGACATTTCAAGACCTAGACCGGTTCAGTTAAATCGACCCTAAGATTTTCCTGATGCTTATCCAGTCAAAGGCCTTCTCTGGTTCAGTCAGATCGACCCTAAGATCTCCCTGATGCTTATCCAGTTGAAGACATTTCAAGACCTAGACCGGTTCAGTTAAATCGACCCTAAGATTTTCCTGATGCTTATCCAGTCAAAGGCCTTCTCTGGTTCAGTCAGATCGACCCTAAGATCTCCCTGATGCTTATCCAGTTGAAGACATTTCAAGACCTAGACCGGTTCAGTTAAATCGACCCTAAGATTTTCCTGATGCTTATCCAGTCAAAGGCCTTCTCTGGTTCAGTCAGATCGACCCTAAGATCTCCCTGATGCTTATCCAGTTGAAGACATTTCAAGACCTAGACCGGTTCAGTTAAATCGACCCTAAGATTTTCCTGATGCTTATCCAGTCAAAGGCCTTCTCTGGTTCAGTCAGATCGACCCTAAGATCTCCCTGATGCTTATCCAGTTGAAGACATTTCAAGACCTAGACCGGTTCAGTTAAATCGACCCTAAGATTTTCCTGATGCTTATCCAGTCAAAGGCCTTCTCTGGTTCAGTCAGATCGACCCTAAGATCTCCCTGATGCTTATCCAGTTGAAGACATTTCAAGACCTAGACCGGTTCAGTTAAATCGACCCTAAGATTTTCCTGATGCTTATCCAGTCAAAGGCCTTCTCTGGTTCAGTCAGATCGACCCTAAGATCTCCCTGATGCTTATCCAGTTGAAGACATTTCAAGACCTAGACCGGTTCAGTTAAATCGACCCTAAGATTTTCCTGATGCTTATCCAGTCAAAGGCCTTCTCTGGTTCAGTCAGATCGACCCTAAGATCTCCCTGATGCTTATCCAGTTGAAGACATTTCAAGACCTAGACCGGTTCAGTTAAATCGACCCTAAGATTTTCCTGATGCTTATCCAGTCAAAGGCCTTCTCTGGTTCAGTCAGATCGACCCTAAGATCTCCCTGATGCTTATCCAGTTGAAGACATTTCAAGACCTAGACCGGTTCAGTTAAATCGACCCTAAGATTTTCCTGATGCTTATCCAGTCAAAGGCCTTCTCTGGTTCAGTCAGATCGACCCTAAGATCTCCCTGATGCTTATCCAGTTGAAGACATTTCAAAACCTAGACCAGTTCAGTTAAATCGACCCTAAGATTTTCCTGATGCTTATCCAGTCAAAGGCCTCTTCTGGTTCAGTCAGATCGACCCTAAGATCTCCCTGATTCTTATCCCAGTAGAAGACACCCCAGATTTTTCCCAACGAGCGTTGTTGAAGTTAAAATCACCCAAGGTTCTCTTACCATTCATGCTAAGGCAGTAACCATCCCTGTTTCATTCATCATCATGTGAAGCTCCAGACTCAGCTCCTGTAACCAGTCAGGACACATCTATACCAAGCATCTGAAAACCAGCCCCTGCAACGTGTCAGGTACTCTTTTGTCTTTTGCAGGTATGCAGGTTCTCGCTAAGGAATCTCCTACGTGATCAACATCCAGATGGCATCTATAAGCCCATCATTCTATCCAGCAACCTCTGAATGGCATCTATAAGCCCATTCCCACCACACTGCCACTATGTGAGCGCAAATTTCTGGGCACTCTAGTGTCCAATCATCTTCTACCCTCGGATTACGAAAGGCACGTCCGCCAATCTGCATCCTCAGGTCTAAGAAGATTGAACAGGGGCAACTGTTATACCCCAAAATTTGCCCTCCCATATTCCCCAAGAAATTGCCAAGCCAAGCTACAAAATTCCCCAAGGGTTGTGCAGTGCAACAGTCTCCTAAACAGTCAACATTAGGGTTTTGAGTCTGATCAAGAAAAGGAAGTTTTCAAAGGCCTAATCAAGTCTCATATGCTTACAAACATGGTCAAGCATCCTCATATCAAGTTTCAAGACATTCAGCTCAAGATTGCACAGTCAAAACCCTAAATTGCACTACAGTCAACTGTAGGGGCAAAATGGTCATTTGACAGTCAAAAGTTCAAATTTTTGGTCAACATATCATTTTGAAGCCACAAACATCATTTGATCGATGCTTGATCATGATTCTCAAAATTTGGCTCAGAAATCATCAAAGATGCAAAAATTGCTATATTTGGACAGTTGAAAAAGTCAACTGAAATTGACCAGAGCATAACTTTCACATGGATTATCAGAAAAATTCCATCCAAAGCTCATTTTGAAGAGAAAGACATTTCCTACAACTCATCTTCATACTTCAAGTCCAAGAAATGCTCTCACAAAAAGTTATCAATTTCAACATTATAGGCCATTTTCAAAAGTCAACAAAAAGGGACTTTAAGTCAAAGGCCATAACTTGAGATTGGAAAATCAAAATGACATGGGACCAAAGGCATTGGTTAAAGGACTCAAAGACCTTTCCAAAATGTCCAAGAACATGAGAAAAGCTTAAAAATTGAGCAAGTTATGCCTTGTAGAAGTTGGGAAATTTTTGTGAAATGGCAAAAGTCAACTATCCTTGAAACTTCAATTTTTGACAAAAGGGCCCACTTTCTTCCACTTGATTCAGCCTTGTCATGCCACACACGTGTCCCATGATTAATTTCAAGACCAAATATTGATTTTTCTATTTTATTTAATTTTTGATAATTTAATTCATTTTAAATCTTTAAAAATTCAAATAAAATTCAAAAGTCAATGAAATAGTGTCATTTGAATTGGGATAGCTTCCATATATCATGTGCCAACTCAAAAACTCAGGCTAGGGTTAAATTGCACACTAAGTCTTGGTCTTGGCTTAAAAGAAGGAAAAGTTTGTTAATGAAAAACCCTAGGACTAGTTCTCTCATGGGCATGAATCAAGGTCAAATAACAAGCTAATTCTCTTCCCTCATAGGTGCCAAGTCAAACCCTAACCATAAGACACCAAAGGCTGCGCTCAAAAGCTCATAAAAAACTTGAAATTTTGACTTGAAAACTAGATTCTGAAATCACTATTAGAGGTGGAAAAAAGTCCTAATATTGATTCTAATAGCTTCCTCAAACTCTCCTGATCACATTCCAATCACAAACAACAACCCAAACGCAAAGAACTGGTATATTGGATTCAAACTGTACAGGAAAAATTTCATAATCGAATATCATGTTATAAGCATTCTTTGTGAAAGTTATGCATAGATTCTTATTCCTCATGATGTTCTGAAGCTAACCCATGCCATTAATTTGATTATTAGGCTGTGTATGCAATTTCGCCATTGTTGTTTTTCTAGGGTTACGAAGCTCAAAATTGGGGCTTTTAAAAATAGGCAAAATTAAGCCTCAAAACCAGGGCCATCCAACTCAGTGCAGAGAGACGAAGAAGACCCACCATTCGCGAACAATTTATGATTCACATAGCGCTATTCGCTATTTCTTCTAAAGCTGTCTAAACCCACGCATAAGAAACCGTGGCCTTTGTTTTGTGTTTTCAGGAAAATTGGAGAAGACAACATCGTGTCAATACGTGATAGGCCAGTTTGAAATTCGCGCCAGAAACCCACTAACGCATTTGTTTCTTTTTTTATTATTTGTTTCTTATAATATATTAACATATGTTTCATGGCTCAGCTGGCAAACCACCAAGGCATTAGCGTCCAAGACCTGGGTTCGAACCCCAGGTCTGTATAAATTTCAATAATATTTTTCAATACAAGATCTTATGCAGCGCTAACGTCCAGGGCATACCATACACCTCAAAGCCTGATCGTCCACGCGTCCAGTTGGGCCAATTCAAAGGCAAGGATTCAAGGAGCACAATAAACTCCAGTCAACGCTGAAGCAAGCTAGCAAAAAGTCAGCAAGGCCATAACACAAATGGGCCTGAAATGCTAAGGCCTTACCTCCAAATTGGGGCTACCCCCCCCTTGGTTTGCCTTCTCTTTCTTTCCATTTTATTTCTTTTCAAATTATTATTTTCTTTATTAGTTTAATTAATTTATTTTTTAACAAAATACAAAAACATCAAAAAATCAGAAAAAGGATAAAAACATAAAAAATATTTATTTTATTTATTTTCTTGTAAATAATTAACATGTAAATAAATTTAGTAAAATAGGTTTTAACTTTAATTCTTTCTTCCATAAAAAAATCCAAAAATATAGCATTAGGTTAATGACTTTTTTATTCCTTTTAACTTTCCTTGTTTTTTGCCATAATATTAGTAATTTTCATAATTAAACTTGTAAACTAATTAGGGTTGCATTTAGGTTAGATTTTAATACTTTCTTAATAACTAAAAATCCAAAAATATAGCATTAGGTTTAATGACTTTTTATACCTTTTAAATTTTCCTTTTTTTATCACAATATTATTTATTTATTTATTTTATTTTTATAATTAAATGTACATAAGTAAAAATTAGGGTTTAATTTAGATTAATATAACATTTTCACAATAACTAAAAAACATTAGAATTAGGATTTGCATTTCAAATTTCATTCTAAAAAGTTCTTTTTTCTTTTAAACCTTAAAAAATACAAAAATACCAAAAACATTCTTTTTTTTTTTTAATTCTAATTCCTCATTAAATTTAATTCTTTGCAAAAGGGTCCAACGCCCATTGTCTTAATTATTTTATTTCGCACATTTACTTTATCGCTTATTATTCATTATGTACATGTCCCAAAGCCTTGTAACAATTTATACTTTTCGCACTTTTATTTGCTTTATTTACTTTCCGTCAAATCGGGTTCGGTTTAATTTTGGTGATGTGGACCCGCGCCATTTGTAATAGTTTAGATTTATTTTCCCCGCAAATATTAACTGTTAACCAAGCATGAAAGAATGTATGGACTTAAAATAAAATCAAGCGTAGAACACCAATAAACATGACAAGACAAACATCAATGAAAACGACACACAATTCGCACACACCACCTCTAGGGTACGCCTCACTGTTGCCTTGCCTTTCGAAAGGTGATCGTCGAGTAGAGGATGTCTTAGTAAGTCCTCATGATCCGGGAACCTGGTATGAGGGTAGCTTCTAAGGTGTCTTCCCATTGCTCTGGTGATCACCATGTCCCTACAAACTCGAATTGACCCGAACACCTCCAACGGTAGTGCTACCTACCTCTCAATGGTGGGATGGCACTACTTTAAAGGATATCTACACAGACGAATTCCTTAGGGTAGGTAGACGACTCATGGATACTTGCTCTCCTCAAAACAAAAATTCAAAGACTTTTCACACCAACACTTTTCAAAAGCTTTCAAAGCAAATTTTTCAAACACTCTGACGTACGAGTCGAACTGAAATTTTTCAAAGAAACTTTGTTAACCCACATTGAAAAGCAAACAAACATTTTTGAAAACACATTGAGCAAGTATCTAAGAGCCCGTGGATAACCATGGATAGAAAGGGTGCTAACACCTTCCCTTTCTATAATCTACCTCCCGAACCGAGAGCAATCTCTTTCAAGGAATTTTTCTGTGCTTTTGTCCTTTCCATTTGGAGAAAATAAAAGACGGTGGCGACTCTTGCTTCTGCGACATTTCGCGAACCAGCGTAAAACAGTCAGTTCCAGATCCACCGATCACACATGGCTTTCGCAGGTACAGAATTATTTTTGACTGTAAAATAAAAGCGGAATTTAAAACCCTAATTACTATTACAAACTCAGAGCAGTTACAATAATAATAAAAAGGAAATTAAAAAAATACGCGCGGCGAATTAAAATGCGAGAATTAATTAAGAGACCTAAAAATCCAATTGAAAAAGTATTTTAGTTATTTTTGATAAAAGATCGAATTATGTACAAATTAAAACTCTAAATTCTAATTAATTTAAATTATAGAAAAGGGAATTAAATTTGCCCTAATTTTAATTAAACTAATTAATTAACAAAAGATTTTTTAAAAAAAGATTTTTTTTTATGTTTTTGTGAATTTTGATTAAATGATAATAAAAATAATTTTTGGTGTTATTTTAAAAAGAAAATGATTAGAAAATAATTAAAAGAAATTAAAATAGAAAAGATAGAAATCGGGCCTGTTTAAGCAATTGGGGGGAGTGCCATGAGGAATTTGTCTTTAGGCCCAAAGAGCTGAGCCCAGCCAGCGCGCCTGATTATGTGTTTGCCATGTTTGGAAGGTATACCATGGTCTTTCATTGACAGACGTTGGTTCTGGATTGATGATGAATCCAGTGGTTGAGATCCTGGGTTGCATAGTGGACGTTTGGAGGCATGACACACATGATCAGCTAAAACAAAGTTAGAAAATAAAATTGTTGGGACCTGGGATCGAACCCAGGTCCTCTACCTTTCCAAACACACGCTTCACCACTGAGCCACCTGTTCTTGTTTGTTATAATATTAAAACAAAAACAATATAACGCAAATTAGTCACAAGCTTCAGAAAACGTGTGAATATTTAAATTGCCCAATGGTGGTCAGCCACGTCGTTATCTCTTTCCCCAGGACTGTCATTTTTTACAATAACCTTTTACCTACGGTCAAATGCATCTTTGTATGCTATAGCGACGGTATTGGTCTGTAGCTACAAACCTGCAATATCTCAAAATGCACGACAAGAAATATTAATTAGAATTAAGGACATAGACCCACTAAGAATCTTGCCCTGAGTCCATTGGTATCATTAACCAACCCTAATTTGGCCTCTACAGAGAAAACCTAATTTGAAACTTCCAAACCCTAATAATGGCGTAAGCTTGTTCCTGTACTAGAAATCAAATGCAAGTTATCCAAAAGATCACAAACATGATGATGAACACATTTATGCAAGCAAATTGGATTAAAAGTACGTAGAACCCTGAAAACGAAGTTAAGTTCAGAGGGTGCAAACCGTGTGGATTATGTGATGATTCCTAGAGCTTTGAGGCGTGCAAACAATCGTGTTAGCTTCTGGGAAGGTCCAGGAAACGATTGGTAGCTTTGAAATTCTTTGAATCATCCTCTAAACTGAAAATCGATCTACCACTTTTTTGACAATTTTTCAGTTTTTGTTTGCAGCTTTTACGACCGCTAACTCTGTTTTTCTGGCTTGGTTGTGTCCTATATATGTACTGGAATTGATTAGGTCAACAAAACTGCATGGTATCTTGGTGAATTAAAGAGATTCGATTTGATTTTGTTTTTGTATGATATCTTTCCAAAATAACCAAAATCATACTATTTTTTATTCAATCAACCCTTTCATGACTTGGATATGATATGCTAGCTTGATTGAATTTGATTCCACCAAAAATCTGATCACAAAACAAATCTTTGATATTTTTTTCTATTTATTTGATTTAATTTGACTTTTAAATGATAAAAATAAAAATAAAATAAATAAATGAAGCAAATAATGTGTGAGTGCTGATTTGGGTCGTGGACCATGTCACAAGCAAGATTCAATCATGAAAAACTAAGCCCACTTGACAAAAAAATGTGTTTTTAGCATATTTGACTTTTGACAATTTTGTAAAAATGGCCATCTTTGCCAAGGCATATCTCCTCCAATTTTAACCCTAGAGAGGTGTTCTTAGACTTTTTAGAAAGATTAGGATGTCCCCTAAACAACCCTTTTGGTCTCATCTCAATTGGGTCTTCCATGTTTATGTAAGATGCTTTGACCCCAAAAGGTGTTTTTGTTTACTTTTCAAAAAGACCTATAATGTAGAAATTCATATCTTTTGATGATTTCATATTTTGAACTTGAGTGGTGAATATGGGTTGTATGGAATTGCATCTTCTTCAAAATGAGCTTTGGATGGAATATTTCTGATAAAGTATGAGGAAGTTATGCTTGGTCAAAGTTTGGTTGACTTTTCCTAAGAAACCCTAATTTAGCAACTTGTCGGTTTTGATGAATTTGGGGCATTCCTTGGGGAATTATGATCAAACCTTGATCAAATGATGTATATTACTTCAAAATGTTGATGTTGACCAAAAATCTTGAAGTTTGACTGTATGTGGGCCACAGTTGACTTTTGACCTAGTATAGTTGAGTTTTAGGCATCTAAGCAGTTGACTAAGCAAACCTCTTGTGCAAGGCATAAAACTTGACATGGATGATCTTGAGAACATATTAGGACCATGGAAAGCATTTGGGAGCTTTAGAGCTCCCATACCCGGATGAAAATGGAAACCCTAATTTGGGGTACATTGCCTTAGGAGAGAGTTTGTCTGGTCAACTCTTGGGCATCCTTGAGCAACTTGAGGACCTCAATGGGAATGTGTTGAGTAAAATGAGAGGGAAAGTTTTTGGGTACAACACTAATTTACTCTGATTTTACTATATTATCGTGTGGGGGTTTAGAGGGTGTTACATTAGTGGTATCAGAGCATGCTCGGTCCGTCTGGCCAGGTTGTCTAATTTTATTTGTCCCTTAGTATGCGACATGTGTGTGAAACAATGTCGGTACTTGCTTATTTTTATAACTACTTAGTTGAAGGAGTGGGTTTAGAACAAGTTGGGAAGAAGCTTTGCTTCCCTGAGATGTTTATGGTGTGAAGAGTTGGACCATGGTCCTTTAGATGACTTTGAGCACCAAAGAAACTCTATTATAGTTTTGTAACAATAATTTATGCTCCATTATGGTTGTCGGCTACCTACTAACAAATTGTGGAACTGGTCACCCTAAGTCTCATGTTGATAGTAGACGGGATCGTATTGGATGGGATAGGCTTGTCTTTCCATCTTGATAGTATGTAAAGTTAATGAGTCTGTGTAGGATGGCATTGTGTTGTTAGCACTGATGGCAACGTTGGATATTTATGAGAAGAGAGCGATGAGTGAATTAGGAATAGTTTGTGATTTTCCTGAGGGATTTCCTGAAGATATAAGTGATTTACGGTCAGAGCGTGAGGTGGCTCCATATCGGATGTTAGGATCTGAATTGAAAGAGTTGAAGAGTCGACTTAAGGATTTTCTTGAGAAGAGATTCAATCGTCTTAGTGTGTCACCGTGGGGTGCACCAGTTTTGTTGGTTAAGAAGAAAGAGGGTACTGTGAGGTTATGTGTCAATTATAGACAATTGAACACTTCTGAGGATTGATGATTCGATGGATCAGTTGGTTGTGTCACGTATGGGATTTTCATCGAATCACGAAGGAGGCAGAAAATAAGAGTCATAATCAATGTTTTTTATCCCAATAGAAGGAAAGGAAACACTAAGTAAACCTAAAGGAAGGAAAGAGAATGGTCTCACGACCAAGAGAAAGGGTAAGGAATTCGATTACACAAGGGGAAGATATTAGCACCCCTCACGTTCGTGGTGCTCCAGAGATCCACTCAAGTTTGTTCTAATCTAAGGGTATGCCTAATCTAAGGGTATGTATAATCTATGTCTAAAGCTTAATGCTAAAATGGAATGCATGGATGCAAAGTTTTATGTACAAAAAAGAAAAAAAAAATTTAGTCTTGCTCGCCGTGGTTGCAAACCTTTAGTGCCTACGTACCATCTTTCATGCAACAGGGGATCAGGGCACTTGTAGTTCTTCTAGAAAATGTTTTTTGTTTATTATGTTTTTTATAAAAATTATGCGTTAGACATTTCAAACATTGGAACATTGACTTGTTGCTTGCTCGTAGAAGAGGCTTAAGTCGCTGAGTTCGCTTCGTATTTGAATGGCTAAAACATATTCGTTTATGAAAAAAGAGTTTTTAAAAGAAGAGCCAAGTGGCTAAAGAAGTTTGAATTAGTTTGTGTTTTCGTTATGAATGATCGGGAAAATAGCAAGTGTACTATTTTAACCGATGTAGTAATAATGGGTTTACCCCAAGATCGATCTCGAGAAGTGCGTAGTAAATACTAAGTTCCCTGGTAGTTCAATTGAACAAAAATAATTGGTTGATTTGTTTTGATGAAATCTTTGCAAAAAGTAATAATGCGAAAATAACTTGACTTTTCTTCATAAGAGCAAAACATGCTAGGGGAAGTGGTTGACCTGGATTGCAAAGATATGAATTATGATTCTCTCAACGGTTAAACTTATGTTTTTCAATTACCAACCTCTAGATTATTTTTCCCTATGTCTGTAGTGAAAAACCCTTGAACATTAACCCTTAATCCCAATACCCATGAAGATAAAAAGTGAATTTAAGCAATTATAATAACAAGGCTGTTTGTGGTAATTATAGAGTACCTTTAGTCCTAGGTTGTATCTACTATAATCTAATTATGCAAAAAACCTAACAACTACAGTCCTGCCCTTGTTAGCCATAGATCATTCCCAATTTTACCAAAAGAGAAAGCATAAACACATTGCATAATTAAATTGAAAACCATGAATTCAAACTTTTATTAACTTAGAAATTCATATCCATTGCATAAACCAATTTAGGACCACCCCCCTAGCATTGGGGGGTTTAGCCTCTCATAATATTAAAGATAGACATAATTAAGAAGTTAAACATTACAAGAATAAAGGTGGACTTTGATCTTCAATGGTGGAAACCCTTAAATCCCTCTGTCTCCAATAACCTTGATGATGTAATCTTCTCTCTTTTGTGTTCTCTATTGTACGATGCCAAAAAGTCCATGCCTCTCACTCAAAAACTCAAATAAATAACTAGGTACAAATCTCAGCAAGCTGGAATGTCTAAAGTGCCCTCAAGGTCAAGATTTAATAAAAAGGGACCAAAATAAAATAGCTGACACGCAGGCCAACACAGGCCGTGTTGCTTCACAAAATGGCTTCTCTTTTCTCCTGCTTCAGGCCTTCTGACACGGGCCGTGCTAGGCAGCACGGCCACCCGTGTTGGCCTCGAGTTCTTTGTATGGGCATGGCTTGCTGTGTTGACACAGGCCGTGTCATGGGACACGGACCGCGTTGGTCTTCACACGCTTGCACTTTTCCTCTTTGGCTTTTGTACTCTTGTTCCATGCTCTACTCTCTTGCTTTAGACTAACCCTACTGAACCTGAGATATGCATACTACCAACAAAAAGCATTAAAAGCATCAAAATAACTCAAATAAAATACAATTCAAGAAAATCAGCTAGACATGAAATACTTAAGAAAACAATAAGACTTAACATAAAATGTTACTCAATTGACAGACTTTAGACCGTATGCATGACAAAAATTAGATAGAAATGGTGACCGATCACAACCCCAAACTTATCTCATTGCTTGTCATTAAGTGATTCAAGAGACCAAACGGAGGTCACCCTGGATTTTCTTTTTCCTCAATACCGCCGACGTTCTTCGCAACTTGCTTTCACCTTCTTGATCAAGCTTCTGGTTCACCGAACCATATCGCCTACCACACTTCCACATCAGAGTACATTTTACTTTCTATCTTTTTCACACCTCTCACCAAATCTCTCAGGGTTAAAATGTTTTTTCACTCACGAAATCAAGGTATGCAATATCAACTCTCAACTTTGAATTAATTTTCCTTTCACTACACAAACAAAATTCACACACTTTTTGAGGTATTTTTCGGTTGTAACGGGGCTTAGGTGAAAGGTGGGATAAACAAGGAAAGGAATAAGAAAATGATTTTTGGATCAGCATTTATGTTATGTTTTTCATCTTTGTGCTTATATTGTTGTAAGGGGAACTTATTCACCCAAACTCTTTTGCTTTACTCGCTTTTCTTGGAGTATCTAATAGTGTTCGAGTCTTTCATTTGGGAAAGTGTTTTCTATAACTCTTTCTCTTTTTTATTTTCACGCTTTCATGTGTTACAAAAATAAATTTTTTTTCTTTTATCTATTCCTTTCTCTCATTTTCAAACTCACACTTGCCCATTTCTTTGCTAATAACTACCCCAAACTTAGAATTTGCACAAATCAAAAAAAATCATCACACATATGTTAAACAAAAGGGTAGGAAGTGTTTGGCCATGGGTTACTGATATGGTTAAAACAAAAAGGGATAAGGCTCAATGGGGTGTAACAAAGGATAAACATATTATTATGGATGGCTAGAAAGGCTCAGATGGTAAAACAAACAAGTGCCTCAGTGTGTGTTTTCCCATTGTGTTGTGTAGGTAGAACGAACGTAAAATCAGAGTGATAAAGTTATACATGATTTAACTCTCATAATGATCATCAATTATGTATGGCCTTTTTGTACCTTACCATGTTGGATAAGCTCACAGGTTCAAAGCACTCTTAGTGTCATGTGGTTTCTTTTTTGGTCCAGGTATACCATCCACCTTTTTCGTCTAGTAGCACCAAGTTGCGTCCAACCGTTAATTTTCTTTCGGCAGCATCCTCTTCCAGGGTGCCTTGAAGAAACAAGTTCAGGTTTTACCGTTCATCCATTCATTTATCATTCCATTGCTTATCCAGCATCCATCATAAAATCTGTAACATCTTGACACAAAGCAAAATAACAAACTACGACAACGAAAACAATGAAAATAATCCAAAACTGATGCAAATGAAAACAAACAATTGAAAGAAATGAAAAACAAATGAAATAACCCCCCCCCCCAACACTTAAACTAAACATTGGCCTCAATGTTTTAGAATAAGAAGGAGAGGGAAGACTTACAGAGGGGGATGCTTCCAATCTGCTGCTTCTAAGCATTCAACAGTAAGGTCCCCTTTTTATTACCTGACAATAAAAACAAAAAGGAAAAATAAACTATTAAAAGCGTGGGTTGTCTCCCATGAAGCACTTTGTTTAACGTCGCCTAGCTTGACGGTTTATCCCCATTAGGGAGGGTACTTCCTCTTCCACACCCTGTTGTTTGTCTTACCTGCAACAATAAACTCACTTGGTTCATAGTTATGGGTCACTTTGAGCCTCAAATCACTTCCATTTTCCATCTTCACACCTTGAATGATCTTGGGAATGTTCACAATAGCCTGAGGTGATGCCAACCGAGAGCTTATACTTTAGACTTTTGCAATATTTTTGGCTTCCTCTAGATCGATCATCCCCACTGAAGAGTGCTTCTTTCCACTTACCCCGTGTTTCTTGATCTCTAACACTTTCAAAGTTATCTTTTCATCAAATGATTTTAGTGTAAGATTACCTGTCTCAATATCAAAGATGCATCGACTAGTCATCATAAATGGTCGACCAAGAATGATAGGAGTCTTTTCATCTTCAGGTATGTCCATGATTTGGAAATCAACTGGAAAAACAAAATCCTCAATTCCCACCATTACATCTTCAGCTACCCCATATGACATCTTGACCGTGTGATCTGAAAAATTTTAATTTTGTCCTACTCTCACTTACCTCTCCAATACCAAGCCTTTTGAAGGTGGACAATGGCATTAGACTCACACTAGAACCAGAGTCAATTAGAACCTTCCTAAATGTCCTTTCACTTATAGTGCATGGGATACCAACTGACCCCGGATCCTTCTGCTTGGTTGGAATCCTTCTCTCAGGAGAGATTCTTCCACACTTTTCAATCACCACAGTCTGCTCATCTCATGTTGTTCTTTTCTTGGCAATCACCTCTTTCATGAATTTTTTTATAAACGCATTTTCTCAAGTGCTTCAAAGAAATGTATGCTGACTTCCAACTTCTTGAACAAACTTGCAAGTTTCTAAAAATCTTTTTCTTTGGAGTATTGTTTTGCCACTCTAGTAGGGAATGGCAACTTGATCACCGGCTTCCCCTCCTTTTGATTTTTCTCTTCAGTTGGATTTACTGGTGGCACAACTTACTCGGGCTTTTTCTTGTTTTCCCTCACTTCCAAGTCCACCTATATGACCACGTTGCCATTTGTTACCTCTTCTTCTTTAGGTTCCCGAACTTTTTGGATTTTTGTAGTGACAGCATTTATATTCTCTTGATTCTATGGATTATTCACAGTTGAGCTTGGAAGGGAACCTTGTGCTCGCAAAGATAGTTGTTGTGCTATTTGTCCCACTTGCACTTCCAGATTTTTGATTGAAGTTGTGGTGCTCATGTGGTTCCTCCGTGTTTCTTCTTGGAATTGAGAATTATATGCATCCATCTTTTCAAATTCTACCTCCCAATCTGCTTTTTGTGTAGCTTGTTGTTGTTGATCTTTCCATGAGAAATTAGGATGATTTTTCCAACCAGGATTGTAATTATTCGAGTACGGATTATTTTGCTTCAGAATGTTTATCTCTTCAATTTGCTGAGGAGTAGGAAAACACAACACCGTTTGATGGGGTCTGTTATAGATCTCACAACTAACAGTTTGAGCTTATTGAACTTGAGCGACCTGTTGAGTTCTAAGGTTTAATGCTTTCAGCTTCTTCTCCACCTATGCAGCTATTGTATCTTCTATCTGGACATTATTGGCTTCTAGTTTCAGATTAATAACTCCTCCCGGTGTAGTCACACTATGATCATATAACTCCAAATGTTTGTTGGCAGCAATGGCTTCAATAATCTTCTTCACACCAATGGCTGTTGTAAAATTAGATGATCCACCGGCAGCAGTATCAATGAGTTATTTAGTATTCATATTTAAGCTATTCACAAAAATCTGCATTTGCTCAGTTTGATCCATGTTATGAGTTAGGCATGCTACCAAACATCTCTTAAATCTCTTGTATGCATCACCTAGGGACTCTCCCTCTTTCTGCTTGAAGTTCACAATATCATATGGCTTGCGGATATACACAGAAGTTGGGAAGTGCTCATCCAGAAAGGTCTTCTCCATTTGTTCCCAAGTGGTAATACTCCTAGCTGGTAACGAGTAAAGCCATTCTTCGGCTTCTTCAGACAGTGTGAAAGGGAACATTCTTAATTTTTTTGCTTCTTCAGAATGTCCCTCAATCTTCAGAGTGGTGCTGATGGTGGGAAATCTCTGAAGATTCTAAATTGCATCTTCATTGATCTTTCCTGTGAACGGTCTATTTTCCAGCTGTCTGATTGTTGAAGGATACAGTTGAAAAATTTCCACATTTACGGGTTGATTAACGATAGACAACCGGCCAGCCGGAGCATTTACACCTACATAGTCTCCAAGCAATCTTTCTGGACGTGGAATTTCACCCATGGTTGAATTGTCTGACTCTAACTCGGACTCTGATTCAGAGTGAGTTGAAGGAACTTCTTATTCTTGCGGTGTTGAACTTTCTCCTCCAGTCTCCAGTATGGCTAATCTAGCTTGTCTGAGTCTTTTGTGCAAACTTCTTTCTGGTTCTGCGTCAAAAAGAAAATCAGCTGAGGCTTTACCTCGCATACACAGATTAGACAAGAATTAGCACAATTATAAAATTAACAAAAATAAAATTATAATTGCAGAGCAATAAAATTTCAAATGAACTATACTTAAAACTTTGTATTTTGGAACTCCCCGGCAACGGCGCCAAAAACTTGATCGGGAAAATATCAAGTGTACTATTTTAATCGATGTAGTAATAATGGGTTTACCCCAAAGATCGATCTCGAGGAGTGCGTAGTAAATACTAAGTTCCCCAGTATTTCAATTGAACAAAAATAATTAGTTGGTTTGTTTTGATGAAATCTTTGCAAAAAGTAATAACGCGAAAATAACTTACTTTATTTTATAAGAGCAAAACATGCTAGGGGAAGTGGTTGACCTTGATTGCAAAGATATGAATTCTAATGCTCTCAACGGTTAAACTTATGTTTTTCAATTACCAAACTCTAGATTGTTTTTCCCTATGTCTGTAGTGAAAAACCCTTGAACATTCACCCTTAATCCCAATACCCATGAAGATAAAAAGTGAATTCAAGCAATTATAATAACAAGGTTGTTTGTGGTAATTATAGGGTACCCCTAGTCCTAGGTCGTATCTACTATAATCTAATTATGCAAAAACCCTAACAACTACAGTCCTGGACTTGTTAGCCATAGATTATTCCCAATTTTACCAAAAGAGAAAGCATAAACACATTGCATAATTAAATTGAAAACCATGAATTCAAACTTTGATTAACTTAGAAATTCATATCCATTGCATAAACCAATTCATGACCACCCCCTAGCATTGGGGTGTTTAGCCTCTCATAATATTCAAGATAGACATAATTAAGAATTTAAATATTACAAGAATAAAGGTGGACTTTGATCTTCAATGATGGAAACCCTTGAATCCCTCTGTCTCACCTTGATGATGAAATCTTCTTTCTTGTGTGTTCTCTATTGTACGATGCCAAAAAGTCCCTGCGTCTCACTCAAAAACTAAAATAAATACCTAGGTACAAATCTCAGCAAGCTGGAATGTCTAAAGTTCCCTCAAGGTCAAGATTTAATAAAAAGAGACCAAAATAAAATAGCTGACACGCAGGACGACACGGGTTGTGTTGAGCCCACACAGACCGTGTTGCTTCACCAAATGGCTTCTCTTTTCTCCTGCTTCAGGCCTTCTGACACGGGCCGTGCTAGGCAGCATGGGCACCCGTGTTGGCCCTAGGTTCTTTGTATGGGCATGGCTTGTTGTGCTGACACGGGTCGTGTCATGGGACATTGACCGTGTTGGTCTTCATATCGTTGCACTTTTCCTCTTTGGCCTTTTTACTCTTGTTCCATGCTCTGCACTCTTGCTTTAGACTAACCCTACTGAACCTGAGATATACATACTACCAACAAAAAGCATTAAAAGCATCAAAATAACTCAAAGAAAATACAATGCAAGAAAATCAGCTAGACATGAAATACTTCAGAAAATAATAAGACTTAACAGAAAATGTTACTCAATTGACAGACTTTAGACTGTATGCATGATGAAAGTTAGATAGAAATGGTGACCGATCAATGAATAAAACCTAATTGATCTCAAGAGAGAGATATTTAGCCATTTCTCCACTTATTAATGAAAATAATTTGAGATTTGAACCACACAAAAGACTAAGAGTTAAAGAAAGATAAGATCGAGAAGAAACCCGCTTATCATTTCCATTGCTTAATGGAAGTGTGATTCTCATCATTTTTTATTAAGTTTTTTGAGAATTTGAAAAAGGAAGTTTTAGTTTTAAGAGTATGCAAAAGGGGAATGAAAAAGTCTAAGGGAGACTAGAAAAGAAACCTAAAGTTGCCATGCAATGGTGGGCCTAAGGTTAAAGTTGAAAGGGAAACTTCTACCTAAGTTAGCATGCATGGATAAGAACCTAAGGTCTAGTTAGTTCACATCTCAAAGAAGATGAAACTAACATCCTAAGGGAACATGTTATTCAAAGAAGAAAGAAAAGAGGAAAGAAATGACGAGCAAATGAGTACTATTGAGTAAATGAAGAAAAGGTGAAAATAAGCAATAATGAAACAAAGAAGAAGTGATCAAGATGAGAGAAATACAAACTCAATGAGGCAGTGTCAAAGGGGTGGCATACACAAGGTGATAGTGCTCAAGATACTATCTAGTGAAAACATCAAAACATTCTCCAAGATATAAGTTAAATTATGTTGCAAGCAAGGAGACAATAATAGATGAAAGTAGTGCATGATTCACATTTGTATTGAAATAATACTTCAATTAACCAAGTCTAACATGTATCCTCAACCTTAAAGGTCTCAACAATAAAAGAAGAATGAAACAAGGCGGGAGAAAGCAAACTATAGCTCCTAAATGGTCACTATGTTTAATTGATAATTAAGTATCAATCAAGGATCAAAGGAGCAAGCAACAAGAGTCCTTATCAACATAGAAGTCAGAATATAACACAAATATAATCAATCATTAAATGACTTAGAAACATCAATTTGACATGCTCAAGGCAAATACCAAGCCAAAGTCTCATTAATGAATGATAAGCAAACAACAAATGAAATACATCTAGTAGTCTTAGCATTATCCATGAACATGGGATTCAAGACATCATTACTTGAGCATTAAGTCAAATATGAAGTGACAAAAGTTGATCATGTGCCTTTGAGACATCACCAAACAAAGGAGAAATGAAAACAAGGTTGAAAAGAAGAGAAATTTTGCTCCCAATTGTCATCAAGATGGGCTTGTAATTGAATGCAAGCCATGGAATCATGAGAACTATACCTTCAAGGAATGATGAATTTAGAAGTCAGTAGCAAAAACACAAAGCTTCATTCATTGTGTATCAAAGGTATTTGACAAAAGAATGCATCAAAACAAACTCCTAACCTTGATCTCATTTGGTGAATTTAGGCACATAAACAAACACAAGTTAGGGTGCTTAAATGGTTCATTAATTTTGATCTTAAGGCCCTAAACATAATATAAGGATGAGGTAGAGAAATGAGAATAAAATTTCCAATTTTTGCATAGTTGCATTCCATGTACCTCACAAAACAATCAAAAGAAGCATAAAATGATCAATTAAATAGAAAAAGAAAGATCAAAGTGATCAATTAAAGTCAAATTCCTATCAAGCCTTTATAAGACTATCCTTGAGCTTATCATACCTCCAAGCATCAATTACAACCAAAAATTGTACAAGAACATGATTTAAATATCAAAAGCAATCAAATTAGGGTTTTACAAACCAGACAAACTTAATGCTCAAGGTAAAAACCAAATGATCAACATAAAAGTTCCAATAAATTAAAACATGTTGACATATCATTAAAGCACTCAAATGATCATAACATACCCAAATATTAGCCTTAAATTATTTCCATAAGCTTTGGAATGAACCTTGACTACATTACACTAGGCCAAAGGGATATATTCATAACAAAATTCCATAAAAAATAGAAAAATAGGATATAAAATCCAAACAAAAATGATCAAAGTAGCTCAGACCTCTGGCAAGTCAGAAACCATCAATTTCTCAACTTAAAAGTTCATGGAGATATCAAAATTAAAACAAAAGTTTAATACTAGCTCCAAACTAGGCTTGAACGACCACTAAATAAAATAAAATTGTAAAAAATATAAAAATCACAAGTAAAATTCAACAAAAATGAGAAACATGGTCTCGACATCTTAAATAAGCTCAAACATAATTTTGTAGAATTTTGAGATCAATGGAAATGAGTGAATTGTATTGAAACTTTATAAAGAAGCAATAAAACCTCAAAAACCATTAAATCATTTCTCAAAATTTGAAAACCAAACAAAACCTAATATAAATAAGGTCTAAGACCATAAAAAAACCAGGAAAACTCAGAGAAACATGAAAATATTTTTTGGGAATTTCTATAGTTTCTAAATTTGACAGAAATAATTTTATAGTAAAACTATGTAAAATAAAACAAAATAGGGCACATTAAATAAATGGATTGGTCAATAATCGGCACTAGGTCCCCACAAAACCATCATCATCCAATCATAGTGTGTCCTAATCATTGGGCGCAAAAGACAAAAAATGTGATCAGCCAATCATAACCAGGCGCGTGTCAGGCAAAGCCCAGAAAATTGAGATATCAGCCCTAGAACCCGTTTTTTTTTATCCTCTCTTCCAATCCAATTTTCTCATTCATTTCTCAACGAAATTGAAAAGTGTAAACACCAAAGTTATAAATCTCAAAAGGATCTACTTAAGAATTTTTTGAAAATGTTGAGATCTGGGAGAGAAATTTGGATGATAAGGGAGCATAAAATCAATTTTTCACATATTTTTTCAGATCTGAATAACTCAAAATGCAACCAATATTAATGTAAAAAGTTCTAAGGGGAGAGGTTCAGTAGCAACATAAGAACATCATCAAGTCATTTCCATATGCAATATGTAAAGATCTAGGGTTTAATAGGCTTAGCTAGGGGAAAATGAGTTCACTACCCTCTTGTGCTTCTAAATAAAAAAGAAACCCAAAGATTTCTCTTGATTCTTCTTATTGGAGCTCAAATAAAGAGCTTGGTGAAAGAGATGCTTCAGAAATTCGCTTGCTTGAGGAGATTTGAAGAACTTGTAGGAATAGAGAAAATTGGTAGAGATATCAAATATGCGTGAGTGTGAGTGAATGAAGGAAAGGGTGCTCTTATATATAGGCTTAGAATGAGGGTAGGATAGTCATTACAAGCTGAGAGACGTTGGAGGGCATTATGGGGAGAAATTCCAAAAATATGTCTTAGAGCCAAAGCTTGTGTTTTGTGTAGAGATAGGGATTCCTTTTGTGCATTATAAAAAACTCAAATATGCAATAGTATTTGACCAAAAGATAGTACAAGTTAGTGGAGTGTGGAGAGTGAAATAGAGAAATGGTTATTTTTGGAAATTTTGAGGTTTTTTGTACAAACTTGATACAATTGCATGCATGGGTGTGAATAAAAGGTTTGATTTCCTTGTACATGACCCAAATAGCTTATGGGCTTGATTGGAGTCCAAAAGAATGATTAGAATTAGAGAAATCAAGAAATTGCAAAATTTGACTTCACAAAATTCAATAAAATGCAGTCTCAACCTAAAGGGCATAACTTTCTAAATTCTTTGAATCAATGGATAAAATTGTAATCTTTGGAAAGGTCTTGGGATGTTCTACAACTTTCATGTTGGACGTTTTCTCATTTGAATCCATTAAAGTCTTCAGAACTAGCTATGAAAATCTAAAATTTTAAGAAATGACCTATAATCTTCAAAACTGACCTATAATTTCTTGCTCCATAACTCTCAAAATAATCATTTTTTTGGCATGATACCAAAAATGACAAATTTGTAGATCTTATTTTTCTCTTTTCAACCATGTAAAGTTTGCAAATTTTCAATAAGAAATAGAGAAGTTATGAATTTTTGAAGTTTAGCCTTATTACTTTCCACATAGAAAATTTTCCAATTTCACCAAGATACCTTCATGAAGAAGTTAACTTCAAAATCAATATTTCTCTTGAATTTCTTCAACCATAGGACCTATGATTTTGAAACATGATCATTGTCCTCAACTTTGACCAAAAGTCCACTTGGTCAACAATTGACTTTTGTTGACTTTTACTCAGATGACTAAATCATCAAGATCAAGTAATTGAACTTCAAATAATGCCAGCCAAGAGTCCATAATCCATATGATCATGCCTTAGGACATATATAAGTCATTGAGAACTAATTTGCTCAAGATAAATGTCAGGAAATTCCTTTGTCTAAAAGTTGACTTTTCAGTCAAATAGGTCAAAATTTCAACAATCATCCAATGCAATACTTTGAGTAATCTTGTGATGAATCCAGTGGTCATACTTGATACCTTTGGCTATCAATTGAGCATAGAAACCAAGTATTTATGAAAATTAATCTCATATCTTGAAAGGGTTAAAAACCTTAATTTCTAATTGAATAGCTTATGAGATGGTAACTGAAGATCAAACCCTAATCTCTCAAAGATTATTGAGAAACCCAAAGGGCCAATGAACTTGAAATGAACTCATGAACCTGAGATCCCACAAAACTCGCCTTGAGAATCTCAATCTCTTTCTTGGTGGATAATCTTGAGCCAGGAGGAACCCTAAGAACCTTGGCTCCATTAGTGTAGCAATGAATATGACCTAATAGTAAGTATGCAAATGCAATGCAATAAACTAGATGAACATATATAAGGGTAGGACAAATTTTGGGTATGACAGTTGCCCCTATTTAATCATCTTAAACTTAGAAGTGAGATTGGCACAAGCCTTTCGAACACTCGAGGTAGAAGAAGAGGTAATTGCAAAAGTAAAACGAAAGAGTGTTACAAAAATGGCAATGTGGAAACAGATATCCATCAGGTTCCGATTCTGCTATAACCCTTAAGACCTCAAAGTTCTCATCCCCTTTACTTTCTGAAGAAGATTGTTGGATTGATTCCTACCCTTCGGGGTGACCATCTATAGTAGTAATTGAAATCAAAGATTTGACGCTATACATAGTCATTCGCTTTAAATCCCTAACTTTTTCTTGGACCTCCCTTTTGAGTTTTCAATCCACCGGTATACCCTTTATTTCCTAAGTCACCCTTTCGGGATTTAACTTAGCGGGTGTACTTATTTCCTTTTTTATTCTTTTCACTTCTTTTTTTCCCTAACTTTTACCTGAATCCTTTTTTTTTGGTTCATCGGGATGCCCTTTTTTGCCTAAGCTACTCAACTTAGCGCGTCTATTCATGTGAAATATTTTTAACTACATGTGTTTATAGGGAGTGGGAAGTCTTCACCATCCATAGTTGTAAGCATCATGGCTCTGCCAGAGAATACTTTATTTACAATAAATGCTCCTTCATAAGTCTAAGTCCACTTTCCCCTAGGATTACCTTAAGGAAGAATAATTCTTTTCAGAACAAGGTCACCAGCTTGATAACTCTGAGGATGCACCCTCTTGTCAAATGCTCTTCTCATCTTCTTTTGGTACACCGGACCATGACACACAGCCTCTAATCTTTTCTCATCAATAAGGTTCAATTGATCCAGCCGATTTTGTATACATTTGGATTCATCAAGCTTAACATATTTAATAATCCTCAGAGAAGGAATCTCAACTTCCAGAGGAAAAATTGCTTCCATTCCATAGACAAGTGAGAATGGGGTTTCCCTAGTCGAAGTGCATACTGAAGTGCGATAGCCATGTAAAGCGAAAGGTAACCTCCCATGCCAGTCTTTGTAAGTTACAATCATATTTTGCACAATATTCTTGATGTTTTTATTGACCGCTTCAACAATGTCGTTCATCTTTGGGAGATACGGAGAAGAATTGTGATGTTTGATCTTATAAGTTTCACATATCTCTTTCAGCATTTTGTTATTAAGATTAGATACATTATCGGTAATGATCTTTTCAGGAATCCCATAATGACAAATTATGTTGTGCTTAATAAAAAGAGCAATCACATGCTTAGTAACATTTGCATAAGACGCATCTTCGACCCACTTGGTGAAATAGTCTATGGCAACCATAATGAAACTATGTTCATTGGAACCAGTAGGCTCAATCATTCCAATCATATCAATGCCCCACATTGCAAATCGCCACGCATAGGTCAAAACGTTCAAAGGAACATGAGGAACATGCACCTTGTCAGCATATACTTGGCACTTGTAGCATATTCGGGCATGGTTGTAGCTATCATTTTCCATGGTGGACCAATGGTAACCAGCCCAAAAAATATTTTTATCCATGGTATGTCTGTTGGAGTGAGTCCCAAAGGCACCCTCGTGTATCTCTTCAATGATTTTTGTTTCTTCATTCTTGTCCACACATCTAAGCAACATACCGTCGTGATTTCTTTTGTACAACACACCATTATTGAGGAAAAACTTGGCTGACATCTTTCTCAAAAATTTCTTATATGTAACAGACGTCTCTTCAGGATACTCTTGAGTCTCGAGGTATATCTTGACATCATGAAACCATGGATTACCATCCAATTCTGCTTCAATTTCAAAACAAAATGTTGGCTCATCCAGTCTCGTAATAGTGATCAAAGGCGCATCATTAGCCCACTTCACTTTTAACATGGATGAGAGTAGCCAAAGCATCTGCAAGATTATTTTCTTCCCTTGAGATATGCTCAAATGTGATCTCTTCAAAGTAAGGAATCAACTCCATAACATGTTCTCTATAGGGGATCAGTTTTGGGTGACGACTCTCCTACTCTCCGTTGATTTGGCTGATTACAAGAGTTGAGTCTCCATAAATTTTCAAAATCTTGATTCGCAAATCAATTGCAGCCTCAATCTCATAAATACAAGCTTCATATTCTTCCATGTTATTGGTACAACCAAAATAAATTCTGGTTGTGAAAGGAATATGAAAACCTTCGGGAGAAGTAATAACAGCTTCGACACCATTTCCCATAGCATTCAAGGTACCATCAAACATCATAGTCCATCGCGATCCTGTTTCGGGTCCTTCTTCTGGGCTAGGAACATTGTAATCCCTGATATACATGATGTCTTCATTTGGGAATCCAAACTTCATCGGTTGATAATCATCCACGGATTGGTGAGCAAGATAATCTGCCAATACGCTACTCTTGATGGCTTTCTAAGTAGTATAATGGATATCATATTTAGTCAAAATCGTCTGCCAACAGGATACACTACCTGTGAGAGTTGGCTTCTCAAAAATGTACTTGATGAGATCCATTTTGGATATCAAGTAGGTGGTATGTGTGAACATATATTGTCTAAGGGGTCTGGCAGCCCAGGCAAGTGGACAACATGTCTTTTCTAGCAAAGAGTACCTTGACTTGCACTCTTTAAACTTATTGCTTAAGTAGTAGATTACATGTTCTTTCTTTTTAGCCTCATCATCTTGACCAAGCATGCAACCCATGGAATTTTCCAGAACTATTAGATACATGATTAACGACCTTCCCTCCACTGGAGGCATAAGGATCAGAGGTTCCTGCAAGTATTCTTTTATCCTGTCAAATGCTCTTTGATAGTTTTCATTCCACCTGGCCGCTTGATCTTTCTTTAGTAATTTAAACAATGGTTCACACGTGGTTGTGAGATGAGAGATAAATCTAGAAATGTAGTTTAACTTCCCCGGAATCCACAGACTTCTTTTTCTGTTTTTGGTTCATGCATTTCTTGTATTACTTTTACCTTAGTAGGATCAACCTTGATACCTTTTTGGCTTACAATAAAGCCCAACAGCTTTTTGGATCTCACCCCAAAGGTGCACTTGTTTGGATTCAACCTCAATCTAAATTTCCTCAGCCTTTCAAACAATTTCTATTAATTAACCAGATGTTCTTCCTCCGTCTGAGATTTTGCAATCATATTATCAACAACATATTCTTCAATCTCCTTATGCATCATGTCATAAAAGAGAGTGACCATAGCATGTTGATATGTTGCCCCTGCATTCTTCAGACCAAAGAGCATCACCTTATATAAGAACATTCCCCTTGGTGAAATGAAAGTTGTCTTCTTCATATCTTCTGGAGCCATCTTTATTTGATTGTAACCAAAAAAGCCATCCATGAAAGAAAACACTTTTGAATGAGCAGTATTATCCACCAAAATATCAATATGGGGAAGCGGGAAATCATCCTTAGGGCTTTCTCTATTCAAGTCCCTATAATCAACACACATTCAGACTTTACCATCCTTCTTTGGTACCCGCACAATATTGACAATCCATGGTGGGTAAGAAATAACTTTCAAGAATCCGGCATTGAATTGATTTTGGACCTCCTATTTAATCTTTTTAGACATATCAGGATGAGTTCTTAGAATCTTTTGTTTGATTGGAGGATAGTCCTCTCGAAGAGGTAACTTATGCACAACAATATCGGTGTCTAAACTAGGCATGTCTTCATAGGACCAGGCAAAGATATCAACATACTCACGGAGCATTTCAATCAGTCTTGCCTTTACACTTTCCTCTAAGGCATCCCCTATTCTGACCTTTTTATTTGCCTAGTCTGTACCCAAGATGACCATTTCTAGATATTTTTAGTGCGACTGGATGACCTTCTCCTCTTGATTTAACGGTCTTTCCAACTCTTCAGGGAGTTTAAAATATTCCTCACCTTCTTCTTCGGCTTGGTATATCAGATTAGCAAAATCATAGTGAGCGATAGCAGAATCGTTATTAATGAAATTCGGGATGGATGTGAATCAGCATGAGTGATATTTATATGCTTTAGTGATAGTGTGTGAAAAAGAAAACATTTCCATTTTAAAATAAAAATAAAAATAGAAAGAAAAGAAACTCAATATTTGTATGCAAAAATATCCTTTATTTAATGATAAACTTTTGAGAAAGAAAACATGGTGGCCCTACACAAAGATTCACTATGCCTTGGGTAGAGCGTAGGAATTATGACATGATAAATGGAAATAAGAAAATTAATCCTCAGTCGTTGTAACTTGGATGGTATCCACAGAAGTCCAATTGTTCAACTCTTGGCCTGGAACACTTAGGCGGATCCAATCATCAATATTATAGACACAGTTTTCATCATTAATAATCGTATTGGTGCATCCATCTTGGGCAAAACCAGAACTGGAGAATTTTATCGAAGTACACAAACTTGAAGTTTTACGAGCTGCACTCTGCTTTCCGGGATTGAAACCCAAGCAGAACTTGTTGAATTAGGGAATGAAATCCACAACCTGGCCCCAACCTTTAGGGTGGCCTGCCTATACTAATGCTTGATCTACCTTGAATGTAGTCAAATAAGTCTCAAGTTTTTTCTTCCGCTCAGCTGGAGGGATATTAAACGTTTGTACTGTCTCGAAATCTTGGAAAGGAGTTTCATGAACTTCTCCTTCAACTTCCATGTATCGAAATAAAGTCAAATGACACACAATGTATTCTTCCTCACCATAAACAGTGATTGTTTTCCATCCAAAGGATACTTAAGCTTCTGATGAAGGGTAGAGGTAACTGCCACTGCTTTGTGAATCCATGGACGCCCCAACAAGCAGCAATATTCTGGCTGTATTTCCATTACATAAAATGTAGTAGTAAAAATATGAAGGCCCACCTTGATAGGTAAATCCACTTCACCAAACATTGGTCGCCTGAATCCATCATAAGCTTTCACCACCAAATCACTATGACGTAATTCAAGACCGGAGTAATTAGTCTTCATTAGTGCAGACTTTGGAAATAAATTCAGTGAAGATCTGGTGTCCACCAACACAGGTGATAAAGTTGTGCCTTTGCACTCCAAGGAAATGTGAAATGCATTGTTATGGTTACGCCCCTCGGGAGGGAGATCGAAGTCAGTAAAACCCAAACCATTTCAAGCATATATATTGGCACAAACTATCTCAAATTGTCCAACTGTTATCTATTGCGGCACAAAAGAAATTTTCAATAGCTTCATCAGAGCATTCCTATGAGCTTTAGAATATATCAATAGAGATGAAATAAACATCTTAGAGGGCGTCTGGTGCAACTGCTCTATGATGTTGTAATCACTCTTTATTATGATTCTCATTAACTCTTCTACCTCGTCATCGGGAGCTAAAGAAGTCTCGGGTACAACAATTGGTATAGGCACACGAGCTTGCACAGGTTTCTGATTACCAATCATCGCTTGTTTTCCCTTGGTCCTCTCCAAGGCATCAATAGCTTCTTGTTCATTCGGGGGATAAAATATTCTTCCACTTCGTGTCATACGACCAACACCATAAAAATTATGAAAATTAGCATTGTTATCTTCAATAGGCTCTTCCTATGAAGTACCTTCCACTTTCTTTACCCCGTGATAATACACATCAGTACCATAGTTCCAGGGCACAACTTTCTCCCTTGTATATGGTATTGGAAGAGACAAACTAATCATTAAAGGAAATGTCTTGGCAGGACCGGGAATGCTCTTTCGAGTGTAGGGAATAGAAATCACTGTAATATCTTTCTCGGCAACTTTATGTACCTCAGAGGTCTCTTGAACTATAAAGAACCATCATTAATCAAATCTTGAATACGAGTTTTCAATTCATTGCAACCCTTACGCTACTCTACACACTTGCAGCAGTCAGGACCACAACCTGGGAAAATACCATTATCAACCAAATATCTTTTAACAAACGGCAAAGGGTTAGTCAACAAATCCACATCCATGACTACATTCAAAAATTCACCCTCGTCAATAATAGAATTAAAAGCTGGTCCTCCATGAGGTGGCATAGGATGTTGAATAATGTTAGGACCTGGAACAACGTCAAACTGGATAGCCTTAGCATCCAACAATTCTTGTATCTTGCATTTCAAGGCATAGCAGTTTTCTACATCATGGCCCACGCCACCAAAATGGAACTCGCATCTAGCATTAGCATCATAGTTGGCTGGGAGCCTCTCAGGATTAGCTGGCATATTTCTCAAGGTGACCAACTTTGCCTCATGCAGATGTCGGAGTGCTTCAGAATATCTCATTGGAAAAGGATCAAATATTCTAGGTTGCCTTGGCTGCTGATTGTTGTTCTGAAGTGTAGCATTTTGTTGCCTTTATTGCTTCGGACGTTGTTTTTGAGGAGCATTCACCGGAATAGATACAACATTGACTTGTTGATGCTAATGATTTCTTCCCCTTCCTCTATAAGAATGAACAACATTTATTTCACCCTCTTTCTTTCTAGGTTATGCAGTAAACGGTTTCTTATTACCTCCACCTGAGGAACCACTGGAGTTACCAATTTGAATTGTCCCCATTTTCAACCCAACCTTTATTCTCTCATCGGCCATAACCAATTCAGCAAAACCTGCAGAAGTACTTCCAATCATGTGATCATAGTATGGTCCTTGAAAAGTGCTCATAAACATATCAATGAGTTCTCTCTCCATTAAAGGATGTTTAACTCTTGCAGCTAGTTCACGCCACTTTTGGGCGTATTCTTTGAATGACTCATTTGGCCCTTGATCCAAATTCTGCAGTTGGGTGCGGTTATGAGCCATGTCAATGTTGTATTGGTAGTGCTTCACAAAAGCCTCTGCCAAATCCCTCTAGCTTCTGATACGCGACCTTTCTAAATTCACGTACCATTCCAAAGATGCTCCAGACAAGCTATCTTAGAAGTAATGAATCAACAGTCCTTCTTCCTCAGTGTGCAGAGACATCTTGCGATAGTAAGCTTTTGCATGTGTCTTAGGAGAAGTGAGCCCATTATATTTATCAAATACATGAGGCTTGAACTTTTTGGGAACCCTCACCCCAGGAACCATACCTAGATCATTGGTATCCATTCCCAAAATGCCCTGACCCTATATAGCCTTCAAACACTCCTCAAGCATTTGATACTTACGATCTTTAGCGGGAAAACTTTGGTCAGAATTATGCACGGAGAAAGGATCTTCATTATCATAGTCATATTCAAGCAACTGATTATTCCTCCTGTTCTGATGTTCTCCCATATCTCCCATAAACAAATGAGATCCAGGAGGTGGTGGAAAATTCCCTTGGTTGTGAATAAATGGATTATAGGACGCGGCCTGATTTCATGATTGTTCCCCAGTCCTTTCTAAAGATCGACAGAGATATCTTCATAGAGCCTTTGATTACCATCTACATCTTGATTCCTCTGAGGGTTTTCCACAATATCCCTCAGCTTATCTTGTCTCATTTTCACGTTGGTGATCACCTCCATGAACTAACTCATTTGGTTGGCCATCTTGGACCTTATTTCAGCGAGTTCTTTTTGGACCTGCTCCATATGTCGAGGTAAATTTCTTCTTATCGAGTATTTATGAGTAGTCGTCTTGAATCTTTGGTAAGAAAAGCAGAACCGAGAAATCAGAGTACCGTCCTGGAAAACCTGTAATGCATGAAATGCATGGTATGCATTTTATGTTTATCATCTCCATGATTTCAAGAGTTTCATCAACCATTAAGAATGACAAACAAACACAATAAAAAGAATAGATTCTGTGATAACAAACTGCTTTTCATTCATAAACTAAAGATCAAAGGAGTTTGTACAAAACATAAACCAAAGTGCATCATAAAAGATAAAAGATCCTATCCAACAAAGACTGGTGTTGATCATACAACAAACAAGAAAACAAAAATCAAAGAGGCGGATCCCTCATTTCAACATAAAACAATGGTCATCAATGCCTGAAGTACTCATCACTCTATTATTTGGTCTCTTTGAATAGTTGTCTTGTTTTCTGGCAGTCACGTCCTCTGATAAGGCTCTTAATCATTGTGTCTTTCCTGTACAGATGGGTTTTCAAGTCTGACATTGCTCGAGGAACCTATCACATTCTTTGCACTCAAGTAGTAGAATGGGTACAGACGCATTCTTCATTTCCTTTATCCTGTCTCTGAGCCTGGAATTTTCTTCGATCACCTGAGTCATCTGATCTTCCTTGGTCTCTATATCCAATCTAGTGTCTTTAAGTTTCTTCTCTAACTCTCTGACCTTTGACTTGTTCTTGTTGCTGGACATTTGAAATTTTAGGCATTCGAGGTGTCTCTTTTCTGCATCATCAAGAGCCTTCTGATAGTCTTCTGTAGATACAGAAACTTCTTCTACACTAGGTCTCCTTTTAGTCTTTCTACCTTCGGAAGTATCGGCTCCTTCATATTTTTTCAGCTGGCGGGCCAAGTCTTTCTTCTCTTGATTCAAAAAATACATTTCCATATTCTTGTCTTCAATGTCCCGACGCATTCCCCTATTTTCCAACTGCACTTGATAAAATCATTGTTCGAGTACATCATTATGTAGCTTAATGCATTAAGGATAAAAAGGATCCTCTCTATCAAAAGGCAACATAAGAGTCTTCACTCTATTTTTAACCCAATCCACGTAAGGACCATAAGCTATCACCTTTTTTGCTCCAAAGAAAATTTTCCCTTTCCTGCTCATATTGCCCCATGCAACTTCGGCCTTCTTCAGTAACTCAAGATCTTTTCCCTTCTTGCAGTACACCGACTCAACTTCTTTAGCCGTAGGAGGGCTCCTCATAGCATAACCTAGTTGGCTTAGAGCAAGAAACAAATTGTATCTAACTTTCCCTTTTGTTCCTATGAGTGGAAGAGAAGCCTGCGTAGCTAGAAATCACCTCGGCACTATCAACCTCGAGTTTATACCTGATAACGCGAAAATACATACCATATTCAACCCAATTTGCATAAATAAAGTTACCGTTTTATCTCAATTATGTTGCAATATGTTGGTATTTCAAGTTTGTTTGAAGTAATTATCTCATACAAGGCCTACATGAGAAAAGGAGAAGAAATAGAAAAGAAACGGACTGGAAAAAAAATAGCAGAAAATTCATATCAGAAGGTTGTGACGGTCTTCACACCTTCCCTGGTGCTCGAAACAAGTTAAATATGTGTGCCCCTTGGCACATGTGCCATGACGATCGGCACAATATAAAAATATGTGTACCCCGCGGCACACAATCCATGCCACTCGGCACAAGCTATTTTTTGTTTGACGCGCGAAGGTTTCTCCGCGATCCTCCATGTTTCCAGTATGATGAAGTCACAACTCCTAGATTCTCTCAAGAATTTTGTTACACAAAAAGCACTATAATAGAAGGAAAGTTTGAACATATAGGCTCTCTCCGCTGGTCTCCACTCTCTCTCATTTTTGTTACGTTGTCTTGCATTTTTGCTTTTTCAAGCAATTATCCAGTTTCAATAGTTCAAAGTTTTGTTTAGAACTTAAGCAGATAAAACCTTCACCTAAACAGCAATAGTTTCCTATACCAGAAAGCTATTACATCATTAGTTTCTTTTCATAGCCTCCTGAATTTTTATTTAAGTTATATAGTTTTTGTTCTACATTCAAGTTATTTTTTCGCAAGTAAATCCTGTCGGCATATTATGGAGGATTGCTATCAGTACTTGAAGTGTTGCAGAAATTCTATTTTTCCATTATTTAATTCTTGGTTTTTAATTCAATTATATTATTGTTTTCTATTTACAAATCATGTTTGAATCGTTATATGTTTGTCATTATTTTGTGTTCGTAATAAATAGTATGTCTGACTAACTTCCCTGATACCGGTATGTAAAGTCACAAACCAAAGAAGTGCGGTAATAATTTGGCATTAACCTTTTATGAAATACTTTTCTGGTTTTGTTTCCAACTTTATTATTAAAATTGTTTTATTACGAGATAAAGAGACAAAGCGAAGGCTAAAATCAATAATCACGAGAGTGTGAGCTTTTAACCGGATAATGGTAATCAAACATTAGTTTTAAATACAGCGTGAGAAGTTTAGGATTAATTAGATTCTATTTGTTTTCAAAAAGTATTTTTGAATAAATGAGATAACGAGAGCAAGCATTTAGGTTTAATTATATAATCTGAATCAATAATCACGAGAGTGTGAGATAAAGGTTTTTAAACTTATAGTTTCTACTCAATAGTGTTTTGAATACTCGAAGCTATGCCAATGATTTACTGAATTCTTGAAGTTAGACTATTACGTATTGGTGTCCCGTTATTAAATATTTCAATTAAGTTTAAGCTTACTTTCGTGTACCCAAAAACCTAAGATTTATTATTAGCCTTAGCTTTACACAGTAACTTTAGATAGCAGTAATTCGATTATCAGTCCTTGTGGGTTCAATATCTTTTAAAACTACTCGATTAAAATGTGCACTTGCAGTTAATACACCCAATAGACTCCTAAAGTCGCGATCAAGTTTTTGGCGCTGTTGTTGAGGACTAATTTATTCGATATTGTGAATCCTTTGTTAGGAAGTATAGATAAAGGAAACCAATTTTATTTCCCTTTACCAGTTGATTGTATGTCAAGCACTCGCTCTCAAGGCGAAGAATTAGAGCAACCAATCGACGAGGTCGAGCACTTTGTTAGTATAAGACGCTGAATTAGAGAATACCAAATTAAGTACAATATTCCTGAATTCAATCTTCCCGATTTATCTCTTCCTGAACCAAGAATGGCCGAAGGACCCCAAAATCATCCTCTAAAGGATTATACTGCCCTATCACAAAGGAACCTCACAACAGCATTGCTTCCCCCACTATTGCTCTGAACGATTTCGAGTTGAAAGCTTCGTTATTACAAGTTGTCCAACAAAATCAGTTTTCAGGATGTCCTACAGACGATCTAAACTTACATTTATTTGTGTTTGTGCAGTACGCAGACACAATGAAAGCAAATGGCGTCAGCCCCGAAGCAATAATACTTCGTCTTTTCCCTTTTTCATTACAAGATAGAGCTAGATCCTGGCTCCAGTCTCTACCATCCAACTCTGTTACCACATGGAACAAGTTCAATAAAGTTTTCCTAGTACGATATTTTCCACCGAATAAGACGGTTATGCTAAGAGCCAATATCAATGGTTTTAAACAAAAGGAAAGTGAATCTCTCTTTGAAGCATGGGAAAGATACAAAGACATGTTACGACTTTATCTGTATCATGGTCTAGAAGAATGGATGATCATCCACACCTTTTACAATGGTCTCTTGTACAACACAAGACTAACGATTGATGTTGCAGCTGGCGGAACATTGATGGATAAACCTTATCACGACACTTATCAACTTATCAAAAGTATGGCTCAAAACCATTACCAATGGGGAAGTGATAGAACCATTGTGGAGAAACCTCAAACGAAAGGCGGTATGTACAAAGTTAGCAGTTTAGACCAAGTTAACGCTAAGGTATAAGCTCTTACCTAAAATATAGAAAACATGACCATAACTCCCGCAGCCAATATGGCAGCAGTAGCTCCAACCTGCGATTTATGCGGACTTTACGCACATGTTGCGCCTGAATGTCCACTTTTAACAGGAGTACCAATTGATCAAATGAATTACGCTCAAGGAAACCCATACGGGAATACCTATAATCCTACCTAGAAAAATCATCCAAAATTTTCGTACAAGAATAACAATGCATTATATGCACATGGGCAAGCTCCTACTACACCACCAGGATACTAGAAATCCACCCAAATTAATCCAAATGTTCCTAGGAAATCAAATATAGAAATCATCATAGAAAACTTCGTAGCCACTCAAGCTCAAGAAAAAAAAGATTATCTAAATCAAAACATACACACTAGTGAACAAATAAAGCAGCTATCAAACAAGGTTGATGCCCTTAACACTCATAACAAAATGCTTGAAACGCAAATCTCTCAAGCGGCTCAAAAACAAGCGCCTACAGCTGCTCCAGCTAGAATTTTTCCTTGCCAACCACAACCTAACCCGGAAGGTCAAGCTAATGATATAATACTTTGGAGTGGAAGGGAAATAGAAGGACCAACTAACCCAAGAACCAAAAATCCAGCCATTTACCAGAGTATTGGTAAACCAACTGAGAAGGAAGACGAACTAAAAGAAGATTAGAAGGAAGATGAAAGCGCAAAGGTAGAAGAGAAAGAAAAACCCTATATACCTCCACCACCGTACAAACCACCAATACCATACCCTTAATGGTTAGCTAAATCTAAAAACATAGGACAGTTTAAGAAATTCGTTGAACTTCTGAAAAAGCTAAATATCACTATACCTTTTACAGAAGCCATCACGCAAATTCCTTCCTATGCTAAGTTCCTTAAAGAAATTTTATCTAATAAGAAAAAGCTCGAGGAAAATTAAACTATTATGCTTACTGCAGAATGTAGCGCTATGATCCAAAATAACATGCCCCATAAGCTCAAAGACCCTGGTAGTTTTTCCATACCATGTGTAATCGGAAAGTCTGTCATAGACAAAGCTCTGTGCAACTTGAGATCCAGTATTAGTCTAATGCCTTTATCAATCTGCAAAGGATTAAATATGGGAGAATTGCGACCGACAAGAATGTTCGTACAACTAGTTGATCATTCAGTGAAGTTTTCTTTTAGAATGCTCGAAAATGTTCCTGTACGTATTGGACAATTTTATATACCCACTGATTTCATTATTATATATATCAAGGAAGATTCCAACATACCTATTGTAATACGGTGGGAGAATTGACTTTATTGGTTTTTCATTTTATCGCAAATGTTACGGATATCAAGAGTCTCCACCGACTTTTCTTTTATCCAACAAAGGAAAGGGTGAAAACAACGGGAAAGACCTTTTTAAAGATTTTGAGTTCGGGGGGTAGATTATGGAAAGGGAAGGTATTAGCACCCTTTCCATCCGTA
The DNA here is from genome assembly GCA_948472305.1 of Vicia faba. Taxonomy (NCBI): domain Eukaryota; kingdom Viridiplantae; phylum Streptophyta; class Magnoliopsida; order Fabales; family Fabaceae; genus Vicia; species Vicia faba. The sequence goes on from OX451738.1 coordinate 1,227,189,344, forward strand.
GTTATCTATGGGCTCTTAGCTGCTAGCTCACTTTGAAAATGCTTTTTGGTGTAAGTGCATTTGAAAATATTTTGAAAAAGATGCCTAAGTGCGGCGAACTTTATAATGTTTCTCGTATCATTGAGAACGTATACAAAGTGTTTCTTGTATTTGAAAATATTTAGAAAAGGGTTTGTGTATGTGTGTAAAATTGTTTTGTTTGTTTTTATGAGCAAGCAACTATAAGCGGTCTACCTACTCGAACGGTTTTTGTTCTTTTCCTCTTTTCCTTTAGACAGTGTTATCCTACTATTATTCAGTAGGTAGCCCTATCGTTGGATGTTTGAGGGACAGGTGATGGTCACCATGCAGCCAAGAAGGCAACTCGTAAGATGTTTTAGCAATTACCCTAAGGTACAAGATCTTTTATTGAGGCAACATCGAAAGGGTCATTGAGGGACTATGATCTTGTAACCAAAGGGTCTCTGCTAAAATCCCTTACGTTCGAGAGACGTGACTGTTTGTTTTTCCGAAGGCAACAAGTAGAGGTGCCTTAGAGGTGCGCGTGTGCGAGTGTGTTGTATTTCAGTTATTTGTCTTGGATGTTAGGTTTTCTAGCGCTTGTTTTTAAGTATTATCATACAATCCTATTAAGCATACATCTAACATATGTACATAGGGTAGAAAATAAAAGTGCGAGAATTTAAGCTACGCTATTACATCGCTTCGGGATGGGGGAATTACAAACCATAAATGGGGAAAAAAAGTAAATGTCCTAAATTAAGCTATTACAACCATTTGTATAGTTACATAATATTTATGAAAATAATATCGCGAATAAAATAAATAAATGCGCGGAGAAGATAAAGCCCTAAAAAAAATTCTAAGTGATAAAGAGATATATTTTTTTTGTATTTGTTTAGGAAAAATAATGATTAAATTAATGGAAACCTAATTCTAATTAATTAATTAATTAATTAAAAAAGAAAAGGTGATTAAATAATTAAATCAAAATTAATTTAATTAATAAAAACCTAAGTCTAATGTTTTTTGTGATTTTACTATTTTATAATTTTTTTTATTAAAATAAACTGATTAAAAAGAAATGTTAATTAAAACAAAATAAAGAAAAAAATAAAAGAAAACTTGATGGGCCATGTTGTGGAGAAATTGGGGGGTGTGCTTCAAAGAGATCCCAAGCCCATTGACAATAGGGCTCAGGCGCTGCAACAATAGCAATTAGGGGGTGCAAGGATCTGGAATCCCCTAAGCCCAATAGCATTGGCCCAGTACCTAAAAAGAAAATATTTGAAAGAAAAAATAGCAAAATACAAAAACCTGGGAATCGAACCCAGGATCTGGAAAGGGAATGCCTTTAGGACGCGCTTGCTACCACTGGACCAATCTATTCATTTGTTACATGGACACAAATCAATAAATAAAATATTAAGTCAATCATTATTTTATTCAGACATGCGCACGCCCAGGTGGATTAAAATGAACCAATTAGAACATTGAATTCTTCCACGCCAGCCCTTGCCAGAGTCAAAGAAAGTCAGAGACGCCGGAGTCAAACTCCAGTCGTCTTCTCCGACCAAACAAAATTCAAATCCTGCAAAAATGTATTAGTTAAAAAGTACAAGATCCCATATCCCCCTTACAATTTAAGTGAATGTCTCGCGTTAACTCCTGACCTTTTGCCTTGCCTAAAGAAACCAGTTGTTAAACTTAAAACTTTACCAAAAGATCTAAGATATGAATTCCTATACACAGAACTCGAATAACCCGTCATAGTCAACACAGATTTAGAACAGATAGAAACAGAAAAAATACTACAGGTCCTAAGGAAATACCTGACTGCTTTAGGCTATAACATCTCAAATCTAAAAGGAATAAGCCCATCAATATGCATGCATCGCATTATGCTTAAGGAAGACTGCAAGACTTCAAGAGAACATCAGAGAAGAATAAACCTTGTTCTGAGTGATGTAGTAAAGAAATAAGTACAAAAGTTATTAGAAGCATGAATCATATATCCAATATCTGATAGTAAATGGGTCATCCCGGTACATGTTGTACCAAAGAAAGGAGGTGTTACAGTTGTCAGCAACGTAAAAGGTGAATTTGTAGCACAACACACTCAAACCAGATGGAGAATGTGTATTGACTATAGGAAGTTAAACAAATCCACTCGAAAAGATCATTTTCATTTACCTTTCATTGATCAAATGCTCGAATGACTAGTTAAGCATTCCCATTTTTGCTATCTTAATGGTTATTCCGGATTTTTCCAAATCCCTATCACCCTGAATATCAAAAAAAGACTACATTCACTTGTCCTTATGGTACATTTTCCTATAGACGAATGTCGTTTGGACTATGCAATGCTCCCACAACATTCCAAAGGTGCATGATATCAATTTTCGCTGATTTTATAGATGACATCACGGAAGTAATTATGGATAATTTATCTGTCTGTGGGAAAAGCTTTGAAGGATGCTTGTCGAACTTAGAAATGGTACTTGAATGATGTGTAAAAGTTAATCTCGTATTAAATTTGGAAAAATGCCAGTTCATGGTCCGACAAGGAATCATACTTGGACACATAGTATTCGACAAGGGGATTGAGGTTGACAAAGCAAAAATAGAAATTATAAAAAATGTTCAACCTCTGAAAATCGTAAGAGAAATACGAAGTTTCTTAGGCCATGCCGGTTTCTACCGACGATTCATTAAGGATTTCTCTAAAATTACCAAACTGCTAACTGGCCTGCTAATGAAAGATGTTGAATTCAATTTCGACGACAAATGCTTAAAATCATTCGAACAATTAAAAACAGCTCTTATTACCGCACCTATTATGCAACCACCTGATTGGAGATTACCTTTCGAAATCATGTGTGATGCTAGTGAATATGTTGTAGGCGCAGTTTTAGGATAACGAAAAGATAAAAAGCTTCATGCAATCTATTACGCAAGTAGAACCTTAGATCCTGCACATATGAACTATGCCACAACTGAAAAGGAACTTTTGGTTGTCGTCTTTGCCCTGGATGAATTTAGTTCTTACCTAGTAGGATCAAAGTTAATTATCTATATTGATCATGCTACGATTAGATACATATTAAGCAAAAAGGATGCCAAACCGAGATTACTCAGATGGATCTTACTCCTACAAGAGTTTGATTTAAAAATCAAAGACAAAAAAGGCACTGAAAATGTAGTAGCTGATCACTTATCTAGAATGGAAGGCAATAAGCTTGAACAAGTTCCTATCAACGATAATTTCCCTTACGAACAACTCATAGCCCAGTTAGAAAACAACATCATTGAACGCCTCGTAACTTTTAATAATAAGAAAAGTGAAGTCGTGGAAGCAGTTTACACTTAGAAAACATTGCCATGGTACGCCAACTTTGTTAACTATTTGGCCGCGGGAGTGCTTCCACCGGATCTAACCTATCAACAAAAGAAGAAGTTTTTCCATGATCTTAAACAATATTATTAGGATGAGCCTCTGCTATTCAAGAGAGGTGTCGATGGTATTTTTCGTCGATGTGTCCCCGAAGATGAAATAGAAACCATAATTTCCCATTGTTATGATGCTCTCTATGGTGGACATGCAAGCACTTCAAAGACTTGTACCAAAATTTTACAAGCTGGCCTCTATTGGCTCAATTTATGGAAAGATGTCCATATTACAGACATAAATTGCGACCGATTCCAACCCACTGGTAACATCTCCAGTCGCGACGAGATGCCTCAAAAAGGCATCTTAGAAGTAGAAGCCTTTGTTGTGTAGGGAATTGATTTCATAGGATCTTTCTCATCCTCTTTTGGAAATAAATACATACTCGTTACCATATATTGCGTATCAAAATGGATCGAGGTTATAGCTTCTCCAACAAATGATGCACGAGTAGTAATCAGGCTTTTAAAAATATAATTTTTCCTTGATTCGGTGTGCCAAGACTTGTCATCAGTGATGGTGGTTCTCATTTTGTTTCGAAAATCTTTGAAAAACTTTTAGTGAAATATGGAGTCTGACACTGTATAGCAACACCATATCATCCCCAAATAAGTAGGCAAGTATAAGTCTCCAACAGAGAGATTAAGCTAATCTTAGAAAAAATAATTGCCACTTCTAGGAAAGATTGGTTGTCCAAATTACATGAGGCGCTATGGGCATATAGAACAGCCTATAAGACACCCATAGGAACAACATCATTCAAACTAGTTTATGGAAAATCGTGTCATTTGCCGATAGAACTCGAGCATAAAGCCTATTGGGCCATCAAAACCCTCAACTTAAGTTACACTGCCACAGGCGAAAAGTGTATCCTATACATCCATGAGTTAGACAAACTTAGACTAGATGCATAAGAAAATGCCAGGATCTATAAAGAAAGAACAAAAAATTGGCACAACAATTGCATATCTAGGAAAGAGTTCAATGAGGGCGATGTATTGATCCTACTTTAATTCTAGACTTAAATTGTTCCCAGGAAAACTTCCTTCTAGGTGGTCTGGTCCATTTGAAATAACTAAGGATTTTCCAAGTGGAGCTATTGAAATTAAAGGAAAATCTAGCGAACCATTTATCATAAACGGGCAGCGCTTAAAGCACTATCATTGTATAGAAAACAGAGACTATTCCGCTAGTTTCCATCTTGAAGAGCTATGCGCTTACTCCCAGATCTAATCACCTATTAGAAATATGTCGAGCTTATGACATAAAACAAAGCGCTTGGTGGGAGACACCCCACTTTCTAGTCTTTTATCTTGCTTTACTAATTTCTTTATCTTTGCATTTTCTTACTTTTCTTTATTTTTCTTTTAATTATAGTTTTGTAGTATTGTTCTCTAACATTAACCACTACTAACCTAATTCTAATTTTCAACTTACTTACGAGCTAACTTAATTTTTAGCTAACCATACTAACTAACGATGTAAGAAGTTGACACAATGGAAATAGCTTTCAGATGAAGATCCCAGAGGAGGTGTTTTGAGGCACTGGCTGCGAGAGAAATGACATTAACTTTATACCATGATGGCCCTACCATGACCACTTTAGGTATTAGAGATAGTGTAATGTATCTGAACCAAATAGGTTGGAATACTTCTCCTTTGAGAAGAAGATTTAGTTCTTATAGAAAGTTGGCCTTAGAATTTCTTAGCTCACTCGTCTTTTTTCCTGACCGTGGTTTAGGATCCAATCGAGGCCTAACCACCTTTAGAACATTCGTATCGAATACAGTTATAATAACTGTGAACTTGCTAATCTGTTAAGATTTCCTAGTGGCCCAAATGTTTTTACCTGTACCCAAGAAGACCTTCTTATGGACCGTGAACTTGGATACTTCTGGGATAGTATAACTGGAGATAGCAACCCCGAGTATGATAACATGTTATTTGAAAATATCCATAACCCTGATATCTTCTACTTCCATAAGTTCCTTGCTCATACTCTTTTTGGAAAATAGAAAAACATTATTTCTGTGTCCAAAGATGAGCTCTTCATCATGTATTGTGCCTCCAGAAACCGCCCCGTTAATGTCGCTACCTTTATGATAGCTAACTTTGACCGTATTGCACAAACCAATCATGAACCTATCTTGTTGGGAGGCTTAGTGACCATGGTAGCCAATGCTATTGGATTGCGACAAACACTCCTAGGACTCCACCCTCTAGGTAAATTCCAACCCATGAATATACGGTTCTGTTTCAACACCAGCATAATTAGAAACCTTGGCCCTAGTGAATTTGAACTATTCATCAACAACTAGGTTATGCAACTCTTCACATTACCAAATCCAAGAACATGTGTTCATAATTGAAACAATTGGCTTTTTGATCTAGAAGTGCAACCAACTTCACCCCCCGTTTCTCCTGAAATACCTAAAATTTATGACTCTAATGATGCTTTCCTTTCTGATACTGAAATAGATCCCAAAACACCTCCATTTTATCACCATTTTCCACCCACCGACCCACCGACCCACCTACCCCTTCATGTGCTTTTGTTGCTCTAGTTTCCTCTGCACCTCCCTCTGCTGATGAAGATACTGCCTTACTTGCTGTGCAAACTGAGTTAAACTGCTTGAGGGAAGAAATCACTAAATTGTGCATCGAGTTTCATGGTTTTATGGATCTAGTAACAGAGTAGGTGGATCATATCTTTCAGCATATTTACTCCTCTGCTCTTAACACTAACAGTAGTGGCTGACATTTCTAACATTCTGTATTTCTAGCTTTTATTTCTTTCTATTTACTTTATGTTTACTTTTTGTTTTTGCTTCTCAGACTATTGTTTAGATAAATTCAAAGTTTCTAGATTATATTAAAATGTTTGGCACCATATTTGATATTTACATTTATGTTATGCTTTATTTTTACACTATTACTCTATTTTGTACTGATATAAAATATAAGTGTGCCTGAACGTATCACTCAGTCACGTTTATTAACAGTTTTGGAAACTATGAGTTTTTCTATTGTGTCATTCGCCACACGTTATGTGATGACCACAAGACCCTTATGAAGTGGGCCGCTCGGCACACATTCTATGCCCCTCATGATAGAACAAAAACTTGCGCGTGCATTTGTTTCAAACAGATACCAGATTTGTTCTTTTCTGTAATCCTCTTCAACTATCATTAAACCCCATTAAAACCTTTCTCCATATTCCTCAACCTTGACCGTCCCAAATCCTCTATTTCCAAAATTCTCATTAAACAGCATTAAAATCCAATCCCTGCATTCTATATTGTTTTGTTGTTTAAGGACTTGAGAAACAAAACCCATAAACCATAACCTTCTGTCAGCTTTGTAACCTAAACTTTCCACCTTCCCAGCATCTAATTGTGTCTCAAAGAGTTCAACACCCAAGAGGAGAGCCTGAACTTTCCAAAATCATGTTCAGAGATAACGAAGTTGGGGTACATCAAGAAGCTCAGTACCGGAAGTTTTATCAATGTTCGGTTACCACTACAAGGTATGTTGATGTTAACTGTCTACGTGAGTTGGGATTGTTAGACACTGTGCAATGGCTACTTCAAAATTCTAACCTATCTTATGTCTGCACAGTGAACCACCCAACTTATGAATCTTTGACCTTGTAATTTTTTAGCTCTTTCTCCTACAACACTCTAACAGATGACAACATGTACCTCACGGGAACTGCAAACTTTAGATTGTTTAACGATGAATATTCTGTGAATCAAGAAGCTCTGAGTGATTTGTTATGTTTCCCTCGTGCAGGAGAATTGTACTACTGAATGCCTCCAGAAGTAGATTGGGCTTTGACAGAATTCGGTCTATGGCAAGCTTTAACTGGTAAGTGACCTTCTAGTTGGGAGTGACTTTTTTCTTCATCTATCCATAATCCATCCATCTGTTACTTTCATTGCATCCTTTTCAACACCATTTTCAGGAGGGAAAACAACAACAAAGTTAATTCCAAAGAGTTGTTTTTCCTGTACTTCATCTTCACGTCTGGTTGGAAGATCAATGCTAGTGCATTCCTCTTGGTGGATATCCAATATGTCTGTGCAAGAGGTACTACCCCTTCCTGTATTGGAAGATTAGTCACCTCTATAGCACTTGCTTTGAACTTGGGGGACAAACTAACGAATTTGCATTCGCTACCAGCTTTATTTATTGATGTTAACAATTTTCATGTTGGGCACCTAATCAAGGCTATAGATGATGGAAGATACAATCTTATGGTGCGAACAAAGTAGTTCCAAGTATTATTTTTCCAAATCCCAAGCTTACCAATGTAACATATATGGATAAGTGGTGTTATGATCTAAGTGCTCCTGCTCCTGGTGAAAATGTTCAAAATAATCCAGGTGGTCCGAGCAATGTTGCGTCCGATGAAATGGATAAAGTACTAGAAGAAGATGCTCAGCAACATGACACCCACCAACATGCTGCACAAATTCCTTCCGGGAATCTTTTAGGTTCATCATCCAGGAACCAGCCCCGAAGAAGAAGAAACCAGGGGAAGCCAGCTCTTCTTAATGACATTTATGCTGAAATGTTGCGCCATAATGAAGCTGAAGCTCAACACTATCAAAGGATGGAGGCACAACATAACGAGATGATGCAAGAAGTTCGACAACTTCAGAGAGATCAACACAACTACGCCTACTAGCATGACCGTAGTATGTTGGAGCTTACCGAAGAGATGCAAGCATTGAATTATCGGGTTGACGGCCTGCATGATTTTGTTACTCATGTTGGACTACAGGGAGATGGTGTAGCGCCTTTCCAAGGCAGAGATGATGCATGTGGACGAGCACGAGTATGGGCACGTCGCGAAGAGCGTGGCCAAGGCAAAGAGTAGTCATTCATCTCATTTTCTTTCTTCCTTTCTCACCTTACTTTGTTGCATTAGGGACAATGCTAAGTCTAAGTTTGGGGGAGGAAGCTTTTTCATTTTCCATTTTCTAAGTAGATTTACATTATTCGCAAATTTCCCTACAATAAAATAATTTATGTACTATCAAGTCTTTATATGCAGATTTTCGTTTATTATTTGACTCCCTCGCTTTCTTGAGCCATAACAAAAAAATTTTACTTGACATATTCGAAGAGTATATAGGTTGCTTACTCTTAATATGTGTTAGAAACCATGAGTAAGATTTAAACAAAATTGATACCGTTTTAACACTCTAAAACCCCAGCTTACGCGAGACCGGTTTAAGTACCTATTATACTGAAACCTCGATCTTTAAAGTAGCCCTGAGTAGTTTATATAAGCACTCAGCACCTTCTTAAAAACAAATTACATAGAGAGCCGATGAATATAAGTGAATGGTCTTAAATCATTTTTCCAAAAAAAAACATCTTGTAATGATGAATTGAAAACAGGGAATGCGCTAATTAAAATAGGTGACCCTCACCCGGTTACTTAATCCAACAGTTGCGGAACCTACAAAAAATGTAATAACTGCCCAATGTAAGTTGGTTCAGAGGTTTCTGGTGCTGAACTTAGTAGGGAGGACTACAGTTCAATCCCCTGAATCTTGCAATCGGATTAATAAAAGGGTTACCAAATTTATGTACCAGAACCCCGTGCTTAAAATGACTATCACTAACCGGCTACTCTATTATGTGTGTGCAATAAGATAAAGGGTTTAATGTGATTGAGCTCGAACAAAACGGGTGAAATGAAGCAAAAAGAACTTGGTTGAGCTATAATAGCATGATTGGAACTGGTCTGCATAAGGAGGGGTTGTCTAGTGTCATTACTGTATTTTTGGTGGTGATATCGAGCTTGTATTGTTCTAACGAAAATACCACGCGACCATGTATAAATTGATTTGTGTCATATAATTACTTTTAACTTATGCTTAAAAGATTACCATACTTATTATTTTCTTGAGGAAAAACAAAGGTTTAAGTATATCGGAGTTTGATAATGCGAAAATACATAGCATATTCGACCCTATTTGCATAAATAAAGTTATTGTTTTATCTCAATTATGTTATATGATGTTGGTATTTCAAGTTTGTTTCAGGTAATTATCTCATACATGACCTACATGAGAAAAGGAGAAGAAATGGAAAAGAAACAAACTGAAAAGAGCAGAAAATAGTAGAGAATTCATATGAGAAGGTTATGACGATCGTCACACCTTCCCAGATGTTAGGCACAAGTTAAACATGTGTTCCCCTCGGCACACATGCCATGACGATCGGCACAAGATAAAAATATGTGTGCCCTATGGCATACAATTCATGCCATTTGGCACAGGCTATTTTCTATTTGACACGCGAAGTTTTCTCCACGATCCTCCATGTTGCCAGTACCAACGACTCCTGCATTATTTCCTCCTGGTCTTTCTCCACGCACGGAATTTTCTGAGGCCATCAAGTCACAACTCCTAGATTCTATTAAGAATTTTGTTACACAAAAATCACTATAATAGAAGGAAAATTTGAAAACATAGGCTCTCTCCGCTGGTCTCCACTCTCTCTCATTTTTGTTATGCTATCTCGCTTTTTCATGCCATTATTCCAGTTTCAACAGTTCAGAGTTTTGTTTAGAACTTAAGCAGATAAAACCTCCACCTAAACAATAATAGTTTTCTATAATAGAAAGCTATTGCATCATTAGTTTCTTTTCATAGCCTCCTGAATTTTGCTTTAAGTTATATAGTTTTTGTTCTACATTCAAGTTATTTTTCCACAAGCGAATCCTGCCGGCATATTATGGAGGATTGCTATCAGTACTTGAAGTGTTGCAGAAATTCTATTTTTCCATTATTTAATTCCAGGTTTTTAATTCAATTATATTATTGTTTTCTATTGATAAATCATGGTTGAATTATTATATGTTTGTCATTATTTTGTGTTCGTAATAAATAGTATGTCCGGCTAACTTCCCTTATACCGGTATGTAAGGTCACAAACCGAAGGAGTGCGGTAATAATTTTGCATAAACCTTTTATGAAATACTTTTCTGGTTTGGTTTCCAATTTTATTATTAAAAAAAATTTGTTACGAGAGTAAGAGACAAAACTAAGGCTAAAATCGATAATCACGAGAGTGTGAGCTTTTAATCAGATAGTGGTAATCAAAAATTAGTTTTAAATACAGCTAGAGCGGTTTAGGATTAATTAGATTCTATTTGTTTTCAAAAAGTATTTTTGGATCTTAAATGAGACAGCAAGAGCAAGAATTTAGGTTTAATTATATAATCTGAATCAACAATCACGAGAATGTGAGATAAAGATTTTAAGTTAATAGTTTCTACTGAGCAGTGTTTTGAATACTCAAAGATATGCCAATGATTTACTGAATTCCCTAAGTCAGACTATTACGTACTGGTGTCCTGTTATTAAATATTTAAATTAAGTCTAAGCTTACTTTTGTCTACCCCAAAACCTAAGATTTATTATTATCCTTATCGAAAGAAGTGAGTGCCATCAGTCTTGATGCCCGTGTAAGAGTACCCTTGTAATCCACAAACGGTCCCTTGTGTGGGAAGTTGTGCTATAAACCATTTGTAGAGCATTGGAACACAGCAAACTACGACTCCTTTCTTCCCACACATTGAATGAATAGCATGGCAAGTGTCAGCTAACAGGGTGGGTACTGGGTTTTTGTTCATTAAAATGCAAAGAGCAGCCAAATCCACCATTTCTTTTGATTTCGGGAAAGAGAATCACACCATAAACAATAGCATTCAATAATGAATAGAAAGCATCCTAAAACTCTTTTTCCATCTCCTTAGCTTTTTCCACCAAGAAATCCACGGGAAATCCACAGGTAATTTTGTTTTGTCTCCACTTCCCCTTCACATCACTAAGGCTCAAATAAAGAACCTTACCAATGGCTTTAAAGTTGGGCTTATCAGGAACTCGGACAAATGGAACATGATTTGTAACTCTGATATTAAGAAGGTAATAGTATTCTTCAAGCGTGGGTGCTAGTTGGAAATTCTAGAATGTGAAGCGGTGCAACTTTGGATCATAAAACTGCAGCAAAGTTTGTAGAGCAACATCATCAACTCGTGCATCTAACAAAGACACGAGATTCCCATGTCTTTTGCCAAAAACACCTATCTTCTCCTCATCCATACAGTCTCTAAGCTCTTCAAAAAAAGGCCACGCACTAGGATGAAACTTGTAAATTAAGTTATCTCTTGTAGTCTTCTCGACGGTGCCAGTGTTATCTGCCATTCTCGGAGGTGATGAAAACCTGAGAGTATCCTGGAAATGATAATGCATATGTAAGTTAAATTTTTTTTGTACATCATTTTTTTGAAAATTAAAATATGTTATGATGCAACATGATAGGATCAAGGCTTCCAAAACAATTAGACACTATTGTGTTGTTGTCTGAACCAACTGAGTATCACAGGATCAAAAGTCTGGTATGAATTCGGAACACACATATAAGTCACCAGCACTAGTCACAAACAGAACCAAATTCACTAATGATACATGTAAGAAACATCCCTCCCCACTCACGGGTGAAGTCTAGGTCAGAGTAAGGCAATGGTGACTTAGAAACATGTGACCGCCTAAAAGCACTATCATCACAACACAGATGTGTATGATTAAAATACCCCATTTGTACCTCAACTGAGCATGGTACACATAACCGCGCTAGTAGGACCTCTTCCAGTAGTCGTCATGTCCCCACTCTATTCTTAGGGTTCCTGATGGTTTACAACTCTGGCCTAGGTACTTAGCCTTTTACCTCAATAGTAACATCCCAACAAAGAAACAGCACAACAGCAATATCCAGAGTATAGGAAACCAGTAAAATAAAATGTAATGCATGGAAGCATATAAATAAATAAATAAATAAAGCAATAAACAAACAAACACCCAAAGAATAGAAAACAAACACAAGCTAGGACTTTCTTGCATAAGGATGGACCAGCAATTGGTCAATCTCTCCCCAGCAGAGTCGCCAGCTGTCGTGTCTGGGATTTTCATCGAAGTGTGACACAGAGGCAAAAAGGAACATAAGAGTCTCTGTCAATGTTATTTATTCTAAGAGAGGTAAAGGAAACACTGAGTAAACCTGAGGGTTGAAAAGGAGCATGGTCTCACGACCAAGAGAAAAAGGATAAGGTAGTCGGTTATGTAAGGGGAAGGTATTAGCACCCCTCACATCTGTGATACTCCACAAGATCCACTTAAGTTTGTTCTAATCTAAGGGTGTTTCTAATATATGTCTAAATATTACGAAATAAAAAGAAAGATGCAAAGAGGGAATGTGTGCGAAAGAAACCACGGGGAAAAGAAGGAAATAATTACAAAGTTTCGCTCGGCTGAGCCCCGTATCAGATGTCTACGTATCCCTTTTAAGGAATCAGAGCGCCTTAGTTCGGCTCAAAAGTATCCATTGGTTGCAATGTTTTTTATGAACAATTCTAGTGAAGCATGTCCTTTTTGAAAAGGTTTTAAAAGAAAAAGAGAGTCCGAAGACAAAAAGGTTTGCATTGGCAAGAAGGGAAATGTAGCTCTCATTATATCACCATGTTAGTTGATAAATGAGTGTCAATTAAATGGATCATAAAATCATAAAGAATTGATATGAGAATATAAATCAAGTTTTAAACTTAAGCATTGAAACATTGGACTCAAAGTCATCATCCATCATCAACACATATCATACATACACTTAGGTCAAAATAAAGAGTGAATGTGAAGTAGGAAGAAGTGTGTGAAGGATTAAACATGGTATTAGGTGTCAAATAATAGTAAAGTCAGAAGAATACTCACATGTTAGAACACATTAAAGTCTTTAAAGAAAAGATTCCCAAGCATTGCACATAATATTAGAGGACTATGCACAAAAGCACAAGTAAGAAAGCCATAAAAGACATGCAATGTTTGATAAGAGCAAAGGAGGTTATAAGTATGATAAAAATGGTAGAAAAGGATCACAAAGGCACTAAGTCATTAGCATATGCTATGTCAAAAATTATTCTAAAACTATGCACACAAGTTCTCAAATACAAACATTTTGATCAAGGCAAAACCATGTGCATACCCCTAAGTCATAATTAGGTTAAAAATAGGAAACAATACTTGTAAAATCATGCCAATTATATCTTAACTTCCTAAATACTTATAAAAGTCATAAAAATAATTTGAATTTCTTGGATTGACTTGAAAAAGTGAAAATGAATTAAAATCATCAAGACTAGGTGGCAAAGGGCTCAAACTAGAGAGGTTTAACAAAATTATTTCAAAAAAATGTAATTTCAGGGATAAAAATTCAAAAAAATTATTTTTGTAATCTTGAATCACTCAATAATACCAAACATATTTTTCTTGATTTTTAGAAGTGAGGAAATTTAAAGTTTTATGTGTTTCTTTTGGCCTAAGCAAGGAAAGGACTCAAAAACACCAATTAACTTCTAAAATTAATACAAACAAGCAAAAAAATTAATAAATTGAATTTAAAATCATAATAAATTATATTAATATCTAAGGAATCCTATAAATATTTTTTTGGAATTTTATCTTGAAAGGAAAATTTTAAACAGAAAATATTTGCACAATGCAACAAAGTTAGCAAAAATAATGACATAGCTAACAAATTGATTTAATTAGCATGCCACAAATTTCTAAATAAATAATACAAAATTATTTTCATGGAATAAACCAAAAAAAACTAAGGACAATTTTTCTTGATTTTTTAGATTGATGAAAATTGGAAAACAAAATTCAAAATCTTAAAAGGTGATTAAAACACCTAATTAAACTAAGTGAATTATTTAATCATGCAAAAATGATTAAAAAAATATGAAATAAAATACAAAATATAAAAATATACTAAAAATGAAGTTTATAATATTTTTGTGATATATTTTTAATTAAAGAAAAGATTAAAATGAAATTAAAGAAAACAATTAAAAATGAATGAAAGTTCAAATAGATTGAAATCTAATACACTTGTTTTAAGCAAGAAGCGCTGCAAAAAGCCTTAGCACATGCTCAATTGAAAATAGACGCTTCATCTTCCATACCAAACATCAAACCCAAACTCGATGAACACAGTTCAACATGTAATGTTCATGCTACAATATCTTTCTCATCTCTTATCCAAATCGAGTGATGTAAAAACCAAAAATCAAGATCTGACAGAGTAAATCAACATAGAATCAATAATTTTTCAAAATGATGCATGAAACACAGAGAAATAGTGGCGCGAAAATCACTGAATGCAAGAAAATATGAACATGCTTAAAATAGAATTATCATGCAGTTTTCATATCTAAAATTCTCTTTCGTTTCTCCACCAAATCAAATGATCCAAACATCAAAATTCATCACAAAAGTGCAAGGAACAACAAGATGATCATATATTTTACAAATATTGCAAGATCAAATAAGGATCTGAGCACGAAGGCATTGCTTCAAGCAAATTTTCAAGCAACTTACAGAGCGCGAATTAAACATCAAATCACATGCAAATATACATCAGATCTAAGATCTGGCCATTTAAACCATAATGAACATGATCTATAACAAGAATGCAAGTTGAAATTGCAAAGTAAAGTTCAATGAAACTTACCTCAAGTTGTGAAAAATAAATTCACAAGGTGCCTCTGGTTTTCTAGAAAGAAACCCGATAAACCTTCTTCTTTCAAATTCAATGTAGTAGAATCACGCAAGGATTGATGCTTGAACAAGAAAATTGAGAGATATTTGAAGATGCAAAAATATGATTTTGAAGAAGATGAAGCTTTGTGTGGGAGGAAGGTGCAGATTGTAGCTTGCGGATTCAAAGTGTCTATTGTGAATGAGATAAGCTTCTCTTAAATAGAAGGAGGAAGAGTGTTGGATAAGTTTTTCTTAGGGCATGAAAGTCTTTTGATGCTTGGAGTCGTTAGAGGGCAATTGTGTCAAAGCTGGTAGATTTGAATGAAGCAATGTGAGGCTCTCGTTTTGTGTTGAGTTGATGATATAATGATTTCATTTTTAAGAGTGAAAAGAGAGAGGAAGTGAGTGAAATGAGTGTGAGAATGATGAGCTGGCATGCTGCACATGGGATGGGAGAAAGGTTTCTTATTTTGGCAAGGATTTTGGAAATTTGTGAACATGCTTTATGTGCATTGCTTGCTTGATTTGGAAATAAGAATGATGAGATAATGATGTGTTTAATGTGAATGGGGTACATGATAAACATCATGAAGCATAATTTCTCTCATGCACAAGAATTCATGCTTGTCGTGCCATGCATCTTTTGGACCAGCCATGACAAATTCATTATATCTCAACTTTCCATTGTGTGTTTCTCATGAAAATGAAGCCTTTGGAAAGCTTAGATGATGAGCTTTAAGACTGATTTTGATGAAAATTTAAAATGGAGCTTGCATCATGTAGAAAACTTGGCACGAAAATATTGAGGAATGACCTGTCCAGGCCTTCTGCACGCGCATGACATGTCTTGCTGGCTAGAAAAATAGCACACCACGCCCTTGTGTTCATTCCATCATAACTTTCTCTACAATGCCCAAAATGAAGCAAACCTTGAATTAAAATTGAAGAGGACACAATAATCTCCAACTTTGATCTTCAACAGTTTTTGAAATTGTGATCAATTCAATAAGAAAAATGGTGGTGAAAGTGTGCCCATCATGTGTTTGATGAAAATCCACGCGCGAGGCTTTCTTTTCTGGGCAAACTTGCCTTCTCAAGCCCTCTTGTTCTAACAACCATATCTTCATCAACACTGAACCAAATGAAATGGTTCTTGAATCAAAGTGTATAGGAGGATTCAAGCTATAATTTTGATGTTGACACTTTTCAAATTTAGATCCATTTGACACCTCAAAATGGACATGAAGAAAACATGTCTTAGGGCTTATATTTTGAAAATTCACTAAGTGTCAAGAATCTTCCAAGCTAGATAAATCTTTCTCTTTTCAATTTTTTGTATTTAACCCTCAAGGACAAAGTTGAATAACTTTTTCTCCTCTTTCCAACCATATAAGGTTTTCACATTTTCAATAAAAATTAAAGAAGTTGTGATCATTCAAAGTTTAGTTCTAGGAACACTTAGAAAATTTCAAAAGTTCAAATAACTTCTTTGACAATTTATCTTCAAATTCAATAATTAAATTGATATTATTTCATCAATGACCATACAACATGAAAATGTGGATGTTGAATTGCATGTTGAGCAAAAGTCCCCTTGGTCACAGTTGATTTTTGTTGACTTTTGCTCAAATGAGTGTTTTACCCACAATTAACCAATTGAACCACTTCTAATCAAAATGGATGCTCAATACTTCAATAATAGGTGCTTATTAAAATATAGAGAAGCATGGAATCAAGTCCTGCCCAAAAAATCAAAGATTTCCTGATTAAATCAAAAACCCTAATTTGGCCCTTTGTGCTAGGAGATGATAATTTGGTCTCAAAACCCTAATTCCAAGGAACATGATGAGAAATTATTTGAAAAAAGATGTCTCATATGACAATGATAGGATATTTATTCATAGAATTGGCCCACATAAGTATCAAACACTTCATTTGGCCAAAACCCTAATCTCAAGAGATGCATAGGAGAGAAGTGATTCAAGAATTAACACTTGCAATTTCAAACTTCTAATGAATCAAAGATACAATTGAGATGTCTTGAGGTATGATATACCTTCAAAACTTAAGTGACTCAAATGTTGAGGGTATGAGACCCTTCTTGCACTTATTGTCAACACAATTAACTTTCAATAACTTGCAGAGGAACATGGAAACCAAAGTACCTTGATCATATCACAATGTATGAATGCATATAATGCAACATAATCCTTTAAAGTTCTAAAAATCAAGAGGGTAAATTTTGGGGTGCAACACCAGGGTGCTGACTTATGACTATTCCACACATTAGATAAGTGAAACAGATTAGTAACTTTACAGCATTTGATGATGCTTGCTTCAAGACTTTATCAAAAATGTATTTGCCAAAGTCAAATAATTTTTCCTTTCCAATGGAAAATATGAATTTTCCAAGCCTAGTGGAGATAGTGGAGGTATGGTTTATGGGAATCCAATTTACAGTTGCCACCCTGTGAAGAATGGTATACTTCACACTAAGCTTGCCATAGGATAACTACCCCTCTTTTGGATAATGCTTTACTTTACCACCAGTAATTTCTCTTCACACTTCATTATTAGAAGCCTCTAGTTCAGCTTGAGGCTCTTCAGATCTACCTAGAAATTTTTTTATCACAGTGGGAGAGAAGGTCACAATATTGTCCCTAACATATACCTTCATGTGATCTTCACTCCCAACCACATCATTGCCATCAGGTATATTTACCACAAACTCCTTCATCAGTCTTACGTTTTAAGGGTTAAAGATTGAGATAGTTTTCATTAGACCATCCACCTCTATAAGCTTTACGACATCTTTGCATTTTTTAAAGTCCTTTCCCAATTCCCTTTCCAAGGCTAATCTTATTTGCACAACATTCTTCCATTTATTAGCATTTTCTTTAGCATGAAAGATTACCTTATCCTCGTATATTTTGTGAACATCAACACAAGTCTTCTTAGATGCATGCCTTTTGATGGGAATGATGTCCTAGACATCCTCCTCAACATCAAAGTCAGAGTCACTAGAACTCACAGTTTTTCTCTTCTTAGAGGGAACATCAACTTTGCTTCAAGGTTTTGAAGGACCAACTTGAGATTTACCCTTGGCAGTTCTAGAAGGAGTACTCTTCTCATCATCGGGTTTCCTTTTGTTCTCCTTAGAAGGGGAACCTTCAACCATCACATTCTTTTCTTTCCTTCTTTGAAGTCTTTTTACTATTCCAGAAGGCAAGTTTTTGGTTATAGGTTCCTCATCAGATGTCATCTTATCAACATCGATAACCATATTTGCCTTCTTCTTGCTTATTCTTTCACGGGCAACATGTTCAGAATCAGCATCAATCATCTTCCCACCAGTATTTTCTTTAGTCTCAATAACTTTTGGAAGAGATGTTTTAACACCAGGTTCGACGTCTAGACATATTTCATCCAATACAATAGCAACAAACTTCCTAAGTTCTTTATGGATAACATTATTTCTAGGTTTAGACTTATTCTTATCACCGGTGAAGGATCCAGAGGGATTTGATATTCAGTCTTACTTAACCTAGATTCCCTATCAGTCTTAGTGGGAGACACATGTGACTTACTAGAATTCATGACATTGTCAGTAGCAAAAGATGATAATCGAGAGGCTCACAATTGACACAAATAGTCTTAGTACATTTACTAAGACACAGTGTTTACTCAATGCACAACACAAGAACGTAAACCATAAGACCTTTCTAATACAATACAATCTCGTTCACCCAGTATTAGGGTTGAAGCGTTCCTTTTATAACCTTGAATAAATTAGATATGAGCTTCAAAAGCATAGTTGATCAGCTGCAGAAACTTCTGCAAAAAAATAGGACTCTAATGATTTGTTTCCTAAAATGTGTCAACATTTAATGAAATAAATTACTCTTCTAACTGTAGATGGAATCTCTTGATTCTTGAGTCTTGGACGACACACATAATATCCTAATATTCCCATAAAATTCAGTATCTGTAAATAACCTAATAAGTCCAAGTGATCAGCTGAACAGACAAGAAGTCGGATGACTTGGATAGAACATCGAGTCTAACATGTTTACAAATTAGTTTTACCAAAATTAGTGCCAACCATAAGAATAGAGAATTAACATTTTTTATACTCGCATCCAAGGGTCCTTGTCACTTTATCGATATCCTTTCCCTATGTTTCTAGGATAGGGTCATTTACTATTCCTTAGTATTTCAACCTCGTACATGAGCAGAGATCTTATGGGGGATTTCTTAGGGTTAGTTGGATGAATCCAATAAACATTGGCTTAGATTTCCAAGATTATCTTTTACTGAGTTAGACCAAAGTGTATTGGCCTTGGCCCATATCCAAATAATATCCTCGCAAGCCAATGATTGAAAAAATGGGTCGTGGTTTGTTCTGAATCCTTATTGGGTGGACGTATCGTGAGCTATAAGGTTTACATGGGGTTTTCTTTGACCATCGGCTTAATTTACTTTGTTTATTTTATCAGACGACTCAACATGGGTGAACCACTGAAATTGGTATGGAGGTACTTTAATTGTTGTTAGTGGACCTTCATCCCACGCCATGTGTCTTCTCTTTTGACATGAGGCATCATCGTAAGTCTACTTCAGAATCTTAGTGTTCTTTCATGCTATTAAATAGGTAGTAAGCCTAGTGGTATAAATTCTAAGTTGAAGGCGCATTTAATTCTTCTCCCCCATAATTGAGGTGTGATGATTATGGTACCGGAAGTCATTATGTGGTTATTTATAGTATGGGGTATGTTCCTTCTGTTAAGCCAAGTGGCCTTAGCCACTAGTTTCTCCTTCTTTAGAAATTATGATATTTAATTTTATCTTTTTCGGCTTCTAGGGTCAAAAGGCCTCTAAAAATAGGTTAATTTCCTTCTCACTCACTTTTTTTTACTTTTTTCCGCTTCAAAGCTCTAATTCTCGTGTCTTCTTAATTTCTAAGTTCTTTTTTTATAAGAAACTTTATATTCCAATAAGAGTATTAGGGGTACTTTAACCCGAATACAAAAATGAACCAAAGCTAGTAAACACAGGAAAACCAATTAAAGAAAGTTCATAGGGTATTTACACCATTCATAAAAATTACAATTTAACCTTTTTGAATCAATTTAGAGCCACCGCCAGGAAAACATCTTAATTTTAAAGACTACTTCTTCAACATCTCCCACTTTATTGTTAAAAGTAATTCCATTTCTAGATCTCGAAATACACCAAGACAAAATCAACCATAAGACTCCTTCTTTGCATAATGAAACCCTCATCTTCAAGGTCGCTTGCACCTTCAGAAACTGACTACAACAATCACCAACAATAAATGTTTCAACTAATGGCCCAATGATATTAAGCCAGCTATAAACCTTCTTCCAGATTCTTATTTCCATTTGACAATGCACCATGACATGATTAATCTCTTCATCATACAAGCTACAAAAAATACACACTTTATCAAGAGGGTTATTTATGATTCCCATTCTTGTAAGTTGCCAACTTGACGGTAATCTATCATGAAAAAGTCTCCAACCAAATAACTTCACTTTATACAGAACTTTAGTTGTCCAAAGAAAATTCAAAAATTTCTTGATCCCTAAATTGGACTCATCCTCCATTTGAGTCTGCAACAATTTTGAATAACAAGATTTGACTGAAAAACAATTACCATCACCATACGGCCAAACAAAGAAATCTAATTGATTTTCCACAGGGCTGGCATCAAGAAGTAATTTGTTAGACTACTGAGACCTATGTAGAGGAGGTTGAATAGATCCCTAATTAAAAATTACCTATCAAAATGGTTACTTAAAAACTTATTTGAAAAACAATGTTGAGCAGAAGGTTTTTGGCCTAGATCAAAATAGTAGTCTAAACAAACCTAGTTATTGGAAACTCGGATATGCACAAGGAATATAGAATTAAAATAATTATAAAATCAATCAACATAAAAATATCTCAATTAATATTTAATATCAAACACAACATTTTCCTATTTTCAATGAAATCATATTAAAAACATAACTTGACAATTTATCGAGCATGTGGCACACAATCAAATTTTCAAATTTTCTTTGAGCTTTATTGATATGAAAAAGCACTTACAATAAAGGTACTATAAGCTAATAAACAAATAAATTTAAACTATAACAGTCAAAGAGAAATTCTATATGAATCGATCGATCAAACAACACATCCATCAAATTGCATATAGAGAGTAAATGAGAGTAAGAGATAGAACATTGCAATTTTCCTTTGAGTTGAACAAGCTAAATAATTTGTCAAACACTTGGTGTACAATCAAAGTTTTATAATTTTCCTTTGTGTTGTGTTGACATGAAAAAACACTTATAATCAAAAGTGATTATAAGCAACTTAACACACAATTTAAAACAAAAATTATCTCGGAAAATTCCTACGTGTTGATAGCTTAATCAATGATATTTGAAAAATTGATGTATGAAAATTAAAGAAAGTAAATCAATAAAAGAAAAGAGACACAAGGATTTATTTACACAGTTCCCCACTTTCGTCCTCGCATGTGGGTACGTCTGCGCCCAATTCTAATATGGAATTAGGATACTTTCTTACTTTGCAAAAAGTATGATTACAGGAGAAGTATTCAAGAGAAACCCTATAAACCATAATAGTTTGATGTTGATTCAACCCCTTCTCTCCTTTTGATCTTCAACAAGATTAAGCACACAATAGCTACCAATTGATTATCTGGATCTTGCTACTCCTTTGTGTTCTTTATCTCCAAAGTTTTCGCACACCATCAATTGCACCTATTGCAACACAAGACTTTAATTTGATTCGCTATTCTCGCACTACTTCCTTTGAATTCTTTATCTCCAAAGGATACTTTTTGATCTTTATCTCCAAAGGGCTTTCACTAGGCTGCAATCCTCTCTTGAATGTCTTACACGAAAACCCCCAAATCAATCAATGATCTTGGAGGATAAACCTGTGGTTTTTCCGGATTAAGACCCCTATAACTCTGAACCCAATATTCTCGACTACATAATAAACTAATCAGACGTTATCAAACCTCGTATAGATGGAACCCTAACAAAAGATCGTTACAATGGATTTTTAGTGTGTATGCATAGATTAGAGGTTGAAGATGAAGAGAAAATGTAGGCTAATTTTATGGTATCATAAAGTTTGAATGATGCATGAATGATATATTTATAGTTGGGAACTTTTTAGGCAAAAGAGGGATGTTTTGGATTGAAAAAATTATGCAAAAATAATCCTCAAAACAGTATGTGTCGACCTGGAAAAATTATTTGTCGACACATGCAAAATAGTAGATATAGGATTTTAAAATACAATACATGTGTTGAGACCTGAAATTCATATGTGTCAACACATAAAATGAGCATTTCTTCAATTTCTTAAAAGCTTCAGTATGTGTCGACCTGAAATTCGTATGTGTCGACACATCAAATCAGCATTTCTGTAATTTCTCAAAAGCTTCAGTATGTGTTGACCTGAGATACGTATGTGTCGTCACATACAATAAAGATTAATGCAGAAAATGATTTTTCATGAATTGGACCAATTTCAAACTTGTTATAAATGATTCATAAGACCTCTAATGCAAGGGAGTTCCACATGACATGGAGATATCGTCCAATATACAGAAATGTTAAGTTTTCCTAGTTTTGATATCATGCAAAACATCTAATGGTGAAGTTGCACTCACATACTCCACCTTTTTGATGATGGAAAAACTTGTGAGATGCATTTCATGTAGTTACCGAAGGCTCCTCCTGAATTTGTGTTTCCCAACTTTATCTCGCATATGCTTCTCCCTCTTTGGAAACATCAAAAAGAAAGAAGGCAAATCGTGAGAAGTATCATACTCCAATACCAAAACTAATATATCACTCAAAGGTATTTTGCAAAGAAGAGCATACAATTACATATCCTTATATATATATGTAATGATGCAAAATTAATAGATAGAAATCATAAAACATTACCAAACATGTAATGCAATTGCATGAATAATAATAAATGTGATGCTAGAGCAAGCTAGTCAAGTTGCTTTTGTATAGTCATTATTACGTAACACATTACAATGGAACTCTCGATGTCATACACGCATGTGCCTTGCATAGAGACAAGAACATGTTACTACTTAATTCAAAATGAAAATATTTTCATAAAATGTGACTAAACTACAACAAGAATCGTACATGCAATTAACATGCTTACATTCAACTCATGCACGAATGCAAGAAATAATAATAGAAACAAACATTTGTACATACACGAACAAACTTATACAAATGTGAAAGAATTAATACATGAAGTCATTATAAGCATATACATTAAGAACACACGACGATTATCAATAAAAAAATTTGGAAATGAACATTCATGGTTTTCATCATTTGAGAACATAGAAAGCATTTTTCATCAACTAAAACATGTACTAAGAAATGTTTTACTTTCAAGGAGAAATTTGGAACAATATTACCTCACTCTTTATGGAATAGAAGTTGAACTCACATGATGTAAAACACTCAAACAAAGTATTAGAGCAAAAGTAAAAAGTGCAAGCGTCATAATAAAGAGAGAAATATTGGAGACATTAATAATCCCTAATTCCTCGTGTTTCTTGAAAAACGGTTTGGTTGCAAACGTCTTGTGAAAAATGTCAGCAAGTTGATTTTCACTATCAAACTGCTCGAACACAACATCCCATTTTTCAACATGATCGTGAATGTAATTCCACACGCATGTGTTCCTTCATTGAGTTACTTTATTCAGAGTCCGAGAAAGTAATTCAACTCCCCATAAGACTCATTTGAAACACTCCCTGCAAAAGTTTAGAGAACTCTTTGACAAGTTGCATGTTAGTAGAATCAAATATTATATAATGTCTAATGTGTTATGCTTGATGTTTAATGAAGCTAAACATGATTGTGTACACATAAGTGTTTATAACATAAAATACATGAAAATAGAGTATGATGAGATCATTATAATTATATAAATTGATAAGTCACCATGATTATTAATTAAGAATTATTTTGCAAATGAAAACTCATAATATATATATCATGTACCAAGTATGTCATGTACTTAAAAAAAATAAAAAAATAAAAGAGAGAACTTACTAACAAAGAGAAAATTGAACCGATACTAACTCATCGTGCAATATGATAGAGGATGCACTTACATTTAACAAGGAACTCTCGAAAGAAAGTTAAACCAAATACAAAGTATGCCACAAAGATTTTAGAACAACACGATCTTATCACTTTTCACTTTGACAAAGTACTCAAAAATATAAAGTGTGATGAACCAAAGAAGGTCATTGAATTTGATGATCATTCATTTTGATTTAACTCTTATCTTTATCCATTTCATGTTAGTTATCTTTCTCCTCTTTATGTTTCACCGATTCGGGTTGATCAATTCCTTCTTGAGCTTCATTGAGTATGTCTCTTGAAGATACACCTACATTATGAAATGAAATACCTTTTCTGAGTATTCTCGGATACAACATCAAAAGTAATTTATACATCTTTTACCAATAAAACAAAACTTGTTGGTTCTTTCTAGATCACATAATTCATCTTCTTGCCTCATATACAATAGGATTAGAATATGTTCATATTCCTTGAGCCACCATAAATGAGAATCCATATTCTCCTCATAGAGTCAAGACAATGCTCCTACAAAAAATAATAAGACAAGCTAGGCACCTAATCTTCATTGGATCCTTGGGGGGTAGTGAAAAATTGGTTGCATTTGGGCAAGCCTTTCATACAACCATGGTGATAATTTAAAACTTCACCATCATTAAAATCACTATCATATACATGCTCACTTTTTGAGGACCTTAAAATTGAAGTCCTAAGAGCTTTAGAGATCATTCTTTCCTCCTTATCCGTGTCTTTTCTCCTTTTTCTTCTTTTTCTCAAGATTCCTTTCATGTTCGTCTAAGTAAGAAGTTCTTACTTATGTTCGTCAAGCTTACCAACCAATATAGTGAGATCAAGTTTTGTAAGATCATTAGCTTCCTTGATCGTGGTGATCTTTGGTAGCCAATTCCTAGTAAGACATATCAAAACTTTGTTAGTAGCAATTGCATTGGAAATAGACTTACCAAGTGCATTCAAACAATTAATGAGATTTAATGAATTTTTATTATCATCATTATTCCATAGTGCTTCCGACTAAGGTGTGACAATTCCATTAGCATCAAATTGAGTAATAGTGTCACACATACCCTTGTCATGCGAATTAACATGAATGTGCATAAAACCTTTCCAATAACTATAGTTTTTTCCCAGAAAAAATTGAGGTTGTTTTGTAATCCCCTTTAAGTTCGTACGCCATTTTCTAATAAGAGTTTTGAAGCACGGAATTAAACGGGGCTATTATACCACTTGTTAGACTACAGTGATTTATCTAGATGGGGGTGAATAGATCCCCAATTAAAATTGCCTTTCAAAATGGTTACTTAAAAACTTATTTGAAAAACAATGTTGAGCGGAAGGTTTTTGGCCTAGATCAAAATAGTAGACTAAACGAACCTAGTTATTGGAAACTCAGATATGCACAAGCCATATGGAATTAAGATAATGATAAAATCAATCAACATAATAATATCTCAATTAATAGTTTAATATCAAACACAATGGTTTCCTATTTCCAATAAAATCATACTAAAAACATAACTTGACAATTTATCGAGCATGTGGTACGCAATCAATTTTTCAGAATTTTCTTTGAGGTTTGTTAAAAGCACTTAAATTCTAAGTGATTTTAAGATAATCAACAAATCAATTTAAACTATAACAATCAAATAGAAATCTTATACAAATCGATTGATCAAACAACATATTCAACAAATTGCATATAGAGAGTAACTAAGAGTAAGAGATAGAACATTGCAATTTTCCTTTGAGTTGAACAAGCTAGAAATTTTTCAAACACTTGGTGTGCAGTCAAACTTTCACAATTTTCCTTTGTGTTGTGTTGATGTGAAAAAACACTTATAATCAAAAGTGATTATAAGCAACTCAACACATAATTCAAAACAAAAACTCTCTCGGAAAATTCCTACGTGTCAATAGATTAATCAATTCTATTTGAAAAATTGATATATGGAAATTAAATCAAGTAAAGAAATAAAAGAAAAGAGACACAAGGATTTGTTTACACAGTTCCCCACTTTCGTCATTGCATGTGGGTATGTCTGTGCCCAATTTCAATGTGGAATTAGGATAATTCTTACTTTGCAAAAAGTATAATTACAAGAGGAGTATCCAAGAGCAACCCTACAAACCATAACAGTTTGATGTTTATTCAACCCCTTCTTTTCTTTTGATATTTAACAACATCATGCATACAATAGCTGCCAAACTATTATCTGGATCTTGCTAATCCTTTGCATTATTTATCTCCAAACCTTTCGCGCACCATAAATTACACCTATTACAACACAAGACTTCAACTCGATTTTCTGTTCTCGTGCTACTTTATTTGCGTTGTTTATCTATAAATGATCCTTTGTGTTCTTTTTCTTTAAAGGGCTTTCACTAGGCCACAATCCTATCTTGAATGTCTTACACGAAAACCCCCAAATCAATCAATGATTTTGGAGGACAAACCTGCATTTTTTCCAGATGAAGATCCCTACAATTCTCAACCTAATATTCTCGACTACACAAGAACCTAATCGGATGTTATCAAACCTTGTCTAGATGGAACCTTAATAAAGATCATTACAATGGAATGTTAGTGTGTATGCATAGATTGAAGGTTGAAGGTGAAGAGAAAATGTAGGCTAGTTTTATAGTATCATCAAGTTGGAATGAAGCATGAATGATATATTTATAGTTGGGAACTTTTTAGGTAAAAGAGGGAAGTTTCAGAATGAAATAAATTATGCAAAAATGACCTTCAAAACAGTATGTGTCGACCTGAAAAAATTATGTGTCGCCACATGCAAAATAGTAGCTACAGACTTTAAAAATGCAGTACATGTGTCGACCTGAAATTTGTATGTGTCGACACATAAAATCAGCATTTCTACAATTTCTTAAAAGCTTCAGTATGTGTCGACCTGAAATTTGTATGTGTCGGCACATAAAATCACCATTTCTGCAATTTCTTAAAAGCTTTAGTATGTTTCGGCCTGAAATACGTATGTGTCGACACATATAATAAAAATTAATGCAGAAAATGATTTTTCATGAATTGGACCAATTTTAAACTTATTTTAAATGATTCCTAAGACGTCTAATGTCGGGAAGTTCCATATAATATAGAGATACCATCCAATATACAATAATAAAAAGTTTTCCTAGTTTTGACATCATGCAAAACATCTAATGGTGAAGTTGTACTAACATAATTAAACCAGTTCCTTCTCATCTGCAGTAAACTCAGAGCTCTCCAAATTAATATCTCGCGAGATACTCCACTTCCCAATCGT
Organism: Vicia faba; assembly: GCA_948472305.1. Classification (NCBI taxonomy): domain Eukaryota; kingdom Viridiplantae; phylum Streptophyta; class Magnoliopsida; order Fabales; family Fabaceae; genus Vicia; species Vicia faba. Next base: position 1,227,216,879 of record OX451738.1, read on the forward strand.
TTTGCAGTCCAAAATGGGATAGCCTGCCATCTCAAATACGATAGGAATGAAATTTGATAAACCCATGTAGTTCCTTTAAACCTTTCACCTTTATTAAATCTCTCTACAAAAAAGACTCTTTAGACTTATTCCTCAAGCCTTCATTAAACCACAACTTCCAACCCAAGTTATCGTATCTTTCTTGGAGTATATCCATCCAAATTGCATGATTTTCCTTAAGAAACCTCCATTACCACTTGTATAACAGTGACTGATTGAAACAATAAATATCCTTGATACCAAGTCCTCCCTCCTATTTAGACATGTAAATCAATTTCTAATTATGCTAAGCAATCCCACACTTTTCAGCCGATCCTTGCCAAAAAAAATTCTTTGAATACAGATTATTTCATGGATAATTTTGAATGGAACTTTAAAGAATGAAAAGTAATAAACATGAAGATTAGTTAGCACTAAGTTTATCAAAGAAACTCTCCCTCCCATAGATAACAGTCTTCCCTTCCATAATGATAGTTTTTATTTCAAACATGTAATAACAGGTTTCCAAAAATACAATCTTCAATGGTTCCTACCAATAGTAATACCAAGAAATTTAAATAGGACCAATCAATCTTGCAAGATATGAATTGAGTTGCAGCTAGTAAGAATTATTCATTAATTCTTATCCCATACAATTTACTCTTACACATGTTTATCCTAAAATCCGACACCATTTAAAAATCTCTCAAGATAGACTTTATAGTCCATAAATTCTACCATGTGCCCTCCCCCACAATTATTGTATCATCAACAAACAGTATTAAGTTGTATGCAGCCATATCCTTCACTTTAAATTCCTTGAACAAACCAACCTCTACAGCTTGACTAACGATTCTTGATAAACCTTCAACCACTATTGAGAATAAATATGGAGATATAGGATCTCCCTGCCTCAAAACCCTCTTTGTTGTAAATTCCCAGTTGGGCCTCCATTCACCAGCAGAGACATACTACTTATGAAGACTCCATCCTTTAGCCATGGCACCCACCTCTGACCAAATCCAAATTTCCTCGGCATTCTCCTAAGAAATTTCTAATCTATACAGTCGTATGCTTGTGCAAAGTCCACTTTGAATAGCATACAGTTCTTCTTTTCTCTACTTGCATAGTAAATAAACTCATTAGTCACCAAAACATCATCAAAGATTTGTTTCTCTGGTATGAATGTTGTTTGGTTACTTGATACAATCTTACCAATAACTTTTCTTAACCTTGAGGCAAGAATATTTGGAATCACTTTGTACATGCATCCAATTAGGAAAATGGGCCTATAATCATCTAATCCTTGGGGATTATAAATATTTGGTATAAGAGCCAAAAAGGATGAAGTTATAGCTTTAGGAAATTTGGCTAGCTTGTGAAACTCTTGAAAGTCATAGATCTAAGAAGTTATTATGAAATTACCTTCTTACTTCTTACTTCTTACTTATTACTTGGTTACTAGACGTTTAGTGCTTCTAATTCCTAGACATTGCCTTCATCTTTTCCTTGAGATCCTTGTTTTTGTAGCTTTCTCTTCTTATTTTTTATATGTTTGTTTGGTTTGTGTTATGCAACTTGTTAAGGTGGCATTTATTAATAGTGACTTTTTTGTTTAGTGTTAGCGTGAAATTCTTTAAAATGATTATATATGGTTGTGATGCATCTTTATGGTGTTCCCTTCCCCCTCCCCATGTTTAGAAGTTCTTTAAAGTTTTAAGAATCTACTTATCTGGTTGTTTGACTTATGGGGTTATGGGAGAAGAAATAGTGTGTTGTTTGTTATCATAGTGTAACCCTCCTTGTGAATATATTGTTATGGTTGGAGTTATTCGATTTCTCCATTAACAATCCTATTGTGCCTCCCTTAATAGAACGTTTGAAGGACATTTTGGACCTTGTCTACCTTGTTCATGGTTATTTTATTTTAATCCAGTTGGATCATACTAATTTTATCCCCAACCTCACTTGGGGAACTCAGCCGAATTGGTTGTCATCATTCATGTTGTAGAGGAGTGATGATTGTTTATATGGTTAATACCCTTGTTTTAGTTTTCTCTTGTACATTGTCACTTTTCGAAAGTATAGACTACAACTACCTTTCACTGTGTTCGAGCATCATCTTTTGGAAAGTTTATTTTTGTTTCCTTCAAAATTTCTCTCTCCTGTTTAGACTGATATAAGAGGTTGACATCATTTATGTTTCTTTCTTAAAGTGAAACCTCGAATATGTGTTTTTTGAGTTATGCTTCACTTATAATGGGGATTCTTCGGTCATTGTAACACCCCAATTTTAATTATTATTTTTATTATTATTATTTTAATATTTTATTAGTATTTTTATTATTTAAATAAAAGGTGTTCACTAATATTAGTGATTATTTAATTATATGATTATTCTTATTATTTTATTATTGGAAAAGTTAATAAAAAGTTAGAGTTAGTGGAGAGAGAGAGAGAGAGAGAGAGAGAGAGAGAGTTAGAAAGGTTAAAAGAGAAAGAAATGATACTGAGAAGGGAAATAAAAGAAAGAACGAGAAAATTTTTAGAAAAATAGAGAAGAGAAAAGTAAGAAGAAAGAGAGAATATAAAATCTATCGTAGGAGAAGAGAAATTAATAGATGCATCTCAAGACCCTACATTCATCCAAGAGATTGCGAGGTTGACATTAGGAAGGGAGAGTTTCCATTGTAGAACTGTTCGAGAAAACTCTAAATCCAAGGTAAGGGGGAGATTGTTTTACAAAGGGTATATTGGTTTGTAAGGTAGTGTGTTTGACCTTGAACCCCGGTATTGATTTGTCCCTATTGAGTTATCTCATAGTATAGGATTTTCTGTAAACCCTTAGGCATAAAGGATCTAGATAGTATTGTTAATTCTGAAAGAAAATAATTAACTAATTTTTGTAGTGTTCTTACCCTTTAACGTGCTATTGTGGAATGCTTTGATTTGATTGTTGAATTCTAAATTGGGTTTTCTCTTTGTCTTCTGAAATTCATCTTTACCTAGTACTCATAAGTTGTTGACTGATTAGATTTGATTAGACAATTATAATATATTTTGGTGTTCATGAGTTAAGAGAAGTGTTTTGTACCCTAACTAGTTATGTATAAGAAAAAATATGCAAATCATAGTGAATATGTCGAAAAACATCAAAAATACTAGAGAAAACTCAAAAATATTGCAGAAAAATGCAGAAGAGTATTGGCTGTCTTGTTTCACACATAAATTGAGTTTTGTAAGCCCATTTGAGATACGGTTAGTTGTGTTGAAAATCTAACCCAATAACCTTTCTATTGAAGTGAGGAAATGGGGTCTGGGGGCGCTACAGAAGTAGCAGTTCTCTGGTTCTTATACCATGAGCATAGTTAAATCTCAATCCAGTATTTGCTGTCATGTTTCACACGTAACTTAGGTTTCATAAGTTCGTTCAAAATGTAGTCAGTTACGTTGGAAATATAATGTGATAACCTTTATAGTGATAAAGGTTAGTGGTATTTTTGTATCAGTATGAATATGGTAACTTGCAAATGATTATGATCAATCAATGTAAATCCCTTATATGGTAGTGATGGAAATGTGTTCTAAGGAAATTATTAGGAAACCCTTATGTGACAATGCAAATGAATGTGTTTCAATGAGGAAGTAATTTCGGGAGAACTATTGTCGATGGTTTTTTCATGCATCATACTAGGGTGGAAGTAGGTTGACTTCAAGGGAGTGTTGTAGTACAGATGTAGTTCGCATGTAATTCTAGGCATTGCGTGTCTACGAATGTCCCAGAGAGTGCGGTAGTATGGACGTAGCTCACATGTACTCCTAAACTATAGAACTCAAGAGAGTGTAATGCTACGAATCTAGCCCGCATGTACTCCTATACATTTGAGCCTAGAGAGAGTGTTATGGTACAAAGCATAGCCCACATGTAATTTCATGAACATACTATGAGTTTAGTGTTTAGTACCACATGAATACAGAAGCTCAATCTGAAGTACAACTCAGAAGCTCTGTGCGAAGCATGTCAAAAAGGAAAATTTTCAAAACCTTATTTTAAATCAAAAAATGTTGTTTCTTCCTCTAGGCCATTAGAACTACTTCACATTGATCTGTTTGGGCCAGTTAAAACTTCATCCATCAGATGCAAGAAGTATGGATTGGTCATTATTGATGACTACAGCAGATGGACATGGGTTAAGTTTTTAAAACACAAGGATGAGTCACATTTTGTGTTCGTTGACTTCTGTAACCAAGTGCAAAATGAAAAAGATTTTAGAATTATAAAAGTTAGAAGTGATCATGGAGGAGAATTTGAAAACCATTATTTTGAAAAATGTTTTAAAGAAAATGGTATTGTTCATAATTTCTCTTGTCCTAGAACTCCCCAACAAAATGGAGTTGTAGAACGAAAGAATATAACTTTACAAGAAATGGCCAGAACCATGATCAATGAAACAAATATGGCTAAGCACTTCTGGGCAGAAGCAGTGAACACAACATGTTATATTCATAATAGAATCTCTATAAGACCTATTCTTGAAAAGACTCCCTATGAATTATGGAAAAACAGAAAACCCAACATTTCATATTTTCATCCTTTTGGATGTACATGTTATATTCTGAATACTAAAGATAATCTGAACAAGTTTGATTCTAAGGCACAAAAGTGGTTTATGCTTGGATATTTTGAACGCTCAAAAGGCTATATAGTATACAACACAGAAACTTTAATTGTTAAAGAATCAATCAAAGTCAGGTTTGATGATAAGCTTGGCCAGCAACAGCCAAAGCAGATTGATATTTCTGTAGGTACAGAAGATCATCTCTCAAACTCTGAAAAGTCAGAAGCAAAGGACAACTCAGAAGATCCTCCTCTTGACAATGCTCTGGATAATCTCAGAATATCTGAACAACCCTCTCAGAAAAGGTTTCCCAGAATCTCTTCAGCTCATAAAGAAGACGTGATTATTGGAAAGAAAGAAGATCCCATCAAAATAAGATCCTCCCTCATAATCAATGAAGAATCATTGTTTGGATTGGTATCTCTGATTGAGCCAACCTCTATTGATGAAGCTCTGGAAGACAATGATTGGATCCTAGCTATGCAAGATGAACTCAATCAATTTTCCAGAAACGATGTGTGGGATCTAGTTCCAAGACCTAAAGGATTCAATATTATAGGAACTAAATGGGTTTTCAAAAACAAATTAAATGAGCAAGGAGAGGTGGTCAGAAACAAAGCACGACTGGTTTCACAAGGTTATAGTCAACAAGAAGGAATTAATTATAATGAAACCTTTGCCCTAGTCGCCTGGTTAGAGTCAATTAGATTATTAATTTCTTTTTTTGTTCAAAATAACATTTCATTATATAAAATGGATGTTAAAAGTGCATTTTTAAATGGTTATATAGAAGAAGAAGTTTATGTCCATCAACCTCTGGGCTTTAATGACTCAAAACATCCAGAACATGTTTTTAAACTAAAAAAGTATTTATACGGTCTGAAACAAGCTCCTAGAGCTTGGTATGAATGTTTGAGTAATTTTCTTTTAGAAAAGGATTTTACCAGAGGGAAAGTGCACACAACTCTATTCAGAAAAACATTTAAAAATGACATTTTAATTTGTCAAATTTATGTTGATGATATTATTTTTGTAACCTCTAATATCTCTCTTGGAAAAGAATTTGTTGAGACCATGCAGGCTAAATTTGAGATGAGCATGATGGGAGAATTAAAGTTCTTTCGAGGAATACAAATAAGCCAAACTCCAAAAGGTACTTACATACATCAGACGAAGTATGTTAAAGAACTTCTGAAGAAATTCCAGATGTCAGAAATTAATGATGTAAAGACACCAATGCATCCTACATGCATTCTGGGAAAAGATGAGGTAAGTATGAAGGTAGATCAGAAACTCTACAGAGGTATGATTTGAACCCTTCTCTATCTGACTGCATCTAGACCTGATATATTATCCAGCGTATGTTTATGTGCTAGATTCCAATCAGATCCTAGAGAATCTCACTTAACTGTTGTTAAGCGGATTCTGAGGTATCTGAAAGGTACTACTAATCTGGGTCTGTGTTATAGAAGATCAAAAGAATTCAGACTAGTAGGTTATTGTGATGCTGACTTTGCTGGAGATAGAATTGAATGAAAGAGCACCTCTGGAAGCTGTCAGTTTCTGGGTGACAACCTTATCTCGTGGTACAGCAAGAAGCAAGCTACCATTGCACTTTCAACTACATAAGTTGAGTATATATCTGCTGCTGGATGTAGTTCTCAGATGATCTGGATGAAAAGTCAGCTAGAAGATTTTAATCTCTATGAAAGTAAGATTCCTATCTTCTGTGACAATACCTCTGCAATTTGTCTTTCTAAAAATCCCATTTTGCATTCTAAAGAAAAACACATAGAAATTAAATATCATTTTATAAGGGACTACATTCAGAAAGGAATTTTAAATTTAAACTTTGTAAACACAGACCATCAATGGGCTGATATTTTTACCAAACCCCTTTCTGAAGATAGATTTAAATTCATTCTGAAAAATATTAGTACGAAATTTTGTTCTGAATGAAATTGTATTTATCCTCTATGATTTCTTTCATAATGTTCTGAAATGAATGTTCTGATTAACAACTCTTTAGAAGTTAGAAGAGAAGTTACATCAGAAATTATATATAAAGTTCTGAAATGTTCTAACGTTTCATTACAAGTATAGTTCAGCAGTTCATTATATCAAACAGCTGTCTCATGCAACCTTCAGGAGATGAACACGTGTTGTATTTCTGAAAGGTCACACGTGGTATGCTATTGACGCCGCTCCTAGGTAACTGTTATGATTTGTTCAAAATCTCATGCTTTCCCCTTATTTTTTAATGTTATTAAATGCTAGAAATGATTACATTTTTTTAATTAATTTTTTTTTTAAATTCTTTTTACAGTTTTATTTTAAAACCTTTTTCTCAAAAGTTTACATATAAATACTTTTGTAAAACCCCTTTCTCACTTTTTACCTTCTCTTTCAAATTTCAACCGTCTCTGTGTATTTTTTCTGCAACCCATTTTTTTTCTTTCATCTCAACCTAAGTGCTCTTATGGCTTCATCCTCTACTCCTTTCGGAAGTACTCAAGCTGAACAATACATCATTCCTGAAAGAACCACTATGATTCCTGTTGACAATTTATAAGTAATTAGTGAATTGATGGTGGACTTTGAAAACCTAAAGGCAAATGGATTTGACCTTCTTCCTGCAGTGGAATTTCAAGGATGGGGAAATTTCTTTAATCGTCTTGTTGGCCCTGTATTTCCACATATTGTAAAGGAATTTTGGATTCACGCCATTGCATCTCCAAAGGTTATTCTCTCGTTTGTAATGGGTAAGGAAATTTCAATCACTGAAAATCTCATCAGGAGATTACTGGGTTTTGAAGGCAATGGAGTCACTGGAGTCTCAAATGGTAGAATGGATATGTTAAGAGTTCATGCTGAAATTTTTACAACCGGGCAAGCTTCAACAAAAGTCAGAGACTTGAAGAATCAGTACAAGATCTGGGCTAGAATCATCCATGGTTGCATTCATCATAGAAAGGAAACAAGTTCTCCTGACTATATAACTGCTGACCAACAATACCTTATATTCTGTCTGGGAACGAATGTAAAGATTAATTTACCCTACCTTCTGTTTGATCACCTCTGGACACATGTCAAGGAAACAAGGGAAGCAGAGAGAATGAAGAACCCTAAATCCAAAAGGAACTGGATTCCATTGGGAAGGTTGATTTTAGACATTCTGACATAGAATGGTCTGATAGCACATTTGTACGAAGCAAACCTGCTTGGGGAGTTAGAGTCTACGTGTGGGAAAGCTCTGACAGGAAATAATCTGGTGAAGAGAAAGATCATTGATAAACTGCTGGTGGAACCTACCCCTTACGTATCAGCAACTGTTACCAGAAGAAGAATTCCAATTGTTGACTTTCCACTTTTCAACTCAGGAGATCACCCTCATATCATTCTGCATTACATTCAAATTTGCAAAGAAAGTGGAACTCCAATTGATCCTGCCTGGCTTCAAGGTAGAAATGAAGCAGCTCCAGATGTTGTCTTCCAGCAGCCAGTGAAAAGGAAAACAGTTGGAGGACCCTCTGCTAGACCTCATAAGAAGAAGAAGAAATCAGGTATACCTTCTGAGACTATTTCTGTTTATGATTCTGTACATATATCTACATCTGTTGAACCTCAAATATTAGGTGACATAGATGCAGACATAGATTTAACCATTCCCTCTGAACCTCTTTCTAAAAACCCTCTAATAGATCAAGTTTTATCAGACATAAGTGATTTTGATTCTGATGATTCTCTTGAAAACAAAAACACAACCATCTCAAACACCTATCTCACAAAATAATCATGCTAAAAACTTTTCTCAAACACCTCCCAGACCTTTATCACCAAGACCTTTTGAATGGTATGATGCTGGTTCTTGGAGAATACCTGGAATAAACGTACCTCTGGCCACGGAAAAGCCACCTTTCACCCTACCCTCTGAGAATATCTTTGCTATGAACAGAACTCAACCACAAAATCCTACCCCCACTGCTGAAAACACCATCATCATTTCTCCTGATGTCACACCACCCATATCTCCAGAACTTCCAACACCTAACTCACCAATGCTTTCACCACCTCAATCTCTGGAACATACCCTCAATCCATATCATGAACCATATGAAACTCTTGAACCATCAGAAACACTTGAACCATTAGCAACACCTGAACCATCTGAAAATCCTGACCAAACAGAAACACCTGAACAATTAGAAACTCCTTAACCAACTGAATTTCTGAAAACTGTAGTTGATTTTGAATCCCTACAATTTCTGAAAAATAAAACCTACAGAAAGGTTGTTCCCAAACTTTTCCATCCAGATGTAAATGTATGTTTTCATAATTTTATAACAGAAGTACAAGCTTGGATAGACCTGTTGAAGGAAGACTGCACCAGCAACGTGAACCCAGCAGCAACAGATCTTCTGTGGGAAACATTCAGATGAACATTAGATGATGAATCACTGAAATTTCAAGACATGTGTCATTCTCAAGTGCTTGAGAATTTATCCAAACATCTGCATGCCTTACAATCAGAACTTGTTGATACTTGGGACAAGAAGTCTACTCTGCTTATTGCCAATGCTCCTGCTGATCAAATGTACATTTCAGAAGATGAGTCTGAAGATGCCTCTGAAGATTCAAATCCTCTGGAAATAACTCTGTTTAATCAACCTTCTGCTAAATCTGCACCATAAGTTGTGCCAACTCTTATGGTTGATCTGGGCACTCTTCTCTCAAATGTTGTTTGTTCTGACTCAGCTGCTTCTACACCAAAGGTTATATCTGCTGAAGCTACTTCATCTTCTGCTCCTACTTCACTGGTTATGGATACTCTGAATGAGCTTAAGAAGGAAAATGAAGATATTCATGAGCGCTTGGACAAGCAGGATCAGACAAACAAGGAAATCAGAAACTGGATGATGAAGCAAGAGGAATCTTCATCTGAAATCAAGAATCTTCTTTTGTCTCTTGTTTCTAGAAAATCTTAAGTGTCATTTTGTTTCTAGTTTTTTGTTTTGTTTTGTACCTCTGAATTTTTTTTATTAAAACCTTTTGCGCTCTTTAATTCTTTTTATACTTTTTTATTATGACAAAAAGGGGGAGAAAATGAGTATTTTAATCTAATCTTTGATTAACAGTTATGGGACTAAGTCTCAAACATTACTAACAAAATACAAAGATTTATTTATCTGTTTAAAGAAGTTTGCAGGTATCACTAAACTCTGGAAGTTTAATCATCTGAACATCATCTTCAAAAGACTTGCTAAAAAAATCCTAAAAGAAAAATCTTAATTCTCTGAAGAAAAAAAATCTCAGGAAGTTTTTCTTATACATCTATTTTTTTCGGAAGAAGAAATATTTATTTCAGGGGGAGATTCTTATCTCTTTGTTCAATTTTTTCAAAACCTGAATATTTTTGTCATCACCAAAAAGGGGGAGATTGTTAGAACAAGATTGGTTCTGATCATATCTCAGAATTTTGATGATAACAATAAAATATATTTTGTATAATTAATACGCTGATGAGCATATTTCTTTGTTTCAGATAATGTTCTGACTGGAGTATTTTCTAAGGTAAAAATCATTTTACGTGCTGAGCTGAATAAAAATGAAGAAGTTCCTTGATGAAAGAACTATTTACTTAGCGCAAGTTCTGACGCTGGCTCTGATAAGAAGCAATTTAAAGCATCCTCTAATCTTAGCAAGTTTCCATGCAAACTCTGTTCAGAAGTATTTTGCAAGCAAGCTCTGATGAGAAGTTATTTGCAAGAAAATTCTGAAGCAAGTTCTGAAAGATTAAAGAAGCAAACAGTCTTGTCAAGTTTCAGGAAACATGCTCTGACAGTGTCGTTTGTTCATTTAATGCAAAGACGGCTAAAAGCACTCAAGTGTCTCTACGCTAGTTCATTGAAAAAGCAATACTGCAAGCAAATACGCAAACATTAATTGCTCCTCACTTTTGAAGGCAGTAACGATCGTTTTCCTCATGCTATAAATAGAAGATCATTTATTGCAAGCCAACAACTCATCAAAACAAAAGAAACATCTTACGTGAAAATTATTTTGCTGCTCACAAATTATTTTGTTATTTTCACAAGTGCAAAACTTATCTTAGTGATAAATCACAGTTTGTGATACAGCTTTCTAAGAAGCAATTTGTTTCACTATTGTAAAGATTTAATTCTTGTACTTGTTCCTTGAGAGAACAAGCTTGGTCATATTTCTCAAGAAGGCTAGGACTAGTTTGAGTCTTAGTGGTGTTAGTCACTTGTAAGTTTACTTGTGCTTTGTATTGTTAGTCATAACAGTTTGGTTGTGTGATTTTAATCTATTTGATTATAGTGAATTAAGTCCTTGTTGAGAAAGGCGAAATCACCTTGGAGGGTGGACTGGAGTAGTTTGAGTTCAAACGAACCAGGATAAAAATAATTGTGTCTTTCCATTATTGTTGAGCTAGTAAGAAAAAGAAAAAGGAAAAACGTATTCAACCCCCCCCCCCCCCCTTCTAAGTGTTTTCTCACCCTTCAAAACACTGACGCTGAATTTTCACCAAACGTCGAACCTATATTATGCAAGCCTGCCATCATTGTCGTTGGCATTCCATACACATGTTCCCCACCATTTTTAGGTATTATGAAACTAGGCACATATTTCCCAGAAGTATTGACCATACTTGGTATTGACGTTACTCATTGAGTCGTGTGACTGTTATGCTCGGGGTCGTCGAAGACACAACCACAGAACTTAAACCCACATTAACCGCTGCATTGGTACTTCCTCCTAGGGTCTGATCCCCGTCTGAATTTTTAGGATCTACCATTTTTTACCACTCCTCAATCTCATGCACTGATTGAGACGAACTAAAACACAAACATGTCCCACCGGGTGTGCCAATTTGTTCAGGGTAGTTTCTCGCAAACAATCACTAGCCTCTTAATTAAAGGTTACTTGCAAGATCGGCTACAAAATTCCTAGACTTATTGTTAATTTTAATAGTGTTTTGATGTTTGAAATGGTTAAAGTACAAAAAATGTGATAAGAAAAAGGTAAAAGGCAAAGACAGATAAATAAATTGCAAGGTAGAAATGATAAACAAGACTTGAAATAAACTGCTTTAAATTTAAAGGTGGATGCAATTGTACGTTTCTCAGAACTGCCTCGTTTCTCTCTAGACACGGGTACTTTGAGTGTTTTCTTAAAATGTTACAAAATGCGAACCTTGAAAATGAATACAATAAGTTTATTAAATAGACTCTAAAATGTAATCGTCGATTGTTACTTAAATAGCTCACGTTGAGCAGTTTGTGGGGAACTACTTCAAAACTTCCCACGTTTTGCTGATAAATATAGCTGGAAATTGCTTTTGCCACCACTTTCTCTTGTCTTTGACCGGCCTAGACTTCATCAACCCAATTTCAATTTCCAACACTATTTCAACCAAATTCCTGATGAATACTTCTTAAATATTGTCGACGGCCTCTACTTATAACTTGTGGAATAATTGGCATTCCTTTCTGACAGAAGGTACTAATCCCTGAGTCGAAAACTGCTTATCAATAATGACATCATGGATGGGGTTGCAATTTTAAAAAAATATTATGTTTTTGCTTTTCAGTGTTTTATTGTGAATCCTGAACATGTTACACGAGTATGGTGATTTACTAATGTATGTTATAAGTAATGTGTGATATCTTGAATTTTGTATACTATTTATCATATAAATGATTTCGTAATTTATATTTATAAAAAAGATTTGGGATTTAGGGTGTCATAGTCATCATCAAGGTTGGGTCTTTTTACCCTATTTTTATGTTTTTAAAGCACTACCTCTCCCACCTTGTTATTTTAGGTGGTGGTATTTGGTTCTTACACCTCCTAGTGTGGCCTCTCACAAGAATGTGTGAGTAAAATTGATGACTATTTAGCAAGTTTATTAAATGTATAGAAGTAATAAAAATTGAAGTTTGTATCCAAAGGGATTGAGCTACTTTAACAGGGAAAATGACGTGTTGTTGAAAAATAAACTTAGGGGTTTGCTTGAGAATTATATTGAAATTAATTAAATTGTTAGGAATATAAAATGGAGAAGACGGTCAGGTCTTATTTGAATCCCCTAATTTTACTGACAATGATTGCGTTTATTTATGTTTTTAAAGTTGATTTTACATAATTACAACGAATTAACACGACTGTTATATCCAAATTTTTGATGTATAACTCACTAATTTAAACTACATTTCCCTAATTCCTTAGGAGAGATGGATATCAAAGTCTAAAAATTTACGTTTGTTAATTCCTTATCTATAACTAATATCAGTTATTCCTAAATCAATTATATAGTTGAACAATTACTTTAGATCAGATTTATAGAATTATGGTCAGTAATCCCAACTAACTTAAGACCGACTTATGAATTCGTCAACACACAACGAGCATTAAACAAAAGAGAAATTGTATAGAAAATATAATGTCAACTTATGCAAATAATACAAAATAAGTCATATGGTTCAATAGATAAATATTAGGTTCATCTCTCAAGACCTAATCGGGAGTAAATTAGCTACTCATAGTAACAAAAATCAATACAATAATTTTAGAAGAATAGTACATGAAATTAAAGGAATGATTTGATCTCCAATGGCTGAAAATCCATATTCATTAGCTCTTGAATCTCCTTGCCGTCACTTTCTTACTTCAAAATTGTTAACCCTTAAAAATATGTAATTCTTCCTTTTAAACAACTTAACATGTGTCAGAAAAACATCCAATCGCAGCCATGATCACTCAAATCGCGCACACGATGGATTGCAAAACTTGGATCACGATCGTGATTCTTCATGTCGCACATGATGACATCCATTCATGCCCACTGTGATACGGTGGGAGAACTGACTATGGTTTTGCGTTTGTTTTCGCAAATGTTTCGGTTGAGCAAGAGTCGCCACCGACTTTTTATTTTATCCTAAGGAAAGGTTTAAAAAGCACAGCAAAAACCTTTGAGATATTTTCTTGGGTTCGGGGAGTAGATTATAGAAAGGGAAGGTATTAGCACCCTTTCTATCCATGGTTATCCATGGGCTCTTAGGTACTTGCTTAGATCAACTTGCCTTGGTTTTCAATTGTTTGAAATGGTGCTTTGTGTGTGGTTTTGAAATGTTTTAAAAAAGATGCCTTATCTAGGCTACCCTTGTAACAATTCTTTACTCGAATGTTTTACAAAAGGTGTTTGTCTTTTTGAAAAGATGTTTCAAGGTTTTTTGAAGTTTGTTTTGAAAAGTGTTTGTGAAGTGTGGTTCGAAAAATAGGCAAGTGTTTTTGTTTTGCAAGTTGACAAGTACTTAAGAGTCATCTACCCTAAAGTTCTCAAGGATTTTTGCTATGTTTTAACCCTTTTAACAATTTTGTTCCACCATTGCATTTGGTGGATTATCTTGTGTTAGGATGTGAAAGGGACGGGCGCGGGTCATCGTTTAGACCATAATTGCAATGGTGTTAAGTATCTTTGGGCAATTTTTCTTTGAAAGGGACTTGATCATTTTAGGCAACTTTTCGAAAGCGTCATCGAGGGACTATGATCATTTGAATTGTTTGTTTTGTTTTTGCCCAAAGAAACCTAACATACAATATGGCCCATTTATTGAAGGCAACAAGTGGAATACCCTAGGGGTGCAAGTGTGATTAGTGTTGTCCATTTTCATGCTTGATTATCTTGAAATTAGGTCAAACTATTTTGTTGTTTTTATTTGCATACAAACCCTAATTCTAACATGGTATATTTAGAAAGCAATAAAGTGCGAAATTTAAAGTTCCTAAGCTATTACAACACAATATGGGAAGGGGGGTACAAATGTTCAAATGGGGGGTATTTTGACAAGGAATTTAAACCTAACTATTACATCAATTTAGAATTATTTACAAAATAATCAATTGCACAAATTAAATAGAAATAAGATAAATATGCAAGATGCAAAAAATGTTTTTATGTGTATGAAAAAGAGTATTTTTATATATCAAATAAACAAAATAAAAAGGTATTAATTTTTGGATTTTTCATGCTTAGGGCAAAACCCTAATTTTATTAAGTAAAATGTATTAATTATTAATATATACAATATTTATTTATTATATACAAAAATAAAATGAAAATGAAGTATATTTGTCAAAAAGGTATTTTTTTATATTAAATATTAATAAAAAAATAAAAGTGTGTATATTTTGTATTTTAACCTAAATATACTAATATATATATATATATATATATATATATATATATATATATATATATATATATATATATATATATATATATATATATATATATATATATAAATATTTGTATTATTTTCTAAATATGTATTATATATATATAAAATAATAATATTTAATATTTATATAAAAAAAAGTATATTTTATATAAAATATTTTCAGAAGATAAAATAAAATAAAAATCAAAAAATGAATGTGTTTACATTATTTTTTCTATTTATTCTAAATAATAATATTATGTACTTATTTACATACAAATATCAATATAAACAAATAAATGCCTAAAAAATATAAAAATGGTGTAAAAAAGGTTTTTTATGTTTTTAATATTATGAGGAAAAATAAATAAGTCAGGAATAAAAAACAAAAGTCAAAAAATCATAAAAATAAACCAAATGGGCCTAGGGGGTGTCAAAGTAAAAATAGTGTGTAAAAAGAAATAGCAAATCAGGCCCAGCCCATGAAGACCTTCTTCAACCTCCAGACTGTTCTTGTTCAAAAACGTGCGCTTGGTACATGAATTCAAACATCCTGATTCCTTGAGTTTTAACAAAAACTTACAACACCAAAAATGTTAAGCATTGAATCACGAATCCAGACATATAAAGAACTCATCCTAACTCTCAGAAATGAGAGAGAATTTCCTCTCCCCCAATTCCTGACCTAGTTTTTCTTCCATGTTCAGACTTAAAATTCTCTAAGCATACATAATATAAATGAAATCTAATCACATGGGCATGTTCAGGGCTATGAATGTGACATGTTTTCTTCACAAACCTAAAACTAACAATGCCTATATTGAGAGATAGAACTTCATGAATATACCTGTTCAGTTGGAATCGTGCCTTGCAATGGAGGAGCTTTCAGGGTAAAATGATGATTTGTACAGCTTGCCTGAAGTGTAGTGATGCTATTCCAATGCTTGGAGTGTTTTGAATCGTGCCAAATCAAGCTGCAGAAGTCCACCTGCAAGATAGAAAAATGGAAATGGCAAATGGTGCTATGGCTGTTACAGTCTCAGTTCAAGGTTTGGAATAGTTTATGTGGATATTATGGAATGTGTTTGAAGTGTTTTTAGCAAGAATGCATGGAAGGTTTGAGCTATGGAACTCAAACTACAGGGATGCCCTGTTTTGGACAGTTCAATGGTGATTCTGAGTTTTGGAAGGCAATGGAGGTGGTTGACTCGTGTTCTAGTTCAGTTAGGATGTTTAGAAAGTGTACAAAATTTTTGATTAAGCTTCTTTGTGCTGAGATGAAAGTTGGTGTATGATATGCTAGCTTTCTTACACTTTAAGCAACAAAAGGCAACTTGGTGTTCTAGAATGATGCAGGCCCCCAAGCTATGCTGCTAACCTTCCTCTTGATCAGTGTGTTTAGTCCATAAACTTGTGCCAAAGAGATTTCAAATGTACTTGCTTGGATTTGCAATTTGACATAAAGTGCAACTTTACCAAAATGGATAAAATGCTTTTTCTAATTTGGGATTAAACCATTATGCAATGCTTGAACACATAGAATATGGTCTTGGCACAAAGATTTTGCATTAAATTTATGAGTGTTGGATGGTTTAGAGGCCTGTAATCAAGGAAAGCATGCTGATTTGAAAATTTCCTAAGTGTATGAACATGGAAATTGGCCATAACAAAAGTGAGTTTTTCCCATATTGCAAAATTTGATTCTCCCTAACCATGAGGTTGTTTGATGAGTTCTTGGACATTTTGGAAAGCTTGGAATGTGTAATACAATCCATCTTTGAAATGCAAATTGAAATTCCAAGTGGAAGTATATGAAAAATGGTCTTGAAGTTAGGCAAAAATCCTGCCTAAAATAGGTCAAATTTTCTCTAAGTTAAGAATGGTTTGGTACCCTTGTTCCAAAAATTGTAACTTGAGATACAAGCCTCTTTTGGGAAAACTTTGTGAATCAAAGTTGTAGATTGTGAAATAGGCTACAACTTTCATGTTTTTACTTTTGCTTGAATCCAAAGGAATCTTGGTGAGAAAGTGGGGCAAAGTTAGGAAAAAATTAGGGTTTTTCATAACTTAGAAAAATTCTAAGTTATGAAAAATCTTCATTTCAAACCCTAATTTGCAATTCTTGATTTCTTGATGAACAAGTTTCATGATTTGTCTTGTTTTGATGAAAAATGAATCTTGACACTTGATTTTAACCAAAAAGTCAAAGTTTGACTTTTCAGTATACAGTCAAAATTGATCAATTGACTGGGAAATTCAACTGTCAATCTTGTGCATTTAGGATCTTTTGAACTTGTTGAGCATGTCAAGATAATTCCATGGGGTCCTTGAGTCCATATGTGAGCTTGGTTTGCCATTGGCTAGGTCAAACAGTCAAAAATTGCCTTTGTGCAGTCAAAACCCTAAAAATGACCATTTTGCCCTTTTGGTGATCTGATCAAATTTCTTGTGGAATTGTGATCCAAACTTGATCAAATGGTCAATGTGAGTTCATAATGTTGATGTGGGTAAATTTTCATGAGATTTGACTGTCAATTGGCCACAGTTGACTTTTTCCCCAATACAGCTGATTTCTAGGTCAACTGTCCCATTGACTAGGCAAAACTTGGAATCAAGGCTTGAAACTTGATGTGGATAAACTTGGGAGTCCAATATGAAGCATGAAAGTCATATTAGGCATTTTAGGTCAAAACATCTTTGTGCAAACACAAACCCTAATTTGGGTCAATAGTGCAAGGAGAAGTCTTGAGCAGATGAAACCCTAACTGGATCTTGATCTCCAAGGGCTTTGTGATGAGAAATGTTGAGAAAATGGGAGGGCAAATTTTGGGGTACAACAGTTGCCCCTGTTCAATCTTCTTGAACCTGAAGAGTTAGATTGGCAAGTATGCCTTTCGTGACTCGAGGGTAAAAGGAGATTGGACACTAGAGTGCCCTTAAATTTGCACTCGTCAAAGCAATGGATGCGGGAATGGGCTTAGAGATGCCATTTGGAGATGGGCTTAAAGATGCCATCTGGAAGAGTGACAGAAACTTGTCGGGGATGGGCTTAAAGATGCCATCTGGAATGAGTATCAGAAAGGTGTCCATGTTTTGGACCACATCTGAATTGGGGGTCTGAATAAGCAATAGATCGACATCCGTATCTGGAGGCATCTGTAAACTGTTTTCAGAGGTTGAGAAGAGTCTGAACAAGCGATAGATTAACATCCGTTGTTGGGAAGAATCCATAAACTGTTTTCAGAAGTCTTGAAGTTGAATAAGCAATAGAGCAGCATCCGTTGTTGGGAAGCGTCCGTAAACTGTTTTCAAAAGTTGCATCTGAACAAGCGATAGATTAACATACGTTGTTGGGAAGAATCCATAAACTGTTTTCAGAAGTCTTGAGAAGAGACTGAACAAGCGATAGGTTAACATCCGTTACTGGGAGAACCCGTGAACTGTTTTCAGAAATCTTGGAGTTGAATAAGCAATAGAGCAGCATCCGTTGTTGGGAAGCGTCCGTAAACTGTTTTCAAAAGTCTTGAGAAGAAACTGAACAAGTGATAGGTCAACATCCGTTACTGGAGAACCCGTGAACTGTTTTCAGAAATCTTGGAGTTGAATAAGCAATAGAGCAGCATCCGTTGTTGGGAAGCGTCCGTAAATTGTTTTCAAAAGTCTTGAGAAGAAACTGAACAAGTGATAGGTCAACATCCGTTACTGGAGAACCCGTGAACTGTTTTCAGAAATCTTGAAGTTGAGGAGGAACCGGTGTAGGGTTTCCTGATGATGAGCTTGTGTAAAACTGCATCTGGAGGAATTTGAAGAAGTATCAGAATGTCGTCGTGTCTGGGTCACATCTGAACTATTCTTGGAAAGAATCTCGGCAGATAACGATTCTTGTCTGTCGACTGATCTTACCTGAAAAGGTAAAGAGTTAGTTATATGCAATGTCATGATGCATGATACAATGTATGTTATATGATATGAATGTAAATGAATGCGCATGTAAGGTGGAGAGCTGTCTTGCAAAGGATAGATGACTCTGAGATGGCTGAAGATAAAAGCATCTTGACTGCTTCCGGGAAGAATAATTCCTGGTTGTTGCTGAGGAATAAGGAGCTTGGGTTGTATACCAATCTTCTGGGGAATTCCTGTCTTGAGGAGACTTTCACTGTAGAATCTTTGAATATACAATGAGGAACTGAAAACTGAAAGTCTTCAAATTTGCTTGGGGAATACCAGTCCTTCAAACATCGAGGGGCCTTAGAACCACTTGCGGGGACTTGGAATTTCCTTGGTGACTTGCAGGGTAAAAGAAATTCTGATGATTTCTACTGGGATTTTAGAACCTGGTAGACTTAAGCTGGGGAGATAAGACTGAGAATCTATGGTCTAGTGAGAAGCATTTATGTGGGGAAAAGGTTCACTATTCTGGCTCTGTTGGGGATAGATAGTTTGAAGTTTTAGCTCTGCTGGGGATACTGGAATTTAGTTCTGAGGGGAATTGAGTTCTGGAGGATTCTCTGACTGGGGATAACAAAGATAAACTCCTATGGGGATTGTATTGATAAGCTATGTTGGGGAACTCTGATGAACTCCGTTGGGGATAGGAAGAAATTTGCCGAGTGCGATCTTTCGTGGCAATAAGCTGAGGATAAACCAGTTATAAGCCCTTGTGAGGAATAACTTTGAGTAAAGATCGGGAGAGACGTCCGTACTCTGCAGGGGATAAGCTTCCAAAATCTACTGGGGATAAGCTTCAAGATTTGCTGGGGATATGGATTCCAAATCTCCTGGGGATTTCCTTTGAAAGGGTATCAAGATATCCAACTGCACCTTCAACCTATCAGTAATCCTCTTTCTTGATTCATAGGGAAATGATTATGTTCAAATGCATATGCCTATTTAATAAAACATTGGACGTTTCTCAAAATAAAACAATTAGTGCAAGAGAAAAAGAAAAAGGAAATGACACAAATTTTTGGGAAAAGTATTTGCATTAACTTTCTCTGAGTATATTTGTACAAAGGAGACAATCATCCTAGTAAGAGGATTTTGTCGTAAATATTGAAAGATTTATACAAAATAAAGATGGCTATGTGAATTAATTCCATGGGATCCCATTCCGCTATAGCCTTCACAACTCTGAATATCTGTCCATCCAATGCTTCGTTTGCCGATGACTGGATTGATCAGCAGCCTAGAACTGGTTGATGAAGAGATTGTCTTTGAAGTGATCTGACGAGACATAGTCATACGCTTTAATTCCCTAACTTTTTCCTGAATCTCCCTTTCGGGTTTTCGATCCACCGGGAAACCCCTTTTTGCCCAAGCCGCCCTTTCGGGTTTTCAA
Source organism: Vicia faba (assembly GCA_948472305.1). Classification (NCBI taxonomy): domain Eukaryota; kingdom Viridiplantae; phylum Streptophyta; class Magnoliopsida; order Fabales; family Fabaceae; genus Vicia; species Vicia faba. Next base: position 1,227,237,095 of record OX451738.1, read on the forward strand.
CTTGTCGGGTGTACAGATTTTTTTGTTTTTATCCCTAACTTTTGCCTGAACCGCCCTTTCGGGTTTTCGGTTCACCGGGATGCCCATTTTTGCTCAAGCCGCCCTTTCGGGTTTTCGACTTGTCGGGTTTATTTTATGCGTAGTATCTTTTGACTATGTCTGCGTTCGCAGGGTGCGGCAAATCGTCGCCGTCCATGGTGGTTAGAATCATCGCACCACCAGAAAATATGCTCTTGATCACAAATGGTCCTTCATATGTAGGAGTCCATTTTCCCCTGGGATCACTTTGCGGTAAGATAATCCGCTTGATTACGAGATCTCTGACTTGATACACTTGACGTCTGACTTTCTTATTGAAGGCCTTGATCATCCGTTTTTGATACGTCTGACCATGGCATATAGCAGCGAGTCGCTTCTCGTCGATCAGATTGAGTTGATCAAGTCGGGTCTGCATCCAATCATCTTCATTCAAACCCGTGTCCTTCATAATCCTTAGAGAAGGAATCTGAACTTCCATAGGCAGGACAGCTTTCATTCCATATACCAACGAAAATGGGGTTGCCCCGGTTGAAGTACGTGCCATCGTACGGTATCCATGTAGAGCAAACGGTAACATCTCATGCCAGTCTTTGTAAGTGACTGTCATCGTCTGAATGATCTTCTTAATGTTTTTGTTCGCAGCTTCAACGGCACCGTTCATCTTCGGCCGATAGGGAGATGAATTGTGATGATAAATCTTGAACTGTTCGCACAATGCGGTGATCATCGTGTTATTCAGATTTGTACCGTTGTCTGTGATGATCCTGTCGGGAACACCATACCGACATATGAGATTTTGCTTGATGAAGCGGGCAACCACATTTTTAGTAACAGAGGCGAAGGAAGCTGCTTCGACCCATTTGGTGAAATAGTCAATGGCAACCAGGATGAAGCGATGTCCGTTGGAAGTCGTGGGCTTGATTTCTCCAATCATGTCAATGCCCCACATTGCAAATGGCCAAGGAGCAGTCAGAATGTTGAGAGGAACCGGAGGGATATGAACTTTGTCGGCGTAGACTTGACATTTGTGACAAGTACGGGAATGTTGATGGCAGTCAGCTTCCATGGTAGACCAATAATAGCCTGCCCTTAGGATCTTCTTAGCCATTGTATGCCCGCTCAAGTGAGTGCCAAATGTGCCGCTGTGTATCTCAGTCATGATCAACTCTGCTTCAGCTTTGTCTATGCATCGGAGTAATACACAATCATGGCTTCTCTTGTAAAGGATGTTGTTGCTCAGGAAGAATTTGGCAGCAAATTTCCTTAAGAACTTCTTGTCATTTACGGAAGCTCCTTCGGGATAATCTCTAGTCTCGAGATACCTTTTGATTTCATGGAACCAGGGTTGTTCCACTACTTCTTCGGTATTAATCTCGTGACAATGTGCAGGTTCATCCATTCGCTCGATGGTGATTTGGGGAGCCTCGTTATCCCAGTTGAGTTTAAACATGGAGGACATTGTAGCGAGAGCATCTGCTAGCTGATTCTCTTCTCGCGGGAAATGCTCGAAGGTAATTTGCTCGAAATGAGGCAACAATGTCAAGACATGTTCTTTGTATGGGATAAGATTAGGATGCTTGGTATCCCACTCTCCTTTGATTTGACTGATAACCAAAGCCGAGCCCCCAAATACGATCAAAGATTTGATCCCCAAATCTATAGCAGCCTTGAGACCAAAGATGCAAGCCTCATACTCAGCCATGTTGTTTGTGCAGCTGAAGCAAAGTCGGGCCGTGAAAGGTGTGTGACAACCTTCCGGAGAAATGAGTACTGCGCCGATACCGTTTCCAAGTGCATTTGAAGCACCATCAAAGTACAGGGTCCATCGGGATCCCCTTTCGGGTCCGTCATACGGTCTGTTACCTTCAATGTTGTCCAAATTCATGATGTCCTCGTCTGGGAAGTCAAATCTCATGGGTTGATAATCTTCGATAGCTTGATGAGCCAGATGGTCAGCTAGTACACTCCCTTTTATAGCTTTTTGGGTGGTGTACTGGATGTCATACTCAGTTAGGATCATTTTCCATCTAGCTATTCTTCCAGATAAAGCGGGCTTTTCGAAGATATACTTGATAGGATCCATTTTGGAAATCAACAAGGTAGTATGAGTCAACATATACTGCCTTAGTCGGCGAGCAGCCCATACCAAAGCGCAGTAAGTTTTCTCGAGCAGTGAGTAGCGAGTCTCACAGTCGGTAAACTTTTTGCTAAGGTAATAAATAGCATGCTCTTTTCGACCAGACTCATCATGCTGGCCCAAGACACACCCCATTGAGTTATCCAAGACGGTTAGATACATGATCAATGGTCTTCCTTCAACGGGTGGCATCAGAATAGGAGGTTCTAGCAAATACTCCTTGATCTTATCAAAAGCAGCTTGGCAATCGTCGTTCCATTCGACTACCTGATCCTTCTTCAAGAGTTTGAAAATTGGCTCACAGGTAGAAGTCAGATGAGAGATGAATCTGGCAATATAGTTCAAGCGCCCCAAGAACCCTCTAACCTCCTTTTCAGTACGGGGAGCAGGCATCTCTTGTATTTCTTTTACTTTTGCTGGATCGACCTCAATGCCTTTGTTGCTTACAATGAATCCTAGAAGTTTACCAGACCTAACTCCAAAAGTGCACTTACTTGGTTTCAGCCTGAGTTTGTATTCTTTCAACCTGGCAAACAGCTTTTCTAGATGTTCAAGGTTCTCTTCCTCTGTTTGTGACCGAGCTATCATATCGTCTACGTAAACTTCAATCTCATGATGTATCATATCATGAAACAAAGCTACCATGGCGCGTTGATAAGTTGCCCCTGCGTTCTTCAGTCCGAACGGCATCACCTTGTAACAGAAAGTGCCCCATTGTGTGACAAAAGTTGTTTTCTCCATATCCTCGGGGGCCATTTTGATTTGATTGTAGCCCGAGAATCCATCCATGAAGGAAAACACTTTATGCTAAGCTGTATTGTCGATCAAAATGTCAATGTGTGGAAGTGGAAAATCATCTTTGGGGCTGGCCCTATTCAAATCCCGGTAGTCCATGCACATCCTGACTTTGCCATCTTTCTTAGGTACTGGCACGATGTTAGCGACCCATTGAGGATAGGACGTAACAGCCAGAAAGCCAGCATCGAATTGCTTCATCACTTCTGCTTTGATCTTTTCAGACATGTCAGGCCTCATTCGGCGGACTTTTTGCTTGATTGGTGGACAGTCTTCTCTTGTAGGGAGACGGTGAACCACGATATCTGTGTCTAAACCCGGCATGTCTTCATAAGACCAAGCGAAGATTTCAACATACTCATTCAACAACTGTATCAGGCGTTCCTTGACACTTGGTTCCAGATTGGCACCCACTTGCACCTCCTTCCGGTCTTCCTCGGTCCCTAAGTTGACAGCTTCCAATGACTCTTCGTGCGGTAAGATGGCCCTTTCCTCTTGTTGTAGAAGTCTGGCTAGTTCCCCTGGTACTTCACAACCTTCGTCATCTTCATACTCGGCTTGATTGACCAGATCTTCAGAGTTATTGAAGGATATAGCAGAATCGTCACCCATGGAATCCGGAGTGGATGGGTACCTGCATTTGTGAGTGTGGGTGTGTGTAAGGGATAGCCATCCTTAAACAAAAATGCAAAAGGAAAGAAAATGAACACAGCAGTTTATCAAATGAAAAACGTCCAATGAATCATTAAACATGGCATATGGATATGAAAGTAATCAAAACCCTTACAAATGGACCTACATGCCCCGGGCAAGGCATGAGGTAAAAAGATAGTGTACGGGTTGTTCGAAAATAAATATTACAGACCAATAGGAAATGTTTGACATATAAGTTACTGATGAATAAAAGTGATGGGAACAAAGTCTTTTGCCTCCCAGTTGCACAATCCTCCTTTGACAGTCGGGTAAATCCACTCTTCGATGCTGCTCTCTTTGTCTTCGTCCTCCAAAGCGTTGATTCCGTAGGGAGAAATTTTGACTGGCGCTCTTTCAATCTTCGAACGGCGCATAGCTTTCTGGCCCGCGGTAGTGAACCCTAATCCAAATTTGTCTGTTTTATGTGGAATATCAGGCAACTGCCCCCATGTTGAATTCTTCCCCTCCTTTATTGTGGCCCTTGCGTCTTCCAGAGATGCCATCCTGGCCATCTGCCTTGGTGCCTCAGCTGCCAACTTTGCTACTGTTATTTCAGGAAGGACTTCTTCGAAATGCTGGAAAGGTGTCTCAATGAACTCACCTTCTACCTCCACGTACCGGAAGGAATTCAAGTGGTTGATCATGTACTCCTCTTCGCCATGGACGGTAATGATCTTTCCCTTGACAGGATACTTCAACATCTGATGCAAGGAGGAGGTGACTGCCCCAGCATGGTGTATCCAAGGCCTATCCAACAACCAAGAGTACGACGGACGGATGTCCATCACATAGAAAGTAGATTTAAACACCTCGGTGCCCACCTTGATGGGAATATCAACCTCCCCATGGACCATTCTCTTCGAACCATCGAAAGCTCTGACAACAATATCACTCGGCTTCAACTCCAACCCTTCACAATCTAGTCGGTCCAAGGCCTTCTTAGGCAGTACATTCAGCGACGAACCAGTGTCGACCAAGACATGTGCGAGAGTAGTTCCTCGGCATTCGACTGAAATGTGCAAAGCATCATTGTGGTTTCTACCTTTAGGAGTTAGGTCGGCATCAGAGAAACCTAATCCATTATCCGCAGTAAGGCTGGCCACGCAATTTTGAAATTGATCTGCAGAGGTTTCCTGGGGCACATGGGCTGCCTTCAGGAATTTTATCAGAGCTTTAGCGTGCGCTTCCGAGCAAAGTAGTAGTTCCAGCATGGAGATCTTTGAGGGGGTTTGCCCCAGTTGTTCTACCACATCATAATCACTCCTTTTGATTATCTTCAAGATCTCGTCCATTTCCTTCTTGGAGGTCTCCGGAATGACCAAGGGTTGAGCCCTCGTCCTGACGAGCTCATCTTGGATTCCCTTACCTTTATCAGCAGCGGTAGGAGGGACAGTACTAGGAACAACAACATCTTCAATCAATGGGGTTCTAGCGGAGAGTTTTATTGGTGCAGGGATAACCTTGTCAGTAGATGAGGGTCCAAAGATTGCTCTTTGAGGGGCAATCTCTGGAGAAAATATTCTCCCGCTCCGGGTGATTTTGCTCGTGCCTGCAATGTTTCCAATGCTGGCTTCTTCATCATCCGAACTTTCTTCAGTTATTTCGATTTGTTTAATACCATGGTAGTAGACGTCGCCGCCATAGTTCCATGGTATTGACTTCTCAGAAACATAGGGGACAGGCCCTGGCATTGTTATCTTCAAAGGAACAGATTTCGTAGCTGGTGTAATCTTAACAGGCTTTCTGACGGCCTTGGAAATATTGGCGTGAATGTTTATGATTGAGACATCTTCAGTATGAGTTGGAATGGCAGAAACTTTTTCAAACAAAATTTGTCGACTGTCCATTAGGCCTTGGATGCCTTTCTTCAGTAACGGACAATCAAACGGCAGAGAGTAACAACAATAGCAGTCTTCCTTACATCCCGGGAAAATCTCGGCCCTTAACAGATTCAACTTGATGGTTAACAATGGAGTTATCAGATTATTAACATCAGCAACATACAAATCTTCTTCAATGGCATTGACATTTCGGCCGTGCTTCGGCATGGGAGCGAATATCACATTAGGCTTCTCCGGAACGTCGAACTCCACTTCCTTCGCCTCTATCAGGTCTTGGATTTTATGCTTGAGTGCCCAACAATCATTGGTGTCGTGCCCGACACTGTCAGAATGGTGGGCGCATTTAGCATTAGGATGATAATGCGGAGAGGACGTATTCACATTTTTTGGTGCCTCCTTGATAGTGGTGAGATTCAACTTCAACAGATGGGGAAGCACTTGCGCCGGCGTCATATTAATGCGGGTGAACTGCCGTTGCGGCCGTTCCACCCGTTGCTGATTTGGTCTGGATTGGTTATAGCGAGGCTGCTCACTTGAAGGGTTTTAGATCATTACGGCCCCCACAGTTGGCCGACGTTCAGTCTTCCCTGCTCTTCTCTGAGAATATACCACAACCGTTTCCTTCTTGAAAGGTTTCTTCTCAACACTTGCAGCAACACCCTTCTGAATCTTTCCTGACTTGATGCCTGCTTCTATTCTTTCGCCTGTTAAGATCAAATCGGTAAACCCTGCGGAAGAGTTACCAATCAGATGATTGAAAAATGGCCCAGATAGAGTCCCTAGAAACATATCAACAAGTTCACGGTCGGTTAAAGGGGGCTGCACCCTGCCAGCCAAATCCCTCCATTTTTGTGCATATTCTTTGAATCCTTCGCCTGTTCCCAGTGACATACCCTAAAGTTGGGTACGAGTGGGAGCAAGGTCTGTACTGATATTGTTTGTAGAAGGCGGTGGCCAAGTCTTCCCAGTTTCGGACGCTGGTTCCCTCTAGCTGATAGAACCACTCCAATTGAGCCCCAGAAAGGCTGTCTTGAAAGAAATGGATCCAAAGGTTCTTATCTGCCGTATAAGGTTGGATCTTTCTTACGTAGGACCTGAGATGCATTTTTGGACATGACAGCCCATCATACCTCACAAAAACTGGCACTTTGAACTTTGGGGGAATCACAATCCCGGCAACTAAACCCAAGTCTTCGAAATCCAAACCCGGTACTCTCTGTAGTTCCATGGCGGCCAACCTGTCTTCTAAACCCTTGTATTTATCATCAGCTGGAGGGTATTGTTGATCAGAGTAGTCTTCATCCTCTTCGACCTCCTCTTCTTCCACATCGGACTCGAAAGGTACCGCAGCCCCACCTCCTTTACTGGTTCCTTCGTCAGAAGTAGGAGGAAATTCAAGCACTCTCCTAGCCTCTCCATCAAATCTTCTCCCTAGAGTAGCCACCCCGAGTCTCTTCTTCTTCTTTTTCACTGGGTCTTTATTCCCCAGCAAGGTCTTGAGATCCTCCTGACCCTTAGCCAAGGTCGTTAAGAGTTGCTGGAACTGTGCATTTTGAGCTTGTAGGTCTTTGACTGTTTGCTCGAGATCCATCCTACTGAAATAAACAGCAGACAGATAAGGAAAGCTGACGTGAGACCTGCTTATGCACATGATGAATGGTATGCTTATGTATGCAATGCATTCAAGGATTTAGAACATTCAAAATTGTTGTAGACAAAAAGGAACGCACGTCATATTAATAAGAAGAAATTTGTTAGTACATAAATGCCCCATGGGCCAAATATTACAAAAACAACTTCTCAAGGTAAAAAAGACGTTGCGCATCCTCTTTGGCGCAATGTAGGTGTTGAGGGCCTCTTGCTCATGGAGTCGGCGGGTAAGCTCTAGAACCTTCTTCTCACTGGCGTAGAATCTGGCTTCAAAAGTGTTTTGTTCCTCCTTGAGCTGAATCCAACTTTTCTGCATTTCCTCCCACGATGTAGGCATGTCTGGATGTAGGATGGTGTAGGGAACCTCTCCTTCCATGACGGGCTCTTTAATCACAGGGAGAACATGAGGATAAGGCATCATCAGACTCTGGGCTCGGGCTCATACCCACTTGAGATAAGGCTCAAGAGGGATGGAGTTCTTGTGTCCCAGTGTCTTGCTATCAACCTTGTTGGGCCTTCCCCAAGCTCTGATGAATCTTTGGCGAAGTCCTTGCGCATCATTGTCGAAGTCAAAAACTAGGTCAGGAATCAACATATCATGAGGGCCATCCCTCCGTGCATATCCAAATTGCCTCAAAGCTAGGCAAGGGTTGTAGGTGATACCTCCTTTGATTCCAAGTAAAGGAACATTAGGAAACTCTCCACAACGATCGACGATGATGACATTTTCTCTGGACCGAGAACACCAATGTACATCAGAGTGAGTAAGATTCATCAACCGTTGGGACCACCTTGATCCTTGGTCATTCTTCAAGACAGATTGTGGAAGGTGCGAAATAAACCACCTTGCAAGGAGAGGAGTACAGCACATGAGAACACCCCTCTTTCTCATTGTTCGTGTGTAAAATGAGTGAAGAATGTCCCCAAGCAATGTTGGTATTGGATTTCTGGACAAAAAGATTTTGACGGCATTGACATCTACCAATTGGTCAGAATTTGGGAACAAGACCAACCCATAGATAAGGAGTGCCACAATTTCTTCAAAGGCTTGTAGGTCCAATGAATTCCAACATTCTTGTGCCTTCTCAAACAAGAATTTTGCTAAGAATCCTTTGACGCCGCTTCTGGTTTCCCAATGCCCCTTGATGTCGGATGGTTGTAGATGTAATGCTCGAGCAACATCTTCCAGCTTTGGTTCCTTTTCCGTACCGTTGAAGGGTAGTTGATTAAGGATAGGGATTCTTAGGAGTTGAGAAAACTCCTCCAAAGTGGGCACCAACTGGTAATCAGGGAAAGTGAAACAGTGGTGACGAGGGTCAAAGAACTGGAATAGCACTTTCATCATGTCTTCTTCAATGTTGGTGTTGACTAAGCTGAGCAGTCTACCATGTCTTTCACTGAAGGGTGAGCTTTCCGGAATTCTTGAGGTGAGCTCCTCGAGTTGAGGAGAGATTCTCACAAGGTTGACTTGGATGGTTTTTCTGCGAGGAATTTCCATGACCTACAAAACAAGAACAAAGATGAAGATCCAAACCCTTGAAATGGTTAGTGAATGCATATGATGCTTTATGATGTTTATGATGTATGCACAAAACATATGTACAAGCAATTCACACCAAACCCTAGTTTCAGGCCTGCATGGGGTTTCATAGGTAAGTACCCTCTTGAGTGTAGTTGGCTTAAAAACCTGTCCTATAAATAGTAACTGGGTTCTAAGGAGCTCAATATCACGGGATTGTTTTCATTGTTCATTGTTTTGGTTTAGCCACTTAACTAGCGACCAAAATATTCCAAGAAAACAACCCTCAATGAGTGTAGTATCGAGTATCTACCAACTTCGGACTGCACCAAAGTCGGTCATCTCACTACCCCTAATAAAAGGCCAAGATGGTCAAGTAAGGTTCTAGGTCATTAGTGCTTAGTGACATCACTCAGCGGCCCCGTACTCTCCTTGATTGAACTCAAGGGTTACTGGTACTCACAAATATGTCGCACTAACATAGCTATTGCTTCGACCGTGTCGGTATACCCCGCACAGTTTCCATAACGTATTGCTATCTATGAATGTTTCCCAAAATCCGGGTGTAGGATTGTGAACCCAAACAAAAGAGCCAAGATGTAAAGCAATCAAGACAAACAATTAATCATGCAAGATGGCGATCTAAGCCCTAAGGTTACTCCACTTTTAAAATTCTCCCCAGCAGAGTCGCCAGTTCTGTGATACGGTGGGAGAACTGACTATGGTTTTGCGTTTGTTTTCGCAAATGTTTCGGTTGAGCAAGAGTCGCCACCGACTTTTTATTTTATCCTAAGGAAAGGTTTAAAAAGCACAGCAAAAACCTTTGAGATATTTTCTTGGGTTCGGGGAGTAGATTATAGAAAGGGAAGGTATTAGCACCCTTTCTATCCATGGTTATCCATGGGCTCTTAGGTACTTGCTTAGATCAACTTGTCTTGGTTTTCAATTGTTTGAAATGGTGCTTTGTGTGTGGTTTTGAAAATGTTTTGAAAAAGATGCCTTGTCTAGGCTACCCTTGTAACAATTCTTTACTCGAATGTTTTACAAAAGGTGTTTGTCTTTTTGAAAAGATGTTTCAAGGTTTTTTGAAAGTTTGTTTTGAAAAGTGTTTGTGAAGTGTGGTTCGAAAAATAGGCAAGTGTTTTTGTTTTGCAAGTTGACAAGTACTTAAGAGTCATCTACCCTAAAGTTCTCAAGGATTTTTGCTATGTTTTAACCCTTTTAACAGTTTTGTTCCACCATTGCATTTGGTGGACAATCTTGATCATTTTAGGCAACTTTTCGAAAGCGTCATCGAGGGACTATGATCATTTGAATTGTTTGTTTTGTTTTTGCCCAAAGAAACCTAACATACAATATGGCCCATTTATTGAAGGCAACAAGTGGAATACCCTAGGGGTGCAAGTGTGATTAGTGTTGTCCATTTTCATGCTTGATTATCTTGAAATTAGGTCAAACTATTTTGTTGTTTTTATTTGCATACAAACCCTAATTCTAACATGGTATATTTAGAAAGCAATAAAGTGTGAAATTTAAAGTTCCTAAGCTATTACAACACAATATGGGAAGGGGGTACAAATGTTCAAATGGGGGGTATTTTGACAAGGAATTTAAACCTAGCTATTACATCAATTTAGAATTATTTACAAAATAATCAATTGCACAAATTAAATAGAAATAAGATAAATATGCAAGATGCAAAAAATGTTTTTATGTGTATGAAAAAGAGTATTTTTATATATCAAATAAACAAAATAAAAAGGTATTAATTTTTGGATTTTTCATGCTTAGGGCAAAACCCTAATTTTATTAAGTAAAATGTATTAATTATTAATATATACAATATTTATTTATTATATACAAAAATAAAATGAAAATGAAGTATATTTGTCAAAAAGGTATTTTTTTTATATTAAATATTAATAAAAAAATAAAAGTGTGTATATTTTGTATTTTAACCTAAATATACTAATATATATATATAAATATTTGTATTATTTTCTAAATATGTATTATATATATATATATATATATATATATATATATATATATATATATATATATATATATATATATATATATATATATATATATATATATATATATATATATATATATATATATATATATATATATATATATATATATATATATATATATATATATATATATATATATATATATATATATATATATATATATATATATATATATATATATATATATATATATATATATATATATATAAAATAATAATATTTAATATTTATATAAAAAAAAGTATATTTTATATAAAATATTTTCAGAAGATAAAATAAAATAAAAATAAAAAAATGAATGTGTTTACATTATTTTTTCTATTTATTCTAAATAATAATATTATGTACTTATTTACATACAAATATCAATATAAACAAATAAATGCCTAAAAAATATAAAAATGGTGTAAAAAAGGTTTTTTATGTTTTTAATATTATGAGGAAAAATAAATAAGTCAAGAATAAAAAACAAAAGTCAAAAAATCATAAAAATAAACCAAATGGGCCTAGGGGGTGTCAAAGTAAAAATAGTGTGTAAAAAGAAATAGCAAATCAGGCCCAGCCCATGAAGACCTTCTTCAACCTCCAGACTGTTCTTGTTCAAAAACGCGCGCTTGGTACATGAATTCAAACATCCTGATTCCTTGAGTTTTAACAAAAACTTACAACACCAAAAATGTTAAGCATTGAATCACGAATCCAGACATATAAAGAACTCATCCTAACTCTCAGAAATGAGAGAGAATTTCCTCTCCCCCAATTCCTGACCTAACTTTTCTTCCATGTTCAGACTTAAAATTCTCTAAGCATACACAATATAAATGAAATCTAATCACATGGGCATGTTCAGGGCTATGAATGTGACATGTTTTCTTCACAAACCTAAAACTAACAATGCCTATATTGAGAGATAGAACTTCATGAATATACCTGTTCAGTTGGAATCGTGCCTTGCAATGGAGGAGCTTTCAGGGCAAAATGATGATTTGTTGCCTGAAGTGTAGTGATGCTATTCCAATGCTTGGGGTGTTTTGAATCGTGCCAAATCAAGCTGCAGAAGTCCACCTGCAAGATAGAAAAATGGAAATGGCAAATGGTTCTATGGCTGTTACAGTCTCAGTTCAAGATTTGGAATAGTTTATGTGGATATTATGGAATGTGTTTGAAGTGTTTTTAGCAAGAATGCATGGAAGGTTTGAGCTATGGAACTCAAACTGCAGGGATGCCCTGTTTTGGACAGTTCAATGGTGATTATGAGTTTTGGAAGGCAATGGAGGTGGTTGACTCGTGTTCTAGTTCAGTTAGGATGTTTAGAAAGTGTACAAAATTTTTGCTTAAGCTTCTTTGTGCTGAGATGAAAGTTGGTGTATGATATGCTAGCTTTCTTACACTTTAAGCAACAAAAGGCAACTTGGTGTTCTAGACTGATGCAGGCCCCCAAGCTATGCTGCTAACCTTCCCCTTGATCAGTGTGTTTAGTCCATAAACTTGTGCCAAAGAGATTTCAAATGTACTTGCTTGGATTTAAAATTTGACATAAAGTGCAACTTTACCAAAATGGATAAAATGCTTTTTCTAATTTGAGATTAAACCATTATGCAATGCTTGAACACATAGAATATGGTCTTGGCACAAAGAGTTTGCATTAAATTTATGAGTGTTGGATGGTTTAGAGGCCTGTAATCAAGGAAAGCATGCTGATTTGAAAATTGCCTAAGTGTATGAACATGGAAATTGGCCATAACAAAAGTGAGTTTTTCCCATATTGCAAAATTCGATTCTCCCTAACCATGAGGTTGTTTGATGAGTTCTTGGACATTTTGGAAATCTTGGAATGTGTAATACAATCCATCTTTGAAATGAAAATTGAAATTCCAAGTGGAAGTATATGAAAAATGGTCTTGAAGTTAGGCACAAATCCTGCCTAAAATAGGTCAAATTTTCTCTAAGTTAAGAATGGTTTGGTACCCTTGTTCCAAAAATTGTAACTTGAGATACAAGCCTCTTTTGGGAAAACTTTGTGAATCAAAGTTGTAGATTGTGAAATAGGCTACAACTTTCATGTTTTGACTTTTGCTTGAATCCAAAGGAATCTTGGTGAGAAAGTGGGGCAAAGTTAGGAAAAAATTAGGGTTTTTCATAACTTAGAAAAATTCTAAGTTATGAAAAATCTTCATTTCAAACCCTAATTTGCAATTCTTGATTTCTTGATGAACAAGTTTCATGATTTGTCTTGTTTTGATGAAAAATGAATCTTGACACTTGATTTTGACCAAAAAGTCAAAGTTTGACTTTTCAGTATACAGTCAAAATTGATCAATTGACTGGGAAATTCAACTATCAATCTTGTGCATTTAGGATCTTTTGAACTTGTTGAGCATGTCAAGATAATTCCATGGGGTCCTTGAGTCCATATGTGAGCTTGGTTTGCCATTGGCTAGGTCAAACAGTCAAAAATTGCCTTTGTGCAGTCAAAACCCTAAAAATGACCATTTTGCCCTTTTGGTGATCTGATCAAATTTCTTGTGGAATTGTGATCCAAACTTGATCAAATGGTCCATGTGAGTTCATAATGTTGATGTGGGTCAATTTTCATGAGATTTGACTGTCAATTGGCCACAGTTGACTTTTTCCCCAATACAGCTGATTTCTAGGTCAATTGTCTCATTGACTGGGCAAAACATGGAATCAAGGCTTGAAACTTGATGTGGATAAACTTGGGAGTCCAATATGAAGCATGAAAGTCATCTTAGGCATTTTAGGTCAAAACATCTTTGTGCAAACACAAACCCTAATTTGGGTCAACAGTGCAAGGAGAAGTCTTGAGCAGATGAAACCCTAACTGGATCTTGATCTCCAAGGGCTTTGTGATGAGAAATGTTGAGAAAATGGGAGGGCAAATTTTGGGGTACAACACCCACGCAAAAATTTTAGGGGTGAATTGTTGTTATCCTTTGCTTTTTCTTCTAAGTTTCACATTTCTTCTTCCTTATTCTACTTCTTCAATTATTCAGTGTTTCATCTTCAAACTAGTGAAATACTCGAGCGTTCGTACGGGTACTGATGTGGTTTGCACATTTTTATTTTCAAAATGTAATAAAGATATAAATAAATAAATAAACAAAATTGTTTTAGCAAAATTATTTATTATTTTTAAAAGTAAAACATATTTTTAACATAAAAACAAAATTATTTTATCAAAATTGTTTTACATCAATAATATATATTTCAATTTTTCATATATCATCTTAAAAATTATTGTATCTTAAATTAAAAGAGATAATAAATCGATTTAAAAGAGTTAATAAATCGGTTTTACAAAATTGCCCTAACCATAATAGAGGTAAATTTTTAAAAGAGATAAATAATTGATTTCTATAATTTCTTCCATATATAATAATATTTGAATCAACAGTATAATTATTTCTCTATAAAAATATTTTTGTTTTAAAATTATTTATAAAAATATTTAAATCAATAGTAAACTTGTTTTACTAAAATAGTTTATCATTTTTAAAGGAAAAACATATTTTTAACATAAAAACGAAATTGTTTGACCAAAAGTGTTTTACCTCAATAATATATATTTTGATTTTCCATAAATAATCTTAAATATATTATATTTTAAATTAAAAATAATGTTTAAATAAAAATATTAGTAACATAAATAATTAAAAAACAACACATTTTTTCGTGTGTTATTGTTTTTTTTTTTCGTATTTGAATTCATACATTATTTTAAATATATTTACGTTTATCTTTTTTAATTGTACAAAAAATTTAATAATCTGTGGGTTCGCACAAATTTCCATCTGAATAATCGTGTGTTCGTACGGAACTGGTGCATTACTTGTATATGTTTTTAAAATTATATAAATAAATATTAGTAACATAAATAAATACACTTTGTTCATGCTCGGATTCATACATTATTTAAAATATAGTTACTTTTATTTTCTTTAATTATATAAAAAAATTTAATAACCCATGATTTCACACAGATTCTGGTTTGGATACACATGCATTCGTACAAATTTTTGTATGATTATCTGTGCGTTCACATGATACTGGTGTGTTACCCGTTCGTTCGCACAAGTATTGATGTCGTACACACATTTGATTTCAAAATATAATAAAAATATAATAAAAGAAAGACAATTATTTAACAAAAAAACTTATTATTTTTTAAAAAGATAATAAAGTGATGCCTATAATTTGTTCCATATACAAGAATATTTGAATCTAACAATATATGTTTTTTAATATATAAATATTGTTTTTATTTTAATATTATTTACAAAAATATTTGAATTAATAATAAATTTATTTTTGTTACTAATAAATATTTTAATCAATGATTTCCCGTTCTTGTTATAATATGCATATGTATAAAATTATTGACGTATATATAAACGTTTTTATCAACAATACATTTTTTAATATATAAATATTATTTTTAATTTGAAATTATTTATAAAAATATTTGAATCAATAGTTAAATATATTAAATTTTAATCAAAAATATATTTTTTCTCAACAATATATTTTTTATTGTATAAACTTTTTTTTCCCATGTATAAATTTAAATTTAAAAATCTTAATTTTGGAGATTTAGCCAAATGCATTTCAAAAAATAATTAAACATATTAACATCAGCTATTCGGGTAATGGTTGGTGTTGGTACTCACATTTATTTTAAATATATAATTAATAAAATAAAAGAAAGATAAAATTGACTAACTAAAATAGTTTATTATTTTAAATAAAAAAAAATTATATAATTTTTTCTATATATAAAAATATTTGTATCAATTATATATTTTTCTCTTATATAAATATTACATTATTTATAAAAATATTTAAATTAATAGAAAACTTTATTACCATTTTAAAAACATATTAAGATTCAGTCATAGAAAATTCTATTAAAAAAATATCATTATTATCTCAGAAATAAATGTTATTATGACCATTTAAAATGTGATCTGTTTTTGACCATTCAAAATAATTATATAAATGCATTTTTGTCTCTAAATAATTTTATTATCTCTTAGAAAACAGTTATATATAATAATCATAATTAAATTAATTATAATTGTTCTACTTTTTCTAGAAGCTTATACATGAAATGAAATATTCTCAAGTTATAAATACTAATCCCGTTTATTCTTATAAATATATTGTTTTTTATAAATAATTTAATTTGATTGAACCCTTAATAGTGAGGAAAAAAGCATTTCTTATAATGGAAAATAAAATAATGATATTAGTAATAATTACATAATCCATGTATTTTTAAATTTTTTGAAAATAATATCTTCAAATCAATATAAAAGTTAAAAAAAACATATAATTGTATTGGTAAAAGCATTTCTAATATTGCTAAAACATTAATTAATATTTAATTAACATAATAAATATGCTATCTTTTCAACAAAAAAAAACATCAAATAAATAAATATTCTTTATTAAAGAATATGGAGTAAAAGCTTATTTTTTTCAGATCTGTTAAATCTATTTTAAAATAAAATCACACATTAAAATCAATTATACACTTTTAAAATTAATTCTTTTGAAATAGAAATTTAAGATACAATTATCAAATTTTTAAATTATACATATTTTATAAATATTAAAAAATTATTATAAATACAGCATAATTAAATATAATTAAAATCGATTATACAACATAATCAAATATAATTAAATATTATCATTAAAATAAATTATACAGAATGATTTAGTATGTTATAAATAAAAGTTATTTAATATTGTATAAAATATGTATATGATACATAAGGGGATATGATTTATCAATTTTAAGAAGAAAAAAACGTCTGTAAAGGATACATACAGGGATATATATGATTTATCAATTTTAGATAGGAATAGTTCTTTTACAACATAAAGACTATTTGTCTTAGTTAAATCATTTATTTTTACTTGTCTTAGTTAAATCGTTTATCTTTAAAAATAGTTCTACTAATTTTATACTATTAATTATTAAAACATTATTTAGATTATAAATTCCAAATAAAATACACGCGGTGTTAAATCCAATTAATAATCTCGTGTTAAGTCAAATTAATAACCTTAATCAAAATAATAAAATTTAAATTGAAAAATTTATAAAGATGAATGGGTAGTAATTATACACAAAATTTGAAAGAAAATATTTCAAATTAAGCATCTACACTACTTTTATTATCATATTTATCTTTCAAACATTAAAAAAAGCATATAATCAACTTATTTTATCAATGTTTGTACATTCCAATAAATATTTGCAATGTCCAATATTTATACTGTCTAATGTCTAATGAATGATGTCTCCACTTATTCAATATATTTCTCATCAACTTTTATTGTTATACATTATTATTCATTAGTAGTTCTCTAAAAATACTTCTTACTCTTTATTATCCATTATTGTTATATTTAACTTCATTTGTAAATATTAATTATATTACAAATCATATCAACATAAGTTTGATTTAATATCATTTATTTCATATTTTACAATTTATCATGTTGTATTAATAATAGTGATATAAATATCATCATGTTGTATTAATAATAGTGATATAAACATCAGTCTCATATTTTTTTTAAAGTGTATGTATATCATTGTCAAATCATTTTTTAAAATGAACAATCGATTTTAATATAAGTACGGAGTCTAGCCTATAATAAATTTAATAGATTTATGTCTAATCTATGATTTATTATAAATAAAAATTTGTCTGATATGATCTTTTAAAAATCTGATTTGAAAACTAACTTACTGACTTTTTTCTCATGCTTCTGTTGTTCCATAAACTTAAGAATAGTTGAAATGGTTAAGCAGTTGAAGAAAATAGAGAGTATGATAAGAGGAAGAGATGAATATGAAGAGATGAGAGATATTGTAAAATGTAGATCGACATATTATGAAAGATGGTATGGGTTAGTACAAAAGTTTATTTGAGTTGACGTTTCAGAAAAAAGATTTGATTAAATAATAATAAAATATATAAAGTTGTGTAAAGAGAAGAGGAAAAACATTGAGATAAGACATAGCTTTATTATATTGATCATGATGCATTAAATTCTCTGTAGTTTCTAAGTTGAAAGTAAACGTAATATAATAAAATATTGAAACAATAAGGTAGCAATAAATTTTGGTTCAAAAGAAATGTAAATGAACAAGTGTAATTGTTATTTTGTCAAAAAGAAGATGTGGAAACAGCAAAGGCGTTTTGGTCTTTTGCAGAGTCATTCTTTTTTTTATATGGTAGATTAACTCAAATTAGTTCGAAAGTAATTTGATTTAATCGAAAATGCTGGTAAAAATTATATGATGATAGAGTGTCATCAAAATTATTTCTCTTAAAGCTAATTTAAAAACTCGGGAAATAACATTGCTTGATCATTAAGGTCCAAATAATTACTTTTAATGGTGTCAATTACGCCTCCCACCTAAGACAAACATGGGCTTAGATAGGGCTTAACACCATTGGAAGGAACGATTGAGATAGGAGAAAGAGAGGTCACATCAAATTTATGTATGATAACTTCTATCCCTACTCCTTTATAAGGATCCACCATATCATTAAAAGGGAGAAACGACGTGGATAATGTTTTAGGCTTGGGAGACGCAGGAGGCATCTCCTTCATCCTATCCTTGAGATTACAGGGGACTTTCTAAAACAAATTAGAAGAATTTACATGTGAGGCTAAACAACAACCTCAATCAGTTTATATTTTAACTTTCAACACAATGAAAATAGATTAAAAGACACAAACTAAAGTATTTCTTCAAATTATGATGATCAGACTCATAACTCAGAATTTCACTAGAGATCATAAAATCCATGGACATCGGTATGTGGTTCTTTGTGTTCTGTATGTAGAATTATGGTTTTGAAGGTGACAATCATGGCAACCGTTAAGTGCGTTGATGACATCATTCAAATGGTTTTGATCATGATGGTTCTTCAAATGATTCATGATGATGGTATCCAATCAAAGAAGAAATATTTCAAGCCTCGTTATTCAAAAATATCAAGTTCAATTCAAAGTGTTATTCATTGATAAATAAAGCAAAGGAACTTGAAGTTTTGAAATTATGATCTTAAAGCTTTAAGGCTTAGAGGTATGAAAGTGTGGAATCTTGCATGCTCGTGTATTTAGGGTTTTTCCTAGCCTTGACTAGCTTATTGTAAAAGAAACAATAGTAATTCTTAAAATACTAAGGAAATTGCACACAATCACACACATAAAATGTTTCAAACATCTTCTCTTTTGATAAATATTCTGAAAACCAATATGGATAAACACTTAATTGATTGAAAAGTTGTTTAATCAGTTAGGAAGGTAAACATACACTACCTAATCAGTTAAAAGTTCTTCTTAATTTATCAAATTAAAGTGTAATGCCTTCTAATCTATTAAGGGGGTTAATTATCATTAGGTGACATAGAATTTTAAACTTTCCTAATTTAGCTTGGTTAATTAATTATTAGGATTTAATCGATTAACTCATTAAAATGGTACATGAATTATTTTTTATTTTAGTCAATTTTTCCTATATAGAGAAGGTTTGCCCTCATTTCAAAACGCACTAGATTTTATGAATAATGTACTACTCAACAAGTATGTGTGTTCCTCCTGTAAGGGCGGAAGGACTCAGAGGCCTTAGTAGTTGTATAACAATTTAGGGTGAAAGAGCTTTCCCACGACGGCGATGAGTCCTATATGATGGTGCTTTATGGTGGTTTTTAAGTCCAACTCACATGAGGTGAGAGGTGTAACGCCCGTTAATTTAATTAATTATTTAATTAAATTATTTTTGGATTATTTGTTGAAAAGTTGTGAGATGTTGAGAATTATTGGTTTAAGTTGTTAGATTATTATTAATTAATTAATAATAATAATAATAATGTTGAGATTAATGGAATAATTGTGTTGGGCTTATGTTTTTGGTTGGGAGTAGTAAAGTGGGGGGTGAAAGTTAAGCCCAGTAGAATTAATGGTATAAGTTAAGCTGTCATAAGGATTTGATTTAGTTGGAGATTAAGAGTTTTGTGTGCTGATCGGGAAAGTTGCGCGGAGAGAGGAGCAAGTTGCACGGTTGTCGAGCAGAGCAAGGCAAGGCTGTCGGCTGGGAGTTTGGTAGAGCGACCTTTAATTCAGGTAAGGGTGGGGTTCTGACCTTATAATGGGATTGATGATGATCGTTATGAGGGAATTGGTCGATATCAATGTTGTATAAGTTGTTCTGAGTTGAGAAAATTGTAAGTTAATGAATTATGTTGAGGTGCCTCTAATTATTGGCGCATATTATGTTGTAGGCTTACGACCAAGGTTGAATTATGTTGAGTTAATGTTGAATTGTTGTTGATGTTATAGGCTTATGGCCAATGTTGATTTATGTTGAGTTTTGTTTGTTGTTGTTGTTGCTACATTCATGTTGTATCACATACATCGCATATTAAGTTGGAGCTGATGCTCGTTAAGTTGGCCTGGATTGGAAAAATATTAAGTTGAAGGCTTATGCCTTATTGATGCTTATATTAATTGGTAGATTATTAAGTTGGGAGTTTTGCTCCATTGGTACCACATGCACGTGCATAAAAATAAGTCGCATTCCATGTTGCGTTCTGAGTTGTTGTATGGATGAATTCATGATGATAATGTGGTTAAATAGTTGTGAAGTAGTGGTTTTGTATGAATTGTTTCTAATGTATTATTTATCATGCATTCTATTATAATGTTCTATATCTCACCCCTTATGTTTGAATGTTACCTATATATTGGTAATGTGCAGGTAATCCAAAATGAAGGCGATTTACCTTTAGTAGTTCGAGTCGATGTCATTACTCTGATACATAACACTCGGGAGGATGAACTCTTGATGAATTATCGTTGTTATTACTTCAGTTGTTTAATTTTAATTTGGTTTTGTTAAGTAATTGTAATTTGGAGATGTTTTAGTTGGATAAAGATGTTATGCTCTTTTTAGTTGAATATTATGATTTTGTTGCATAGTTATGAAAGTTGTTGGTTTTAAAAGATTAATTTATGTTGATGTTGGTTCATCAAAGTTTAATGTGTTATGTATCTGTAGTGAATTCCGTTGTTTTAAGTTGAAATTGTAGCATCCTGATTTGGTTATCGAAATTTTATAAATTTGATTTTATAATAACTGTCGGGTAGAATTGGGGTGTTACAAGTTGGTATCAGAGCAAGTCGGTATGTCCGACCAAGTTGTTGAGTCGTAGTTTTGTCTAATAATCGAGTATTGTTAGCTTGAGTTCTAACAGTTGGTTATATTGTAGTGATAAGTTGAGATGGCTGGAAGGAATGACGTTGCATTTGCTGCTGCTTTAGAAGCGATGGCGCATGTTATAGAGAATCATCCAATCGCTGACGGGAATGCTAGATCTCGTAGCTTGGCGACCTTCCAGAGGGAGAATCCACCTACTTTCAAGGGTAAGTATAATCCTGATGGAGAGTTGGATTGGTTGAAAGAGATTGGGAGAATCTTCCGTGTGATGGACTGCACTCCAATACAGAAGGTTCAATATGGTACTTATATGCTAATAGTCGAGGCTGATGACTGGTGGCTAGAGACTTGTCAGAAATTGGAAGTTGCGTGTGAAAATGTCACTTGGACTGTGTTTCGTAGGGAATTTCTGAGGAAGTATTTCCCTGAAGATGTTCGTGGTAAGAAGGAAATTGAGTTTCTTGAGTTGAAGCAATGGAGTATGTCGGTTGTTGAATGTGCTGCAAAGTTTGCTGAGTTATCTATGTTTTATCCGCACTATAGCGAGGCAAATGCTGAGTTTTCAAAGTACATTAAGTTTGAGAACGGGTTACGTTCAGAGATCAAGAAGGCAGTTGGATACCAGGAGATTCATGTCTTTGTTGATTTGATTAATAGTTGTAGGATTTATGAAGAGGATAATAATGCTCGCTACAAGATTATCAGTGAGAAAAGAGGTAAGCACCAACAAAACCGTGGTAAGCCTTATGATGCCCCAGCTGGTAAAGGTAAACAGAAAGTTGCTCAGGGTCAGAGAACTAGTGGGGGATATGCTCTTGTTGGTGTGGTTTGTTTCAAATGTGGAAAACATGGTCATAAGAGAAATGTGTGTACTGCTGAGGTGAAGAGGTATTTTCGTTGTGGTAAGACGGGATATGCTATATTTGAGTGCAAGCATAAAGAGATGATTTACTTCAATTGTGGTGAAGAAGGACACGTTAGTAGTCAGTGTCAGAAACCAAAGAAGGCGCAAATAAATGGAAAAGTGTTCGCTTTGGCTGAGAATCAGACGGCTAGTGAGGGAAGACTCATCAGAGGTACATGTTTCATTAATAGTACTCCTTTAATTACTATTATTGATACCAATTCTACTCATTGCTTTATTGGTGCTGATTGTGTTGAGAGATTGAGTCTTATATTGTCTCGTATGAATGGGGAGATGGTCGTCGATACTCCAGCCAGGGGATCGGTGACTACTTCCCTTGTGTGTTTAAAGTGTCCTTTATCGATCTTCGATAGAGACTTTGTTGTTGACTTGGTTTGTTTTCCTTTAAGTGGGTTAAATGTGATCTTAGGTATGAACTGGTTAGAGTATAACTATGTTCATATTAACTGTTATAATAAGTCTGTGAGTTTTTCTACTTCTGAAGAGGAGGAAGATGGTATGTTATCTGTTGGACAGTTGTGGTAGTTGATGCAAGATGAGGCTCAAATGTTCTTGTTGATGGTGTCACTATCTGTTGAGAATCAAGCCATAATCGAGGAATTGCGAGTGGTACGTGAATTTCCTGAAGTTTTCCCTGATAAAATTCCTGATGCACCGCTAGAGAGAGAAGTCGAATTTTCTATTGATCTTGTACCTGGAACCAGACATGTTTCTATGACACCATACAGGATATCTGCATCTGAATTTTCATGATTAAAGAAGCAATTGGAAGAGTTACTTGAAAAGAAATTTGTAAGACCAAGTGTATCGTCGTGGGGATCTCTAGTGTTGCTAGTAAAGACGAAAGATGGAAGTATGAGGCTTTGTGTTGATTATAGACAATTGAATAAACTGACAATTAAGAACAAGTATCTGCTTCCAAGAATATATGACTTGATGGATCAATTGGTGGGTGCTTGAGTGTTTAGTAAGACTAATTTTAGGTCGGGTTATCATCAGATTAAAGTGAAGGATGAGGATATCCAGAAGTAGGCTTTTAGAACGCTTTATGGACATTATGAATATTTGGTGATGCCTTTCGGTGTTAGTAATGCGCCAGGAGTATTCATGGAATACATGAACTGTATCTTTCATGCTTATTTGGATCGATTTGTAGTGGTGTTCATTGATGACATTTTGATTTACTCTAAATCAGAGGAAGAGCATGCAGAACACTTAAGAATAGCATTGCAAGTTTTGAAAGAGAAGAAGTTGTATGAAAAGTTGTCTAAGTGTGAGTTTTGGTTAAAGGAAATTAGTTTTCTTGGTCATGTTATCTCAGGTAGTGGCATTGTTGTAGATCCATCTAAAGTAGATTTTGTGTTGCAATGGGAAACTCCAAAGTCGGCTATCGAGATTAGAAGCTTTTTGGGATTAGATGGTTATTATAGAAGTTTTATCGAAGGTTTTTCTAAGCTAGAACTTCCATTGACTAAGTTGACTTGTAAAGGTAGAGATTTTGTGTGGGATATTCTGTGTGAAGAATTTTTTACAGAATTGAAGAAAAGATTGACGTCGGCTCCGATTTTGACATTACCTAATCCAGGAGAACCTTTTGTGGTATATTGTGATGCTTGATATGAGTTTAGGAGGTGTGCTTATGCAAAATAAAAAGGTAGTTGCTTATGCATCAAGGCAGTTCAGGACTCATGAGAAGAACTATCCTACACATGATTTAGAACTTGTTGCAGTTGTTTTTGTGTTGAAAATTTGGAGGGATTATCTTTATGGTTCTAGATTTGAAGTATTTAGTGACCATAAGATTTTAAAGTATTTATTTGATCAGAAAGAACTGAACACGAGACAATGAAGATGGTTGGAGTTGTTAAAGGATTATGATTTCGATTTGAATTATCATCTAGGAAAAGCTAATATGGTGGTTGATGTGTTAAGTCGAAAGACTTTACATACGGCGACAATGATGGTTAAAGAGTTGGAATTAATTGAGCAATTCATAGATATGAGCTTAGTTTGTGAGGTGACACTGAAGAGTGTTATGTTGGGGATGTTGAAGATTAATATGATTTTCTAGATAATATCAGAGAAGCTCAGAAGTTAGATGTGAAATTGGTAGATTCGATGGTTGGAATCGATCAGTCTGAGAATAGTGATTTCAAGTTAGATGCGCAAGGTGTGTTGAAATTCCATAATCGAATTTGTATTCCTGATGATGCGGAGATGAAGAAAGTAGTTCTCGAGGAAAGTCATAGAAGCAAATTGGGCATTCATCCGGGAGCTACAAAAATGTATCAAGATTTTAAGAATTTGTTTTGGTGGCCTGGAATGAAGAGTGATGTGGCTCGGTTTGTGTATGCATGTTTAACTTGTCAGAGTCAAAAGTTGAACATCAGAAACCCGCAGGGTTGATGCAACCGTTAGAAGTTTCATAATGGAAATGGGATAGCATTTCAACGGACTTTATGACGGGATTACCTAATACTTCGAGGGGACATGATACAATTTGGATGATTGTTGATAGGCTTACGAAGTCAGATAATTTTATTCCTATTAACATCAATTTTGTCGTGTCGAAGTTGGCAGATATTTATACTAGTGTAATTGTAAATATGCATGGTGTTCCTTTGTGTATTGTTTCAGATAGAGATCCGATGTTTACTTCAGATTTTTGGAAGAGTTTGCAAGAGGCGTTAGGTTCTAAGTTGAGGTTGAGTTCGGCATATCATCCTCAAACATATGGTCAGACTGAACGAACTATTCAGTCGTTGGAAGATTTGTTAAGAGCATGTGTTCTTGAGCAGGGAGGTTCGTGGGATACTTATCTTCCGTTAATAGAGTTCACTTATAAAAACAATTACCAATCTAGTATTCGAATGACACCTTTTGAAGCGTTTTATGGTCGAAGATGCAGAACTCCTTTATGTTGGCATGAGTCTAGAGAAAGTGTAGTGCTTAGACCTGAACTTGTTTGTGAGACTATTGAGAAGGTGAATTTAATTCGAGAAAAGATGAAAGCTTCCCAAAGTAGACAGAAGATTTATCATGACAGACGAAAGAAAGATTTAGAATTTCAAGCAGGTGACCACGTGTTTCTGAGAGTTTCACATGTGACTGGTGTTGGGCGAGCATTGAAGTCTAAGAAGCTCACTCCTCGTTTTATTGGTCTATATCAGATTTTGGATAGAGTTAGAAATGTTGCTTATAAAGTGGCTTTATCGCCTAATCTTTTGAATTTGCACGATGTGTTACATGTGTCACATCTCTGGAAGTATATTCAAATCCATCTCATGTGATTCATATGGATGATGTGCAAGTACGGGATAATCTCACAAAGGAGACGATACATGTACGGATCGCAAATCGTGAAATGAAGACTCTAAAAGGAAAAGAGATTGTTTTGGTGAAAGTAGTCTGGTTAGGAGCTGTCGGAAAAAGCATGATGTGGGAGTTGGAAAGCAAAATGCGGGACTCATATTTTGAGTTGTTCGAATCAGATAAATTTTCGAGGACGAAAATATTCTAAGTGGGGGAGAGGTGTAACGCCCGTTAATTTAATTAAATTATTTTTGGATTATTTGTTGAAAAGTTGTGAGATGTTGAGAATTATTGGTATAAGTTGTTAGATTATTATTAATTAATTAAGTAGTTGATTAAAAATAATAATAATGTTGGAATTAATGGAATAATTGTGTTGGGCTTATGTTTTTGGTTGGGAGTAGTAAATTGAGGTGTGAAAGTTAAGCCCAATAGGATTAATGGTATAAGTTAAGCTGACACAAGGATTTGATTTAGTTCGAGATTGAGAAATTTGTACGCTGATCGAGAAAGCTGCGCGGAGAGAGGAGCAAGTTGCACGGTTGTCGAACAGAGCAAGGCAAGGCTGTCGGCTGGGAGTTGAGAGACCTTAAATTCAGGTAAGTGTGGGGTTCTGACCTTATAATGGGATTGATGATGATCGTTATGGGGGAATTGGTCGTATTTATGACTGTTGTACGTCGATGTTCGTGATTTGTGATTGAAGTTGCCTGTTTCTTCATGCGGTGGTCGTTTAGGGAGTTACCGTGTGACTCTCATATGATTAATGAACCTGTTATAGGAAGTTTCATGTTTGTTATGTTGTGGGCGTTTTGAGTTGTCTGTATAATTGCCCGGTATAATCGATGAATAGGTTAGTGTAGATTTTTACTTGTTGATATGGTCATTAGGTTGCTGTATCTCTCGAGCGGTTGGCAGGAAATTAGTAAATTGTTGTTGTGGTTGTTTTAGAAAGGTTTCTACGTGACTGTCTTGTATAATTAATGAACTTGTTGATAGGAAATATAGTTGCCCATTGTTATGATATTCCGAGCGGTTGGTCGGAAATTATGGGTTGTATTAATGTGGTCGTTATGGCGTTGTATTGTTCCATGTTGTTGGCCGGAATTAGTAGTCGAGGAGGATGTTGATGGTGTTAGGTGCCGAGCGACATGTAGGCTACGAGGTGTGTCGGAAAGTATATGTGTTGGATGTCGAGCGGCATTAGACTGCAAGGCATACTGAGGAGCACAATATTGTTGTCGAGCCGCACGAAGTTGCAGGCTGTGTCGAGGAGCGCAAATTAGTTGTTATTCTATCTTGGTTTCCGTGGATGTTGAGGGGCACATAGTCTCCCTATCCCTATTGCATGTTGTTGTACCCCAAAATTTTCCCTCCCATTTCATCAATATTTTCTCACCACAAGACCCTTGGAGCTCAAGATCAAGTTAGGGTTTACTCTGCTCAAGACTCCTCCTTGCACTATTGACCCAAATTAGGGTTTGTGTTTGCACAAAGATGTTTTGACCTAAAATTCCCAAAATGACTTTCATGCTTCATGTTGGACTCAAAAGTTTATCCATACCAAGTTTCAAGCCTTGATTCCAATCTTTGCCCAGTCAATTGGACAGTTGACCAAGAAATCAGCTGTATTGGGGGAAAAGTCAACTGTGGTCAATTGACAGTCAAACCTCATGATTTTTGACCCACATCAACATTATGAACTCAAATGGACCATTTGATCAAGTTTGGATCACAATTCCACAAGAAATTTGATCAGATCACCAAAAGGGCAAAATGGTCATTTTTAGGGTTTTGACTGCACAAAGGCAATTTTTGACTGTTTGACCTAACCAATGGCAATTCAAGCTCACATATGGACTCAAGGACTCAATTACATGGTCTTGACACATTCAACAAGTTCAAAAGATCCCAAATGCACAAGATTGACAAATGAATTTTCCAGTCAACTCATCAAAATTTGATTGTATACTGAAAAGTCAAACTTTGACTTTTTGGTCAAAATCAAGTGTCAAGATTCATTTTTCATCAAAACATGTCAAATTATGAAACTTGTTCATCAAGAAACCAAAAATTACAAATTAGGGTTTTAAATGAAGAAATTTCATAACTTAGAAATTTTCTAAGTTATGAAATTTCCTAATTTTTTCCTAACTTTGTCCCATCTTTTCATCAAGATACATTTGAATTCAAACAAAACTCAAAACATGAAAGTTATAGTATATTGCAAAATCTACAACTTTGATTCACAAAGTTTCCTCAAAGGAAGCTTGTAGCTCAAGTTATGATTTTTGGAATAGGGGTGCAAAACATTCTTAACTTAGAAATTTTTTGACCTATTTTAGGCAGGATTTTTGCCCAACTTCATGGCCACTTTTCACATGCTTCCACTTGGAATTTAAACCTTCATTACAAAGATGGATTGTAGTACACATTCCAAGCTTTCCAAATTGTCCAAGAACTCATCAAACACCCTTGTGGTTAGGGAGAATCGAATTTGTCAATATGGGCAAAAGTCACTTTGTTCATAAGCCATTTACATGTTCATAACTTGGGCATTTTTGAAATCAGCATGCACAAGCTAGGTTACAGGCCTCTAATCCCTTTCTTACTTAATAATTCAATGCTAAACCATTGTGCCAAGATGTTATTTTGTGCATTTGGTCATTACATGAAAGATTAACCTTTAAATGGATAAAGCATTTTTGCCATTTTGGAAAAGGAACACTTTATGTCAAAACACAAATCAAAGAAGTTCAATGCAGATCTTTTGGGAACAAGTTCATGAACCAATTCCACTGGTCAAGAGTGATTTATGCAGCATAGATTGAGGGTAGTAGGGGCCTGCATTATGAAGACACATTTTCTTACTTATCAAAGAAGCAACTTTGCATTCATGGTCCAACATTGAGCTCCTGTAAACACAAGCCTAAACAAACTTTCTCCACACACTTCATACTCCCTAACTACCCTGAAACACGACCAAACCATCCTTAATATTCCCTCATCCACAGAAACACCATTTTTCTGCAAAACAGAGTCCCTGTTGCAGATTGACTTGTCCAGTTCATTTCCTTCGTGCGTTTTCATCCAAACCAGCTCAAACACATTCCATAACATCCATACAAGCTATCCCAAGACCTAGCTACAGACTGTAACACCTCTAACCAAGTTCACCATTTTCATTTTTTCAGTTGTGCAGGTTGAGTTACATAGCTCGTTTCAGTTAGTTTCAAAGCAAGCTAGAGGTTGGAGAAGCATCCCTGAACCTCAAGCAAGCTGTACAAGTCCTCACATTCCTTTGAAAGTGCCTCCATTGTTGCACACGATTCAAGCTGAACAGGTAAGAGTTTGAACTTCTATCTCTCTATCCAAGCATATCTAGGCTTAGGTTTGTGAAGAAGTTATGTCCTACTCATGGCCCTGAAGCTACCCATATTCTCACTTTTCATTTATATTGTGTGTGTTAAGAGAATTTGGAACCTGAACATTAGGAAAAAGTTAGGTCAGGAATTGGGGGAGAAGAAATTCTCTCTCATTTCTGAGAGTTATATCAAGTTCTTTATATGTATGAATTCGTGGTTTGATGCTCTACATTTTTGATGTTATAAGTTTGTGCTAAAAATCAAAGAATCGGGATGTTTGAACAAGGCATGAATGGCGCGCGTTTTTGAGACAGAAGTGGCTGGAGGTTGAAGAAGCCTCCTTGGGCTGGGCCTGGCTTTGTTTTTCTGTTTACACCATCCTTTTACAATTACACCCCCTTGGCCCATTATGTGATATTTTAATTATTTTTGACTTTTTATTTTTTCTTCTGACTTGATATTTTTGTCAAAACATAAAAAATCATAAAAAATATTTTTTTCACATTTATTTTATATTTTTTACATTTTATTTGCTTTAGTTAACATAAACATATATATATATATATATATATATATATATATATATATATATATATATATATATATATATATATATATATATATATATATATATATATATATATATATATATATATATATATATATATATATATATATATATATATATATATATATATATATATATATATATATATATATATATATATATATATATATATATATATATATATATATATATATATATATATATATATATATATATATATATATATATACTTTTTATTTAAACCCTAGAAAATAATACAAATACATTTTATTTTCTGATCTTATGTTATTTTTACCTTTTGAAAACATTTTCTAAAAAATATATTTTTTTTGTAAATAATAAATATTTTTATTTTGTGTATATTTAATATATTTTAATACATAATATAAATACTTATATATCTATTTGAATATTTAGGATAAAAATACAAAAATAATACATTTTTTCTTTTATTAATATTTAACCTCAAAAATCACTTTTTTTACAATATACTTCCTTTTTATTTATTTTTTGTATATAGTTAATAAATATTGTATATAATAAATAATAAATACCATTTATTTACAAAATTAGGGTTTTGCCCTGAACCATGAAAATATCCAAAAATTAACCTTTTTTTTTATTATTTTTATTTCACTTGTAAATAAATCACCTACACTTACACAAATATATTTACACATACACATTTACTTATTCCTATACATTTGATACATATTACATTTGCGATTGATTCGATTTGGTTGTAAATATTGGGATACCACTCTCCTATTAAAGTCTCATCCCCATTTGAACATTTGTACTCCTATTCCCATGATTATTTTGTAATAATTTAGGACTTTAAATTCCGCATTTTAAAGCTTTCTAAATATGCCATGATAGACTTAGGGTTTTGTATGCCAATCAAAAATAACAAATAGCTTGACCTAATTCAAAGACAACAAAAGCATGAAAATGGACAACACCAATCACACTTGCACCCCTAGGGTTACTCCACTTGTTGCCTTCAATAATGGGCCATGTTGCATGTTGGGTGTCTTTGGCAAAACAAAACAATTCAAATGATCATAGTCCCTCGATGACGCTTTCGAAAGTTGCCTAAAAATGATCAAGTCCCTTAAAGGAAAAGTTGCCAAAGACACTTGGCACCATTGCAATCATGGTCCATACGATGACCCGCGCCTGTCCCGTTAACATCCTAATACAAGATTGTCCACCAAATACAATGGTGGAACAAAATTGTTAAAAGGGTTAAAACATAGGAAAAACCTTTGAGTAAATTTAGGGGTAGACAACTCTTGGTTACTTAAATCAACTTGCAAAACACGTTTGCCTACTTTTCAAAACCACACTCCACAACACTTTCAAAAACACTTTCAAAACAACTTCCAAAAACATTGAAAACTTTTCAAAAGATACACACCTTTGTATACATTCAAACATGGATCATTACAAAGGTTGCCACCATAATGGCCTCTTTTCAAAACATTTTCAAACCCACACACAAAGCACCATTTCAAACAATTGAAAACACAAGGCAAGTGATCTAAGCAAGTAACTAAGAGCCCATGGATAACCATGGATAGAAAGGGTGCTAATACCTTCCCTTTCTATAATCTACCCCCCGAACCCAAGAAAACATCTCAAAGGTTTTTGCTGTGCTTTTTAACCTTTCCTTAGGATAAAATAAAAAGTCGGTGGCGACTCTTGCTCAACCGAAATATTTGCGAAAACAAACGCAAAACCCAAGTCAGTTCTCCCACCGTATCACAGAACTGGCGACTCTGCTGGGGAAATACTTAAAAGTGGGGTTACCTTAGGATTAGATCACCTTGTTTTCAATTTCTTGCTTTATTTGCTTTTATATTTGTGGGCTTTGCATCGGAGTTTCATAGATCCTAACCCGGATCTGGGGAATATCCTTTTAGGTAGCATAAGCTGTGAGGGACCTGTCCGACGTAGACCGACATAGGTGAAGCAGTGGCTACGTTGGTGTGACACTTTGGTCTGTACCTATATCTCTTGTGTTGCAACGAGGAGAATATGGGTCTTCTAAGGAGTCATTAAGCACCAACCGACCTTAGAACCCTAAATTGACCCAACTTGGCCATAGAACAGTAGCAGTATGCTACACTCATTGAGGCTAAACTCTCGCGATGGTTCTGGCCGCAAGAAAAGATTGCGATGCTGGAGTTATGACCGATTGAGGGTAGTCAATGATATTGAGATCCTCTAGAACCCGGTTACTTTTGATAGGACAGGTCTTAACCAACGAAACTGAAAGAGGGTAATACCCAAACTTCATGCTGGCCTAAACTCTAAGGGTTGTCTTGTGTGACTTGTGTGCCTTATCATGCTTGCCTTTGTGAATATTTGTGGTGTGCTTTATCATAACATCATACCATCATACCATCGCATGCATCCTGCATAAGGACTGACCCATTTCAAAGACAAGAGGGTTTCATCTTTGCTCTGTTTTGTAGGACATCATGATGCCCGGGCGTAGGAATACTATCCGGCTCAACTTTGTTCAACCACCTACTTTGCTCAAGGAATTGGTTGATAGGATTCCAAACACTACTTCCTTCATCAAGAGGCATGGTTCTCTTCTCGGTTTAGTCACTTCAAAGTGGGACCAACAACTTATGAGTGTCCTGGTCCAGTTTTATGATCCCCTATACCATTGCTTCACTTTTCAAGACTTCCAGCTGGTCCCTACCCTGGAAGAATTCTGAGTTACTTGGTATCCCTGTTTTGGAGCAGACTCCATTCACTGGTTGGGAGAAGACTCTTAGGCCTGAAGAGATTGCTGCAGTCCTTCCCTTGACCAAAGAAGAGGTAATGGCTAACTGGGAGACTAGAAGTGGAGTTAAGGGCTTTTTGGCTAAGTTTCTGGTTGGCAAAGATAATAGTTTCTAGAATGACTTGGACTTCAAGGCGTACGAAGACATTCTGGCTCTCTTAATCTATGGTCTAGTATTGTTTCCAAATCCTGATAACTTTGTCAATATCAATGCCATAAGGATCTTCATGTCTCAGAACCCTGTACCCCCTCTCTTAGGTGATATCCTGCAACAACTCTATGCTCGTACTGCCCAAAGATGGGGAACTCTGTGGTGTTGTGCTCCTTTGTTAGTGAGGTGGTTTATTTCGCACCTCCCTAAGTTCGTGCTGAAGAATGAAGAAGGAAATAGTTGGGCTCATAGGTTAATGTCTCTCACTGATAGTGACATCATTTGGACTCTCAGAGGTTTGGATGAAGTAGCCGTTATTGATCGTTGCGGAGAATATCCTAATGTTCCATTGATCGGTACCCAGGGAGGAATCTCTTATAATCCATGTTTAGCTCTCCGTCAGTTTGGAAGAGCCGGAAGAGCAGGGCCTCATGAGATGTTGGTGCCTCACATCAGTTTTGAGTTTCAGGTAGACAGTGACGAGCTGCGCCGTAGATTCATCAAGGCTTGGGACAGAATTCACAAAGCTGACCCACATGAGTTGGGATCGAAGACTTCTCTACCAATGAAACCCTACTGCAGATGGGTCCGCATCCGTGCTCAGAAGTTAGGTATGCCATACGAAGCTGTCAGGCCTATCATTCTTGAATTTCCTGATGAAGACGGGGTTCCTCCACCTGTCCTCCCTCCTCAGATACCCACTGATGTTGATACACTAAAGAGATCTTGGGCGCAGCTACAGGAAGAACGGGATTATTATCGGGAAAAGTTCAACGAACAGGAACAAAAGATCCAGAAGCTGACTAAGCAATTGGAGGAAGAGCGGATCCTGAACGACTATATCCGTACTGAGAAGAGGAGGCCATGGGAGCACTGATGGGCTTTGGATGTTTCTTTTACAGCTTTTATTTCCTTTTCAGTATTTTCATTCTTGTAATGCCTAAGGGCAAATTGTTGAACAATTTAAAGTTTGAATCTAATGAAGTGTGTTTCCTTTTTGTCTACAAAGTTGAATCCCGATTGTCTTTGAAAACATAAATCATAAGCATCTCATTGCATCATATGCATAACAGGTACCCTTCTTCTACAGGTTGCTTAATCTTCTTCGCTGTTTATTTCAGCACTCAATCATCATGTCTTCCGAGCCTACTACCGAACAAGCTATCAAGGCCCTCCAGGCCCAGAACGCCCAGTTTTAAGAGCTGGTCATGAGCTTAGCCCAGGGTCAACAGGAGTTGAAGACTTTGCTCTTGAAGAAGAAGAAGAAGAAGAGGACTGCGTTGTTCAACACTGGACGAAGGTTTGGGAATACACTGCAGAATGAGGTTGATCAGGCTACTTCCTCTATAGGGAGGGATAGCCCCCAAGAAGGAAGGGTTCCTAGTCCTGCGGTCTCCGACAACGAGACAGATTACAACGATGAACAGTACCCTCCTGCCGAAGACAGGTACAAGCAACTAGAGGACCGTTTAAGTGCCATGGAGGTTCAACATGTGCTGGGGCTGGATTTTGGAGATCTAGGTTTATCTTCTGGGGTGGTGATCCCACACAAGTTCAAGGCACCTGCCTTTGCGAAGTATGATGGGGCTTCCTGTCCTAAGCTGCATCTCAGATCATATGTAAGGAAGATCCAACCTTACACTGCAGACAAGAACCTGTGGATCCATTTCTTTCAGGATAGCCTTTCAGGGGCTCAACTCGAATGGTTCTATCAGCTGGATGGAGCCAGTATCCGAAACTGGGAGGACTTGGCTACTGCATTTTATAAGCAGTATCAGTACAATTCCGACCTCGCTCCCACGCGTACCCAACTCCAGGGTATGTCACTGGGGACGGGCGAAGGATTCAAGGAGTATGCGCAAAAGTGGAGAGACCTGGCTGGTAGGGTGCAGCCACCGCTGACGGACCGTGAGCTTGTCGACATGTTCTTAGGGACCCTGTCTGGTCCATTCTTCAACCATCTGATTGGGAATTCTTCTGCTGGGTTTACAGACCTCATTTTGACTGGTGAGAGGATAGAAGCTGGTATCAAGTCGGGGAAGATACAAAAAGGTGCCTCTTCGAGTACTGAAAAGAAACCTTTCAAGAAGGAAGCTAGTGTTGTTTATGGTCCAAGGAGACAGAATAAACCGGAACGCCGCCAAGCTGTCAATGCATTGGTAATTTCAAAGCCTGCTGCTGCTCCTCAGCAGTATAACCAACCAAGGGGTGAGAGACCCAAAAGGCAGTACACTCGGCTCAGTATGACCCTGTCTCAGATTTTGCCGTAACTACTGTCAACCAATCTGGTAACTGTCAAAGAAGCTATGAAGGTAGTGAACACAGCTTCTCCAAAGTACAACCCCAACGCCCGTTGCGCTTATCACTCTGATAGCCCGGGGCATACTACGGATGATTGTTGGGCTCTGAGGAATAAGGTTCAGGACCTTATTGATGCTAAAGAAATACAGTTCGAGGCGCCCGAAAGGCCCAATGTTGTGACTGCCCCCATGCCCCAGCATGGAGTGAATGTTGTGGAAGAAGACTTGTATGTAGCCTCCGTGGAAGAGATTGTTACTCCGTTATTGACTGTCAAGAGGAACCTGTTGCTAGCCGGTTTATTTCCGGGATGTGGTAAAGGTTGCCTTCTATGTGCTGTTTCACCTGTTGGTTGTCCTTTGCTGAAATCAGGTATCCAAAGCCTGATGGATAGCAAAGAAATCTTGTTCGAGAAGATTGTTGTTCCTGCTATCCCTACTGAAGAAGTGTCCATTGTCACTATTTTCAACAACCCTCCTAAGGCTCCTTCAAAAAAGCCTGTCAAAACCATGTCCACTCAGAAGATTGCTCCTATCATCATCACTGTTCCGGGGCCTCTCCCCTATACATCCAACAAAGTTGTCCCGTGGCACTATGGGGCAGATGTTTATGTTCTTGGAGTAAAGTAAGAGTTTGATACTAGTACCGGCGTCAGTAACATCACCGGGCCTGCCAAAGTTACTCGCAGTGGTAGGCTGTTCTCACCAGATATTGCGCCACTAGCTATTCAGAGACCTCTTGTCATCACACCTACAAATGTGCATGCTCCCCTTCCTGATCAAGTTCCTGTTTCTACCCCTGCTGCCGAGTCATCTGACCCTCGGGGCAAAGGGATTGCTACTGATTTGCCTGCCCTGACGGAGGCACCGAAGACAACCATTGTTGAAGCTTCCCAGCAAGAGATGGAAGAGATTCTCAAGATTATCAAGAAGAGTGATTTCAACGTAGTTGAGCAGCTGGGGCACACCCCATCAAAAATTTCTATGCTATCACTGTTGTTGTGTTCAGAGGCCCACGCCAAGGCTCTAATTTCCTTCCTGAAGACGGCTCATGTGCCACAAGAAACATCTGCTGATAAATTTACCGATTGTGTGGACAACTTGACTGCTGATAATGGGTTGGGCTTCTCTGACGCCGATCTGACCGCCAAAGGAAAGAACCATAACGACGCCCTACATGTCTCCATTGAATGCAGGGGCACTACTCTTGCCCATGTGTTGGTAGACACCGGTTATTCATTGAACGTCTTACCCAAGAAGGCCCTAGACAGGTTGGATTGTGAGGGTTTAGAGCTCAAGCCTAGTAACATTGTTGTTCGGGCCTTTGACGGTTCGAAAAGGATGGTACATGGGGAAGTTGACATTCCAATCAGGGTTGGTTCTCAAGTTTTTGATTCTACTTTCTATGTGATGGACATCCGACCATCCTATTCTTGTTTGTTGGGTCGTCCATGGATCCACAAGGCTGGAGCGGTGACCTCCACACTACATCAGAAGCTGAAGTACCCGGTCAGAGGGAAAATTGTGACAGTTCAAGGGGAAGAAGAATATATGGTCAGCCACCTTAACTCGTTCCGGTACATAGAGATGGATGGGGAGTTCATTGAGACCCCCTTTCAACACTTTGAAGAGGTGCCTCAGACACTGGCGTCAGCAGAGACTGTGAATGTAGAAGACTCTCCTTTGAAGATGGCTTCCTTAAAGGATGCTCGGGCTGTTATTGAGAAGGGTGAGTGCGCAAACTGGGGCCGACTTCCTGATTTCACTCCAAAGACCGACAAATTTGGCTTAGGTTTCACTGCAGAAGCTCAGAGGGCTGTTCGTAAGGCAAGGATTGGAAGACCTCCTGTGTTCATCACCAACCCGGGAGTAAATGCTATTGAAGACGACGTGGAGGAATCTGAATTCGACAGATGGATCTACCCAACAACCGACGGTGGACCAAGCAACTGGACTGCCAAAGACTTCACACCTATTACTTTTGTCACTCAGTAATGAACTCTTTTGTTTTGAATTTGTAATAGACAATATTTTGAAACTTTTATGGCTCGGTGTCTTACCCGGGGCACCGTGGCTTCATTTATGAGGGCTTTTGTGTGTCATTTTCATATATCATCAATAAAAACATTGGACGTTTGTTGCATTTCAAAATCTTGCGCTCTTTTCTTTCTTTATTATATATTGCAAAACAGCTATATTTACACACACTCACCTATACAGGTTCCAATCCACTCTGGATCTCACTGGTAACGACTCTGCTACTGCCAGTTATGACTTCAAAAATCCGATCAACTTAGCCGAAGACGAAGGTGAAGATGATTGTGAAGTGCCTGGTGAGCTTGCAAGACTTCTACTCCAGGAAGAGAGGGCCATTCAGCCACATGAAGAGCCAGTGGAAACGGTAAATCTGGGTAATGAGACAGACAGAAAGGAAGTCAAGATTGGTGCCAATCTAGAGCTCAGTGTGAAACAACGGTTGATTCAGATGCTGCATGACTATGTAGAAATCTTTGCCTGGTCTTACGAAGACATGCCTGGGTTGGATACCGACATTGTGGTTCTTCACCTGCCTACCAAGGAAGGATGCCCTCCGGTAAAGCAGAAGGTCTGCCGTATGCGTCCAGAAATGTCCGAGAAAATCAAAGCTGAGGTGATGAAACAATTTGAGGTCGGGTTTCTAGCAGTGACTTCTTACCCTCAGTGGATTGTCAACGTGGTTCCAGTGCCGAAGAAGGATGGTAAGGTCCGAATGTGTGTTGATTACAGGGATTTGAACAGGGCAAGCCCTAAGGATGATTTCCCTCTGCCTCATATCGACGTTCTGGTTGACAACACTGCTCAGCATAAAGTATTCTCCTTCATGGACGGTTTCTCCGGTTATAATCAGATCAAGATGGCTCCTGAAGACATGGAGAAGACCACTTTTGTTACTCAGTGGGGCACCTTTTGCTACAAGGTCATGCCATTCGGGTTGAAAAATGCTGGGGCAACCTACCAACGTGCCATGGTTGCTTTATTTCATGACATGATCCATTATGAGATAGAAGTATATGTCGATGATATGATTGCAAGGTCCCAAACTGAGGAGGAACACCTTGACCACCTACAGAAGCTGTTTGACCATCTGAAGTTGTACAAGCTGAGGTTGAACCCAAACAAGTGCACCTTTGGAGTGAGATCTGGAAAACTACTAGGTTTCATCGTGAGCGACAAAGGTATTCAAGTGGACCCTGCCAAAGTGAAAGCCATACAAGAGATGCCAACTCCCAAGACAAAGAAAGAAGTCAGAGGCTTTCTAGGACGGTTGAATTACATTGCCCGATTCATCTCACATCTAACTGCTACCTGTGAACCAATCTTCAAGTTGCTGAAGAAGGATCAAGTAGTACGTTGGAACGATGAATGTCAGACCGCTTTCGAAAAGATCAAAGAGTATCTCCAAGAACCACCCATTCTTATGCCACCGGTTGAAGGGAGACCTCTAATACTATACTTGACAGTACTTGACAACTCAATGGGGTGTGTGTTGGGGCAGCATGACGAGTCTGGCCGAAAAGAACACGCCATTTATTACCTTAGCAAAAAGTTTACCGACTGTGAGACCCGATACTCACTGCTCGAGAAGACTTGCTGCGCTTTGGTATGGGCTGCTCGCCGGTTGAGACAGTATATGTTGACTCACACTACTCTGTTGATTTCAAAAATGGATCCAATCAAGTACATACTCGAAAAGCCCGCCTTGTCCGGAAGAATAGCAAGATGGCAGATGATCTTGACGGAATATGACATCCAGTACACGACTCAAAAAGCAATCAAGGGAAGTGTATTGGCAGACCATTTGGCACACCAGGCAGTGGACGATTACCAGTCGATGAACTTTGAATTTCCAGACGAGGATATCATGGTAGTGACTGATTGTGAAGTACCTGGACCGGATGAAGGACCTGAGGAAGGATCCTGATGGTCTATGCACTTTGACGGAGCCTCAAATGCTTTGGGTAATGGTATCGGCGCTGTGATCATATCCCCTAAAGGCACTCATACTCCACTCACCGCCCGACTATGTTTCAACTGCACCAACAACATGGCAGAGTATGAAGCATGTATCATGGGCCTTCAAGCTGCAATTAACCTAAGGATCAAGTTTCTAAGTGTCTTCAGAGATTCCGCTCTCGTGATCAATCAGATCAAAGGCGAGTGGGATACGAAACACCCAAATCTTATTCCTTACAAGGAGTATGTGCTGACATTGCTTCCCCACTTCGAGGAGATAACTTTTGAACACTTCCCAAGAGAGGAGAATCAGTTAGCGGACGCGTTGGCTACGATTTCTTCTATGTTCAAGGTCAAATGGGATAACGAAGCTCCCCGGATCATTATTTGGAAGTTGGATGAACCTGCACATTACTGCGATCTCGAGACTAAAGAGGTAACTGAAAAACCTTGGTATCATGAAGTGAAGAGGTACCTTGAAACTCAAGAATACCCCGAGGGTGCATCCGTTAATGACAAGAAGTTTCTGAGAAGGTTCGCATCAAAGTTCTTCCTCAGCAATGGCATTCTCTACAAGCGAAACCATGATTCAACCTTACTGCGTTGTGTGGATAAGACTGAAGCAGAAAGGATCATGGCAGAGCTACATGAAGGTACCTTCGGAACACATTCCAGTGGACATACCATGGCAAAGAAAATCCTCCGGGCAGGATATTTCTGGTCCACAATGGAAGCCGACTGTTATCAGCACTCTCGAACTTGTAATAAATGCCAGATCTATACCGATAAGGTGCACATTCCTCCGGTCCCTCTGAACGTCTTGACATCACCTTGGCCTTTTGCAATGTGAGGCATTGATATGATCGACGAAATCATACCCACGGCATCCAACGGGCATCGCTTCATCCTGGTAGCGATTGATTACTTCACAAAGTGGGTTGAAGCAGCTTCCTATGCTACCGTAACCAAGAACGTCGTGGCACGGTTCATTCGGCACAACCTGATCTGTCGATACGGTGTACCTGAGAGGATCATTACGGATAATGGTACCAATCTTAACAACAAGATGATCACTGAGCTCTGCGAGCAATTCAAGATACAGCACCACAACTCTTCTCCCTACCGGCCGAAGATGAATGGGGTTGTAGAAGCGGCGAATAAGAACATCAAGAAGATTGTGCAGAAGATGACAGTGACCTACAAAGATTGGCACGAAATGTTAACATTTGCTCTTCATGGGTACCGTACCTCAGCACGGACGTCAACAGGGGCAACTCCCTTTTCCTTGGTCTATGGCATGGAGGCAGTCTTGCCTATTGAAGTCCAGATACCCTCTCTCCGGATAATGGAGGATGCAGGTTTGAGCGAAGATGACTGGATCTAGACTCGGCTTGATCAATTAAACCTAATTGACGAAAAGAGACTCACTGCTATTTGTCATGGTCAGACGTACCAAAAAAGGATGATCAGGGCATTTAACAAGAAAGTCAGACGACAAGAGTATCAAGTCGGAGACCTGGTAATCAAGCGCATCATTCTTCCTCAAAGTGATCCCAGGGGAAAATGGACCCCTATGTACGAAGGGCCATTTGTGGTTAAACATATCTTCTCAGGAGGAGCTATGATTCTAACCACCATGGACGGTGACGATCTTCCTCACCCCGCCAATGCAGACATAGTAAAAAGATACTACGCATGAATTAAAGACCCGCTAGGTTGACACACCTAGGCAAAAATAAGGGCTTCCCGGTGAACCAAAAGGGTTCGGGCAAAAACAAGGGATGAAATGAAAAAAAATTTGTACACCCGACAAGTCGAAAACCTGAAAAGGCGGCTTGGGCAAAAATGGGTATCCCGGTGGACTGAAAACCCGAAATGGCGGTCCAGGCAAAAGTTAGGGATAAAGCGTAATACCATGTCTCATTGGATCACCTTGCATCCAGAATTCGGCATCAACTATCGGGTTCAGACGTCGCCAATCAATCAGTTTCATCTTCAACTAAGCAGCAGAGTGATGAGACGCTTGAAGACATAAAGGCGATAGCAGAGTTGGAACCCAGTGGGATTATTTTTCACATAGCTGTTTTGTTTCCTTTTCACAAAATTGTATGAACTCTATTTTATTCGGCGGCGTTCTCTTACTAGGACGTCAGCCTCTTGTACATAAAACGCCTATTTACATGCAAATTTCAAAATCAATACAAGTTCAATTTTTTAGACAAATTACCCATTGTTTTTTCCTTTTTCTGTTTTGTTTTGCAAAGAACGTCCAATGTTCATTTTTGATATATGCATTTGACATTAATTTCTAATCATAAATAACTGCATACGAAACAAAGGACTAATTACACGTGACATCATAAACAGGGGCAATAATAAAGAATTATCTAAGCGATCTAGTTGCTCTGTCCACCGAGGTACCAAGGTAAGTCCGGCTGAAGAATGTAACCAAGTTACCTCAACTCCCCACAGAGTAAGACAAGATTCAGCAATACTCTCCACAGCCGGAGTTGGTCTCCCATCAGCCCTAAAAAGGCACAGTATCTCCAGCAAGTCAGCAATACTCTCCCCAAGCAGAGTTAGTCTACTGTCAGCCTTAAGGAAGTTGGGTATTCCCAAAAGATCTCAACATTCCCCAGCGGAATATAGACATTCCTCAGCAAGCATCCCCGGCAGTCTTAATATAAGATTGTTCCCCGGAGGAATACCGACATCCAGTGGAACCATTCCCCAGTACAGTCCAAAAGTGTCCCCAGGAGAGTGGATTCAATCTCCCCAGTAGATTCTGAAGCTTATCCCCAGTAGATTCTGGAAGCTTATCCCCTGCAGAGTACATATGTATCTCCCCGACTTTATTCAAAGGTTATTTCCCCACCAGGGTATAACTGGGTTATCCTCAGCAAATTACCACGGAAAGTTCGTCCTCGGCGAAGTTCTTCCTATCCCCAGCGGAGTTCATCAAGTTCCCCAACATAACTTATCAGTGGAATCCCCAGCGGAGTTCTCATCAAAACCTCAGCGAAGTATCTCTTCCCACAGAGTAATTCCCCGCAGAGTAATCTCTCCAACAAGTTTATTCCCCAACGGAGCCATCTTCTCCTACCGGTTTACTCTTGCAACCATCATCCCCAGCGGAGGCGAAGAACTCTACTCTTCAACATCAGCCCAGGATTTGATTTCCCGGCCTTCGTCAAGGATTTATTTTCCTAGTCGAAAACACATTCATATACATTCATCACATTATCATACACCATGACGCATGCATATACGCATCATATCACACAATCTCATTTATTTTTGAGAACATCATGACATCATGCATCTCATACATCATGACATTGCATACAACTGATGTCTTACCTTTTCAGGAAAAAGGACAATCCAAAGATGATTACTATCAACTATCACAATTCCAGATTCGATACCTGTATCCAGCCAGGGCATATCTGTAGACGACTAATTCCAGATTCAATACCTGTATCCAGCCAGGGCATATCTGTAGACGACTAATTCCAGATTCGATACCTGTATCCAGCCAGGGCATATCTGTAGACGACAAATTCCAGATTCGACACCTGTATCCAGCTAGGGCATATCTGTAGACGACAAATTCCAAATTTGACACCTGTATCCAGCCAGGGCATATCTGTGAGTATTTGATTGTGGATTCGACACCTGTATCTAGCCAGGGCATATCTGCATGAAGAGTTTAGAGATTCGATACCTGTATCCAGCCAGGGCACGTCTGTAAGCAACCTTTTGAAGTTCCGGATTCGATTCCTGTATCTAGCCAGGGCATATCTGTGAGCGTTTGATTGTAGATTCGATACCTGTATCTAGCCAGGGCATATCTGCATGAAGAGACTGAAGATCAACACCTGTAGCAAGCCAGGAAACCATCTTTCTTTCTCAAGTACGCAAGTTCTCGCTAAGGAATCTCTTACGCGATCGACACCTCCAAATGGCATTTATAAGCCCATTCCCGACAAGGTTCTGTCACACCCCCGATGGCATCTATAAGCCCATCCTCTTATCCACCATCTCTCCAAATTGAATCTATAAGCTCATTCCTACCATCACATTGCTGATACTCCACTATGCGAGTGCAAATTTCTGGGCACTTTAGTGTTCAATCATCTTCAACCTTCGGATCACGAAAGGCACGCAAGCCAATCTACATCCTCAGGTCTAAGAAGATTGAACAGGGGCAACTGTTGTACCCCAAAATTTTCCCTCCCATTTCATCAATATTTTCTCACCACAAGACCCTTGGAGCTCAAGATCAAGTTAGGGTTTACTCTGCTCAAGACTCCTCCTTGCACTGTTGACCCAAATTAGGGTTTGTGTTTGCACAAAGATGTTTTGACCTAAAATGCCCAAAATGACTTTCATGCTTCATGTTGGACTCACAAGTTTATCCATACCAAGTGTGATACGGTGGGAGAACTGACTTGAGGTTTGCGTTTGTATTCGCAAATGTTGCGGTTAGCAAGAGTCGCCACCGACTTTTTATTTTATCCTAAGGAAAGGTTAAAAAGCACAGCAAAAACCTTTTGAGATGTTTTCTTGGGTTCGGGGAGTAGATTATAGAAAGGGAAGGTATTAGCACCCTTTCTATCCATGGTTATCCATGGGCTCTTAGTTACTTGCTTAGATCACTTGCCTTTTGTTTTCAATTGTTTTAAATGGTGCTTGAGTGTGTGGGTTTGAAAATGTTTTGAAAAGAGGCCAATGTGGTGGCAACCTTTGTAATGATCCATGTTGGGATGTATACAAAGGTGTACGTCTTTTGAAAAAGATTTTCATTTGTTTTTGAAAGTTTGTTTTGAAAGTGTTGTGATGTGTGATTTTTGAAATTAGGCAAGTGTTTTATTTTGCAAGTTTGATTCAAGTAACTAAGAGGTTATCTACTCCTAAATTTCTCAAAAGATCATTGCTATACTTTTAACCCTTTTAACAAGTTTGCTCCACCATTGTATTTGGTGGGCAACCTTGTGTTAGGATGTGAGAGGGACAGGCGCGGGTCATCGTTTAGGCCATAATTGTAACGGCGTTAAATGTCTTTAGGCAATTTTCTTTAAGGGACTTGATCA
This sequence comes from Vicia faba, assembly GCA_948472305.1. Taxonomy (NCBI): domain Eukaryota; kingdom Viridiplantae; phylum Streptophyta; class Magnoliopsida; order Fabales; family Fabaceae; genus Vicia; species Vicia faba. The sequence continues at coordinate 1,227,280,579 of OX451738.1, forward strand.
TTTGTTTTTGTTTGTTTTGAAAAGTTTTATCGAGGGACTATGATCATTCAAATTGTTTGCTTTGCCCAAAGATGTTCAACATACAACATGGCCCATTTATTTGAAGGCAACAAGTGGAATACCCTAGGGGGTGCAAGTGTGATTTGTGTGTCCATTTTCATGCTTGTTTATCTTGTATTAGGTCAAACTATTTTTTATCGTTTTTTCGCATACAAACCCTAATTCTAACATGTTATCATTAAAAAGCAATAAAGTGCGAAATTAAAATTACTAAGCTATTACAAAACCTAATATGGGAAGGGGGGTACAAATGTTCAAATGGGGATATTGACAAGAATTTAAATCTAAATTATTACATCATTTTGAATATTTGCAAGGTAAATAAATTGCATAATTAAATGGAAATTAAATAAATATGTGAAATGCAAAAAGAAAGTTTTTATGTGTATGAGAAAATATTGGTTTATGTAAAAGAGAAAAGAAAATAAAAATGTATTATTTTTTGAGTATTTTGAACTTAGGGTAAAAACCCTAATTTTTAAAGAAAAAAAAGGTATTATTTAATTTAATACAACTATTTATTTATTATTTATATAAATAACATAAAATGAAGTGTATTGTGAAAAAAGGTATTTTTGTATCAAATATTAAATAAAATGAAAATTCAAGTATTTTTATATTTTGTCTTAAATGTATTAATAAACATATATATATATATATTTATATTAAACCCTAAATATGTATTATGCAAAAAATAAATATTTATTTAATATTTAAATAAAATAAATAAAAGAGTATTTTTTGTGTGAAATATTTTCAGAAAGTAAATAAAAATAAAAATTGTATTTACATTATTTCTTATTTATTCTAATAATAATAAATGTATATATTATATACAAACAAAGAAAAATAAACAAATAAATATGCAATAAATGCAAAAAAAATGATGAAAAAAATATTTTTAAATTTTAAATGTCATGAGAAAAAATAAACAAAGTCAGCCAAAAAAGAAAAAGTCAAAAATGTTAAAAAATGAGCAAATGGGCCCAGGGGGGTGTAAATCAGAAAAGATGGTGTGAAAAGCAAAATGACACAGGCCCAGCCCACTCCACTCCTTCTTCAACCTCCAGCACAGATATTTGAAAAAAACGCGCGCCATGTTCAGTTCCTTCTAACTCTTGATTCCTGGCTTTTTAGCAAAAACTCATAACACAAGAAATGTTCAGCATGAAGAGACGGTTCTAACCATATAAAGAACTTGACCTATCTCTCTAAGATGAGGGAGAATTTCTCCTCCCCCAAATCCTAACCTAATTTTTCTACCATTTTCAAGCTCCAAATTCTCTCTACTCAGGCAAAAGAAATGAAATGTAAAGATATGTACATGTTCAGGGCTATGAGTAGGACCTTGTTTCTTCACAAACTTAAGACTAAAGATGCATGATAAGAGAGATACGAGTTCAAAGTTTTACCTGTGCAGTTGAACTTCTATGTGGAGAATGAGAGACTTTCAGTGCAATGTAATGATTGGAAAAGCTTCCTTGAGGTCCAGGGATACTTTTTCAATGCTTACTTTGTCTTGAACCTTCTTGTATCAAGCTGCAGAACTTCAACTGCAAAAGGAGAAATTAAAAATGGTGGAAACTGTTAGAGTGATTACAGGTCAGGTTTTAGGCCATGGTTAGCTTGCATATGTTGTAGGGAAGGTAGAGGAACAGGTTTTGATCAAAATGCTCGAAGGGATTGGGAGTTTGCACTCAAACTGCAGGGCCTCCCCTGTTTGTGCAGTTTTGAGGTGATTTTGAGATGGAGGATGCTTGAGAGGTTCAGGACTCGTGCCAAAGCTTGGATATGGTCTATGGAATATGTTTGATAACTTTGTTCTTCTGTTTCTAAACTGAGATGAGAGTTGTGATAAGTTATGCAATGTTACTTGAAAATGAAGCAAGCAATGGTCACTTTTGTTTTTAGGTCAGTAGGGGCCTCTAATCCTGCTGCATAATCTTCCCTTGATCAGAGCAACTTGTCCATAATCTTGTGCCAAGAGGATTTTGCTTGTACTTGCTTGGATTTCAAATTGACATAAAGCTAGCTTTTGACAAAAATGGATAAAGCACTTTATCTAGTTTAGGATTAAACCATCATGCAATGTTAGAGCACAAAGAACATGACCTTAACACATTGAATATGCATTAAATTATTGAGTATGAAATGGTTCAAGGACCTGTAATCAAGCATAAAGCAAACTGATTTCAAATTGGCAAGATTATGAACATGTCTTGATGAAGAACAAAAGTGAATTTTTGCCAACTTGTGAAATTCGAATCTCTCAAGTTATGAGGTTGTTTGATGAGTTCTTGGACATTTTGGAAAGCTTGGAATGTGTACTACAATCCATCTTTGAAATGAAAATCAAAATTCCAAGTGGAAGGGTATGAAAAGTGGCCTTGAAGTGGGGTAGAAAACCTTGTCAAAATAGGTTAAATTTCACTAAGTTAAAGATGGTTTAGTGCCCTTATTCAAAAAATTATAACTTGAGATACAAGCTTCAAATGAGAAAACTTTGTGAATAAAAGTTGTAGATTATACAACAAGCTACAACTTTCATGTTTTGACTTTTGTTTGAATCCAAATGGATCTTGGTGAAAAGATGGGGCAAAGTTGGAAAAAAATAAGGGTTTTTCATAACTTAGAAAAATTCTAAGTTATGAAAAATTCCATTTTCAAACCCTAATTTGCATTTTGTGATTTCTTGGTGAACAAGTTTCATGATTTGGCATGTTTTGATGAAAAATGAATCTTGACTCTTGATTTTGACCAAAAAGTCAAAGTTTGACTTTTCAGTATACAGTCAAAATTGATCAATTGACTGGGAAATTCAACTGTCAATCTTGTGTACTTGGGATCTTTTGAGTTTGATGAACATGTCAAGATAATTACATGGGGTCCTTGAGGCCATATGTGAGCTTGGTTTGCCATTGGCTAGGTCAAACAGTCAAAAATTGCCTTTGTGCAGTCAAAACCCTAAAAATGACCATTTTGCCCTTTTGATGATCTGATCAAATTTCTTGGGGAATTGTGATCCAAACTTGATCAAATGGTTCATATGAGTTCATAATGTTGATGTGGATCAAATTTCATGAGGTTTGACTGTCAATTGGCCACAGTTGACTTTTTCCCCAATACAGCTGATTTCTAGGTCAACTGTGCAATTGACTGGGCAAAACTTGGAATCAAGACTTGAAACTTGGTATAGGTGAACTTGGGAGTCCAACATGAAGCATGAAAGTCATCTTAGGCATTTTAGGTCAAAACATCCTTAGGCAAACACAAACCCTAATTTGAGTCCACAGTGCAAGGAGAAGTCTTGAGCAGAGGAAACCCTAACTAGATCTTGATCTTCAAAGGTCTTGTGATGAGAAAATGTTGAGGAAATGGGAGGGCAAATTTTGGGGTACAACAGTTGCCCCTGTTCAATATTCTTGGACCTGAAGAGTTAGATTGGCAAGTTTGCCTTTCGTGACTCAAGGGTAAAAGGAGATTGGACACTAGAGTGCCCGGAAATTTGCACTCGCATGCTGGAGTCTCAACAATGTGGTGCCGGGAATGGGCTTATAGATGCCATTTGGAAAGATGGTGGATAGGGAGATGGGCTTATAGATGCCATCTGGAGAAGTGACAGAACTTTGACGGGAATGGGCTTATAGATGCCATTTGGAAGTGTTGATCGCATAAGAGATTCCTTAGCGAGAACTTGTGTATTTAAGAAAGACAGATGTTTTCCTGGCTTGTTACAGGTGTTTGATCTTCAGTCTCCTTATGCAGATATGCCCTGGCTAGATACAGGTATCGAATCTACAATTGGTTGCTCAGATGTGCCCTGGCTGGATACAGGAGTCGAATCTGGAAATAGTCGTTTTAATAGATGTGCCCTGGCTGGATACAGGAATCGAATCTTCGAACTCTTCAGACGTGCCCTGGCTAGATACAGGAGTCGAGTCTGGAAATGTGGTCAACAGATATGCCCTGGCTGGATACAGGAATCGAATCTGGAGACGTTGTAGTTGATAGATGTGCCCTGGCTGGATACAGGAATCGAATCTTCGAACTCTTCAGACGTGCCCTGGCTAGATACAGGAATCGAGTCTGGAAACTGATCACTCTCAGATGTGCCCTGGCTAGATACAGGTATCGGATCTGGAATTGCGACAGTTGACGGTAATTGTTTTTGAGATTGTCTTTTTCCTGAAAAGGCAAAAATGTAAGTTGTATGCAATGTCATGATGTATGATATGCATGATATCATGATGTTCAACATGAGATGTTGTATGCGTTTCATCCCGTATGTAAGTAAGATGTATGAAAATGTGAAATGTTTATGAGTGTAATTTCATCTTAGGAAAATAAATCCTTGACGAACGGTCGGAGAATTGCTCTGTGGAAGAGATATTTGGCCGAAGTTTTGATGAGAGGCCTGCTGAGGATTTTAACGACGGATTCCGCTGAGGATAATGATGATAAACTCCACTGGGGAACTCCAAAGATAAACTCTGCTTGGGAATACCAAAGATAGACTTCGCTGGGGATTGAAGGAACTTTGCCGAGAGCGATCTTCCGTGGCTTTTAGCTGAGGATAACCCAGTTATAAGTCCTTGTGAGGAAATAACTCTAAATGAAACTCGGGCGAGACGTCCGTGCTTCGTAGGGGATAAGCTTCCAGAATTTACTGGGGATGAGCTTTAAGACCTGCCGGGGAATGTTGTGCCTTTTCGGGATCGACGGGGGACCAATTCTGCTTGGGGAGAGTATTGTCGCATCCTGTCTTATTCTGCGGGGAATTGAGGTGATTTGGCCACATTCTTCAGTTGAACCTACCTCGGTGCCTTGGCGGACCAAACAACCAGACTGCATTAGACAACTCCATATTGCCCCTGTCTTTGATGTCACCTGTAATTAATCTCTTGTTTCATATGCAAACATTTATGAATCAGCAATTTAATGTCAAATGCATATATCAAAAATGAACATTGGACGTTCTTCGCAAGACAAAACAAGAAAGGAAAACAATGGTAATTTGTATGAACAAGTGAACTTGTATTGATTTAAACTTTGCCTGTGAATAGGCGTTTTTTTGTACAAGAGGCTGATATCCTAGTAAGAGGACATCGCCAAATAGTATAGAGTTTACAATTTGAAAAAGGAAACAAAACAGCCATGTGAACAATCCCACTGGGTTCCAACTCTGCTATTGCCTTTATGTCTTCGAACGTCTCATCGCTTTGCTGTCCAATTTGAAGATGAAGCTGATTGGTCAATGCCGAAATCTGGAGCCAGATAGTTGATGCCGAATTCCGGATGCGAAGTGATCCAATGAGACATAGTGTTATGCTTTTATCCCTAACTTTTTCCTGGACCGCCCTTTCGGGTTTTCAGTCCACCGGGATACCCATTTTTGCCCAAGCCGCCCTTTCAGGTTTTCGACTTGCCGGGTGTACAGATTTTTTCATTTCATCCCTTATTTTTGCCCGAACCCTTTTGGTTCGCCGGGAAGCCCTTATTTTTGCCTAGGTATGTCAACCTAGCGGGTCTTTTATTTATGCGTAGTATTTTTTCACTATGTCTGCATTGGCGGGGTGAGGAAGGTCGTCACCATGCATGGTGGTTAGAATCATGGCTCCTCCTGAGAACACACGCTTAACCACAAATGGCCCTTCATAGGTAGGGGTCCATTTGCCCCGGGGATCACTTTGAGGAAGGATGATGCGTTTGATTACCAGGTCCCCAACTTGATACTCTTGTGGTCTGACTTTCTTGTTAAATGCCCTGATCATCCGTTTCTGATATGTTTGACCATGACAGATAGCAGTGAGCCTCTTTTCGTCAATCAGATTTAATTGATCAAGTCGAGTCTGGATCCAATCATCTTCATTCAAGTCTGCATCCTTCATTATCCGGAGAGAGGGTATCTGGATTTCAATTGGCAAGACTGCCTCCATGCCATAGACCAAGGAGAAAGGAGTTGCCCCAGTTGATGTCCTTGCTGAGGTGCGGTACCCATGAAGAGCGAACGGTAACATCTCGTGCCAATCTTTATAGGTCACTGTCATCTTCTGCACAATTTTCTTGATATTTTTATTGGCTGCTTCTACAGCCCCATTCATCTTCGGCCGGTAGGGAGAAGAATTGTGGTGCTGTATCTTGAATTGTTCACAGAGTTCAGTGATCATTTTGTTATTGAGATTGGTACCGTTGTCCGTAATGGTTCTTTCCGGGACGCCGTACCGACATATCAGATTATGCCAGATGAAACGTGCTACGACGCTCTTGGTTACCGTTGCGTAGGAAGCTGCCTCAACCCACTTCGTGAAGTAATCGATCGCCACCAAGATGAAGCGATGCCCATTGGATGCCGTTGGTCGGATCTCACCGATCATATCGATGCCCCACATTGCGAAAGGCCAAGGTGCCGTCAGGACATTCAAAGGAACCGGAGGGATATGCACCTTGTCAGCATAGATCTGGCATTTATGACAAGTTCGGGAGTGCTGGTAACAATCGGCTTCCATTGTGGACCAGAAATATCCTGCCCGAAGGATTTTCTTAGCCATGGTGTGCCCACTGGAATGTGTTCCAAATGTACCTTCATGCAGTTCCATCATGATTTTCTCAGCTTCAGCCTTATCCACACAACGCAGCAGAGTCGAATCATGATTCCGTTTGTAGAGAATGTCGTTGCTGAGGAAGAATTTTGCAGCAAACCTCCTCATGAACTTCTTATCATTGACAGACGCACCTTCAGGGTATTCCTGAGCTTCCAAGTACCTCTTCACCTCATGATACCAGGGTTTTTCAGTCACCTTTTCAGCCTCGAGCTCGCAGCAGTATGCCGGTTCATCCAATTTCCAGATTATGATTCGGGGAGCCTCATTGTCCCATTTAACTTTGAACATTGAAGACATCGTGGCTAGTGCGTCCGCTAGCTGATTCTCCTCTCTGGGGAAATGCTCAAAAGTTATCTCTTCAAAGTGAGGGAGCAAGGTCGACACATACTCCTTGTAAGGAATAAGATTCGGGTGTTTCGTATCCCACTCGCCTTTGATCTGATTGATCACGAGAGCGGAATCTCCGAAAACACTTAGAAATTTTATCCTCAAATCGATTGCAGCTTGTAAACCCATGATACATGCCTCGTATTCTGCCATATTGTTGGTGCAGCTGAAACATAATCGGGCGGTGAGGGGAGTATGAGTTCCTTTGGGAGATATGATTACAGCGCCGACGCCGTTACCCAAAGCATTGGAGGCTCCATCAAAATGCATAGACCATCGGGATCCTTCCTCAGGTCCTTCATCCGGTCCAGGTACTTCACAGTCAGTTACCACCATGATGTCTTCATCCGGAAAATCAAAGTTTAATGATTGGTAATCGTCCACAGGTTGGTGTGCCAAATGATCGGCCAGTACACTTCCCTTAATTGCTTTCTGAGTTGTATACTGGATGTCATATTCTGTCAAGATCATTTGCCATCTCGCTATTCTTCCAGACAGAGCAGGCTTTTCAAATATGTACTTTATGGGATCCATCTTTGAAATCAATAAAGTAGTGTGAGTCAGCATATACTGTCTCAGCCGGCGAGCAGCCCATACAAGAGCGCAGCAAGTTTTCTCAAGCAGTGAGTAACGAGACTCACAGTCGGTAAACTTTTTGCTCAAGTAATAAATAGCGTGCTCTTTTTGGCCAGACTCGTCATGCTGCCCCAGCACATACCCCATTGAATTATCAAGTACCGTTAAGTATAGTATCAGAGGTCTTCCTTCCACCGGAGGCATAAGAATGGGTGGCTCTTGGAGATATTCCTTTATCCTTTCAAAGGCGGCCTGACATTCATCATTCCAGCGTACTACTTGATCTTTCTTCAGTAATTTGAAGATTGGCTCACAAGTAGCAGTTAGATGCGAGATGAATCGAGCAATGTAATTCAGTCGTCCTAGGAAACCTCTGACTTCTTTCTCTGTTTTTGGAGTCGGCATCTCTTGAATAGCTTTAACCTTGGCAGGGTCCACCTGGATACCTTTATCACTTACAATGAAACCTAGCAATTTTCCGGATCTTACCCCAAAGGTGCATTTGTTGGGATTCAACCTCAGCTTGTATAACTTGAGTCGGTCAAACAACTTCCTCAGATGGTCAAGGTGCTCCTCCTCAGTTTGAGACCTTGCAATCATGTCATCAACGTATACCTCAATCTCATGATGGATCATATCATGAAATAAAGCAACCATGGCACGTTGATAGGTTGCCCCAGCATTTTTCAAACCAAATGGCATGACCTTATAACAGAAGGTGCCCCACTGAGTCACAAAGGTAGTCTTCTCCATATCTTCTGGAGCCATCTTGATCTGATTATACCCTGAAAATCCATCCATGAAGGAGAACACTTTGTGTTGAGCTGTATTGTCAACAAGGACATCAATGTGAGGTAGGGGGAAGTCATCCTTGGGGCTGGCCCTGTTCAGATCCCTGTAGTCGACACACATTCTGACTTTACCGTCCTTCTTCGGCACTGGCACCACATTGGAAACCCACTGAGGGTAAGAAGTCACTGCAAGGAACCCAGCATCAAACTGTTTCATAACCTCGGCCTTGATCTTTTCAGACATCTCTGGACGCATCCGTCGGACTTTTTGCTTTACCGGAGGGCAATCTTCCTTGGTTGGCAGGTGGTGAACTACAATGTCGGCATCCAAACCAGGCATATCTTCATAGGACCAAGCAAAGATCTCCATGTAGTCCTGTAGCATCTGGATCAATCGTTGCTTCACGCTGAGCTCCAGATTGGCACCAATCTTGACCTCTTTCCTATCTGTCTCAGTACCCAGGTTAATTGTCTCCACAGGCTCTTCATGTGGTTGAATAGCCCTCTCTTCCTGTAGTAGCAGCCTTGCAAGTTCACCAGGCACTTCGCAATCATCTTCACCTTCGTCTTCGGCCAAGTTGATCGGATTTTCGAAGTCATAACTGGCGGTAGCAGAGCTGTTACCAGTAAGATCCAGAGTGGATTGAAACCTGTATAAGTGAGTGTGTGTAAATACAGTTGTTTTGCAATATATATATAACACAGAAAGGAAAAGAGCAAAAGATTTGAAATGCAACAAACGTCCAATGTTTTGATTGATGATATATGAAAATGTCATACAAAAGCCCTCACAAATGGAGCTACGATGCCCCGGGTAGGACACCGAGCCAACAAAGTTTTAACATATTGTTTGTTACAAATTTGGAAATCAAAAGAAATCAATTACTGCGTGACAAATGTGATAGGGGTAAAATCCTTTGCCGTCCAGTTGCTTGGTCCGTCGCTGGCAGTCGGGTAGATCCAACTATCAAACTCAGCTTCCTCCACATCCTCCTCGATAGCGTTCACCCTTGAGCTGGAAATAAACACCGGAGCCTTTCCGATCTTCTCTTTGCGCACCGCCTTCTGAGCCTCTGCAGTAAAGCCTAGCCCAAACTTGTCGTTCTTCTGAGTGAAGTCAGGAAGCTGACCCCAGTGTGCACCATTGCCTTTCTGAACCACAGCCCGGGCATCCCTTAGGGAAGCCATCTTCAAGGAATCATTCTCTTCGGCTATTGTCTCTGCAGCTGCTGAAATTGGATGCACCTCCTCGAAATGCTGGAAGGGGGTTTCAATGAACTCTCCGTCCATCTCGATGTACCTGAAGGAATTCAAATGGCTCACCATATACTCCTCTTCTCCTTGCACAGTGACGATCTTCCCCCTGACGGGATACTTCAGCTTCTGGTGCAAGGTGGAGGTCACTGCCCCAGCTTTATGGATCCAAGGTCGACCCAGCAGACAAGAGTACGGTGGACGTATATCCATCACATAAAAGGTAGAGTCAAACACTTGAGAGCCCACACGAATAGGGATGTTAACCTCTCCATGGACCATCCTTTTGGAACCGTCAAAGGCCCTGACAATGATATTGCTGGGCTTCAACTCCAGGCCTTCATAATCCAGACGATCTAAAGCCTTTTTCGGAAGAACATTCAAGGAAGAACCGGTGTCCACCAATACATGTGCCAGAGTAGTGCCCCTGCATTCAATAGAGACATGCAGGGCATCGTTGTGGTCTCTCCCTTTTGCGGTCAGGTCAGCATCTGAAAAACCCAAGCCGTTGTCCGCCGTCAGATTCGCTATGCAGTCAGTGAACTGGACTGCAGACGTCTCTTGCGGCACATGGGCCGTCTTGAGAAATGAGATTAAGGCCTTAGCATGGGCCTCGGAGCATAGCAATAAGGAGAGCAGGGAGATCTTGGAGGGTGTATGCCCCAACTGCTCGACAACATTAAAATCACTTTTCTTTATTATTTTCAGAATCTCCTCCATTTCTTGTCGGGAGGCCTCAGCATTTATGGGTATTGGTGCCTCCATCCGGGCAGGCTCTTCTTCAATCCCTTTGCCCCGAGCATTTGATGACTCGGCAGCAGGGGACACAATTTGATCAGCAACAGGACTAGGTAAACTTGTAGGTTTTATGAGGAGGGGTTTTCGAATAGCGGGCGGCGCAATGTCAGGCGAGAAGAGCCTGCCACTGCGGGTGACCTTGGCTGGACCAGTGATATCGCAGATACTGTCACTAGCGTCGAATTCTTGCTTGATTCCATTTATATATACGTCTGCCCCATAATGCCAGGGGACAGCTTTATCAGATACGTAGGAGAGGGGTCCCGGAACAGTAATGATCACAGGCGCAACTGTCAAGATTTGAATAGGCTTCTTCGGGGGAGCCTTGATTGGATTTTTGAAGATGGTAATTACAGAAACTTCTTTCATCGGAACCAATTGAACAACAGTCTTTTTGAATAGAATCTCCTTGCTATCCATTAGGCCTTGGATGCCTAACCTTAGCAAGGGACAATCAGATAGGGAAATAGCACAGCACATGCAACCTTCACCGCAACCCGGAAATAAACCGGCCCGCAGTAGGTTCTTCTTAACAGTCTTCAAAGGGGTAACAACTTCATCTATCGAAACAGCATACACTTCTTCCTCAATGGCATTTACCCTATGCTGGGGCATAGGAGCCGTTACAACATTTGGTCTTTCTGGCGCTTCAAACTGAATTTCCTTTGCGTCGATCAGATCTTGCACTTTGTTTCTCAAGGCCCAGCAATCATCAGTAGTGTGCCCGGGACTATCAGAATGATAAGCACACCGGGCATTTGGGTTGTATTTAGGAGACGCAGTGTTGACGACCTTAGGAGCTTCTTTGAGGGTCACCAGGTTGGTGGATAACAGTTGGGGTAAAATTTGAGATAATGTCATACTCAGTCGGGTATACTGCCTCTTGGGCCTTTCGCTTCTTTGTTGATTGTACTGCTGAGGAGCAGCAACAGGTTTGGAGATGACCAAAGCATTGACAGCTTGGCGACTTTCGGGCTTGACTTGTCTTCTAGGACCATAGACGGCACTTGCTTCTTTCTTAAACGGCCTCTTCTCAGCACTTGTAGAGGCAGCCTTCTGTATCTTGCCTGACCTGATGCCAGCTTCGATTCTTTCTCCTGTCAATATCAAATCTGTGAATCCAGCGGAGGAGTTACCAACCAAATGATTGAAAAACGGACCAGACAAAGTCCCAAGGAACATATCAACCAGCTCTCTATCAGTCAATGGAGGCTGCACCCTGCCAGCCAAATCTCTCCATTTTTGAGCGTATTCTTTGAACCCTTCACCCGTTCCTAGAGACATACCCTGAAGTTGGGTACGCGTAGGAGCGAGTTCAGAATTGTATTGGTATTGTCTGTAGAATGCGGTTGCCAAATCCTCCCAGTGTCGGATGCTAGCTCCATCCAATTGGTAGAACCATTCAAGCTGTGACCCCGAGAGACTATCTTGGAAGAAGTGAATCCAGAGGTTCTTATCCGCCGTGTAAGGTTGGATTTTCCTTACGTACGACCTTAGATGCAGCTTTGGACAGGAGACCCCATCATACTTGGCGAAGGCAGGCGCCTTAAACTTGTGTGGAATGACTACCCCAGAAGATAACCCCAAATCTCCGAAATCCAGTCCCGGCACATTCTGAATTTCCATGGCGCTCAAGCGGTCCTCCAATTGTTTGTATCTGTCAGCAGCAGGTGGGTATTGTTCATCATTATAGTCCGTCTCGTTGTCGGAGACTGCGGGACTAGGAGCTCCTCCCCCTTGGGGACTGTTTTTCTCAGCAGAAGAAGTGGTTGGATCAGCTTCATTGTGGAGTGTGTTCCCAAATCGGCGTCCGGTGTTGAACAATGCGGTCCTCTTTTTCTTCTTCTTCTTCATGAGTAGAGTCTTCAACTCTTGCTGACCTTGGGCTAGGCTTAGGACCATCTCTTGAAACTGTGCACTTTGGGCCTGAAGGGCCTTGATTGCTTGCTCACTGGAGGATTCTGGATTCATGATGACTGTTGTGATACGGTGGGAGAACTGACTTGAGGTTTGCGTTTTGTGTTCGCAAATGTTGCGGTTAGCAAGAGTCGCCACCGACTTTTTATTTTATCCTAAAGGAAAGGTTAAAAAAGCACAGCAAAAACCTTTTGAGATATTTCGTGGGTTCGGGGGGTAGATTATGAAAAGGGAAGGTATTAGCATCCTTTTCATCCATGGTTATCCATGGGCTCTTAGTTACTTGGTTTTTTAGATCACTTGCCTTGTTTTTCGATTGCTTTGAAAATGGTGTGTGTGTGGGTGCTTTTTGAAAATGTTTTTGGAAAAAGATGCCTTGTCTTAGGCAACTAATGTATTTGACTCGTGTTTGAGTGTTTTACAAAAGTGTGAATCTTTTCGAAAAGATGTTTTCAAATGTTTTTGAGAGTTTGTTTGAAAGTGTTGTGGATTGTGATTTTTGAAAAGAAGGCAAGTGTTTTTGCAAGTTTGATCTCAAGTAACTAAGAGTCTTGTCTACCCTATTGTACTCAAAGGTTTTTTTTGGTCATGTTTTAACCCCTTTTAACAATTTTGTTCCACCATTGAAATTGATGGGCAATCTTGCGTTTAGGAAGTTTATTCGGGACGGGCGCGGGTCATCGTATGGACCATGAATGCAATGGTGCCAAGTGTCTTTGGCAATTTGCTTTGAAGGGACTATGATCATTCCGTTTAGGCAACACTTTGAGACTTATGATCATTTGATTTGTTTTGCCAAAGATACTCGACGTGCAAACATGGCCCATTTTGGAAGGCAACATGTGGGATCACCCTAGGGGGGTGCAAGTGTGATTGTGTATTGATTACATGTATTTGTCTTGTATTAGGTTATCTAGCGTTTGATTTTATGTACATACAAACCCTAGGTCTAACCATGGTATAATTGGAAAACTGTAAATTGCGGAATGTAAATCTATGCTATTACAAAATAGTGTCCGGGAGTGGGGGTATAAATGTACAAGGGGATAAGACTTATAGTACCCAATAATTTACAACCAAATCGAATGTGCGATCAATATGTAAATATCAAATATACAAATATAAGATAAAATGTGTATAGGGCAATGTGAATGTATTTGTGTAAGTGTACAAGTGTATATGTATGTGAATTGTGTATGTGTAATTATGTACAGGTGTGAAATGTGAAGTTGAATCGTATTAGGGTTTTGACCTAGATAAATGTTTTAATCTTGTATTTTTGATTTATATGTTGAATTATGTACAAAAGAAAAGAAGTGTTTTGTTTAAATGTTAAGTTTTTAATTGGAAAATATTTTAGTCCAAATGTTTGTGAATTTCAATATTAGAAAAATGTATCGAATTGTTATGTATGAAAAGAATGTTAACTAAAAAGTTGCAATTTTAATTATGTATGAAAATGTATAATATGTACAAATATGCATTTTAATTAAAAAGTATCTTCAATTTAATTATGTATATATAAATAAAAAAAAGAAAAGATAATATATACAAATATATTTCAATATGTATTAAAAATGTTTTTTAAGTTAATTGCGTATAGAAGTATTTTGTTATTTTTTTTGTGCAAATGTGTATTAATCTAAAGAAAATGTTTTATATGATATGTACAAAATTAATTTTTAATATAATATGTATGTACAAAATGAATGTTCTAAAATGTATGTACAAATATCTTATCTAAAAATGTCTTAACCTTATGATAATAAAAAAAAAAGCATTTTAATTAAGTTAGTATTTTTTCAAGGGATAAAAAATATTGTTTTTTTATAAAATAAAAAGAATGGTTAGTGTTTTATAAAAAGAGGAAGTAAGTAAATATAAACTAAGCTTAGTGTTAGAAGTTGTGATCTTAATGGGCTTAGGAAGGCAGAAACGGGTCAAGCCCATATTGATCCAAAAACGAGATTTAGGGTTAGGCATTTTGTTTTCAGAACGAAAATTAGGGTTTGTGAGGTGATGACGGCGCGTTCGTATGTTCAACGTTCTTTCCATCTTCATCTTCATCCGGCCACCAGCATCACTCTCCACACCTTTCTTCCCCCCAAGGCATGGTCTCGGCGCTCTTGACTTAAGGTTTGATTACAACGCCTTACGTTTTTATTTCCTTTTTTACGAATTTGTGTTTCAATTTGGGGTTCTGATTTCCGAATCTGTACCGTTATGATGTGGTGAAGAGGAAAGGGGGAGAAGATTGCTACCTGATTTTGGGAGATGGAGGAGAGGCGGAGAAGTGGTGCTTTAGGAGGCCGGAACGGCGAAGGGAGACGCTTGCTACGCTTCTGACTTTTCCTGGTATTTTCGTTCTTGGCTATATTTCTAGGGTTTGATGATGTATGCTGGATTTGCCTGAAAACCCTAATTCACTTCTTTATCTTCTTCTGCCACTGTATATTTGCGCGCTTGTTGCTTATGTATTGTTGCCTGAGATGTCCAGTGATGATCTCTAAGATCTGAGGGCCTATGTTGCCTGAATACTTTTGTTTTCCTCTGAGCCCTTGATGCCTATGCTTCTGAACTGGTCTTGAATGTTCTTTGAACAGTTGTTGCCTATGCTTGTTACTTTCTTCTATGTCCCTGAGTTGCTTCTTTTTTTTCTTCTTCTCTCGAGCGGCTATATGCTTATTTGTGTTGCCTAAGATGTTGTTGGATATGCCTTTCTGTTTTTCCTATGATGAAGCTCACTTCTGAGGCTTGGTGTTTGAATGTTTTAGATGTTGGTTTCATAAAATGGTGAGGCTTGAGTTTGGATATGACAGGATGTTGGTATGGTGAGGTTTTGATTTTGTTTATCAGGTTTGTGTGTTTAGCATGAAGGTTGAGTTCTGAGATGTGTTATGTTCAGTATGTTTTTTGTTTTAGAAGGTGTTGTGTGATGCTAAAGCTGGTGCAGTAGGCTTTTGTATATTTCTTCTATTCTCACCTGCTATGCTGCCTCCTGAACTGAGTTTGTATCTTTTTCTTTTCTTCTCCCCTTTTCTTGCTTTGTATTGGCTGGACTGAGCTTTGTATATCTCTGCTTTTCTCTCCTTTTCTTGCTTCTCTATTCTGACCTGCTATACTGCTGAACTGTCTTGGATTTGCTTGTGTTTTCTGAGACTGATGCAGAGTGGATCAAGTTTGTGGACAGCAGGCTGGTTCTTGGCTTTGTGAGAGTGATGCAGGTTATGGTGATTTTTGACAAGGTTCAGGTTTTTGATATTGGTTAGATAATATTTGGTTATGACAGGGTATTGGTTTTGTGACTTTTGCTGAACTGAGTTTGGTATCTCTCTTCTCTCCTCTCTATTCTGAACTGAGTTTTTTTTTATTATCTCTTTTCTATATCCTATGAACTGCCCGCTACTGAACTGTCTATTGGCTTGTGTTATATTTTTCTTTCTTCTCTCCTTCCTACTGTCTGCTGTGAACTGCTATTGAACTATGCCTAAATCCCTGCTGCTGAACTGTCTTTATCTCCCTTTACTCTCTCTTAAAGTACAGTTTAAGATTTTTATATGATTTTTTATTTGTACTGTTCTGAAGGGGCTAACTATGGGAAATGATGAATTAAGATGTTTGTTGCTTGCATAACACATTTTGCATCTCCTTTATCTCTCTTTTGACAGTTTGGATCTGACTTTGCATTTTGATATCTTTTTCTCAAATCTTCTTTGACAGCTTTTGAGTACTTGTGACAGCAAATGCACTTTTGAAATCTTTCTTTGAGTAAACTTTGGGCATTTTGACAGTAGCCTTTGCTTTTGGATAGAAAGTTTGGATTTGAACTTTTCAGTTTGGATTGGATTTTGAATCTTGAATTTCTATGCAGCTTGAAATTTGTAACTTATGCATTTTTGACATTTGCATTTCATGAAATAAAATAATCTTCCCTCTCTGTGAACCGGGAGAAATCCCGTGATTTGCAGAGAGGGCAACTGATCCCAGTCAGTGGCCCCTAATGATGAGCAACTTTTATTGTCTTTTAATTAAATGCTTTCTGACTTTTCTTGTTTCTTTTTGCAGATGAAAAAAAAGAATACCGGAGCGAAGTGAAGAACGAAGAATATTTAGAAAATAGGATAGTTTTTTCATTCTATGTAATATTTAAATTAAATGTAAATTATTGTTTGTAACAACAATTTGTACAAATAATTCGAATATCAATAAAAATCAAATTATCCAATTGGTTCTAACTTTCTTTATTGCTTATTTATTTATTTAAAATTCTTAGAATTAAAACAATTGAAAAATAAATTCAATCATTTAATTTTAGAATAATAAATAACTAAAATAAAACAACATTGATCCAATAAACCTGTCTTATCCAACATCCAAAGCAAAGCAGCAATTAACCCAGATAGACTGATCAAACACATGAACACTGTGAATCCAATACTGCATCTTGTATCTGACTGGCCCAATCAAAACGTACTGAATTCAAACCACTGTCTCTTTTACTGATTAAACCAAGATAACGCGAATTTTAATCCGAATCTTGAAATAAACCGCAAAGTGCTGTGGAATTCAAATTCTTCTGAGAATATGCCCATAAAACCCTAATTCCCGATTAAATGCCAAATCACGCTCGCTTGATCAAAATTGAACCAAAAATCAACCAAACCCTAAGCCCACTGTATGAAACAATTCAGAGCTCTGAAAATCAGTGAAAAACCCTAGTTTTGCTTGACTGTCAAGAAAAGTCCGTTTGTCCGATTCTTGAGTCAGTTTGAGAAGTCAGGAAATGTTTGAAGCCGAGATTTCTTGTGGAAAAGCGCGAGGGCAAATTTTGGGGTACAACAGTTGCCCCTGTTCAATCTTCTTGGACCTGAAGAGTTAGATTGGCAAGTTTGCCTTTTGCGACTTGAAGGTAAAAGGAGATTGGACACTAATGTGCCCCGAAAATTTGCGCTCGTCGATGTGACGGTGGAGGTGAATGGGCTTAAAGATGCCATTTGGTGATGGGCTTAAAGATGCCATCTGGTGCGAGAGAATTTGTCGGGGATGGGCTTAGAGATGCCATCTGAGAATGGGCTTATAGATGCCATATGGTGATGTTGAACTGTACGTCAATGGTGAGTGGACGAGTATCAGAAGGGCATCCCTGTTTTGGAATATCTCTGAATTGGGGTCTGAACAAGCAACAGATTGACGTCCGTGTCTGGAGGATCTGTAAACTATTTTCAGGAGTTGGGACTGAACAAGCAATGGAGCAGCATCCGTTGTTGGGAAGCGTCCGTAACCTATTTTCAAAAATTGAGAAGAGTCTGAATCAGTCGGTAGATTGACCTCCGTTGTAGGGAAGAATCCGTAAACTGTCTTCAAAAGTTTGAGAAGAGTCTGAACAAATCGGTAGATTGACATCCGTTGTAGGGAAGAATCCGTAAACTTGTTTCAGAAGTTGAGAAAAGTCTGAACAAATCGGTAGATTGACATTCGTTGTAGGGAAGAATCCGTAAACTTGTTTCAGAAGTTGAGAAGTTGAAGAGGAACCGGTGTAAGGTTTCTGCTGATGCGTCTGAATGAACCTGGAATAAGTATCAAAACGTTGCTGGTCCGGGTCACATCTGAACTATTTTTGGATGAATCTCAGGAGATGATCTGTGTCTGTCGACTGATCTTACCTGAAAAGGCAAAGGGTTAGTTGTATGCAATGTTATGATGCATGATGCAATGTATGTGACATCAATATTTATGAATGTGATGGATGCACATGTAAGCTGATGAGCTAATCTTGCCAAGGATACATGATTCCGAGATGGCTGAAGATAAAAGCATCTTGACTGCTGCCGGGGAAAATAAATCCTTGGCTGTCGCTGGGGACGAGAATTCCTGATGACCTCTACTGGGGAGCTCCAACTAGTAGACTCATGCCGGGGAGACCAGATTGAGAATCTTTGGCTTGATGGGAGGTAACCCTGGAGACTTTACTGGGGAACTCAAAAAAAGCTTCCTCAAAACTCTGTGGGGAGAAGGTTTGAAAGTCTGACTCCGCTGGGGATTGAAGGAACTCCGCTGGGGATAGGGAGAAATTTGGCGAGCGCGATCTTCCGTGGTGGTTAGCTTTGAGAAGAACCTGAACAAGCGATAGGTTAACCTCCGTTTACTTGGAGAACCCGTGAACTGTTTTCAGAAATCTTGAAGTTGAATCAGCAATAGAACAACATCCGTTGTTGGGAAGCGTCCGTAAACTATTTTCAAAGATTGCATCTGAACAAGCTGATAGATTAACATCCGTTTACTTGGAAAACCCGTGAGCTATTTTCAGAAATCTTGAGAAGAATCTGAACAAGTGATAGGTTAACATCCGTTTACTTGGAGAACCCGTGAACTGTTTTCAGAAGTCTTGAAGCTGAATTAGCCATAGAGTCGCATCCGTTGTTGGGAAGCGTCCGTAAACTAAATTCAAAGGTTGCATCTGAACAAGCTGATAGATTAACATCCGTTACTTGGGAAGAATCCATGAACTGTTTTCAGAAGTCTTGAAGTGGAACCGGTGTAGGGTTTCCTGATTATGAGCTTGTGTAAAACTGCATCGGGTTTGAACACTTTTGACATTCGAATGCCCCAATTGGTGATGTAGATAAAATCCTGGTTTATTACAGGTGTTGGTCTACAATCGGTCGTTCACAGATGTTTCCTGGGCTGTCGCAGGTGTTGATCTGAAATTCTTCAGACATGCCCTGGCTGGATACAGGAGTCGAATCTGGAAATAGTCGTCAACAGATATGCCCTGGCTGGATACAGGAATCGAATCCTCGAACTCTTCAGACGTGCCCTGGCTAGATACAGGAGTCGAGTCTGGAAATGTAGTCAACAGATATGCCCTGGCTGGATACAGGAATCGAATCTGGAAATGTTCGTCAACAGATATGCCCTGGCTGGATACAGGAACCGAACCTTCGAACTCTTCAGACGTGCCCTGGCTAGATACAGGAATCGAGTCTGGAAATGTAATCAACAGATATGCCCTGGCTGGATACAGGAGTCGAATCTGGAAATGTTGGAGTTGATGTGTTGAACACTTTTGACATTTGAATGCCCCAAGTGGTGAAGAAGGAGTCTTGAATCAGATTACTCTGCATATTGAGAGATTTCTTGAAATCTTGACTGGACTGCCCCAGGTTAATTGAACTTTGAAAGATCTGTTGGACCTTGACTGGACTGCTCCAGGATAATTGGATTGTGACATGTCATGCCCCTTGTTGATAGGAGATTTGATGGAAGTGTTATCCTCTTGAAGTGATTTAGACTTACTGAGAGAGTTTTCGTTCCTCCGAACATTCGCTGTATGAACTTCTTCGCTGTCAAACAAAGGGGTCAAATGCAGACAGTGATATTCGAATAATGCAAAGTTTATGTTTGTCTTTGAAATTTTGAAAAATGCGTTTTTAGCAGAAAACTTTTCATAAGACAAGTTAACACGAGATTTAGAGCAAAGCCCTACAGGAGTCAGGATACCTTTTGTAACAGTATGCTTTCGAACTAACCCATGCTTCAATTAGGACTTTTGAAGGGTTGTAACGTGGCCTGGTTCATGGTTTAAGAAACAAAGGATAAAAGGCTCAAAGTATATTTGTACCCACCCGCTCTTCGTGATGTTCTTCAACCTAAGCTCAGTTAATTGTGCGTCGCACTCTGTTTTGAGTTTGGAACGACTTTTGGGCGATGGTTCACCAGTTGAATTTTGGGAGACAGTCATCATCTCCTTTTTTCTTTTTCAACACTTTTCATGTTGTTGAGGATTTTGTAATGACCTCACTATTTTGATTTTGATTTGTTATCCCTAACTTTTGCCTGACTGTTACCGTTTTCGGGATTACTGTCAGCGGGATGCCCCAGCTTTCTTAAGCCTCCCTTATAGGTTCTGGCTCAGTGGGCTTTTCTCTTTTGAGGGATTGACTGTCTATGTGATAGGGAACCACCCTTGTCTTTTGATTCCGAAGGAATGCTTTCTTTTTCGACGTCGTTCGTTGTATTACGAACCGAGAGTTTGCGACTTCAATGCGCGTTTTCTCTTGAATTAACTGAGATACTACCCTGCCCCAGGTTTATATCAAAGGTTTTGATCGTTTAGAACAGAAAACTCCTACTTCTTTGGCTCGAAGGGGTTGACTAGGGATTAACTTCCTTATAACTCCAGTGTTTGGGAATTGAAAGAAATGCCTGTACATCATCAGCAAGGTTTGTTCAAAAGCATACTGTATAAGATCATGGTATTGTTTCGTCATCCTCCCTCTAAAGGCTTGCAGCTTTTTATCAAGAGTCAAATATCATAAAGAAAAGCATAAAAGTAGTGAAACGAATGGATGAATTCAAGACAAACATATGCAATGCATTAATGGAAACAGAGTTTAACATCAACAAATAATTGTTTTGACAGTAAAAGAAATTACAACTTTGAAAAATTCAAAAAGAAGCAAAAGTCTTTCAGCTTCGAGCCTCGTCACTTCAAGCGGAGAACCCTTTAACGGAAGATCTTCATCTCGCCGTCTGGCATGAACCTCAGTACTCCAATGTCAATCAGATCTTGAATCTTGTTCTTCAAGGCCCAACAGCTATCGGTGTCATGTCCTGGGCTATAGGAGTGGTAAACACAGAATGCATCGGGATGATAGCCAGGAGCGGAGGTTTTTGGGTTCCGGATAGGATCCCTCAAAGCAGTCAGATTAACCTCCAACAAGCGCTCCAGAATTAGAGATGACGGTATGTCAGTCTCCGTGAACTGCCGTCCCGACGTTTCTTGCTTACGCCGATTGCCCCGCTGACGCTGGCGAGGTTGTTGATGGGTTTGTGACCCTGAAGCTAACAAAGGAGCTTTCCCCTTGTCTTCTTGAGTGGATGGAGGCTGAGCGGTGACTTGCTCTTCGACCTCAGATGCTTGCCCCAGTTGGCTGTTTGGAAGCAGTTGGCGGACAAGAACTCTGAGTTCCTCTTGTCTTTGAGATAGGTCTTGGATGAGAGCCATCTGGCCCACCAACTGTCCCATCATTTGAGTCCTCAGTGTTGTCAGATCAAACTGCAGCTCCGCAATCTGATCACTTCTGGCATTGTTGGAACTCCCCAAGTCCTTGGTGAGGAGAGCTTTCATCTCTTCTTGCCCCAGAGACAAGTTCAGGAACATCTCCTGCAGCTGAGCGGTCTGGTCTTGGATGTCTTTGACAGACCGTTCTAGTGCCATCTCTTGCTGAAATAAACAGCAGGAGAGTAAGGAAACCTGAAAAAGGAAAGGTCGTCAAAATGCAATGCATGATATGTGGATGCATGTTTTCAAGGATCTCTTGGGGTAAACACAAGAAAATGTTAGAGGTTGAACTCTGCTCTTGGATTGGAGATCTCTGCACCGGTGGACGTCCTTCCACAAGAATCAAGCTCACCATGTCGAGTGGGTCATAGCCACTGATTCAAGTTGTTGTTCTCGACCTTTGTTTGGAGAGCTTTGTGTTGGTGGATGTCTTTCCACGAGAATCAAGCTCACCATGTCGAGTGGGTCATAGCCACTGATTCAAGTTGTTGCACTTGAACTTTGACTGGATTGGTTAGAGGAGAAACCTCTTGCCCCTTGATAGATGTCTGGTTCAACGTAACCCTGCATCAAAAGAACCCTCGAGCTCCTTGAAATGGTTATTGAAAATGCTAAAATGCTATGGTATGATGTCATGATGTTATGTACATGTATGCACAAACAAGTAAGTGTATGTACAGGCAGCCAATATTCACACAAAGCACACAAGGCCTTAGGTTTAGGCTTGCACGAGGTTCAGGTACTACCCTCTTTCAGTTTGTTGGTTAAAACCTGTCCTATCAAAAGTAACCGGGTTCTAGAGGTCCCAATATCACTGGATTGCTTTCAATGTTCATCGTTTCAATTTAGCCACTGAACTGGCGACCGAAATATTCCAGGAAAGCAACCCTCAATTGAGTGTAGTATCGAGTATCAACCGACTTCGGAGTACACCAAAGTAGTCATCTCACTACCCTAAAGAGGCCAAGATGGTTAATTAAGGTTCTAAGGTCAGTTGATGCTTCACGACATCACGCGGCGGCCCCGTACTCTCCTTGACTGAACTCAAGGGTTACCGGTACACACCAAAGTGCCACATCAACGTAGCAGACTGCTTCAACCATGTTGGTATACCCCGTACAGTTCCCTCACAGCCTTGTTGCTACCTAAAAGGGTTTCCCCAGATCCGGGTTAGGATCTATAAAACTCCGATACAAAGCCCACTGATGTAAAGCAAACAAAGCAATCAATTAAAAGTAAAGGTGATCTAAACCCTAAGGTAACCCCACAATCTAGTCTCCCCAGCAGAGTCGCCAGTTCTGTGATACGGTGGGAGAACTGACTTGAGGTTTGCGTTTTGTGTTCGCAAATGTTGCGGTTAGCAAGAGTCGCCACCGACTTTTTATTTTATCCTAAAGGAAAGGTTAAAAAAGCACAGCAAAAACCTTTTGAGATATTTCGTGGGTTCGGGGGGTAGATTATGAAAAGGGAAGGTATTAGCATCCTTTTCATCCATGGTTATCCATGGGCTCTTAGTTACTTGGTTTTTTAGATCACTTGCCTTGTTTTTCGATTGCTTTGAAAATGGTGTGTGTGTGGGTGCTTTTTGAAAATGTTTTTGGAAAAAGATGCCTTGTCTTAGGCAACTAATGTATTTGACTCGTGTTTGAGTGTTTTACAAAAGTGTGAATCTTTTCGAAAAGATGTTTTCAAATGTTTTTGAGAGTTTGTTTGAAAGTGTTGTGGATTGTGATTTTTGAAAAGAAGGCAAGTGTTTTTGCAAGTTTGATCTCAAGTAACTAAGAGTCTTGTCTACCCTATTGTACTCAAAGGTTTTTTTTTGGTCATGTTTTAACCCCTTTTAACAATTTTGTTCCACCATTGAAATTGATGGGCAATCTTGCGTTTAGGAAGTTTATTCGGGACGGGCGCGGGTCATCGTATGGACCATGAATGCAATGGTGCCAAGTGTCTTTGGCAATTTGCTTTGAAGGGACTATGATCATTCCGTTTAGGCAACACTTTGAGACTTATGATCATTTGATTTGTTTTGCCAAAGATACTCGACGTGCAAACATGGCCCATTTTGGAAGGCAACATGTGGGATCACCCTAGGGGGGTGCAAGTGTGATTGTGTATTGATTACATGTATTTGTCTTGTATTAGGTTATCTAGAGTTTGATTTTATGTACATACAAACCCTAGGTCTAACCATGGTATAATTGGAAAACTGTAAATTGCGGAATGTAAATCTATGCTATTACAAAATAGTGTCCGGGAGTGGGGGTATAAATGTACAAGGGGATAAGACTTATAGTACCCAATAATTTATAACCAAATCGAATGTGCGATCAATATGTAAATATCAAATATACAAATATAAGATAAAATGTGTATAGGGCAATGTGAATGTATTTGTGTAAGTGTACAAGTGTATATGTATGTGAATTGTGTATGTGTAATTATGTACAGGTGTGAAATGTGAAGTTGAATCGTATTAGGGTTTTGACCTAGATAAATGTTTTAATCTTGTATTTTTGATTTATATGTTGAATTATGTACAAAAGAAAAGAAGTGTTTTGTTTAAATGTTAAGTTTTTAATTGGAAAATATTTTAGTCCAAATGTTTGTGAATTTCAATATTAGAAAAATGTATCGAATTGTTATGTATGAAAAGAATGTTAACTAAAAAGTTGCAATTTTAATTATGTATGAAAATGTATAATATGTACAAATATGCATTTTAATTAAAAAGTATCTTCAATTTAATTATGTATATATAAATAAAAAAAAGAAAAGATAATATATACAAATATATTTCAATATGTATTAAAAATGTTTTTTAAGTTAATTGCGTATAGAAGTATTTTGTTATTTTTTTTGTGCAAATGTGTATTAATCTAAAGAAAATGTTTTATATGATATGTACAAAATTAATTTTTAATATAATATGTATGTACAAAATGAATGTTCTAAAATGTATGTACAAATATCTTATCTAAAAATGTCTTAACCTTATGATAATAAAAAAAAAGCATTTTAATTAAAAGAGTATTTTTTCAAGGGATAAAAAATATTGTTTTTTTATAAAATAAAAAGAATGGTTAGTGTTTTATAAAAAGAGGAAGTAAGTAAATATAAACTAAGCTTAGTGTTAGAAGTTGTGATCTTAATGGGCTTAGGAAGGCAGAAACGGGTCAAGCCCATATTGATCCAAAAACGAGATTTAGGGTTAGGCATTTTGTTTTCAGAACGAAAATTAGGGTTTGTGAGGTGACGACGGCGCGTTCGTATGTTCAACGTTCTTTCCATCTTCATCTTCATCCGGCCACCAGCATCACTCTCCACACCTTTCTTCCCCCCAAGGCATGGTCTCGGCGCTCTTGACTTAAGGTTTGATTACAACGCCTTACGTTTTTATTTCCTTTTTTACGAATTTGTGTTTCAATTTGGGGTTCTGATTTCCGAATCTGTACCGTTATGATGTGGTGAAGAGGAAAGGGGGAGAAGATTGCTACCTGATTTTGGGAGATGGAGGAGAGGCGGAGAAGTGGTGCTTTAGGAGGCCGGAACGGCGAAGGGAGACGCTTGCTACGCTTCTGACTTTTCCTGGTATTTTCGTTCTTGGCTATATTTCTAGGGTTTGATGATGTATGCTGGATTTGCCTGAAAACCCTAATTCACTTCTTTATCTTCTTCTGCCACTGTATATTTGCGCGCTTGTTGCTTATGTATTGTTGCCTGAGATGTCCAGTGATGATCTCTAAGATCTGAGGGCCTATGTTGCCTGAATACTTTTGTTTTCCTCTGAGCCCTTGATGCCTATGCTTCTGAACTGGTCTTGAATGTTCTTTGAACAGTTGTTGCCTATGCTTGTTACTTTCTTCTATGTCCCTGAGTTGCTTCTTTTTTTTCTTCTTCTCTCGAGCGGCTATATGCTTATTTGTGTTGCCTAAGATGTTGTTGGATATGCCTTTCTGTTTTGCCTATGATGAAGCTCACTTCTGAGGCTTGGTGTTTGAATGTTTTAGATGTTGGTTTCATAAAATGGTGAGGCTTGAGTTTGGATATGACAGGATGTTGGTATGGTGAGGTTTTGATTTTGTTTATCAGGTTTGTGTGTTTAGCATGAAGGTTGAGTTCTGAGATGTGTTATGTTCAGTATGTTTTTTGTTTTAGAAGGTGTTGTGTGATGCTAAAGCTGGTGCAGTAGGCTTTTGTATATTTCTTCTATTCTCACCTGCTATGCTGCCTCCTGAACTGAGTTTGTATCTTTTTCTTTTCTTCTCCCCTTTTCTTGCTTTGTATTGGCTGGACTGAGCTTTGTATATCTCTGCTTTTCTCTCCTTTTCTTGCTTCTCTATTCTGACCTGCTATACTGCTGAACTGTCTTGGATTTGCTTGTGTTTTCTGAGACTGATGCAGAGTGGATCAAGTTTGTGGACAGCAGGCTGGTTCTTGGCTTTGTGAGAGTGATGCAGGTTATGGTGATTTTTGACAAGGTTCAGGTTTTTGATATTGGTTAGATAATATTTGGTTATGACAGGGTATTGGTTTTGTGACTTTTGCTGAACTGAGTTTGGTATCTCTCTTCTCTCCTCTCTATTCTGAACTGAGTTTTTTTTTATTATCTCTTTTCTATATCCTATGAACTGCCCGCTACTGAACTGTCTATTGGCTTGTGTTATATTTTTCTTTCTTCTCTCCTTCCTACTGTCTGCTGTGAACTGCTATTGAACTATGCCTAAATCCCTGCTGCTGAACTGTCTTTATCTCCCTTTACTCTCTCTTAAAGTACAGTTTAAGATTTTTATATGATTTTTTATTTGTACTGTTCTGAAGGGGCTAACTATGGGAAATGATGAATTAAGATGTTTGTTGCTTGCATAACACATTTTGCATCTCCTTTATCTCTCTTTTGACAGTTTGGATCTGACTTTGCATTTTGATATCTTTTTCTCAAATCTTCTTTGACAGCTTTTGAGTACTTGTGACAGCAAATGCACTTTTGAAATCTTTCTTTGAGTAAACTTTGGGCATTTTGACAGTAGCCTTTGCTTTTGGATAGAAAGTTTGGATTTGAACTTTTTAGTTTGGATTGGATTTTGAATCTTGAATTTCTATGCAGCTTGAAATTTGTAACTTATGCATTTTTGACATTTGCATTTCATGAAATAAAATAATCTTCCCTCTCTGTGAACCGGGAGAAATCCCGTGATTTGCAGAGAGGGCAACTGATCCCAGTCAGTGGCCCCTAATGATGAGCAACTTTTATTGTCTTTTAATTAAATGCTTTCTGACTTTTCTTGTTTCTTTTTGCAGATGAAAAAAAAGAATACCGGAGCGAAGTGAAGAACGAAGAATATTTAGAAAATAGGATAGTTTTTTCATTCTATGTAATATTTAAATTAAATGTAAATTATTGTTTGTAACAACAATTTGTACAAATAATTCGAATATCAATAAAAATCAAATTATCCAATTGGTTCTAACTTTCTTTATTGCTTATTTATTTATTTAAAATTCTTAGAATTAAAACAATTGAAAAATAAATTCAATCATTTAATTTTAGAATAATAAATAACTAAAATAAAACAACATTGATCCAATAAACCTGTCTTATCCAACATCCAAAGCAAAGCAGCAATTAACCCAGATAGACTGATCAAACACATGAACACTGTGAATCCAATACTGCATCTTGTATCTGACTGGCCCAATCAAAACGTACTGAATTCAAACCACTGTCTCTTTTACTGATTAAACCAAGATAACGCGAATTTTAATCCGAATCTTGAAATAAACCGCAAAGTGCTGTGGAATTCAAATTCTTCTGAGAATATGCCCATAAAACCCTAATTCCCGATTAAATGCCAAATCACGCTCGCTTGATCAAAATTGAACCAAAAATCAACCAAACCCTAAGCCCACTGTATGAAACAATTCAGAGCTCTGAAAATCAGTGAAAAACCCTAGTTTTGCTTGACTGTCAAGAAAAGTCCGTTTGTCCGATTCTTGAGTCAGTTTGAGAAGTCAGGAAATGTTTGAAGCCGAGATTTCTTGTGGAAAAGCGCGAGGGCAAATTTTGGGGTACAACAACTGTGCACACAAACAGCGAAAAATTAAGCAACCTGTGAAATAGGGTACCTGCTATGCATATGGTGCAATGGAATGTGTATGCTTTATGTTTTCAAAGACAAACAAGATTCAACTTTGTAGACAAAAAGGGAAACACACTTCATTAGATGAAAATTTCAATTGTTCAACAACTTGCCCCTAGGCATTACAGGAATGAAAAATACTGAAAAGGAAATAAAACTACAAAAGGAAACATCAAAGCTCATCAATGCTCCCATGGCCTCCTCCTTTCAGTGCTGATGTAGTTGTTCAGGACCCGTTCTTCCTCCAATTGCTTAGTCATCCTCTGGATCTTCCTTTCCTGCTCGTTGAACTTCTCCCGATAGAAATCCCGTTCTTCCTTTAGCTGTGCCCAAGATCTCTTCATGGTGTCAGAATCAGTAGGTATCTGAGGAGGGAGGACAGTTGGAGGAACCCCATCTTCATCGGGAGACTCAAGAATGAGAGGTCTAACAGCTTCGTAGGGCATACCCAACTTCTGAGCACGGATGCGGACCCATTTGCAATAGGGCTTCAATGGCAGAGAAGTCTTTGGTCCTAACTCATGTGGGTCAGCTTTGTGAATCCTGTCCCAAGGTCTAATGAATCCCTGGCGTAGTTTGTCACTGTCTGCCTGAAACTCAAAATGGAAGTGAGGAACCAGCATCTCATGAGGCCCATCTCCTCTGGCTCTTCCAAACTGACGGAGAGCTAAACACGGATTGTAAGAGATTCCTCCTTGGATACCAATCAACGGGACATTAGGGTATTCTCCGCAACGGTCGATAACAGCTACCTCATCCAAACCTCTGAGAGTCCAGGTGATGTCATTATCAGTGAGAGACATTAACCTCTGAGCCCAACCTTTTCCTTCTTCATTCTTCAGCACGAACTTAGGAAGGTGCGAAATAAACCACCTTACTAGCAAAGGAGCACAACACCACGGAGTCCCCCGTTTTCGAGCAGTACGAGCATAGAGTTGTTGTAGAATATCACCCAAAAGAGTGGGTACCGGATTCCGAGACATGAAGATCCTTATGACATGGATACTGATAAAAGTGTCAGGGTTGGGAAACAATACCAGACCATAGATCAAAAGAGCCAGAATATCCTCATATGCCTTGAAGTCCAAGTCATTCCAGAAATCATTAGCCTTGCCAACCAGAAATTTGACCAAAAAGCCCTTGACCCCATTTCTAGTTTCCCAGTTGGACAATATCTCTTCTTTGGTCAAGGGGAGAATTGCAGCAATCTCTTCAGGCCTAGGAGTCTTTTCCAAACCAGTGAATGGAGTTTGTTCCAGGACAGGGATCCCAAGCAGATAAGAGAACTCTTCCAAGGTAGGAACCAGCTGGAAGTCTTGAAAGGTGAAACAATGATGCAGAGGGTCATAAAACTGGGTCAGAACACTTATCAGTTGTTGGTCCCATTTTGCAGTGATCAAGCCAAGGAGAGAACCATGTCTGTTGATGAAGGAGGTAGTGTTTGGAATCCTTCCAACCAAATCCTTGAGTAAAACTGGTGGTTGAACAAAGTTGAGCCGGACAGTATTTCTACGCACGGGCATCATAATGTCCTACAAAACAGAGCAAAGATGAAACCTTTTTGTCTTTGAAATGGGTTAGCTTTTTATGCATGCAATGGTATGATGGCATGATGCTATGATGAAGCACATCACAAGTATTCACATAGGCAAATAAAGCACACAAGTCACACAAGACACCCTTAGGTTTCAGGCCAGCATGAGTTTCAGGTATTACCCTTTTTTGGTTTTGTTGGTTAAAACCTGTCCTATCAAAAGTAATCGGGTTCTAGAGGATCTCAAATCATTGGCTACCCTCAACCGGTCATAACTCCAGCATCGCAATCTTTTCTCGCGGCCAGAACCATCTCGAGAGTTTAGCCTCAATGAGCGTAGCATACTGCTACTGTCCTAATAGCCAAGTTGGTCAATTTAGGGTTCTAAGGTTGGTTGGTGTTTAATGACCCCTTAGAAGACCTATATTCTCCCCGTTACAACACAAGGGATATAGGTACAGACTAAGATGCCACACCAACGTAGCCACTGTTTCACCCATGTCGGTCTACGCCAGACGGTCCCTCACAGATTATGCTACCTAAAAAGGGTATTTCCCAGATCCGGGTTAGGATCTATAAAACTCCGATACAAAGCCCACAAATGTAAAAGCAAACAAGACAATCAATTGAAAACAAAGGTGATCTAAACCCTAAGGTTACTCCACTTTAAAAGTCCTCCCCAGCAGAGTCGCCAGTTCTGTGATACGGTGGGAGAACTGACTTGAGGTTTGCGTTTGTATTCGCAAATGTTGCGGTTAGCAAGAGTCGCCACCGACTTTTTATTTTATCCTAAGGAAAGGTTAAAAAGCACAGCAAAAACCTTTTGAGATGTTTTCTTGGGTTCGGGGAGTAGATTATAGAAAGGGAAGGTATTAGCACCCTTTCTATCCATGGTTATCCATGGGCTCTTAGTTACTTGCTTAGATCACTTGCCTTTTGTTTTCAATTGTTTTAAATGGTGCTTGAGTGTGTGGGTTTGAAAATGTTTTGAAAAGAGGCCAATGTGGTGGCAACCTTTGTAATGATCCATGTTGGGATGTATACAAAGGTGTACGTCTTTTGAAAAAGATTTTCATTTGTTTTTGAAAGTTTGTTTTGAAAGTGTTGTGATGTGTGATTTTTGAAATTAGGCAAGTGTTTTGTTTTGCAAGTTTGATTCAAGTAACTAAGAGGTTATCTACTCCTAAATTTCTCAAAAGATCATTGCTATACTTTTAACCCTTTTAACAAGTTTGCTCCACCATTGTATTTGGTGGGCAACCTTGTGTTAGGATGTGAGAGGGACAGGCGCGGGTCATCGTTTAGGCCATAATTGTAACGGCGTTAAATGTCTTTAGGCAATTTTCTTTAAGGGACTTGATCATTTGTTTTTGTTTGTTTTGAAAAGTTTTATCGAGGGACTATGATCATTCAAATTGTTTGCTTTGCCCAAAGATGTTCAACATACAACATGGCCCATTTATTTGAAGGCAACAAGTGGAATACCCTAGGGGGTGCAAGTGTGATTTGTGTGTCCATTTTCATGCTTGTTTATCTTGTATTAGGTCAAACTATTTTTTATCGTTTTTTCGCATACAAACCCTAATTCTAACATGTTATCATTAAAAAGCAATAAAGTGCGAAATTAAAATTACTAAGCTATTACAAAACCAAATATGGGAAGGGGGGTACAAATGTTCAAATGGGGATATTGACAAGAATTTAAATCTAAATTATTACATCATTTTGAATATTTGCAAGGTAAATAAATTGCATAATTAAATGGAAATTAAATAAATATGTGAAATGCAAAAAGAAAGTTTTTATGTGTATGAGAAAATATTGGTTTATGTAAAAGAGAAAAGAAAATAAAAATGTATTATTTTTTGAGTATTTTGAACTTAGGGTAAAAACCCTAATTTTTAAAGAAAAAAAAGGTATTATTTAATTTAATACAACTATTTATTTATTATTTATATAAATAACATAAAATGAAGTGTATTGTGAAAAAAGGTATTTTTGTATCAAATATTAAATAAAATGAAAATTCAAGTATTTTTATATTTTGTCTTAAATGTATTAATAAACATATATATATATATTTATATTAAACCCTAAATATGTATTATGCAAAAAATAAATATTTATTTAATATTTAAATAAAATAAATAAAAGAGTATTTTTTGTGTGAAATATTTTCAGAAAGTAAATAAAAATAAAAATTGTATTTACATTATTTCTTATTTATTCTAATAATAATAAATGTATATATTATATACAAACAAAGAAAAATAAACAAATAAATATGCAATAAATGCAAAAAAAATGATGAAAAAAATATTTTTAAATTTTAAATGTCATGAGAAAAAATAAACAAAGTCAGCCAAAAAAGAAAAAGTCAAAAATGTTAAAAAATGAGCAAATGGGCCCAGGGGGGTGTAAATCAGAAAAGATGGTGTGAAAAGCAAAATGACACAGGCCCAGCCCACTCCACTCCTTCTTCAACCTCCAGCACAGATATTTGAAAAAAACGCGCGCCATGTTCAGTTCCTTCTAACTCTTGATTCCTGGCTTTTTAGCAAAAACTCATAACACAAGAAATGTTCAGCATGAAGAGACGGTTCTAACCATATAAAGAACTTGACCTATCTCTCTAAGATGAGGGAGAATTTCTCCTCCCCCAAATCCTAACCTAATTTTTCTACCATTTTCAAGCTCCAAATTCTCTCTACTCAGGCAAAAGAAATGAAATGTAAAGATATGTACATGTTCAGGGCTATGAGTAGGACCTTGTTTCTTCACAAACTTAAGACTAAAGATGCATGATAAGAGAGATACGAGTTCAAAGTTTTACCTGTGCAGTTGAACTTCTATGTGGAGAATGAGAGACTTTCAGTGCAATGTAATGATTGGAAAAGCTTCCTTGAGGTCCAGGGATGCTTTTTCAATGCTTACTTTGTCTTGAACCTTCTTGTATCAAGCTGCAGAACTTCAACTGCAAAAGGAGAAATTAAAAATGGTGGAAATTGTTAGAGTGATTACAGGTCAGGTTTTAGGCCATGGTTAGCTTGCATATGTTGTAGGGAAGGTAGAGGAACAGGTTTTGATCAAAATGCTCGAAGGGATTGGGAGTTTGCACTCAAACTGCAGGGCCTCCCCTGTTTGTGCAGTTTTGAGGTGATTTTGAGATGGAGGATGCTTGAGAGGTTCAGGACTCGTGCCAAAGCTTGGATATGGTCTATGGAATATGTTTGATAACTTTGTTCTTCTGTTTCTAAACTGAGATGAGAGTTGTGATAAGTTATGCAATGTTACTTGAAAATGAAGCAAGCAATGGTCACTTTTGTTTTTAGGTCAGTAGGGGCCTCTAATCCTGCTGCATAATCTTCCCTTGATCAGAGCAACTTGTCCATAATCTTGTGCCAAGAGGATTTTGCTTGTACTTGCTTGGATTTCAAATTGACATAAAGCTAGCTTTTGACAAAAATGGATAAAGCACTTTATCTAGTTTAGGATTAAACCATCATGCAATGTTAGAGCACAAAGAACATGACCTTAACACATTGAATATGCATTAAATTATTGAGTATGAAATGGTTCAAGGACCTGTAATCAAGCATAAAGCAAACTGATTTCAAATTGGCAAGATTATGAACATGTCTTGATGAAGAACAAAAGTGAATTTTTGCCAACTTGTGAAATTCGAATCTCTCAAGTTATGAGGTTGTTTGATGAGTTCTTGGACATTTTGGAAAGCTTGGAATGTGTACTACAATCCATCTTTGAAATGCAAATCAAAATTCCAAGTGGAAGGGTATGAAAAGTGGCCTTGAAGTGGGGTAGAAAACCTTGTCAAAATAGGTTAAATTTCACTAAGTTAAAGATGGTTTAGTGCCCTTATTCAAAAAATTATAACTTGAGATACAAGCTTCAAATGAGAAAACTTTGTGAATCAAAGTTGTAGATTATACAACAAGCTACAACTTTCATGTTTTGACTTTTGTTTGAATCCAAATGGATCCTCATGAAAAGATGGGGCAAAGTTGGAAAAAAATAAGGGTTTTTCATAACTTAGAAAAATTCTAAGTTATGAAAAATTCCATTTTCAAACCCTAATTTGCATTTTGTGATTTCTTGGTGAACAAGTTTCATGATTTGGCATGTTTTGATGAAAAATGAATCTTGACTCTTGATTTTGACCAAAAAGTCAAAGTTTGACTTTTCAGTATACAGTCAAAATTGATCAATTGACTGGGAAATTCAACTGTCAATCTTGTGTACTTGGGATCTTTTGAGTTTGATGAACATGTCAAGATAATTCCATGGGGTCCTTGAGGCCATATGTGAGCTTGGTTTGCCATTGGCTAGGTCAAACAGTCAAAAATTGCCTTTGTGCAGTCAAAACCCTAAAAATGACCATTTTGCCCTTTTGATGATCTGATCAAATTTCTTGAGGAATTGTGATCCAAACTTGATCAAATGGTTCATATGAGTTCATAATGTTGATGTGGATCAAATTTCATGAGGTTTGACTGTCAATTGGCCACAGTTGACTTTTTCCCCAATACAGCTGATTTCTAGGTCAACTGTCCAATTGACTGGGCAAAACTTGGAATCAAGACTTGAAACTTGGTATAGGTGAACTTGGGAGTCCAACATGAAGCATGAAAGTCATCTTAGGCATTTTAGGTCAAAACATCCTTAGGCAAACACAAACCCTAATTTGAGTCCACAGTGCAAAGAGAAGTCTTGAGCAGAGGAAACCCTAACTGGATCTTGATCTTCAAAGGTCTTGTGATGAGAAAATGTTGAGGAAATGGGAGGGCAAATTTTGGGGTACAACACCAAGTTTCAAGCCTTGATTCCAATCTTTGCCCAATCAATTGGACAGTTGACCTAGAAATCAGCTGTATTGGGGAAAAAGTCAACTGTGGTCAATTGACAGTCAAACCTCATGATTTTTGACCCACATCAACATTATAAACTCATATGGACCATTTGATCAAGTTTGGATCATAATTCCACAAGAAATTTGATCAGATCACCAAAAGGGCAAAATGGTCATTTTTAGGGTTTTGACTGCACAAAGGCAATTTTTGACTGTTTGACCTAACCAATGGCAATTCAAGCTCACATATGGACTCAAGGACTCAATGATATGGTCTTGACACATTCAACAAGTTCAAAAGATCCCAAATGCACTAGATTGACAGATGAATTTTCCAGTCAACTGATCAAAATTTGACTGTATACTGAAAAGTCAAACTTTGACTTTTTGGTCAAAATCAAGTGTCAAGATTCATTTTTCATCAAAACATGTAAAATTATGAAACTTGTTCATCAAGAAACCAAAAATTACAAATTAGGGTTTAAAATGATGAAACAAAACGTTGTCCCATCTTTTCATCAAGATACATTTGGATTCAAACAAAACTCAAAACATTAAAGTTATAGTCTATTGCAAAATCTACAACTTTTATTCACAAAGTTTCCTCAAAAGAAGCTTGTAGCTCAAGTTATGATTTTTGGAATAGGGGTGCAAAACATCCTTAACTTAGAAATTTTTTGACCTATTTTAGGCAGGATTTTTGCCCAACTTCATGGCCACTTTTCACATGCTTCCACTTGGAATTTCAACTTGCATTACAAAGATGGATTGTAGTACACATTCCAAGCTTTCCAAATTGTCCAAGAACTCATCAAACACCCTTGTGGTTAGGGAGAATCGAATTTGTCAATATGGGCAAAAGTCACTTTGTTCATAAGCCATTTACATGTTCATAACTTGAGCATTTTTGAAATCAGCATGCACAAGCTAGGTTACAGGCCTCTAGTCCCTTTCTTACTCAATAATTCAATGCTAAACCATTGTGCCAAGATGTTATTTTGTGCATTTGGTCATTACATGAAAGATTAACCTTTAAATGGATAAAGCATTTTTGCCATTTTGGAAAAGGAACACTTTATGTCAAAACACAAATCAAAGAAGTACAATGCAGATCTTTTGGGCACAAGTTCATGAACCAATTCCACTGATCAAGAGTGATTTATGCAGCATAGATTGAGGGTAGTAGGGGCCTGCATTATCAAGACACATTTTCTTACTTATCAAAGAAGCAACTTTGCATTCATGGTCCAACATTGAGCTCCTGTAAGCACAAGCCTAAACAAACTTTCTCCACACACTTCATACTCCCTAACTACCCTGAAACACGACCAAACCATCCTTAATATTCCCTCATCCACAGAAACACCATTTTTCTGCAAAACAGAGTCCCTGTTGCAGATTGACTTGGCCAGTTCATTTCCTTCGTGCGTTTTCATCCAAACCAGCTCAAACACATTCCATAACATCCATACAAGCTATCCCAAACCCTAGCTACAGACTGTAACACCTCTAACCAAGTTCACCATTTTCATTTTTTCAGTTGTGCAGGTTGAGTTACATAGCTCGTTTCAGTTAGTTTCAAAGCAAGCTAGAGGTTGGAGAAGCATCTCTGAACCTCAAGCAAGCTGTACAAGTCCTCACATTCCTTTGAAAGTGCCTCCATTGTTGCACACGATTCAATCTAAACAGGTAAGAGTTTGAACTTCTATCTCTCTATCCAAGCATATCTAGACTTAGGTTTGTGAAGAAGTTATGTCCTACTCATGGCCCTGAAGCTACCCATATTCTCACTTTCATTTATATTGTGTGTGTTAAGAGAATTTGGAACCTGAACATTAGGAAAAAGTTAGGTCAGGAATTGGGGGAGAAGAAATTCTCTCTCATTTCTGAGAGTTAGATCAAGTTCTTTATATGTATGAATTCGTGGTTTGATGCTCTACATTTTTGATGTTATAAGTTTGTGCTAAAAATCAAAGAATCAGGATGTTTGAACAAGGCATGAATGGCGCGCGTTTTTGAGACAGAAGTGGCTGGAGGTTGAAGAAGCCTCCTTGGGCTGGGCCTGGCTTTGTTTTTCTGTTTACACCATCCTTTTACAATTACACCCCCTTGGCCCATTATGTGATATTTTAATTATTTTTGACTTTTTTTTTTTTACTTGATATTTTTGTCAAAACATAAAAAATCATAAAAAAGATTTTTTCACATTTATTTTATATTTTTTACATTTTATTTGCTTTAGTTAACATAAACATGTATGTGTATATATATATATATATATATATATATATATATATATATATATATATATATATATATATATATATATATATATATATATATATATATATATATATATATATATATATATATATATATATATATATATATATATATATATATATATATATATATATATATATATATATATATATATATATATATATATATATATATATATATACTTTTTATTTAAACCCTAGAAAATAATACAAATACATTTTATTTTCTGATATTATTTTATTTTTACCTTTTGAAATCATTTTCTAAAAAATATACTTTTTTTGTAAATAATAAATATTTTTATTTTGTGTATATTTAATATATTTTAATACATAATATAAATACTTATATATCTATTAGAATATTTAGGATAAAAATACAAAAATAATACATTTTTTCTTTTATTAATATTTAACCTCAAAAATCACTTTTTTACAATATACTTCCTTTTTATTTATTTTTTGTATATAGTTAATAAATATTGTATATAATAAATAATAAATATCATTTATTTACAAAATTAGGGTTTTGCCCTGAACCATGAAAATATCCAAAAATTAACCTTTTTTATTATTATTTTTATTTCACTTGTAAATAAATCACCTACACTTACACAAATACATTTACACATACACATTTACTTATTCCTATACATTTGATACATATTACATTTGTGATTGATTCGATTTGGTTGTAAATATTGGGATACCACTCTCCTATTAAAGTCTCAGCCCCATTTGAACATTTGTACCCCCATTCCCATGATTATTTTGTAATAATTTAGGACTTTAAATTCCGCATTTTAAAGCTTTCTAAATATGCCATGATAGACTTAGGGTTTTGTATGCCAATCAAAAATAACAAATAGCTTGACCTAATTCAAAGACAACAAAAGCATGAAAATGGACAACACCAATCACACTTGCACCCCTAGGGTTACTCCACTTGTTGCCTTCAATAATGGGCCATGTTGCATGTTGGGTGTCTTTGGCAAAACAAAACAATTCAAATGATCATAGTCCCTCGATGACGCTTTCGAAAGTTGCCTAAAAATGATCAAGTCCCTTAAAGGAAAAGTTGCCAAAGACACTTGGCACCATTGCAATCATGGTCCATACGATGACCCGCGCCTGTCCTGTTAACATCCTAATACAAGATTGTCCACCAAATACAATGGTGGAACAAAATTGTTAAAAGGGTTAAAACATAGGAAAAACCTTTGAGTAAATTTAGGGGTAGACAACTCTTGGTTACTTAAATCAACTTGCAAAACACGCTTGCCTACTTTTCAAAACCACACTCCGCAACACTTTCAAAAACACTTTCAAAACAACTTCCAAAAACATTGAAAACTTTTCAAAAGATACACACCTTTGTATACATTCAAACATGGATCATTACAAAGGTTGCCACCACAATGGCCTCTTTTCAAAACATTTTCAAACCCACACACAAAGCACCATTTCAAACAATTGAAAACACAAGGCAAGTGATCCAAGCAAGTAACTAAGAGCCCATGGATAACCATGGATAGAAAGGGTGCTAATACCTTCCCTTTCTATAATCTACCCCCCGAACCCAAGAAAACATCTCAAAGGTTTTTGCTGTGCTTTTTAACCTTTCCTTAGGATAAAATAAAAAGTCGGTGGCGACTCTTGCTCAACCGAAACATTTGCGAAAACAAACGCAAAACCCAAGTCAGTTCTCCCACCGTATCACACATGTGCATGTTGATTGGTCGATACCAATGTTTTATAAGTTGTTCTGAGTTGAAAAAATTACAAGTTAATGAATTATGTTGAGGTGCCTCTAATTAATGGCGGATATTATGTTGTAGGCTTATGATCAAGGTTGAATTATGTTGAGTTAATGTTGAATTGTTGTTGATGTTATAGGCTTATGGCCAATGTTGATTTATGTTGAGTTTTTGTTTGTTGTTGTTGTTGCTACATTCATGTTGTATCACATACATCACATATTAAATTGGAGCTGATGCTCGTTAAGTTGGCCTGGATTGGCAAAATATTAAGTTGAAGGCTTATGCCTTATTGATGCTTCTATTAATTGGTAGATTATTAAGTTGGGAGTTTTGCTCCATTGGTACCATATGCATGTGCATAAAAATAAGTCGCATTCCATGTTGCGTTCTGAGTTGTTGTGTGGATGAATTCATGATGATAATGTGGTTAAATAGCTGTGAAGTAGTGGTTTTGTCTGAACTATTTCTAATGTATTATTTATCATGCGTTCTATTATAATGTTCGATATCTGACCCCTTATGTTTGAATGTTACCCATATGTTGGTAATCTGCAGGTAATCTAGAATGAAGGCGGTTTACCTTTAGTAGTTCGAGTCGATGTCATTACTCTGATACGTAACACTCGGGAGGATGAACTCTTGATGCATTATCGTTGTTATTACTTCATTTGTTGAATTTTAATTTGGTTTTGTTAAGTAATTGTTATTTGGAGATGTTTCAATTGGATAAATATGTTATGCTCTTTTTAGTTGAATATTATGATTTCGTTGCGTAGTTATGAAAGTTGTTGATTTTAAAAGATTAATTTATGTTGTTGTTGGTTCATCAAAGTTTAATGTGTTATGTATCTGTAGTGAATTCCGTTGTTTTAAGTTGAAATTGTAGCATCCTGATTTGGTTATTGAAATTTTATAAATCTGATTTTATAATAATTGTCGAGTAGAATTGGGGTGTTACAAGTTGGTATCAGAGCAAGTCGGTATGTCCGGCCAAGTTGTTGAGTCGTAGTTTTGTCTAACAATCGAGTATTATTAGCTTGAGTTCTAACATTTGGTTATATTGTAGTGATAAGTTGAGATGGCTGGAAGGAATGACGTTGCATTTGCTGCTACTTTAGAAGCGATGACGCATGCTATGGAGAATCATCCAATCGTTGATGGAAATGCTGGATCTCGTAGCTTGGTGACCTTCCAGAGGGAGAATCCACATACTTTCAAGGGTAAGTATAATCCTGATGGAGCGTTGGATTGGTTGAAAGAGATTGAGAGAATCTTCCGTGTGATGGACTGCACTCCAACGCAGAAGGTTTAATATGGTACTTATATGCTAGTAGTCGAGGCTGATGACTGGTGGCTAGAGACTTGTCAGAAATTGGAAGCTGCGTGTGAAAATGTCACTTGGACTGTGTTTCGTAGGGAATTTCTGAGGAAGTATTTCCCTGAAGATGTTCGTGGTAAGAAGGAAATTGAGTTTCTTGAGTTGAAGCAATGGAGTATGTCGGTTGTTGAATGTGCTGCAAAGTTTGCTGAGTTATCTATGTTTTATCCGCACTATAGCGAGGCAAATGCTGAGTTTTCAAAGTACATTAAGTTTGAGAACGGGTTACGTTCAGAGATCAAGAAGGAAGTTGGATACCAGGAGATTCATGACTTTGTTGATTTGATTAATAGTTGCAGGATTTATGAAGAGGATAATAATGCTCGCTACAAGATTATCAGTGAGAAAAGAGGTAAGCACCAACAAAACCGTGGTAAGCCTTATGATGCCCCAGCTTGTAAAGGTAAACAGAAAGTTGCTCAGGGTCAGAGAACTAGTGGGGGAGATGCTCCTGTTGGTTTGGTTTATTTCAAATGTGGAAAACCTGGTCATAAGAGTAATGTGTGTACTGCTGAGGTGAAGAGGTATTTTCGTTGTGGTAAGACGGGACATGCTATATCTGAGTGCAACCATAAAGAGATGATTTAGTTCAATTGTGGTGAAGAAGGACACATTGGTAGTCAGTGTCAGAAACCAAAGAAGGCGCAAATCAATGGAAAAGTGTTCACTTTGGCTGAGAATCAGACGGCTAATGAGGACAAACTCATCAGAGGTACATGTTTCATTAATATTACTCCTTTAATTATTATTATTGATACCAATTCTACTCATTGCTTTATTGCTGCTGATTGTGTTGAGAGATTGAGTCTTGTATTGTCTCGTATGAATGGGGAGATGGTCGTCGATACTCCAGCCAGGGGATCGGTGACTACTTCCCTTGTGTGTTTAAAGTGTCCCTTGTCGATCTTCTACAGAGACTTTGTTGTTGACTTGGTTTGTTTTCCTTTAAGTGGGTTAAATGTGATCTTAGGTATGAACTGGTTAGAGTATAACTATGTTCATATTAATTGTTATAATAAGTCTGTGAGTTTTTCTACTTCTGAAGAGGTGGAAGATGGTATGTTATCTGCTGGACAGTTGTGGTAGTTGATGCAAGATGAGGCTCAAATGTTCTCGTTGATGGCGTCGCTATCTGTCGAGAATCAAGCCATAATCGAGGAATTGCGAGTGATACGTGAATTTCCTGAAGTTTTCCCTGATGAAATTCCTGATGTACCGCCAGAGAGAGAAGTCGAATTTGTTATTGATCTTGTACCTGGAACCAGACATGTTTCTATGACACCATACAGGATGTCTGCATCTGAATTGTCATGATTAAAGAAGCAATTGGAAGAGTTACTTGAAAAGAAATTTGTAAGACCAAGTGTATCACCGTGGGGATCTCTAGTGTTGCTAGTAAAGACGAAAGATGGAAGTATGAGGCTTTGTGTTGATTATAAACAATTGAATAAACTGAAGATTAAGAACAAGTATCTGCTTCCAAGAATAGATGACTTGATGGATCAATTGGTGGGTGCTTGAGTGTTTAGTAAGATTAATTTGAGGTCGGGTTATCATCATATTAAAGTGAAGGATGAGGATATCCAGAAGACGGCTTTCAGAACACTTTATGGACATTTTGAATATTTGGTGATGCCTTTCGGTGTTACTAATGCGCCGGGAGTATTCATGGAATACATGAACTGTATCTTTTATGCTTATTTGGATCGATTTGTAGTGGTGTTCATTGATGACATTTTGATTTACTCTAAATCAGAGAAAGAGCATGCAGAACACTTAAGAATAACATTGTAAGTTTTGAAAGAGAAGAAGTTGTATGCAATGTTGTCTAAGTGTGAGTTTTGGTTAAAGGAAATTAGTTTTATTAGTCATGTTATCTCAGATAGTGGCATTGTTGTAGATCCATCTAAAGTATATGTTGTGTTGCAATGGGAAACTCCAAAGTCGGCTATCGAGATTAGAAGCTTTTTGGGATTAGATGGTTATTATAGAAGGTTTATCGAAGGTTTTTCTAAGCTAGAACTTCCGTTGACTAAGTTGACTTGTAAAGGTAGAGATTTTGTGTGGGATGTTCTGTGTGAAGAAATTTTTACAGAATTGAAGAAAAGATTGACGTCGGCTCCGATTTTGACATTACCTAATCCAGGAGAATCTTTTGTGGTATATTGTGATGCTTGAGATGGGTTTAGGAGGTGTGCTTATGCAAAATGAAAAGGTATTTTCTTATGGGTTAAGGCAGTTAAGGACTCATGAGAAGAACTATCCTACACATGATTTAGAACTTGTTGCAGTTGTTTTTATGTTGAAAATTTGGAGGGATTATCTTTATGGTTCTAGATTTTAAGTATTTAGTGACCGTAAGATTTTAAAGTATTTATTTGATCAGAAAAAACTGAACATGAGACAATGAAGATGGTTGGAGTTGTTAAAGGATTATGATTTCGATTTGAATTATCATCTAGGAAAAGCTAATGTGGTGGCTGATGCGTTAAGTCGAAAGACTTACATACGGCAGCAATGATGGTTAAAGAGTTGGAATTAATTGAGAAGTTCAGAGATATGAGCTTAGTTTGTGAGGTGACACAGAAGAGTGTTATGTTGGGGATGTTGAAGATTAATAATGATTTTCTAGATAATATCGGAGAAGCTCAGAAGTTAGATGTGAAATTGATAGATTCGATGGTTGGAATCAATCAGTCTGAGAATAATGATTTCAAGTTAGATGCGCAAGGTGTGTTGAAATTCCATAATAGAATTTGTATTCCTGATGATACGGAGATGAAGAAAGTAGTTCTCGAGGAAAGTCATAGAAGCAAATTGGGCATTCATCCGGGAGCTACAAAAATGTATCAAGATTTTAAGAATTTGTTTTGGTGGCCTGGAATGAAGAGTGATGTGGCTCGGTTTGTGTATGCATGTTTAACTTGTCAGAGTCAAAAGTTGAACATCAGAAACCCGCAGGGTTGATGCAACCGTTAGAAGTTTCATAATGGAAATGGGATAGCATTTCAACGGACTTTATGACGGGATTACCTAATACTTCGAGGGGACATGATACAATTTGGATGATTGTGGATAGGCTTACGAAGTCAGATCATTTTATTCCTATTAACATCAATTTTGTCGTGTCGAAGTTGGCAGATATTTATACTAGTGTAATTGTAAATATGCATGGTGTTCCTTTGTGTATTATTTCAGATAGAGATCCGATGTTTACTTCAGATTTTTGGAAGAGTTTGCAAGAGGCGTTAGGTTCTAAGTTGAGGTTGAGTTCGGCGTATCATCCTCAGATAGATGGTCAGACTGAACGGACTATTCAGTCGTTGGAAGATTTGTTAAGAGCATGTGTTCTTGAGCAGGGAGGTTCGTGGGATACTTATCTTCCGTTAATAGAGTTCACTTATAATAACAATTACCAATCTAGTATTAGAATGACACCTTTTAAAGAGTTGTATGGTCGAAGATGCAGAACTCCTTTATGTTGGCATGAGTCTGGAGAAAGTGTAGTGCTTGGACCTGAACTTGTTCGTGAGACTATTGAGAAGGTGAAGTTAATTCGAGAAAAGATGAAAGCTTCCCAAAGTAGACAGAAGATTTATCATAACAGACGAAAGAAAGATTTAGAATTTCAAGCAGGTGACCATGTGTTTCTGAGAGTTTCACATGTGACTGGTGTTGGGCGAGCATTGAAGTCTAAGAAGCTCACTCCTCGTTTTATTGGTCCGTATCAGATTTTGGATAGAGTTGGAAATGTTGCTTATAAAGTGGCTTTATCGTCTAATCTTTCGAATTTGCACGATGTGTTCCATGTGTCACAACTCTGGAAGTATATTCAGATCCATCTCATGTGATTCATATGGATGATGTGCAAGTACGGGATAATATCACAAAGGAGACGATACATGTACGAATCTCAAATTGTAAAATGAAGACTCTAAGAGGAAAAGAGATTACTTTGGTGAAAGTAGTCTGGTTAGGAGCTGTCGGAGAAAGCATGACGTGGGAGTTGGAAAGCAAGATGCGGGACTCATATCTTAAGTTGTTCGAATCATGTAAATTTTCGAGGACGAAAATATTCTAAGTGAGGGAGAGTTGTAACGCCCGTTAATTTAATTAATTATTTAATTAAATTATTTTTGGATTATTTTTTGAAAAGTTGTGAGATGTTGATAATTGTTGGTATAAGTTGTTAGATTATTATTAATTAATTAGTTGATTAAAAATAATAATAATGTTGGTATTAATGGAATAATTGTGTCGGGTTTATGTTTTTGGTTGGGAGTAGTAAAGTGAGGTGTGAAAGTTAATCCCAATAGGATTAATGGTATAAGTTAAGCTGACACAAGGATTTGATTTAGTTGGAGATTAAGAATTTTGTGCGCTGATCGGGAAACTGCGCAGAGAGAGGAGCAAGTTGCACGATTGTCGAGCAGAGCAAGGCAAGGTTGTCGACTGGGAGTTTGGTAGAGCGACCTCCAATCTAGGTAAGGTGGGGTTCTAACCTTATAATGGGATTCATGATGATCGTTATGGGGGAATTGGTCGTATTTATGACTGTTGTACGTCGATGCCTGTAATCTGTGATTGAAGTTGCTCGTTTCTTCATGCGGTGGTCGTTTAGGGAGTTACCATGTGACTGTCTCGTATGATTAATGAACTCGTTATATGAAGTTACCTATTTGTTATGTTGTGGGCGTTTTGAGTTGTTTGTATAATTTGCTGGTATAATCGATGAATAGGTTAGTGTAGATTTTTACCTGTTGATATGGTCATTAGGTTGTTGTATCTTCCGAGCGGTTGGAAGAAAATTAGTAAATTGTTGTTGTGGTCGTTTTAGGAAGGTTTCTGCGTGACTGTCTTGTATAATTAATGAATCTGTTGATAGGAAATATAGTTTCCCGTTGCTATGGTATTCCGAGCGGTTGGCCGAAAATTATGGGTTGTATTGATGTGGTCGTTATGACATTGTATTGTTCCATGTTGTTGGCCGAAATTAGTAGTCGAGGAGGATGTTGATGGTGTTAGGTGTCGAGCGGCATGTAGGTTGTGAGGTGTGTTGGGGAATATATGTGTTAGATGTCGAGTGACATTAGGCTGCAAGGCGTGCCAAGGAGCACAATATTGTTGTCCAGCTGCACGAAGTTGTAGGTTGTGTCGAGGAGCGCAAATTAGTTGCTATTCTGTCTTGGTTGCCGTACATGTCAAGGGGCACGTAGTCTCCCTATCCTTATTTCTCGTGCATGTTGATTGGTCGATACCAATGTTTTATAAGTTGTTCTGAGTTAAGAAAATTG
The DNA here is from genome assembly GCA_948472305.1 of Vicia faba. NCBI lineage: Eukaryota > Viridiplantae > Streptophyta > Magnoliopsida > Fabales > Fabaceae > Vicia > Vicia faba. The sequence goes on from OX451738.1 coordinate 1,227,325,283, forward strand.
CAGGTTGATGAATTATGTTGAGGTGCCTCTAATTATTGGCGAATATTATGTTGTAGGCTTACGACAAAGGTTGAATTCTGTTGAGTTGATGTTGAATTGTTGATGTTATCGACTTATGGCCAAGGTTGATTTTTGTTGAGTTGTTGTTTGTTATTGTTGTTGCTACATTCATGTTGTGTCACATACATCGCATATCAAGTTGGAGCTGATGCTCGTTAAGTTGGCCTGGATTGACAAAATATTAAGTTGAAGGCTTATGCCTTGTTGATGCCTCTATTAATTGGCAGATTATTAAGTTGGGAGTTATGCTCCATAGGTACCACATGCATGTGGATAAAAATAAGTCGCATTCCATGTTGCATTCTGAGTTGTTGTGTGGATGAATTCATGATGATAATATGGTTAAAAAGCTGCGAAGTAGTGGTTTTGTATGAACTGTTTTTAATGTATTATTTATCACGCGTTCTATTATAATGTTCGATATCTCATCCCTTATGTTTGAATGTTACTCATATGTTGGTAACGTGCAGGTAATCCAGAGTGAAGGCGGCTTACCTTTAGTAGTTCGAGACAGTGCCATTACTCTGATACATAATACTCGGGGGGATGAATGCTTGATGCATTATCGTTGTTATTACTTCAGTTGTTGAATTTTAATTTGGTTTTGTTAAGTACTTGTTATTTGGAGATGTTTCAATTGGATAAAGATGTTATGCTCTTTTTAGTTGAATATTATAATTTCGCTGCGTAGTTATGAAAGTTGTTGGTTTTAAAAGATTAATTTATGTTGTTGTTGGTTCATCCAAGTTTAATGTGTTATATATCTGTAATAAATGTCGTTGTTTTAAGTTGAAATTATAGCATCCTGATTTGGTTGTCGAAATTTTTAAATCTTATTTTATAATAATTGTCGGGTAGAATTGGAGTGTTACAAGAGACCTTGTTGACGGACAATAAGATTAGGTATAAGCCTTTGATGGGTGTGATCATATGATACATGATCTTTGATAAACGTTATGATTTAGGGTGTAATTATGTGTATGGATTAATATGTGATCATATGAGAGACGACCTTTGATAAAACGTTATGATTTAGGGTGTAATTATGTGTATGGATTAAGCTCAGTCCTCTCCTCCCCTTGGGAGAAACATTTATAGAGACACTTTTGGGCATATGGTTGTAGAGTTAGTGGGCAGTTATGTCCTAGCTCCATGATCAAGAATGTAGTCAAAGGAAGACTTATTCTTCATATAATCATGGAGGAAGTTGTCCTCTTTTGACTGGCTCTTTGGACTATATATATTGACCTAAGTCCAGTATGGGGCCTTTTTCCCTCGTTGGCTAGCTGGTGCTAGCACGTGGGCGACTAAGTGTTAGCCCATGGGCGATCAGGTGCTAGCCCAAGAGCTCTCCCCCTTCATTGGGCTAACAGGTGCTAGCCTATAGGCAACCACTTTTGAGCTAGCAAGTTCTAGCCCGTGGCGACCAGATGCTAGCCCTAGAGCCTCTCATCCTTCATTGGATTCTATCCCTCCTTTGGATGCTAGTCCTTTTTGGATACTCCTTATTAGAGTTAGAGAAAATATAACACTACAAATAGAAGCCTTCTTCTAAGAAAAAAATGAAGTGGTTACAATTTAAAAAAACTAAAGATGTGTCATTCCAGTTGAATGTGACAGTATTTCCAATATCGCAATAACTAGAAAGTTTAACCATACAATTTATGTTTATTGTATCATTACTAGAGAGATGAAGACTCGAAACACATATTTTTTATTTCCTAACTAGTGGATGTACTATAAACATTGGAAGACGTGAGAGTTCTTTTGAGTCTACAAGTAAAATGGAGAATTGTAAATAGTAACACTCAAATGGATAATGAAGTATGAATTAATCATTTCAAAATAAACCCACCAAGGGATCAAGTGAGGGGGAGTTTGTGTAATTAAAATGGCTTAAAAGTGTTTCAAAATATTAGGTGATTGTTTTTCCAACCTTATGGGTGTTCCCTCTGTGACACCCCAAATTAATTCAATTGTTAAATAATTAGGAATTTAATTATTAAATTAATTAAAGGCTTAATTAATAATATTTTGGATTAAATGGATGAATTAATTATGGAATTAAAAAGGAAGACCGGGGGGTGTAAGGTTGAAGTAGAGGTGTGTGAAGTAAAAAGCTCTACTAAATATTAACTAACTTATTTCTATTATTTGGAATATAATAAAAGGAAAAGAAAAAGAAGGTTATTTGGAAAGAAGCCATTGTACGTGAAATTGGAGAAGAGAAGAGAAGAGAGGAAAAAGCCAAACGCCGTGAATTCGAAGGATCATCGCGAGGTAAGGGGTGATTTCAATTATTTAATATGCCTTATAGATTTTGAGATCAATAGAATTGATTAAGCATGTTAGGAATCTCGATTTTGGAATTCTAGGTTTGTGGGATTATCCCTAATTGTGTCAGAGTATAGGAATTGGAACCATTAATGTAATGAATAAGTAATAGGAATGATGGAAACATGATTTATGATGTTGTATTGATGTGTATTGGTTGCATTTTGGTGTCCCAAATGTTATAATTCGTATGGGTATGAATTGGATGGGATTGGAATGAATAATGCTGTCAAAATAGCAGATTTTGACTCTGCAGGTCGTGGGAACCGGTTCCCAGTGGGGAGGAACCGGGTTCGACTGTGTGAACGTACAAAAACTTGCAAAATTGGTCGCAGGAACTGGTTCCTGTATAGGTAGGAACCGGGTTCCAGTACATTTTCCAGAAACGTGAATTGTGAACTTCTCAGGAACCGGTTCCTGCATATGTAGGAACCGGGTTCTGCTGTAACTTTTTGAAAAATACTAAACTTTGAAAATTCATAACTTCCAAACCGTAAGTCCGATTTGAGTGCCGTTTTCGGAAGTATTTCTTAAATTAAAAATACTATCTTATAAAATAAGAAAAATATTATTTTATGAAAATTATTTTAAAAAGAGTCGAATTCCCGATTTTTGTAAACTTTAGTATTTTGAGAATGATGTAGAATTGTTTGTAAGTTGTTCTGATTTGGTGAATGAGAACTGATACTTATGTGTTGTGCCTGCTATCTATTATAATTGAGATGTGATCATGTGATATATTGGTTTTGGTATTATTTGGAATTATGTTGTGATCATATTCCGTTGATTTGATGTTGACTTTCCGATTATGCGGTTTGTTATTATGTGCATATTTGGTGTATATGCAATGGTGTATCCATGATAATTGATTGTATCAGGTCCTTGTGGATGAAGTGCATGTTTATGCTATTTTATGTGTGTATGATAGATAATGATATCATGTTTCTTTTGGGTTTGGTTCAGTTATGATAAATTGATGTATTTCATAGACTGATTTGATGTTGCATGCTGGTGATGTGCATGCATATGCATTGTTTTGGTGAAGTTAATTCCCATTGTGTGGAATTTGACTTGTATTGCTGTTAACCGATACCCGGGTGATGATGGGTGGTTAGGTTGGATTCGTGTCCGGTGTTTATGGACGAATTGATGGTTGCTGTATTCGGTTGATGATGGATCAGCTGGATTCGTGTCCGGTGTTTATGGACGAATCGATGGTTGCTGTATCCGGTTGATGATGGATCAGTGTTGGATGACTTGGTCACGTGATTGGTACCACATGCATTGAGTCTGCATTTGTGTTTGCATGGGATTGTAACATGTTAGGATGACTTCCAGTGTTACAATTCTTTGGTTGATTATTGATTTGTGCATAATGACTTGTATGATTGAAATTGTGTGTTGAATCTAGATTTATGCTAAAATGGGTGAAATAATATGCTTGTGATATAATGTTGATTGAGAAGCTTATAATTTATGTTAATTATGAGAAATCCCACCCTTACTTTAATGATATCAGATTAAAGTTAGCAGCTCAGGAGTTGGTGAGGATGGCTCTAAAGCTATGTTACTTTAAGTCCGCGTGTCAGTGTCGTGCTCTGATAGGTTGTAACACTGGGGGGAAACGTTTGAATGATGAGTTTTATTTTATACTCCATTGTTTAAATTATGTTGGGAATACTTATGAAGTGAAGTTATTCCAGTTTTGAGACATTTCCGTTGTGTAGAACATGATGTTGATTTGAATATTTATCTTAATAATTCCTCCAGTAAAGCACGATAACTGTAGATTTGAGGTTTTTATATTTATCTTGGATTGTGACATCCCTGTTTTCCATGTTACTCTGATTTAATTAATATATTCGCGGGTTATTTAGAAGGGGTGTTACAATAGTGGTATCAGAGCAGGTCGGTCTATCGGCCAGGTTGTTTATGTGTTTACTCCCTTTTGGTATGCGACATGTGTATGAAACACTGTCGGTACTTGATTGTTTCCTTTTCGTTGTCTGCAGAGGTACGTGTGAAATAAGTGGAGAAGTTTCTTCTCTGAAGTTTTGTGCAAGAGGTTGGTTCAGTATACCGCCGATTGTAAGATGTAAGTATTGTCGAGCAGTTGATGCTTCAAGCATGGTTATGTTTAAGTAGCTTGAAGGGTAAGATTGAAGATGCTGTTGTGGTTTGGTAACGATGGTTGATGCCACCTCATGATTGTTGACTATCTATTGACAAATTGAGGAACTGATCACCCTTAATCTCTTGTTGATAGTAGTCGGGATCGCGTTGGATGGGATGTACTTATTGTGCCAGCTTTACAGTGTGTGAAATTAGTTGAGTCGGAAAGAAGAGAAGCGTTATAGTTTGCGTAACGGGAGATTTAGATCTCGGCGAGAGCAAGATAAAGGCATGTGACCTATTGGATGTAATTTTTATGAAGTGTTCCGTGATGAAGTAAGTGGAACGGTGTGAGAGTGCAAGGTGAAGTCTTAATGGGTTTTGTTACTAGAACTAGTTCGAATTCGAGGATGCCTATAAGAGGTCTGCTTCTAGATTGAGAAAGTTGAAGAGTCAACTTGAGTATTTGTTTGAGAAGAAGTTTATTCGTCCGAGTGTTTCGCCGTGGGGTGCTCCGGTGTTGTTGGTTAAGAAGAAAGAAGGTCCAATGAGATTATGTGTTGATTACAGACAGCTGAATAAAGTTACAATCAAGAATCGGTATCCTTTGCCGAGGATCGATGATTTGATGGATCAACTAACTGGAGCTTGTGTATTTAGTAAGATTGATCTGAGATCTGGATATCATCAGATTCGTGTGAAGTCGGGAGATATTCAGAAAACTGCATTTAGAACGAGGTATGGACATTACGAGTATTCTGTTATGCCGTTTGGAGTTACTAATGCACCTGGTGTTTTCATGGAGTATATGAACAGGATATTTCATCCGTATCTTGATAAGTTTGTGCTGGTGTTCATTGATGATATTCTAATTTATTCGAAGAGCGATGAAGAGCATGCAGAACATCTCAGAGTTGTGTTGGAATTGTTGAAAGAGAAGAAGCTTTATGCGAAGTTGTCCAAGTGTGAATTCTGGTTAAGTGAAGTAAGTTTCCTTCGCCATGTAATTTCCAAGAATGGAATTGCTGTGGATTCTACGAAGGTAGAGGCAGTATCTCAGTGGGAAGCGCCGAAGAATGCTTTTGAGATCCGTAGTTTTCTGGGTCTTGCAGGTTATTACAGGAAATTTATAGAAGGATTTTCCAAATTAGCGTTGACTAAGTTGACCAGGAAGGGTCAGATGTTTGTTTGGGATGTTGAATGTGAGAAAGGATTTCAAGAGCTGAAGAGGAGGTTGACAAGTGCTCCGATCTTGATTTTGCCAAATCCGACTAAGTCTTTTGTTGTGTATTGTGACGCATCATTAATGGGGTTAGGTGGTGTGTTGATGCAAGATAAGCAGGTGGTGGCTTATGCTTCGAGATAATTGAAAGTACATGAAAGGAATTATCCGACTCATGATTTGGAGTTGGCAGCTGTTGTGTTTGTTTTGAAGTTGTGGAGGCATTATTTATATGGTTCTCGGTTTGAGGTGTTCAGTGATCACAAAAGTATGAGGTATCTCTTTGATCAGAAAGAGTTGAATATGAGGCAGAGGAGATGGTTAGAATTTCTAAAGGATTATGATTTCGGTTTGAATTACCATCCTGGTAAGGCAAACGTTGTTGCGGATGCCTTGAGTAGGAAGTCCTTGCATATGTCGATGTTAATGGTCCGTGAGTTAGATTTGGTTGAGCAGTTCAGAGATTTAAGTTTGGTATGTGAAACTACTCCGAATAGTGTGAAATTGGGTATGTTGAAACTGACTAGTGGTATTCTGGAAGAAATTCGGAATGGACAGAAGTCCGATGTTGGGTTAGTTGATAAATTGACATTGATCAACCAAGTTCAAGGAGGTGAGTTCCGGATTGATGAGAATGGTGTTATGAGATTTGGTAATAGGGTGTGTGTTCCGGATGTTGCAGAGATTAGGAAGAGTATTTTGGAAGAAGGACATCGTAGTGGATTGAGTATTCATCCTGGTGCTACTAAAATGTACCATGATTTGAAGAAGTTGTTTTGGTGGCCAGGAATGAAAAAGGAAATTGCTGAGTTTGTGTATGCTTGTTTGGTTTGTCAGAAGTCGAAGATTGAGCATCAGAAACTGTCAGGATTGATGGAACCGTTGTTTGTTCCGGAATGGAAATAGGATGGAATCTCTATGGATTTTGTGTCTAGTTTGCCAAGGACATCGAAGAATTGTGATTCTATCTGGGTTATTGTTGATCGGTTGACGAAATCTGCTCACTTTATTCCGATAAGAATGGATTATCCGATGGAAAGGTTGGCAGAATTGTATGTTGAGAAGATTGTGAGTTTGCACGGTATTCCTTCTAGTATTGTGTCGGATCGAGATCCGAGGTTTACATCTAAATTCTGGATGGGATTGCAAGAAGCTTTGGGTACTAAGTTGCGTTTGAGTTCCGCTTATCATCCACAGACAGATGGTCAGACGGAGAGAACGATTCAGTCGTTGGAAGATTTGTTAAGAGCTTGTGTGTTGGAGAAAGGTGGGGCTTGGGATAGTTATCTACCATTGATTGAGTTTACCTACAACAATAGTTTTCATTCGAGCATTGGTATGACTCCGTTTGAGGCATTGTATGGTAGGAGGTGTCGGACACCGTTGTGTTGGTATGAATCTGGAGAGAGTGTTGTGATTGGACCGGAAATTGTCCAACAGACTTCGGAAAAGATTAAGATGATTCAGGAGAAGATGAGGACTTCTCAGAGTCGTCAGAAAAGTTATCACGATAAGAGGAGGAAAGATCTTGAGTTTAGCGAAGGAGAACATGTTTTTATGCGAGTTACTCCGATGACTGGTATTGGTCGAGCTTTGAAGTCAAAGAAGTTGACTCCACGTTTTATTGGTCCGTTTCAGATTACCAAGAGAGTTGGGAAAGTTGCTTGTCAGATTGCTTTGTTGCCGTCACTTGCAAATTTGCATGATGTTTTTCATGTATCTCAGCTAAGGAAGTACGTTGTTGATCCGTCTCATGAGATTCGGGTAGACGATATACAGGTACGAGAGAATTTGACTATGGAAGCGGTACCTGCGAGAATTGAGGATCGGAAGTTGAAACAGTTGCGAGGCAAGGAGATCGCGTTGGTAAGAGTGGCTTGGGGAGGACCAGCAGATGGAAATGTCACTTGGGAGCTGGAGAGCCAGATGAAGGACTCGTATCCCGAACTTTTCATCTAAGGTATGTTTTCGAGGACGAAAACTCTTTTAGTTGGGGAGATTTGTGACACCCCAAATTAATTCAATTGTTAAATAATTAGGGATTTAATTATTAAATTAATTAAAGGCTTAATTAATAATATTTTGGATTAAATGGATGAATTAATTATGGAATTAAAAAGGAAGACCGGGGGGTGTAAGGTTGAAGTAGAGGTGTGTGAAGTAAAAAGCTCTACTAAATAATAACTAACTTATTTCTATTATTTGGAATATAATAAAAGGAAAAGAAAAAGAAGGTTATTTGGAAAGAAGCCATTGTACGTGAAATTGGAGAAGAGAAGAGAAGAGAGGAAAAAGCCAAACGCCGTGAATTCGAAGGATCATCGCGAGGTAAGGGGTGATTTCAATTATTTAATATGCCTTATAGATTTTGAGATCAATAGAATTGATTAAGCATGTTAGGAATCTAGATTTTGGAATTCTAGGTTTGTGGGATTATCCCTAATTGTGTCAGAGTATATGAATTGGAACCATTAATGTAATAAATAAGTAATAGGAATGATGGAAACATGATTTATGATGTTGTATTGATGTGTATTGGTTTCATTTTGGTGCCCCAAATGTTATAATTCGTATGGGTATGAATTGGATGGGATTGGAATGAATAATGCTGTCAAAATAGCAGATTTTGACTCTGCAGGTCGTGGGAACCGGTTCTCAGTGGGGAGGAACCGGGTTCTACTGTGTGAACGTACAAAAACTTGCAAAATTGGTTGCAGGAACCGGTTCCTGTATAGGTAGGAACCGGGTTCTAGTACATTTTCCAGAAACGTGAATTGTGAACTTCTCAGGAATTGGTTCCTGCATATGTAGGAACCGGGTTCTGCTGTAACTTTTTGAAAAATACTAAACTTTGAAAATTCATAACTTTCAAACCGTAAGTCCGATTTGAGTGCCGTTTTCGGCAGTATTTCTTAAATTAAAAATACTATCTTATAAAATAAGAAAAATATTATTTTATGAAAATTATTTTAAAAAGAGTCGAATTCCCGATTTTTGTAAACTTTGGTATTTTGAGAATGATGTAGAATTGTTTGTAAGTTGTTCTGATTTGGTGAATGAGAATTGATACTTATGTGTTGTGCCTGCTATCCATTATGATTGAGATGTGATCATGTGATATATTGGTTTTGGCATTATTTGGAATTATGTTGTGATCATATTCCGTTGATTTGATGTTGACTTTCCGATTATGCGGTTTGTTATTATGTGCATATTTGGTGTATATGCAATGGTGTATCCATGATAATTGATTGTATCAGGTCCTTGTGGATGAAGTGCATGTTTATGCTGCTTGATGTGTGTATGATAGATAATGATATCATGTTTCTTTTGGTTTTGGTTCAGTTATGATAAATTGGTGTATTTCATAGACTGATTTGATGTTGCATGCTGGTGATGTGCATGCATATGCATTGTTTTGGTGAAGTTAATTCTCATTGTGTGGAATTTGACTTGTATTGCCGTTAACCGATATCCGGGTGATGATGGGTGGTTAGGCTGGATTCGTGTCCGGTGTTTATGGACGAATCGATGGTTGCTGTATCCGGTTGATGATGGATCAGCTGGATTCGTGTCCGGTGTTTATGGACGAATCGATGGTTGCTGTATCCGGTTGATGATGGATCAGTGTTGGGTGACTTGGTCACGTGATTGGTACCACATGCATTGAGTCTACATTTGTGTTTGCATGGGATTGTAACATGTTAGGATGACTTCCAGTGTTACAATTCTTTGGTTGATTATTGATTTGTGCATAATGACTTGTATGATTGAAACTGTGTGTTGAATCTGGATTTATGCTAAAATGGGTGAAATAATATGTTTGTGATATAATGTTGATTGAGAAGCTTATAATGCATGTTAATTATGAGAAATCTCACCCTTACTTTAATGATTTCAGATTAAAGTTAGCAGCTCAGGAGTTGGTGAGGATGGCTCTAGAGCTATGTTACTTTAAGTCTGCGTGTCAGTGTCGTGCTCTGATAGGTTGTAACACTGGGGGGAAACGTTTGAATGATGAGTTTTATTTTATACTCTATTGTTTAAATTATGTTGGGAATACTTATGAAGTGAAGTTATTCCGGTTTTGAGACATTTCCAATGTGTAGAACATGATGTTGATTTGAATATTTATCTTAATAATTCCTCCAGTAAAGCACGATAATTGTAGATTTGAGGTTTTTATATTTATCTTGGATTGTGACATCCCTGTTTTCCATGTTACTCTGATTTAATTAATATATTCGCGAGTTATTTAGAAGGGGTGTTACACCCTCACCATCGTGAAAAGTCATTACTACCTCTAGCGTTCAGAGATGCATGTTTGAATGCATCTTTTTTTACTCACTCCTCAACGCTAATGGATGAGAAGCCCTTATTTTATTAAAAAAAGTAGTTCGGAGATGCACCTCCGTATCAACCTTACATGACCCGGAGATGCATCTCTGAAATTTGCCCTGGTAGTTCTAACTAGCACAAATTGACGAGAAACCCTTATTTTATTAAAAATTTAGTCCAGAGATGCATCTCCGTAATATGTCTTGTTAATTCAAACTAGAAATAACTATGAACAATGGCAGAATGAAAAAAACAACATAAATTAACATCAAAATAAACATTACATAGATAATCGTTAATGTTAATATAAATTTAACATTAAATTCTATTAGAAACTAGTGGTTCTAGACGTTGAACCATCCTTATAATATCTTCGATTGATCCTGCAATCGTCGTATCTGTTCAATAGAGCCCTTGTTGAGTAACGGTAAAATGTACTTCACATAACCTTTAAATCCTCATCTGTCTTTAGTTCAAGCATGATGAACTGTAATTTCTCTTCATTGTCAATCAAGTGTGAACAATACTCGAGCTTGACAACTCTCAAATTTTTTGGATATCGCAGAAGAATATTCAGTTTGAATTTCAGATCGAAGAGAAGTGTGTCCTTGTAGACCCTAAATTGAAGTGGATAATTTGCGTCATTGAAATAAACAAGTACGAGATGGGGATATGTTTTCATTATGATTTTTATAAAGAACATGAAATGAGGTATAAAATAAATGAACTTTATCTTAAATTTCAGTTTCTTTTGCTCCACAAGAATGAAATTTTGATGTGAAAAAGCTGATTGAGAATATAAGAATTTTTTTAAAGAGTTTTAAGAGTGAAATTGTTTTTATCATGAAGAATAAAATCATGCAATGTGATATTTTATCCAATTTTCCGTTTGTCATTTTTGAAGATGTATTTCCAAAAACATCACTAAGTTGTTGATTAAACCATCTTAGTGAATAAAAACATCATAAATTATTGCAGCAGTTATTTTAGAATTGCTTCTTAGGATATCTAAAATAACATATAAAGATATATCTCTGAATTCATTTTATATATCATAATAAAATAGATATAAAAAAACAAAAACTAATGTGATTTTAGATGCATCTCCGGATAGAACATTTTCTAAAGATTATCCACTAACATTGTTATCCACACAAGAGAATATTGTGCTCCACTAAAAATGATACGAGAATCAATTTATTCCCTCGCTGCCTTCTAACACACGATCTAACTTAAACATCATAGTCTTTTCTTTTAGTAGATAAATTCATGCATTTGAAGAAGCAATGGTATGAGAAGTATGAGAGAAGATTACAACAGCACAATCCAATGAAGCAAAGATCTTATCACCTAGGTCCTACGTGATTCATCACGAAAATTCATGCAGGAAGACACGTAGGTAAGGAGTAGTACATACTCCATATACTTATAAAAATTAAATAACTATTGGATTACATAGCCATCACATATCCTTCTTAAAGGTTAAAAATGACCATTAATACTGTTAGCACAGTATCTTTTGCAACCAATATTGAGTAAGCAACAACAACCTTGTCCATTTCATTGTAACTGGTTTTTCCTCATACCAGGTCATAATGAGACCCACCAAATAAACCAAACAATGTCACAATAGTATTTGTAATTGTCTGCATGCTTGTCTTCTATCATATCAACCACTAATATAATACTTTTACAAGCTTTGAACTTACAGCATTTACAAGTTTTACCCCAATACATATAGTATAAATAAACAACAACAAAAAACTTCAGTTTCTGAACTTCTCTACCATGAGAAGCACCATCTAAAATAAATTGGTGAAGTTGAAAATTATGCTGCAAAATTTAACAATCTGCAAGTAAATAATAACACAAATCAGAAGGCCGGAATATATGAACTAAGTAATAGTAATAGCACAACTATTAGTCAAAATGTAATCTAGGACATGATTCCAGACCGCAAGTAGATGAGGAAAAATTCAATAACAGATAGCAATTGGAATTCTATTTTACCATTACGATGAACTAACTCCTGTGAAAAGAAATATATATTTAACATTGAATTTTAATTAGAACGAGACATGGAGGTTAGTTGGCAACCGTATAACTGGTTTGCCAATCGCAGATGGCAGAAACTAGCAACTGGTTCAGAAAACTCTATGCTGCAGTGCTATTACGCCACAATAGCCGCTATTTGACAACACTTTGTACAAAATGGCATCATCCGGAACAATAGTGTTTTGTTCAAAAGTGGGATCTTACAGCGATTCATTGGTCAAAATCGTAAGATTTACTATTTAAATCTAGATTTTGCTATTTTAATTGTATTTCTTCAGTGGGACTGAGCAGCCTGTTATGAACCAAGCAGGCCTTCGGCAACGTACTGCAGAGTTTGAAAGTTAGACTCACGATGTCTTAAGAGTCTTACCAATCCGCCCCTGCTGTCAAATAGCGGCGGTTCTATAGCATAGTGGATTTTGATGAATTTGTTATGAAAACCGCAATGCTATCTTAGTTTCGCTACTAGAGCACTAGTGGAAGCTAGTCTAGTTTCTCCTAGCTGACGTAGCGAGGGAAATAAAATATCGGTTTTTTAAAAATAAAATATAGTGAATATTTAAAGGCTTATAGCAGAAACAGAAACAGAAACAACAAACACTATAACCATAATAGCCAAATTAGGATTGTGGTTGCAGTTTTTATAGCAGATTTATCAAAAACCGTTATGCTATCACGCTGCTATCGTCACTATTTGACAACTGAGTTGACTACAGTGTTATTATGTTATGTATATCAGAAATTATATCACTTATAGGTGTTTTTAATGTTATATTTTATACTATAAGTCAAGCCTATGGACCATCACGAGTTTTTGTAGACTCGAGTTTGACCGCCGTGCAAGTAATCTGCTATCTTTTAAGGAAAATTAAAATTAAAGTAGTGGTTGCACGCTTAACATAGCATGCATCTCAAAAAGGGAAAGAAATAATGTAATATGCGATATGATGTGAATTAAATAAAATGAATCATTTTGCAAAAAAACTGGACTAGAAAAGGGCATCTCATGAAAGGAAAGGTTAAGCTTTTAAAATCGCAGATTCAATAAAATAGTACCAATAAACAATAAATGGCCCGTAAATCACGGTTTTAAATTGCGGTTGCAGTCACGGATGCGACTGCGGGGGATACGATTACGGTCATAGCGGTTATTGTGATGAGTATTGCGGCGTGAATGTGGTTGTGGCGAAGTTGTCTGATGCAGTTCCTAATGTAAAAGGATGCATGATTTTAAATCACACCGCAATTGCGGCACGATGTGATTGTGGCGATTACTGCATCAACAATATTGTGGTTGCAATTGCGGTTGCAGACCACAATTTAAAACGATGCCATTAACACAACAAACTAAACTTTTAAAAGAAAAACAACAAGCAAACATATTCGGATGTTCAAAGCTCCGTGAATTTCTAGCGTACAAGGAAAATAATTAGAGACACCAGTATTTTGCAGCTAACTCAAAAGAGGTCAGTGTTCCCTTGAGATATAAAAATCTTTAAAACAAATAAAATTTCCCTTTTACCAAATCAATCCAACACCGGATTTGTATCGATTAAAATCAGAAGTTTGCGGCTCCAGATTTGTGACGACTTGGCTTATAAAGGCCTCTGGTACAAGATCTATGGGAATGAGAAGAAGAATCGCAAGAGCTTCCATGGAGAACGGCCGTCGAGCGCGAAGGCTGCTGCATCGGAGAAGACAACTTCATTGTAACTAGAGAAATTGGTCGAATGAACGAGCTGAATGTAGGAAAGAGTGAGAAAGAGCGACACGTGAGTTTTTAAAGTGATGTTTTAAGCTAAACCATACATTTAGATTTAACGGTTAAGATTTATTATTCTCATTCTCATATAAAAAAATGCACTCTCACTTGATAATAATCAGTTAGCAAAGCAGACAATATTAAGATATTAAACACGTCGCGACAATATTCAAAGTCACAATAAATAGTTCACTTTCAATCATTTGAGGTACATCTCGCTCGTTATGAAGACCAGCATGCATAGTAGTTTTAATTAGTAATACGTTTAAAGCATGAAAGGAAAGCACGATGAGATCACATGCAAGAAAAGGTAAAAATAAATAAGAAAATGAAAGGAGTTGACTTTACTTCAATGTACGACGCCCAAAACTCCGCTTTAGCATAATATAAAGTCTGCAAAGCTTCCAAAATATTCAGTTACATATAGCGGCGAGCTTGCCCGTCAACTCGTCATCAGCTACCCCATAATCAAGGCTGAACTCTCTCATTGGAGGGATGTTCTCCATTGCAAATAGCATAAGGTGAGGGAACATCAAATTGTTGTGATCAAATAGAACAAACTGAACCAACACATTTGGAGTTGAGCTATGACTCATGTAGCAAGCAACATTCCTCATTCTCGACACATCCATAGCAAAATCTAAAGGAGGAATTGATGGATACGTCGGGCGCACATAAGTAGGGTCTACCAAAGATAAATCACCCCATTCCTCCCACCTATTCGAAAACCGATGCGGATAGATCAATGAATCACCATTCATGATCAAAATCTGTGCTTGCTCCCTAGTCAAAACAACCCCGGTGTATTCGCATATAAAAGAGCCAGCTTGAATAAGGTCCAAAGACCTAACTCCCCAACCAGTCTCCTTAGACCTAAACACTTCCAACCTATTCTTTAGCCCATTTTGCGTAACGCGGTTACGACAATGAGGCGGACATCTACAAAAAGGACCGCATTCAAAGACTAACGGTCTCCCTTTCAAGAGAAGCCCACTTTGACTATACGGAAACTCATTTCCGTTCTTCATGAAACAAAAGCATCCTTCGACACAACCGTTCACGCACTCACAACCCGTCACCCTCCCACTGTGATGAAACACAAACGGCGGAAACGTAGCCCTCGGAAGATACTCAAAACACATCGGATCATTACTCCTATCAATATCATTAAAAAGCCTCACACCAACATTCTCGTTCCTGTTTGATATATCAAGAGAAAAAACACACATAGGTTTAAAATACAAAGGATCCCTCCTCAGCATAAGAGCTTCCTTAAGAATCAAACTACCCATCTTAGCTTGACCATCAATCCTCCATAACTTAAACTTATAAACACCAAAACCAGACTTACCAACATCAAACCAATATTCAACAATCCTATACAAGCCATCATAAACATAAACCTTACCAGAAGCAGAAGACGAACCCTCATACCGAACACCGCGAATCACCCTAACCTCAATCCCATAATGCATACTTCTCTCCATAGCCAGGTTCCCGCCTTCCAACTTCTGATGAAAAACCTGCCTTGAATTCTTATCCTGACCACCATGACCAGAATAGATAATAACATCACCTTCATCAACATCATCTTCATATCCACCAGAAACAATCACACTCGTAGCAATGGGTTCGCCATTCGAACTCATACTACCGGGCAAATAATCAATCCCAGCTTGTGGTTGACCATGTAAACCAATCACAACCAACTCCATTCTATAAAGAAACACATCACCAATACAAATACCCGGAATCGGACCAACGATTCTCTTATCACGATTCAGCCACAAACCCTTGTTCCTCATCAAAGCAGAAGCTCTCAGATCGCTTCTCACTCTCCGAACATCACCTCTCTTCTCTTCTTCAATCAAAGCCAAAACGCGAAGAGAATCATAAACCATCCTCGTCCTTCTCACAAGGTCCCTGAACTGACGCTGCTCCGCTAAACCAAGATCCGCCACGCGGACAAGCTCCTTATAACGCCGTTGCCTCTGCGCCGCAACTTCCCCCGCCCCCGCCGGAGCATTGTAATCGTAATTCTGACGCGCCTCGGGAACCGGAACGATGGCGAGTGAATTAGGATCATCAAGGTCGTCGTTTTCGAGCTGTTGTAGTCCTGTGGTGAACCTGGTTTGGTAAGCCTCTGAGGGAAAGTTAAAGTTGGAAAACCCGGGTAGGGTTTCTTGTTCATAAATATCATCGAGGTTAAGATTTAGGTTAAGATTGAGGTTCGGAAGATCATTGAGATTCGGTTGTTGCGGTTGTTGATGTTCTTCTTGTTGAGGTGTTTCGTCACGAGGCTCTTGCTTCGGAGTTAGCAATGGAGCTGGGTTATGAAAACCCGGTGGAGGTGAAGGAAAGTTTGGGTTTGGGTTTTGAGAATTCATGTTCTTGTTGTTGTTTTTTTTAGCTACAAAGTGAAGAAAAAATCAAAATGAATGAATGATAAGAAGGAATTAGAAACATTGAATTTTAAGGAACATGAAATGAAAATGGAAATGGAAATGGAAATGGAAGAGACAAGACAAATGGTATTTATAATGACGTTGTTTTGTTTGAGTTACGATTTGTTATGTTGTTTAAGGTAATTTTTTCTGAAGTAAGAAAAACATATTTGATGTAAGGAGAGTGCGAGAAGCGTGACTATGATGTCATTTTTATCTAATTTGGTTTCTCGCCTTCAAACTCTTTCTATTCATGATGATGAAGAGGAGTTTCTTCAACAAGATTGCTTTTTTATTTTTTTTTTCATTTTCTTTAAAGGTTTTTTTTTATCATATTTTTTTATTTTTTATTTGAATGAATAAGACACAAGATGTGGACTAGGAGTTTTAATTTTTAATTTTTTTTAATTTTTAATTTATATATATATCAATAACTTTTCTACATTAATATATAAATACAAATATAAATAAATATTATCGTATAAGTAATATATTTTATTTTATTTATTTAACTTTTTTGATAATTAACATATCTTTAATATCGTATATTCGAATGCATATATCTATAATAATTGAATATCTATAATTTAATAAAATATTTAATTTTATTATTAAAATTGCTTGGATTAAATATTAGCAACTATATCGTATTGCCTTTTTTTATTAATGAGTAAAAAATCTCACGATATTAAACTATCTAGAAAAAATCTTTTACCATGTTAATATCTTATATGGTTATTTTTTTAAATTAAAATGAAATTTATATTTATATTTTTTCCATCTCATTTATAAGACAAAGTTTACATTTTAAATCTATTGAATTATAAATAAATAAATAAATAAATTTATATATATATATATATATATATATATATATATATATATATATATATATATATATATATATATATATATATATATATATATATATATATATATATATATTTATTTATTTATTTATTTATTTATTTATTTATTTATGATAGTCTGAAACTAATAAATATAATAAAATACATCATATTATAGAATTATATTAAGTTAAATACATTCTCGACTAATAAGTAAAATAAAATACATCATATTAAATTATTTGAAAAAAATCTTTTAAGATTTTAATATCTTATACGATTATTTTTTAAAATTAGAATGAGATTATTAATTTGTGACTAAAATTACAATACTTTTTATTTTATTTATAAGAAAAAATTTACTTTTTAAATCTATTAAATTATAATATTTATGATTTATTATATAGATATGATATATTAGTTTAAAAAATAATTTTTTTTATTATAAAAGGATATGTGAGATACAAAATATAGAATTGACTTTTATGTCGCAAATATTTACCAAATTTTATCTCTATTTAAGTTTAAATATTTATATTTTATATTGAATTTAATCGATATACAAATTATTATAAAGATTGACAGCGCATCGCAATTATTCATAGAAATAATTTTAGAAATAATTATAGTAAAAATCAAATATTTTTAAAGATTTTAATTGATCGATAATATTAATTATTTTATTATTATTATTATTATTATTATTATTGTTATTATTATATATTAGTAAGGATAATTTAGTATTTTTCATTATTTATCATTTATACTCTATTGTAATCTTTGTTTTATTAACTTTGTTTATTCTAATAAAAAATTTAGAATCTCTTCTCTTTTGTTAATATGGTATCAAAAAGTTTGATTGACTTAATGGAATATTTACAACAATAAAATTTCTCCTTTGACTTTATTTTTATGGCTTGTTTCTTTAGTCATTTAATTGGTTAATCTCGTCAATTTTTTATTTATGATTTTTTTTCACAAAAAAATTGATAGAATTTCTTTTGGGTTTTGTATTTGGATTTGTTTGAAATTTAAATTCTTAAAAAGTAGTATTGATAAGTGAAAAAGAAGATTATCTTCAATATGTTAGTGTTCAATCAATGGAAAAAATTATGATTAATTAGAAATATGTAATGAAGAAAAATTGAAAGGAAAAAGGATGAGGAGTTATGTTGGTAGAAATTTTGTTGAGTCCACATATAAAAAAAATGTAGCAATATATGCAAAAATATACAAAAATGTTAAAAAATATGAGATGTTAATAATTTGAAGATCCTCATTTAGATTAATAATTTTGTTTCCCATTCAATATCTATCTAACTAGCAAAACATAATACTGTTAAGAAGATATGGAATCATTTGAAATATTTTTATTGTAAGTGCAACTTGTCTTTAGATTTACTTTGTGTGATGTCAAAATTGTGAGAATCTAGCATTAAGTAACAGAACCAGGGCAAAAAATTTGAGAGGACAGTCAAAATAAACAAAAAAATTACAGATTAATATTTTAATTATATTATATACAAAACTTTTATATTGTGATAAAATCATGTTAACAAAAACATGATTATATATCTATAATAACAATCGTACATTAAAAGCAATTTTTCTTTTGTCTAGTATAATACAATTGATCAAGATAACAACTTTTTAAGTATGGAAAATTCACAACTTCAACCTCCAAATAAAAACTTTAAAATTAAAAAAAAAAACACATTTTATCTAAGTAAAAAGTCTTGAAATCAAAAACCTATAGAGAAATGAGATGAACTTAAAAAAAATAGCAATGACATACATGTGCAATGAGAGAGAACAAAACAAATGTGGTTGACAAGAAATGAATTTCATGTCCTCAAAAGAGTGTTAAAAAATGGAAAAAGAGTCTTTGATATAGAAAATGGGGGAAATATATGATAAAAAAATATTATTCTTAGAGTGATTCATTTATAGAAAAAAATTGTTTTAAATTATTTTTTCAATTTTTATTATAATATTAGTTTTAAAAATTAATACTACTTGTATCATTTTGAAATCAATTTCTTACCATTTGTATTAATAGTAGTAATAAATATAAATAAATATTTGATAGAATTAATTTGTAACTTTTAATATTATTTTGACATAAAATATAGTTTACGAAAAAGATTAACATGATAAATTAATATAACTATTAATAAATTAATATTTTTATAAGATTTTCTTATAAATTATAAAAAAAGTAACACAATTAAAAATAATATTGATAAAACAATTAATCTACAAAGTAATTAGAGAGAAATTATAATTCTATTTTTATAGAGAGGGGTTTTATTTTGTAGAGTGTAGAGGTGGTAAAGGGGCGGCATGTTCTGTTTTGACCCGTTCCATTTAAATTCGTCTAAAAGTGGGGCGGGACGGGTCAATTTAGAGATCTAAATTTAAAAGTCAAGTTCGCTCTATTTACTAACGAGTTGGTGGGGCGGTCCGTCAAATTTTTATTTTATTTGACAATTTGATTTATTACATAATTAAAAATATATATATTTATTATTAAAGAGGTCGACAAAAGATTTTTTTTTTATAATGAATAATAGAATTTCAACATGTCTTAAGTCCAAACAGTTTAAAAAAATAAATAAAGACCAATTACAACAAAAAAATAATGAAATAAACTCAGCACAATAAAAAAATGTATCAAAAATAAATAAACAAAACATGTCATCCTAATCATATTTAAAAACTAAATACTAAAAGAATCCAATTATGAATTTACACAAGACACACATTAATAAAAATTACACTGCATAAAACAACACAATGCATAAAATATCAACACCTAATTTTTCACTATTTACATCATCTAGACTTTTATATTGACTGATTTCTTAATAGTTAAATTCTAAATTTGTCACACGTATATACTAATCAAATCCTTCCTTTTCTTAAAATCAACATCTATTTCAAAAGAAAACATGTGAGCTAATGTATTGGCAACTTAACAATTTTGCATGTCATACAATTATTTTTTTATTTCAAATTTTCTCAATCAACACATGTATTAGAAAGTTATAAAAATAATGTTACAATTATAATTCAATTTTTCTGTATAATAATTTAGAATAATTTCATCCAACGTAGTCTTATGAGAATAATGTAGTTTTAATAGTTAAAATCATTTTAAGTCTAAGTAAAAAAATAAAATGTGTTAACAAAAAGCCCGCGGATAAAACCCGCCCGCCTCGGTCCGCTTTTTTAAGCGGGTTAGGCGGAGCGGGCCAACTTAAGGTACCGAGCTGAAAACATTAATTCAACCCGCCAAAAATGGTGGGTCAAACGGGCCGACTCGGCGGACCCGACCCGTTTTACCATCCCTAGTATAATAATTTATAGAGATTGAGTTTGTCTCTTTAATAATGAATTAAGTAGTAGAGTGTATAGTTTATGGGTCATGACTTACATTATGTTATTGTCTTTGTATAAAGCAATGACATTTGTTCTTTTTCACTCTGTATCATAAAAGTATTGACATAAAAGGCTTCATATTAGTTTTTCGGTAGCCTTATAGCCTTATTATCCTATCTAAGAATTTTGTTTTCTTAAAAATAATTGGGTGGTCGTGGTCTTCCCCAGTCCCTAGCTGGCTTCGCCACTGCTAGCATTTATATACATTGGACGGTATCTCCAAGTGTAGTATGGTATCTTGTGCATTTAGAAGTCTTAGGAATCTTAGGAATCATCTTAAACAAGTTTGAAAGTGGTCTCATGCATTAAAAAGCATTTTATGCACAAAATTATATTGCATGTTGTGATACGGTGGGAGAACTGACTTGAGGGTTTTGCGTTTTATCGCAAATTCCGCGGTTAGAAAGAGTCGCCACCGACTTTTCTTTTATCCAATAAGGAAAGGTGAAAAAGCACAGGAAAGACCTTTAGAGATGTTTCTTGAGTTCGGGAGGTAGATTATGAAAAGGGAAGGTACTAGCACCCTTTTCATCCATGGTTTTCCATGGGCTCTTAGTTACTTGCTAGATATCTTGCTTTTGTTTGAAATTGTGCTTTGTGTGTGGTTTTTGAAAGTATTTTTAAAAATGGAACTTTGTAATGGTTCTCGTCTCTATAAGAACGCATACAAAGTGTTTGTTTCGAAAAATAATTCAAAGAGGTGTTTGTCAGATGTGTTTTTGAAAGTGATTTTGAAAAGATGTCTTTGTGATGATTCTCGTCTCTATAAGAACGCATACAAAGTGTTGTCTTTTGAAAATGTTTCAAATGGGAGTGTTGGTGTAAAAATGTTTTTGTTGTGAGCAAGCGAGTAACTAAGAGCGAACCTACCTACTCAAAAAGTCTTAGATATTCTTTTCCTCCTCCTTTAGATGTTGCTATCTTACCATTGATTTGGTAAGAATCCCCATCGTTGGATGTGAAGGGACGGACGTGGGTCATCGTATGACCATGATTAGCAATGTTGCAAAGTATCTTAGCATTTTGAGGGACTAAGATCATTTTTGTAAGGCAACTTTGAATAGCGTCATCGAGGGACTATGATCTTATATTTGCTTGTTTTGCCAAGATACTTCACATGCGTAATATGGCCATTTTTGTGTAAGGCAACCAAGTGGATTAACCCTAGGGGTGTTTGTGTGCAAGTGTGTCATTTTCATGCTTGATTTTATCTTGAATTAGGGTTTTCTATTTGATTGGTTTTATCTTGCCATACAAACCCTAATTATTAACATGTTATATATAAAAGTGATAAATTTGCGGAAAGTAAATATCCTACGCTATTATAATCATTTGGGGATAGCATGTACAAGTTTACAAATGGGGATTGCAATAAATTAAAGTCCTAATTATCTATTACAACTATATTGAATAGCCATGAAGAAAATATATGAAGCACATAAAAGTAATGAAAGGAAAAGAAAACATTTTGGATCATTATGTGTCAACACATGTCGTAAACTCAAGCTTCTCGAATGCACTCTTGTTTTGATGAAGACAAATCATGATTGATAAAGAAAGCAAAAATTATTGATCAAGCTAAAAGCCTTTTTGGATTAAGTCTTTGGTTCAAGTCCTTAGCAAATTTCAAGGTATAATGATAATATGTACCTTGAACTTAAGATATAGATGCTCAATGACCAAAAAAACATTTTTATATTGTCCAAACCTTTATTCAAGTTCTTTCAAAGCAAAAAATCAATTTTTATTTGTGTGCAATCGATTTTCATGTTAGTGCAATCGATTGCACGCTTCAGTTTTTCAAAACATTGGCTACTGACTTCCAGTGCAATCGATTTGCATGGTTGTGCAATCAATTACACAATCAAAATTTTTGGAAATTTGGCTACTGGAACCCCGTGCAATCGATTTTCATGGTTGTGCAATTGATTGCACACTGTAAATAATTGGAAATTTGGCTACTGGAACCCCGTGCAATCGATTTGCATGATTGTGCAATCGATTGCACGCTGTATGATTTTGAAAAACAACTGCCTTACACCTGCCTGTTCATGATACTATTTCATGGAAAACTTCTCACTCAATATTGGCAATTGTTTATGATTTTTTACCAAACTTTTCTTCAAAGGTCACTTCATTTTAGCCTCAAAAAATGAACCAAATGATGATGATTGAAATGAAGAGTTTAAAGCCAAGAAAACTTACCTTGAAACTGAAATTTTTGCTTTGAGTTTGAGCTGTTGTATGGGTTGTTGTTGAACTTTGGAAGTGATGATAGTGATGTTACAGAAGTTTTTCTTGTGTTTTAACAATTTCTATATGATGTATGTGGAGTGTTTATATGGTTGAACAAAATTTGCAAGGGCATGAGAGGTCCAAAGGTTTGGACTTTAAAACTCAAGAGTGGAAGTTTTGTAGACTGTTATGGCTTTTGATGGTTAGTTTACAACAAGACTTCTGGTTTTCTTTCTCTTTTTTATAATTTGTTCTAACCTTTTTCCAACCTCTTTCCAACCCCTTTCTCTTGCAAATTCTTCTTCTATTTATAGGCAAGAGGTTTGTGCATATGAGCTGACTAAGTTTGCAAGACAGCATGATATGGTTTGGTTGGGATGTAAGTATCAAAATATGTCAAGTACTCCATGGTCCCAAGATGAAGTACCAAATTTGATGGTTTAGAGGGTTTGATTTCCATGTTTTATGGTGGAGTGAAATCAGAAACAAGCAAGGTATGGGCTCAAGACAAACTTTGTACAAAAAGCTTGCTTTTCAAGAATAGCAATGGTGCCTTTATGCCATAAATGGAAAGATCTTTTGGACAATGGCTCAAATACTTGGGTAATAGCTCAAGCTCTTGTGTAAACATTAAATTATATAGAGATTTGCAAGTCACAAGGCCTGAAAAGTAAGATTATACAATACATCATGCCAATTGGATTATGTGTTCTTCAACAAAAATGGCTTGCAATTCAATAATGGATGTCCAACTTCATGCCCTTGAATCTCCTAGCTCAAGTATGATAAATTCATGCTCTTGAATGTTTTGGAAAGCTTGGAACACCCTCTACAACTTTTATGTTGGCCATTTTGACAAAATCATCTTGGAACTATGTGAAAAAATGCCAAGAAGTTGGGATAAAATCCTGACCAAAATCTGTTGGAAATTTCCCTAAGTCTTAAATGAAAATGCCATGACTTCATGAACTTATAACTTGAGATCCAAGTAGATTTAGGAGAAGTTGTGTAAAGAAATGTTATAGATATCATAGAGATCTACAACTTTCATGTTGATAGTTTCCCTTGAACCGTCTTGCATCTTGGTGAAAGAATGGCGTGAAGTAATGAAATTATCATGTATAAAAACACTTAGGAAATTTCTAAGTCTTGGAAATCTTGACTTTTCAAGTTGAATTTTGACTTTCTTAACTTCTTGATGATTAAGCTTGATATTCTTGAATGTCTTGATGAAATTTTATCTTTGAAATGTAATGTTGACCAAAAAGTCAAAGTTTGACTTTTCAGTATGCAATTGACTATTTTGCCCTTGTGCCAATTTCAAGCCTAAATTGATGCATCAGTGCTGCAAACTTGATGTCGTAGAAGATCTTGTGAGCAAATACTTGACAAATGAGAGGGAAAATTTTGGGGTACAACACATGTGCTGACACATACGTGTTTCAGGTCGGCACATGCAACATAATAATAAATCATTTAGCTATTGTCTAGCTTTGCTCGACACACACTCCTTTATAGGTTGACACATACGACTAAAAAAATGAAGCATGTGTATTATGTGATACTTTTATCGACACACACGACTGGTTTATGTCCATGTGTCGTCACATATGTATTTCAGGCTGACACATGTTGATTATTTGAGTCATGTCTTTTTAATTCCCTGCATCCTAAAATTTCCTTTTTTTCATACAACTTACACAATTATAAATACATCATTCATGCATCATTCCAACTTGATGAAACTATAAACACGTACTACATTTACTCTTGATCTTCAACCTCTAACTTATGCATACAAACGATAAATCACGCATAATCATCTTTTGATGGGGTGTCTTCTAGGAGAGGTTTGATAACTTCCAATTAGGTTCTTGTGTAGTCGAGAATATTTAGTTGTTATTTGCAGGGGTTTCATCCAGAAAAATTGCGGGTTTTTCCTCCAAGATCATTGATAGATTTTGGGGTTTTCTGGCAAGACATTCGAGAGAGGATTGGAGCCTAGTGAAAGCCTTTGGAGATAAAGAACGCAAAGGACCCTTTGGAGATAAAGAATGCAAAGGAAGTAGCGCGAGAACGACGAATCAAATTAAAGTCTTGTGTGCAATAAGTACAATTGGTCGTGCACGAAAGCTTTGGAGATAAAGAACGCAAAGGAGTAGCAATATCGACAAGTGAATTGGTAACTATTGTGTCTTGGTATTTCTCAAGATCAAAAGAAAAGAAGGGGTTGAATTAACAATAAATGGTTAGATTTATAGGGTTGCTCTTGGAACACTTCTCTTGTAACGACTTTTTGCATAGTAAGAGTTATCATGATTTCAAAATTGGAATTAGGGGGAGACACAACTATAGCGAGGATGATTGGTGAACTTCCTAAAAAAATCCTCATGTCTCTTTTTCTTATCGCTTTACTTGCTTTAATTTTCACTTATCAATTTGTCAAATAACATTGAGTAATCGATCGACTCATAAGAATTTTTTATGTGACTATTTTTGTTTTGAATTGTGTGATTTTCTTATAATCACTTTTGATTATAAGCGCTTTTTACATCAACACAACTCAAAGGAAAATTCTGAAAATTCAGTCGCACACCAAGTGTTCGATAAATTGTCTAGTTTTGTTCTTTTGCTAAGTTACCATTGGAAATAATATTGCTAGTAACTTGCTATAAATGATTAATACTTTGTTACTTGATTGAAGTTTATAAATTTACTATTATATTGTTTATTCCATATATCTCTTTATATTTCCATATTCTACATCCAATAACTTGGTTCATATAGACGATAATTTTTATCTATATCAAAATCTTCCGCGTGCACTCTTTTTGAACTATTTTTAAAATCATAATTTTTATCTGAATTTTTTGGCTTGGTGATCTATTCACCCCCTCTAGATAAGGCGTCATCATCTAACAAGTGGCATCAAGATCCTGATTCATTTCAGCTTCGAAACTTATTAGAAAATGGTGTGCGAACCTAAAGAGGATTATAAAAGAGCCCCAATTTTC
Organism: Vicia faba; assembly: GCA_948472305.1. Taxonomy (NCBI): domain Eukaryota; kingdom Viridiplantae; phylum Streptophyta; class Magnoliopsida; order Fabales; family Fabaceae; genus Vicia; species Vicia faba. The sequence goes on from OX451738.1 coordinate 1,227,351,148, forward strand.
ATGGGAGAAAATTGTAGTTATTGGAAAGCTTGTATGGAAATTCATGTCAACTCATATGACAAAGGTGTGTGGGAAGCCATTCAAAATGGTACAACACTGGTGACATATGAGGTTAATGATGTTGTTACACCAAAGCCGGAAAATTTATGGAATAAGCAAGATAATAAGAAGTGGGCACATGATTAGAAAGCGAAAAACATTATCATATATGCTCTTGTTGTTGATGAGTTTTATTGCATTTCCCATTGTGAGACGCTATAGATATGTGGGATACTCTACAAGTTACCTATGAGGGAACTAATGAGGTCAAACAAGCTAGAATTAGTACACTTAATCAAGAGTTTGAATGCTTTCGTAGGAAGCATGGTGAAACCATTACTCAAATGCAAAAGTGGTTTCGTATCTTATTAATCTTTTAGGTAATCCTATTTCCAATGATACTTCTAGAAAAAGGTTTTTATATGTCTTACTAGGAATTGGAAACCAAAGGTCACCGCAATCAAGGAAGCCAAAAATCTTGCAACACATGATCTCACCACTTTGTTTGGAAAGTTGGAAGAATGCGAGCATGAACTCACTTGCTTGGATAAATATGAAAAGAAGCTTGATAATAAGAAGAAAAAGGAGAAAGACACCGATAAGGAGGAAGGAATGAGGTTTAAATATCTTAGGGCTTCAAGTTCAATATCCCCAAAGGATGAGTATCATTATAATAGAGATGTTAGTAACAACTATGATTTGGATGACGAAGAGATGAGTTTATTTGTCAAAAGGTATCACAAGTACTTGAAAAAGAAAAATTAAAAGAACCTCAACAAAAGGTCCACCGAGCCCAAAGGACAATCTACATCCTCCAAGGAAGATAAATCCAAAGGAATAAATCCCATCCTTGATAAAAATAAGATAGGTGTTGTACCCTAAATTTTGCCCCTAACTTTTTCAGTTGCACTTTCATATCATATTTTGTCATTTGGTCACAATCATTAACAAATATCTTCATTCATCACATTTGCATCATATCTTTAAGTTTGCTCTTGCGTTGTTGACTAACTTTTAATCAAAATACAAAAAATATTTGTCTTTGTCTTTGTCTATTTGTGTTTTGTAGGTACCGAGTCAAAGCATCTGACAAATAGGGTTTTCCGTTATTATTTTCCTAAAATCTCTATTTGCAAAGAAAAATAATTAAAATAACTTTTATTTTTTTCACTGTACAATTGATTGCTCTTAGAGTGCAATCGATTGCACAAAGTGTATTTTGCGCAATATTTGAAAAAATTTACCGCACAATCGGTTGCTCCTATAGTGCAATCAATTGCACAGAGTGAAATTTTGAAAAAAAATCAGCAATTTCAAACTTGTCAATTTTGGCTCCAATTTTTCTTCATTTTTGAAAGATATATCATTAATTCAAATTTTGGCTCCAAATTTTCTTTATTTTTGAAAGATATATCATTAATTCAAATTTTGGCTCCAAATTTTCTTCATTTTTTGAAAAATATATCATTAATTCAAATTTTGGCTCCAAGAATCAATTACCAAACCACCACTAATCTCAAGCCTAAACTCTATAAATAGAGCCCTCATTTCATTCAAATTTCAAGCTTTTGATAGCCAAATCTACCTTGCTAAAAAATCTCTCAATTCTCTCCATCTACCAAATTCACTCAAACTCCATTTTCAAAAAAGTCAGTAAGCTTTTCATTGAAGCTTACTAATCTTTGAGCTAAACCTTCATTCAAACACTTTTCTTCATCAATTCTCTATATCCAAGCTTGGGCAATTGATTTTTGGGGCTGAATTGAAGCAAATTCTTGAAGTTGTTTTGATAATTCTCTAGATCTACCTTTGGTAAGTTGGATTTTTCATCTTTCATAATGTGATCTCTTGTTGATCTTTGGGCTTGATTCATTGGACATTGTTTTGTGATTCCATTGGTGCTATTTTCTCATAATTTGATGGAATTTTCGTGCTCAATTAAATCCATGATCATAAGGTGTTTGATGGAAAGTTTGAACAAGAATTTAGCCTTTTGAAATGCTGTTTTTCTGTTTTTAACAGGGTGCAATCGATTGCTGTAATAATGCAATCGATTGTCACATCAAATTTTCACTCTTTTTTTTTGAAAAAATGCACTGCTGCAATCAATTGTTTCCAGATTGCAATTGATTGCAACAGAACAAAAATGTTTTTTCTGCCTTATTTTGGGGCTATTTTGATCCATCTATCTTTTTCTACTCACTCCTTTTGATTGTTGATTTAGATTGCAATTTTAAATGTTCAATTTCTCTTTAAATTCAATGGACTTTGGGTGTAGATGGTGTTATATAAATATTCATCAATTCAAATCTACCAAAGAGTTAATTATTTAATTCATTTTTGGTGCTTTGGATTAATGATATGTTTACTGCTTTAATCCATCTAGATGAGTGATAGAATTTAAAGATGAAAGAAATTTAAGGTAGTGATCCAAATTAGCTTATCATTCCCCTCTCTCTTTATCTTATTCCTTTCTTTTATTTGTGCTACATGTTAAGGTATAATGTTCTCTATATCATTTATCCAAACATGAAGTACATAGATTTCTATTGACCGACCTCAAAATAGGTGCGACTTATACATAAGTCCACTTATGATTGCTTAACATAGTGCTAAATTTTGTCCCAATTGGAGAAAATGATCATTCGTGGCCCAAACCTGTGTTTGCAAGCCCAAGTATGTTAATTTGAACCCTTTGATCCAATAACATTGAGATTCATTGTTAGGAGGCTTTGGTTCTACCAATCCTTCAATGGATCTTCATCAATTTTGGTCAACGCGGATCACTTAAACATCATTGATCATTAAATATTTCCTTTAGAATTCTTAAATGAATGATATACTTGACAAAAAGAAAATGAAACTTGTTATTGAGAGGCTTTGGTTCTACCAATCCTCTAATGAGTTCCAAATGCAAGTTTCAAGATGGTCATCCAACTAACCATTAACTTATAACAATTGACTTTATTTTATGCTTTTATTTTATGCTCTTTACTTTATGCACCATTTACTTTAGCATTTACATTTCATGCTATTTTCATCTTTGCTCACTTGAGCATTTACTTTTATGCCATTTTTATTTTGCTCACTCAAGCTTTTCCTTTCCTTTTGAAGATACTTAATAATCAACATGAACCATAAAAAACCTTAATGACACTTGGACTATTTGGTTGCTATCCTTTGCATTATGAAGTATTGGACTTCTGGGACTTAGGATAAGAAACCTTGACTTATGTTGGAGACCTTGTGACCTTAATTGATATTTTGTCTGGAGTTCTTGGGGTTTACCCCAAGACATTGGATTGTTAGTTTGTTTTTTGTGCAGGTTATTGTGATTACATACTTTGTCTGTAATCTGGAATTCATCTGTATACAGTCGTTACTCTGCCCAATTTTTATGAAGACTTAATGCAATTGAAGTTTGGTCTTCTCAAGAGGTTTAGTATCCTTGCTTGGTTTCAATCCAAAGAATGAGAATTCTATCTTGACTCATAATATCAAGTGTTAGCTTCTTGTTGATTAGACGGTTCTCTTCCCTAGCTTTTACCTTATGTTTTATGATAGTCCCTTCATCTCCTTCCATCTTCTTTAATTTTCAAAATTTACTCATCCTTTTTCAAAATCTTCTTTGTTTATAAACTTGAACCGCTTTCATAATTAACCTCGGCTTTGTCGAGTGCCTTTTCTTTTAAAACTTCTTTTCTTTAAACAAACTTCAATTTATTTAATCATACTTTGACATCTTTCAAAATTAACAAAAACATTTCAACTCAGTCAAACTCTTTTGTGCGTTCGAGCACCTTTACCCTTCAAAACTTTTTTCCAAGATGAGACATGATTCATTGATAGTCGAGTAACATTCTACTATCCCCATGGTTATAAAAGTGTCACCTTTTCCACTTGAGTGCTAGAGGCATTCTCAAACCTTTACTCTTGCTGACGTAGGATCCATCTTTCTCACACCTTGTGGGCGTTAGTCGAGATTTCTCTACTAATAATGAAGACTTGTCTCTTAATTTAAAAATAATCAACAGACAAGTCTTTTCTAGCCAAACTACGGTGCTCTGACTTTCCCATTGCACGAGGGAGTACATAGGCACTAAGTCTTACGACCCAAGGCGAGCAACAAAAATAATAAAAAAAACATTTCATTTTCTTTTGTTTGCAAATAAACACTCATTCTTTTCCTTTAGAAAGTAAACCTTTACATGACACTCCTTTTAAAAGAAACCAAACAAAGTGGATCCTACGTAGTACCATAGATTCTTAGGGTGCTAACACCTTTCCTTTTCATAATCGACCCCCGTACCTCGATCTCCGATCTTTTACTTCATTATGGGTTTTGTTCGCTTTTTCCCATTTCCCTTTGGAAACAATAAAGTGCAGTGGTGACTTCATTGTGTGAGATAATTCAATTGATGGCTTAAATCTCAAATCTTTACTGCTACATTTCTTTTTATATCATCACTATCGCAATCTACTTCATCTCTACTCGTCTTTGACGATGGCGATCGGCGTGCGACGGAAAGTTGGCGAGTTCACTGGGGATAAATTGACCTATTGCTGGTCCATTCCCAAGTGGACCAATCCTAGCTTTGTTTGTTTCTTTTCTATGAATGTTTATGTATTGTTTTACTTGTTTTTATTCTGTATATATGATTATCTGGATTTTCCTAGTTTTCAAGGGGCTTGGTGATTTCTTATAAGTCTTCCACCCGGACTTTAGGCAAACTTAAGATAGGACGGTTGGTATAGTCATGTTAAATTTGAGGGAGTAATCCCAAAAAAGGAGATATGAGACCCCTCACTCAGTGGAGGCCCCTTTGACTGTAGTGTTGTTTATCGAGTAATCGGGATGATGTGCTACTTTCGACCTGGGAGCCTGCTGAAGCTGAGGACCGTAGGTTAACTAACTCATCTTGGCCTTTTAGGTGTAGTGCGGAAGCTATGATGAAGTAATTTGGAAATAATTGTCATGTGATACTACGCTTGGACGAGTTTTACCTGAGAATATTACTAATTATCGAGTTAATCGGAACGTTGGTAATATCCGAAGGAAGGATGTAGACTCTGGGAACCTTGTTCGACAGGTGATAACCGTTAGTCCATACCTTATGGGTTATACCTTTGACCCCAGGCTCGTAACTTTGAACCGTGTGATCCTATTACTATGTAGTGCATTGTATAACATTGCATATCATTTGCATCCTCTACATCATTCTGCATATATCCAGATTGTTCAGGATCTTATTCCCAGTTGCTTATTTCTTCCAGTTAGTCGTCTACCGTCAAGCTGATTCCCCAACACAACTACGGGACTATAGTTGTTGTCAGATTGAGAATGGAAAACCAAGAACAACACAACATAGAAGTCAGAATGGAAATCGACAAGTTGAAGTCAGGAATGGCCAAACTTACTGAGATGATGCAAGTCCTGATTTCCAGAGGAGAGCCACCTCAAAGGAATGTGATATCTGAAATTCCAATTACTACTGTTGACACTCAACCTATCCAGCATACATCTACTACATGGCTAGAGTTTAGGTTACCTCAGAACTACTCTCCGCATGTTGCAATTACTTCATTGGGTGGCCAGTCTTCTCGACCAGTCTTTCAAGCTCCAGTTTTCATTAAACCTCAGCCAATCGTTCATACTGCATCTCGTCAACCTGTTGCACAAGCTGCTTTTGGGAACCCTCTCTTTGAGTACCATGATGCCAGTCCTCGAAGTATGAGTCAAGGGGACCTTGGTGAGTTCAAAGAGTTCAAAGAACAATATCAGACTTTAGAGAAGAGACTTAGAGCTATTGAGGGAAATGAGTTCTTCAGTGTTGATGGTAATAACATGTGCCTAGTTTCTAATTTGGTTATGCCTGCAAAGTTCAAGACTCTCAAATTTGAGAAATACTGGGGCACACTTGTCCAAGAAGTCATTTGATGATGTACTTTTGAGAGATGTCTTCTTACACAAAGAATGACAAGTCGATTATCCATTGTTTCCAAGATAGTCTGAGTGGAGCTTCATTGAAATGGTATGTGGGACTTGAGAAAGGTCGTATCCAATGCTTTCAAGATCTTGTTGATGCTTTCATAAAGCAATACAAATACAACCTTAACATTGCACCTGATCTTCGCCAACTGCAAAATATGTCTCATAATGAGAAAGAATCTTTCAAGGAATATGCTCAACGATGGAGAGAATTGGCATCTCAAGTTGAACCACCTCTGGGATAGAAAGAGATAACTGGATTGTTCATGGATACTTTGTACCCTTTCTTCTAGGAGAAGATGATTGGTAGTGTGTCCTCCAGCTTCACATACCCGGTAACAATTGGCCAAATATTAGAAGAAGGAATCAAGAACGATAAAGTGTCTAAAGCTGCTGAATCTTCTAATGGTGCAAAGAAATACCTTGGGAACTTTAAGAAGAAGAAAGAGGTAGAAGCCAATGTTGTCTCGACTGAGAGAAGAGGTCCTCTCTGTAGGCCTAAATACATTGATCAATCACAAGTAGTGGTTGTTACTCCTATGATCAATGCTCAACCAGTTCAGGTTCCTCAATAACTGAATATTGCGCAAAATCAGAATCATTATGTAGGGAATAGGTCTCAATTTGATCCCATCCCTATGACATACACTGAATTGTATCCTGCATTGGTGCAGAAGGTCTTGATTACAACTAGGCCTTTGATGCCTCGAAATCCTCCTCCAGACGGGTTCATATCTGACCTTCATTGTGAATTTCATCAGGGAGATGCCGATCATGATTTAGAAAGCTGCTATGCATTGAAAAGCAGAGTGCAGGAATTGGTGAAAGAAAATATTCTCACTTTCAAAGAGGCAGGTCTTAATGTTATCAATAATCCTTTTCCAAAACAAATTGGTTGAAGACCGAGTCGGGGTACCCTCAAGTCACTTCCTAAAGCTAGTGTTTCAAACAAGACAACTCATCCTTGTTAGTGATTATTCACTAGGCCATCTTTCTTTCTATTTGCATTTTTCCCTTGTTTATGTTACAAGTTTTGATTTCAAAATTTGTTTGTACTTTCATGTTAATTCTAATGAAATGAGCATTGCAATGTTTAGATTTAAATCATTTTCATTTACTGCTTTCAAATATATTTCTCTTGTTTACTTTCTTTATCAAACTTTCATTTATGCAAAGATTTGAGGGAGGATGATGTAAACGAAATACCCATAATTGTTGTTGGTATGCTTTCGAATAAAACTTTGATGAGGATATTCAGGTTTTGTTTCAACTCCCAAACACCGGAGCAATAAGGAAGTTAATCCTTCGTTCACCCCTTTTGAGCCTAGAAGTTGGAGTTTCTTTCTGTATGAAAAAACCCGCATTCTTAACCTGGGGATGGGTAATTCTCAGTTAATTTGGTTGTGCATGTAATTACAAGAGAAATCGTGCAAGACACCTTTAAATAAAGGTCGCGATCAAGCTTTCCTTTGCACACAATAAGAAGTGTTAAAGATGCTCTCAAACCGAAAATGACAAAGATGGTTCCCCATAATCATTAAGCTAGATAGTCATTATCTTTCCAAAAAAAGAAAGAAAAGAAAAATCAAAAGAAAAATTCTGCTAAGTCAAAACCTCTGAAGGAGACTTAGGCAAGAAACTGGGGCATCCCGCTGACTGTAATTTCAAATGAAACATTTCAGGAAAAAGTTAGGAATAATAAATTCAATCAGAAGAGGTCTTCAAATCCTCAAAATTCTCCACTGGAGTTGACTAAAGTCCTCAAAACAACAAAATGTTGTAAGAAGAAGTGAATGTCGTCTCAAAAATTCCTTAGCTTCTGAATCATCATCATTGCTACCATAAGTGCAATTTCAAAATCTCTTGGAACCTGAATGCATATTCTGAATTAACTAAACGTATAACTGAAGAACATCACAAAGATTGGGTTGGGTACAAATAAACTTTGAGCCTTTATCCTTTATTTCTTAAACCGTGAATCAGGCCACGTTACAACCCTTAAAAGACCTAATTGAAGCCACGTTTCTTTTGAAAGCATACTACAGCAAGGTTGCGTAAACTGACTCCCAAGATCTTTTGCAAATCATTTATCTTGTTATGTTCATAACTTTGCTTTCTCTTTCACTTTAAAAGTATAAATCATTGTGTTTTAACCAGTGATGCATTTGTTATACACCAATAACATCATTTCAAAAATGATTTTGAGTTCAAAAACTTTTACATGAACTTTGCATTAAAATTACCATGTTTGAATAAACAATTTTGCTTGCAAACAAGCTTTCCTCGTCAAGGAATTTCAAACAGATGAGAAACTTGGTTAGTGACCCTATTAGGGGCAAGTATCTTCCAGATCCAGTTGCGAATCAGTTCAAGATTTGTTGCTCAGTGAAAGTTTTCTCAGATTTGGTTAGCCATAAGGTCATTTTCAAGACTCATACATGGGCTTTCCTTCCCAACAATCATTTCAAAAACTGAAGCCATGATCAGTTTATTTCCAACAGTCATTTCAAAAATTGAAGCCATGATCAGTTTATTCCAACCATTATCTCAAGAACTGAAGCCATGATCAGTTTATTTCCAACAATCATCTTAGAACTGAAGCCATGATTAGTTTATCCTCAACAGTCAGCTAATCTGGGACAAATCCCCAAGCAGCTCTCCATGTTTTTCCTCAGAATATCATCAGTTCAACACAATTTACAAGTGTGACAAATTTGGGTTCAAGACATTTTCTTCCCAAGCAAATTTGGTAGAGTTCTCCGTGTTGAGGAATAAAACTTCCAATCTTACCTCCACAAAAGAGTCAAACTTCATTGTCATAAACATAGGCATTACATGCATATATTATTCACATATCATGCATAATAAAATTCATACACAATGCATAACAAGAGTGTTTCATCCTTATTTTCATTTCTCGAGGTCTTGTTGCAGTTGACATGTCACCTTGAGATTAAAGTCCAACTTACTTGGCACCTACCAAAACAGATGTCAGTTCCACTGTCTCTCTTTCTTCCAATGCTAATCTTGGATGAGTTGTTTTCTCTCTTTTGTCCAATGCTAATCTTGGATATGTTGTCTCTTTTGTTTTCATCCAAAGCCAATATTGGATGTTGTTACCTTTTGTTGCCATCCAAAGCCAATATTGGATGCCACCACCTTTTCTTTCATTCAAAGCCAATATTGAATGTCATAATCTTTTGTTTCCATCCAAAGCCAATATCGAATGCTGTTCTCTTTTCTTTCATCCAAAGGTAATATTGGATGTCGTGACCTTTTTTTCCATCCAAAGCCAATATTAGATGTTGCTATCTTTTGTTTCAGTCCAAAGCTAATATTGGATGTTGTTATCTTTATTGTTGTCCAAAGCCATTATTGGATTCCATGATTTGTCTCACCTAATTCAAAGCCAATATTGGATGTTGTGATCTTTTCTCTCGTCTAAATCCATTATTAGACGTTGAGTTTTCCACTCATTCAAAGCCAATATTGGATGTTGTGATCTTTTCTCTCGTCTAAATCCATTATTAGACATTGAACTTTCCCTTCATTCAAAGCCAATATTGGATGTCGTGTTTCTTTTTCGTCTAGCATCTTTCCTAGACGACTCTGATGTAGCTTCAGATTTGGTCTCATCCCACATCTATTGTTTTTCTAGATGCTTCTGATTGTCTTTTCCAGAGAGTTGTTCGCCTCATTCAATGCTATTCTTGGATGTCGCTGCCTGCCTTCTCGGGTTTTATCTTTTTTCCAAGTATTAATGGTTACTCTTTGTCGCCCTGACAGATATCCAGAAATATCTTATTGATTCCTTAGCGTGTCTTTCAACGTCATTTCATATGAACTACCATAATTTTCTAGTTTCAAGTCTTTCCATATTCCCAAAGTTTGTCTCATCTCATACATCATTTAAAAAATATATGTAAAAAAAAGAGTCCACACATTCATTCATAACATATGCTATCATCTCATCGCATCAGGGATGAAATTCGGGTCTGTTTGTATTTAATTACTTTCCGCCTACCTAGCAAAAAGATAATTAAACAAGGGCAACTGTTGTACCCTAAATTTCGCCCCTAACTTTTTCAGTTGCACTTTCATATCATATTTTTCCATTTGGTCACAATCATTAACAAATAGCTTCATTCATCACATTTTCATCATATGTTTAAGTTTGATCTTGCATTGTTGACTAACTTCTAATAAAATACAAAAAATATTTGTCTTTGTCTTTGTCTTTGTGTATTTGTGTTTTGTAGGTACAGAGTCAAAGCATCTGACAAATAGGGTTTTCCGGTATTATTTTCCTAAAATCTCTATTTGCAAAGAAAAATAATTAAAATAACTTTCATTTTTTTCACTGTACAATCGATTGCTCTTAGAGTGCAATTGATTGCAAAGTGTATTTTACGCAATATTTGAAAAAAATTCATCGTACAATCGATTGCTCCTAGAGTGCAATCAATTGCACAGAGTGAAATTTTGAAAAAAAATCAGCAATTTCAAGCTTATCAATTTTGGCTCCAATTTTTCTTCATTTTTGAAAGATATATCATTAATTCAAATTTTGGCTTCAATTTTTCTTCATTTTTGAAATATATATCATTAATTCAAATTTTGACTCCAATTTATCTTTATTTTTTGAAATATATATCATTAATTCAAATTTTGGCTCCAAGAATCAATTACCAAACCACCACTAATCCAAGCCTAAAATCTATAAATAGAGCCCTCGTTTCATTCAAAGATTTTGATAGCCAAATCTACCTTGCTAAAAAATCTCTCAATTCTCTCCATCTACCAAATTCACTCAAAGCTCCATTTTTAAAAAAAGTTAGTAAGTTTTTCATTGAAGCTTACTAATCTTTGAGCTAAACCTTCATCCAACCACTTTTTCTTCATCAATTCTCTACATCCAAGCTTGGACAATTGATTCTTGGGGCCGAATTGAAGCAAATTCTTGAAGTTTTTTTGATAATTCTCTAGATCTACCTTTGGTAAGTTAGATTTTTCATCTTTCACAATGTGAACTCTTGTTGATCTTTTGGCTTGATTCATTGAGCATTGTTTTATGATTCCATTGGTGCTATTTTCTCATAATATGATGGAATTTTCGTGCTAAATTGAACCCATGATCATAAGGTGTTTGATGGAAAGTTTAAACAAGAATTTGGCCTTTTGAAATGCTATTTTTCTATTTTTAACAGAGTGCAATCGATTATTGTAATAGTGCAATCGATTGTCACAACAAATTTTCACGTTTTTTTATTGAAAAAATGCATTGATGCAATCGATTGTTGCCAGAGTGCAATCGATTGCAACAGAACAAAAATGCTTTTTATGCCTTGTTTTGAGGCTTTTTTGATCCATCTATCTTTTTCTACTCACTCCTTTTGAATGTTGATTTGGATTGCAATTTTAAATGTTCAATTTCTCTTTAAATTCAATGGACTTTGGGTGTTGAAGTTGGATAAATGTTCATCAATTCAAATCTACCAAAGAGTAAATTATTTAATTCATTTTGGTGCTTTAAATTAATGATATTGTTGTACCCCAAAATTTTCCCTCTCATTTCTCAAGTAATCTCTCATAAGATCTCCTTCAGTTCAAGAATGCACAAGGGTTGATCAGCTCAAGACACCTCCTCAAGCACTGATGACTGAAAATTAGGGTTTGAGTTTGCACAAGGACAAATGGACTTTTAATGCCCCATATGACTTTCATGGATCATTTTGGACCCTCAAGATTGCTTATGTTAATTTCAAGTCTTGAATCACATTTTTGCTCAGTCAATTGATCATTTGACCTAATATCAATTGTATTGGGGAAAAAGTCAATTATGGTCAATTTACAGTCAAACTTCATAATTTTTTATCCATATAAAAGTTATGAACTCATATATGTCATTGGATCAAGTTTGGATCACAATTCCTCAAGAAATTTGATCAGATTATCAAAAGGACAAAATGGTCAAAATTAGGGTTTTGACTGAGAAGGTGCAATTTCTGATTTTTGACCTAGAAAATGGTTGATTGGTTTAAATTATGATCTCAAGTATTCAAGTGAATCATTTTTTCCTAATGATATGGTTCAAAACATTGCTCAAGATTAATTGATTGACAGATGAATTTCAATCAATTGATGAAAAGTCAACTGCACAACTGAAAAGTCAAGCTTTGATTTTTTGGTTAAAATCAAGTATCAAAGATCAAAATTCATAAAAACATGTCAAAATATGAAACTTGTTCATCAAGAAATCAAAAAATTCAAGATTTCATTTTGAAAAGTCAAAATTTCTAAACAGAGAAATTTTTCTGTGTTGGAAAATTCATATTTTTCACAACTTTGAGCAAAATTTTCACCATGATGCAAGATGATTCAAAGGAAACTTCCAACATGAAAGTTGTAGATCTAAATGATATCTAAAACATTGTAGAACACAAATTCTTCTAGAAATGCATGTATTTCAAGTTATGATTTTAAGAATACACGTTCATGAAACTTGGAAACATAGTGAAATTTTGCCCTAGTTTAGGTAGGATTTTGACCTAACTTCATGGAAATTTTTCACATAGTTCCAAGATGAATTTTCAAAAATTTACAACATAGAGGTTGTAGATGATGTTACAAGCTTTCCAAAAAGTCCAATAACTCATTGAGATCATGTTTGAGCAAGGAGAATCAAAGGCAAGAAGTTAGGGTTTTCAAACTTGAATTACAAGCCATTTTGTGAAGAACACATGAACAAAATCCATGCTAGGCTGCATAATCTTTAGTTTTCAGGCCTCAAACTTGTTTGTCACTCCATAATTAAATGTTTACACAGCTGTTAGAGCTTTGATCCAATCATTTGAGCCATTATCCAAGTTGCATTTCCATTTATGGCACAAAGTTACCATTTCATTCTTGAAAAGTTGCTTTAATCACAAAGTCAACTTGTCTTGAGCTCCTAACTTGTTCTTTCCGCACACACAACTCCTATAAACCAAAATCAATATGTCCAAGGCCTCTTGGAACTCAGAACATGCTTGTACAATACTTGGAGATTTATCTTTTCACTTTTCTTCAAAAACAAGTTATAGAGCCAAAAAGCTAAAACTCAGAAGTATTGAGGGCATTTGATCTAAAAACCTTTTCCATACATATACACAAATCTATTGCAAGCAAAGGTACAATTGAAAACACTCCCAAACTATGAGAACTCATATTGCACAAAAAAACTCCATTGTTGTGTAGGACCTGACCAAAAACTCCTATCTCTCAAACCACTCGTGCGTTTCCTCTCCAAATCATCTAAAAATTTTCCTTACTTAAAATACAACTCATCCCAATCCCTGTTCCTAAACTGTAACACCATTCTCACCATTGTACAAGCTCAAAAATAGAGCACTGCACATTGACTTCTCTAGGCCATTTCAACCACTCTCAACTCAAGCTAAGCATTGCATTAGCTTCCTAGAGACTCAAGGAAGCTAACCTGATCATTGCAACACCTTGAATCCAGCTCAAAATCATTTCACGATTTCAAGTTTTGAGGTATTTTTCTTGAACTTCTAGCTTCTCATTTAGGCATTGTTAGGCTTGCATTTGTGAAGATAAAACGTAGACATCATTGCCCTGAAACTATACATGTCCATAGATTTCATTTATGTTGCTTGAGTAGGGAGAATTTTGAGTTTGAACCTCTGAAAATATTTAGGTCAGAATTTGGTACTGTTAGAAATTCATGCTCATCTTTGAGAATTAGCTTAAGTTATTTACATATTCAGAAACGTGAGAAAATTTCTAACAAGTTTGATGTTGGAAGTTTTATGAATGGATGAGAATGAATGAGTTACAGGTTCTCTGGCTGGAGGTTGAAGATGAAGTTCATTCAGGACTTGATTTATGTTATATATTTATTGTTTTGTTTATATCAACAGATGTATAGCCACCCCAGTGGTAAAGCGTGCGTCTGTTAACCTTTGGGACCTGGGTTCGAGCCCCAGTGATACCCTTTTGATCATTTTTCAACATTTCCATCCTTTTTTGTTTCAGCTTACAGCGCGGGGCCTCCCCCTTTGGGCTTTCCATTTTTTTTTTACTTTCTTCTAACCTCCTGACTGCTTTTGCACCCCTAGCCCATTATTTCATTTATTATTTCATTTTCCTCATTTTATTTTTATTTTCATTTCATATTTTCTTTATTATTTTTATTATTACTATTATTATCATTATTATTATTTTTATTAATAAAAAATCCAAAATTATTATTATTATTTTCACACTTATTTATTTCATTTATAAAAAACAAAAAGACTAAAAAACATTTTTCTTAAAACAAATTAATTTCTTTTCTTAAATAATTAATATTTATATAATTAGGTTTAATTATTATATTATCCTCTTGTAAATTACAATTAACTTAGAACTTAGGTTTCTTTTTATTAAATTAATTTTCATATTATTATTATTAATTTAAAACCTTTGCATAAAAAACCCTAAAAAACATTTTTTAACTTAATTTCTTTCTTAATTAACTTAGGTTTAAGTTTTGTTTAATTTTTAATTAATCATCTCTCTTAATTAGGTTAAAACCCCTTTCATAAAAATCCAAACAAAAATCATTTTCTTTTTCCATTTGCATTTGCACATTATTATTTATTCAAATCTTGTACAATATTCAATATGATTGTAATAGTTAATTAGGTTTAATTTTCTTACAAATACCCATTTGTAAATTTGTATACCCTTTCCCCTAATGATGTAATAGCTTAGTATATTTACTTTCTGTAATTTATCGCTTTATCTAAATGCTAGTAAATTAGGGATTGTATGAAAAGATTAAAACCAACAAGTTAGCAAACCCTAATCCAAGATAAACAAGCATGTAAATCAAACACACTTTCACACTTACACCCTTAGGGTAATTCCACCATGTTGCCTTACAAAAATGGCCATGTTATGCATGTGGGGTATCTTAGAAAAAAGCAATAAAAAATACAAGATCATAGTCCCTCAATGACACTATCAATGTTTTCTTTCAAAATGATCTTAGTCCCTCAAATAGAAATACTAAGATATCTTACAACATTGCTATCATAGCTATACAATGACCCACACCTGTCTCTATACCTCCAAAGATAAGGATTCTTACCAATCAATGGTAAGATAGCAATATCAAAGGAAAGTAAGAAATGAACTAAGACTTTTGAGTAGGTAGATTGTTCTTAGTTGCTTGCTCATTTTCAAATCAAACATCCTTGCTATTTTAAAAACAAACACCAACACTTTCAAAAACACTTTCAAAACATTTTCCAAACATGAAACATTTTCAAAAGATCAACACTTTGTATACGTTCTTACGAACGAGAACTATTACAAATTTTTCCTAAACGATGGCGCCTTTTCAAAATACTTTCAAAAAAACCACAAAGCATATTTTCAAACAAAAGCAAGTGATGTAGCAAGAAGCTAAGAGCCCATAGATAACTATGGATGAAAAGGGTGCTAACACCTTCTCTTTTCATAATCTACCCCCCGAACTCAAGAAATAATCTCAAAGGTCTTTCCTATTCTTTTCAGCCTTTCCTTTTGGATAAAAGAAAATTCGGCGGCGACTCTTGCTAACCGCAACATTTGCAATAAAATGAAAAACATCCCAAGTCAATTCTCCCACCGTATCACAGAACTGGTGAATCTGTTGGGGATAATCTTAAAAGTGGGGTTACCTTAGGGTTATATCACCTTTACTTGCTTTCATTGTTTGATTTGTTTGCTTTACATTTTGGTTCCTTGTTTGGGCTTATTTAAATCCTCTACCTAGATTTGGGATACCTTATAGGTAAGTAGCAATACATTGTGGAAACTGTGCGGGGTATACCTACATGGTCTAAGCAATAGCTATGTTAGTGTGACATATTTGTGGGTATCGGTAGCCCTTGAGTAGTCAAGGAGAATACGGGGCTGCTGAGTGATGTCATGAAGCACTAACTGACTTTTAGAACCTTTACTTGACCAACTTGGCCATTAGGACGTAGTGACATGACCGGATTTGGTGCAGTTCGAAGTTGGTAGATACTCGATACTACACTCATTGAGGTTTGGCTTTTTGGGATATTTCGGTCACTGTGAAAGAGGCTTACGCTGAAACAATGCCCGAGAAGACAAATCAGTGATATTGAGATCCCTTAGAACCCATTTACTATTTATAAGACATGTTTTAGCCAAATAAACTTCAAGAGGGTACTTACCTATGAGACTCCATGCAAGCCTAAACCTAAGGACTTATTTGCCTTGTTTGTATATATTTACTTGTACATAACATCATAAACATCATAACATCATACTCATTCTCACTAATGATTTCAAGGATTTTTATGATTCATCTTTGTTCTGTTTTGTAGGACATGGCTTATATCTGCAGGAATACTATCCAAGTCAATCTCGTAAGGATTCCTCCTCAACTCAAAGAGTTAGCATCTAGGGTCCCTGGGAATTCTTCATTCACCGAAAGACATGGTCGCCTCATAAACTTGGTTACCTCTAACACTGATGAAGGTGCTCTTCCAATTCTTTGATCCTCTACACCATTGCTTCACTTTTCCCGATTATCAACTTGTGCCTACTCTAGAATAATTCTCCCAACTCTTGAGGATTCCAATTCTCAATCAACTACCCTTCAATGGTACAGAAAGAGATCCAAAACCTGAAGAGATTGCTCAAGCACTACACTTGCAACAATCTGATGTCACAACTAATTGGGAAACAAGGAGTGGTGTCGAAGGTTTCTTAGCCAAGTTCTTGTTTGAAAAAGATCGATATTGTTGGAATTCCTTGGACTTACAAGCTTTTGAAGAAATTACGGCCCTTCTCATCTATGGGATGGTTTTGTTTCCAAACCCTGACCAACTCATAGATGTAAACGCTATCAAAATCTTCATGTCTCGCAATCCAGTGCCTACTTTATTGGGAGATATTCTACATTCTTTTCACTCTCGCACTATGAGGAAGAGAGGGATCCTCATGTGTTGCACTCCTCTCTTGGCAAGATGGTTTATTTCGCATCTTCCCCGAGCTGTGTTGAAAATGAGCAAGGTTCGAGGTGGTTCCATAGGTTGATGACGCTCAGACATTCAGATGTTCATTGGTGTTCCCAATCCTTGGAGAATGTTACTTTCATCGACCCCTGTGGAGAATTCCCTAATGTCCCCTTGCTTGGCATTAGAGGAGGTATCACTTACAACCCCTGCTTAGCCTTACGACAGTTTGGTTATGCCCGAAGGGATGGTCCACATGAGATTCTTATCCAAGGAGTGGTATTCGACTACGAGAATGACGATAAAAGCTACCGTCAGAGGTTTATACGATATTGGAGGATGGTAAGCAAAGTGGATAGCAAGATGTTAGGACACAAGAATTCCATTCCCCTCGAGCCTTACCTTAAGTGGGTAGGAGCTCGTGCTCAGAGACTTGTGATGCCTTATCCCTCCATCTTACCAGTCATCATGGAACCTGTGGTTGAAGGAGATGTACCATACACTGTCCTCCATCCCGATATGACTACCTCTCTTGAAGACTTGCAAAAATATTAGATTCATCTAAAGGAGGAACGAGATACCTTTGAAGCTCAATTTTATGCTAGTGAGAAGAGAGTCTTGGAGCTTACAAAGCAACTACAAGAAGAGCAAAGTATGAACGCTTATCTCGCACCAAAGAGGTTGCGTTCAGTCTTTTTATCTTAGAAAGTTATTTTGTAAGCCCAAGAGGCATGATGTAATCTTTTGAGCTAATTAATAAAAATTAACGTTTGTTCGTTCTTTTGTCTATGCAAATTTAAATCTCAATAAATCCTTGAAATCATTTGCATATGCATCCTCCATGCATCATAACATGACAGGTTTTCATATAACAGGTTTCCTTATATTTCTGTTGTTTATTTCAGCAAGATGGATCTAGAGAAAACTGTGAAGGATCTTCAGGCACAAAACTCTCAATTCCAATAGACTCTACTGGCCCTAGCCAAGGGGCAGCAAGATACGATGGCATTGCTGGCAGTTAAGAAGAAGCCCAAGAAGAAAGCTCTCCTCAACATGGGTAGAAGGTTCAAAGAGTCGGTTCGTTAGATCCCGATAGTGGAAGACTCATTTGAAAAAGACGAGAATCAGATTGGTGAGGTTAAGAGTACCCAGGATGACTGTGTTAACGATCAAGCGTCTGATAGTGATGATTATATTGACGAGCAGTATCCATCCACCGATGTCAAATACAAGCAGTTAGAAGACATATTAAAGGCCGTCGAGATCCAAGTTGTCCCCAATTTAGATTTTGATGATTTGGGTTTGATCTCTGGGGTTGTTATTCCCTACAAATTCAAAATACCAGTCTTTGCAAAGTACGATGGAGTTTCTTGTCCAAAACTTCACCTAAAATCTGATGTCCGCAAGATACAGCCGCACACCGCTGATAAGAAACTCTGGGTTCACTTTTTCCAAGAGAGCTTGGACGGAATGCAACTTGAATGGTTTTACCAGTTAGATGGTTTTCGTATCAATACCTGGGAAGATTTAGCTACCGCATTCTATCATCAGTATCCGTATAACACCGACTTGGTGCCAACAAGGGTTCAATTGCAAGATATGACCATGGGGAAGAATGAAGGATTTAAAGAATATGCATAAAAGTGGAGAGACCTCTCCAGTAGGGTTCAACCACCTTTGATTGATAGAGAGCACATTGACATGTTTATGGGCACTTTGTCTGGTCCTTTCTTTAACTTGTTTGTTGGCTGTTCTTCTTCTGGTTTCACCGAACTAATCTTAACTGGTGAAAGAGTGGAAAGCGACATCAAAAGTGGGAAGATCTCCATGGCATCTGCCTCCACTTCCAATCCTGCGAAGAAACCTTTTGCTGCAAAGAAGTAAATCAATGTTGTGTACGGGGCAAGGGCCCGTACCAAGAAGAATGATCATCTATCTATCAATGCTGTCTGAATCTCCAATCCAACTCCTACTCCAAGACCATATGCAAATCATCAATGTTTTGAAACTCCAAGAAGACAATTACGAGGTTAGGCATTTCATTATCTCAAGCCTTACAACACTTACTCAAGGCTAATTTGGTGACATTGTGTGATCCTCCTGCCAACCCAGATACCTCTTCACCAAAGTATAATCTGAACGCTAAATGTGCTTATCACTCGAGCAGCCCCGGGCATGAGACTGGCCAATGCTGGGCCTTGAAGAATAAAATTCAGGATTTGATCGATAACAAGACTATTGAGTTTGATCCTCCTCCGACTCTGAATGTAATCACCGCACCTATGCCGAAGCATGACAAGGGTGTTAATGTTGTTGAAGATACAATTTTTGTTGCCTTTGTTAAAGAATTGACTACTCCGCTGAATATCATCAAAAAGAATCTGTTGAAAGTTGGAATCTTCCCTGGCTGTGTAAAAGACTGTGTATGCTGTACAAGAAAACTCAATGGATGCAAAGGGCTGAAGAAAGGCATTCAACGCCTGGTGGATAGCCACAAGATTCTATTTGAGAAAACTCCACTTGCCAAAAGTTTGACTAATAAATGTGAAGATCTCTCCATTATTACCATCTCAAAGAAGCCTCTTAGGATCTCCTCCAAAGGTCCTATTAGGATTTTAAATGAACCCACTGTTTCTCCCTTAATAATTACCAATCTTGGACCAATTCCCTACTCTTAAAACAAGGCAGTACCATGGAACTATGGTGCTGAGGTGTTATACCAAGGGATAAAACAAGACAGTTGGATTGATGAAGACAAAGCTGACGATGTTGGTAATATAACTGGCTCAAGCAAAGTAACCAGAACTGGGAGAATATTTTCACCCAATATATCACCACCATTTGTTACAAAGGCACCCATCCGTATTACTGCTGCCAAGCCGAGTAATGATACTAGAGGGAAGGAGAAAGTTGTTTAGCCGATCATAACAGAAATACCCGCAAAGGACGTTGTTGATGGAGAACCCTCCGCTCGTGAGTTGGACGAGATCTTGAAGATAATAAAAAGAAGCAACTTCAAGATTGTGGAATAGTTGAGGCAAACCCCTTCTAAGATTTCTATGTTGTCATT
Source organism: Vicia faba (assembly GCA_948472305.1). Taxonomy (NCBI): domain Eukaryota; kingdom Viridiplantae; phylum Streptophyta; class Magnoliopsida; order Fabales; family Fabaceae; genus Vicia; species Vicia faba. The sequence goes on from OX451738.1 coordinate 1,227,371,264, forward strand.
GCTACTCTGTTCCGATGCCCATGCTCGGACATTAATCAAGTTCTTAAAAAAGGCTCATGTCCCCCATGAGACCACAACAGAACAATTTGAGAATTGCGTAGCTAGCTTTACGGTTGATAATGGCTTGGGATTTTCAGATGCTGACCTAACACCGTTAGGGAAGAACCACAATAAAGCTCTACATGTTTCTGTCGAGTGCAAAGGGACCACCCTAGCACATGTTCTAGTCGACACGGGTTCTTCTCTAAATGTGCTACCCAAGGGGGCGTTAGACCGTCTAGACTGTGAAGGTTTAGTCTTAAAGCCAAGTGATATCATTGTAAGGGCGTTCGATGGTTCAAAGAGGACAATTCATGGAGAAGTAGATCTTCCAATCAAGGTGGGCTCACAAATTTTTAATTCCACCTTCTACATCATGGATATTTGTCCTGCCTATTCTTGTTTGTTGGGTCGCCCATGGATCCATAAAGCTGGGGCAGTAACGTCAACTCTCCATCAAAAACTCAAATATTCGGTCAAGGGAAGAATTGTCACCGTCTGTGGGGAGGAAGATTTCATGGTAAGCCACCTTAACTCTTTCAAGTACGTGGAGATGGATTGAGAATTCATTGAGACCCCGTGTCAAGCCTTTGAAGTCGTGCCACCAATGATTGCTACTACCAAATGTTCCTCTGATGATTCCAAAGCTGTTAAAGTTGTGTCGAAGATGGTTTCAGTCAAAGATGCTCGTGCGGAAGTTGAAGAAGGAAGTTGTGATAATTGGGGGAAACTCCTTGATATCCCATTTAAAGCGGACAAGTTTGGTTTGGGATTCACCGTCAAGGCTCAGAAGGAAGTGAGGCATGCTCGTGCAGGAAAGCCACCTCTCCGCATTGGAAGCCATGAAGTTACCGCTGTGGGTGATTCGGATGAAGAAGCTGCATTTGAAGATTGGGTGTATCCAACTACAATGGAGCTGGAGAATTGGCATGCAAAGGACTTTGTGCCCATCTCCTTCATTGAGGAGTAATCTACTTGTTATTGCTTTTCTTTCAATTCAAGAAAATTTTGTCTGTAATGTTTAACAATGACTTTTAAGCCATGTGCCTGGCCCAGGGCATTTTGGTCCATTTGTCAAGGGTTTTATTTATGTTCATATAATCATATGATCATTCAATATAAATCATTAGATTCTTTTGCATTCAAATATTTGTGTTCATTGTCTTTCTTTCTTCAAATACATTTTTCAAAATAACCATGTATCTTACATGCACACACACACACACACACACTCTTGCAGGTCCTCATCCACTCTGGATCTTATTGCTAATGACTCTACTATTGCCGACTATGACTTCGAATGTCCAGTCAACCAAGCCAAAGACAAAGGCGAGGAAGATTGTGATATACCGGGAGAACTAGCCAGACTTCTATTACAAGAGGAAAAGGCTATTCAGCCGCACGAAGAGTCACTTGAAGTCGTTAATCTCGGTACTGAGGCAGACAAGAAGGAAATCAAGATTAGCGCTAACTTGGAAAGAAGTGTCAAGAGAAGGTTGGTTCAGATGTTGCATGATTATATGGAAGTATTTGCTTGGTCTTATGAAGATATGCCAGGATTGGATACCGACATCATAGTTCATCGTCTGCCGACAAAAGAAGACTGTCCTCTTGTCAAACAAAAGGTTCGTCGCATGAGGCCTGACATGTCTGAAAAGATTAAAGCTGGAGTGATGAAACAATTTGGTGCAGGGTTCCTAGCTGTGACATCCTATCCCCAATGGGTTACCAATGTGGTTCCAGTGCTAAAGAAGGACGAAAAAGTTCGCATGTGCGTAGACTATAGGGATCTGAATAGGGCAAGCCCCAAGGATGATTTCCCTCTACCACACATTGACGTCTTGGTCGATAACACTGCTCAACATAAAGTCTTCTATTTCATGGATGGCTTCTCCGACTATAATTAGATAAGGATGGCTCCCGAAGACATGGAGAAGATAAATTTCGTTACACAATGGGGAACCTTTTGTTACAAGGTCATGCCGTTCGGATTTAAGAATGCAGGGGCAACATAACAAAGAGCTATGGTAGCTTTGTTTCATGACATGATTCATCATGAAATAGAGGTCTATGTGGATGATATGATTTCCAGATCACAAACTGAAGAGGAACATCTCGATCACCTGTACAAACTATTCAAAAGACTGAAAAAGTACAAGCTGAGGTTAGACCCTAACAAGTTCACTTTCAGAGTACGATCTGGAAAGCTTCTAGGTTTTTTTGTCAGCAATAAAGGCATTGAAGTTGATCCTTCCAAGGTAAAGGCCGTCCAAGAAATGTCAGTCCCCCACTCTGAAAAAGAAGTTAGAGGATTCTTGGGTTGTCTCAATTACATTTCCCGTTTCATATCTCACTTGACTGCTACTTGTGAGCCAATCTTCAAACTCTTGAAGAAAGATCAGGTAGTCAGATGGAACGATGAATGCCAAGATGCCTTCGATAAAATCAAAGAATATCTACAAGAACCTCCCACTCTCATGCCTCCAGTTGAAGGAAGACCCTTGATCATGTACTTGACAGCACTAGAGAACTTTATGGGGTGTGTTTTGGGCCAACATGACGAGTCTGGCCGAAAAGAGCATGCTATTTATTACCTGAGCAAAAATTTTACCGACTGTGAAACCAGATATTCACTGCTCGAGAAAACTTTCTGCGCTCTGGCATGGGCTGCTCGCAGGCTAAGATAGTATATGTTGACTCATACCACTTTGTTGATTTCTAAGATGGACCCAATCAAGTACATCTTCGAGAAACCTGCCCTTTTTGGATGGATAGCCAGGTGGCAAATGATCTTGACTGATTAAGACATTCAATTCACTACACAAAAGGCCATCAAAGGAAGCGTACTAGCTGATCATTTGGCCCACCAAGCTGCCGATGATTATCAGTCCATGAACTTCGACTTCTCGGATGAGAACATCGTGCTTGTAACTGATTGTGTGAAAATTGGACTGTATGAAGGACTTGAACAAGGATCCTGATGGACTATGGTCTTCTATGGGGCTTTCAACGCCTCAGGTAACGGAATTGGTGCTATGATCATCTCTCCTGAAGGTTGCCACACTCATTTCACTGCCAGATTATGCTTCGATTGCACGAACAACATGGCTGAGTACGAAGCGTGCATTTTGGGTCTGAAAGCCGCCATTGACTTGAGGATAATGCATTTGAACGTGTTTGGGGATTCCGCTCTAGTTATTAGCCAAGTAAAAGGAGATTGGGACACTAAACACCCTAATCTCATCCCTTACAAGGAACTTGTGCTATCACTAATCCTTTCTTCGAAGAGATCACCTTTAAACACTTCCTTAGGGAAGAAGATCAGTTGGCTGGAGCTTTGGCAACCATGTCTTCAATGTTCAAGGTCAGATGGGACAATGAAGCCCCTATGATTACAATTGAAAGATTCAACGAACCTGCGCACTGCTATGAGCTTGAAACTGACGCGGAAAAGCCATGGTACCATGAGGTGATGAGATACCTTGAAGCACAGGATTATCCAGAGGGAGCATTCATCAATGACAGAAAGTTCTTATGAAGATTTTCAGCCAAATTCTTCCTAAGTAAAAGAATATTGTACAAGCGCAACCATGACTCTACTCTACTCCAATGTATGGATAAGAAGGAGGCAGAGGAAATTATGGAAGATATGCACGATGGTCTCTTTGGCACTCACTCAAGTGGACATACGATGGCTAAGAAGATCTTGAGGGTTGGCTACTATTCGTCAACAATGGAGATTGATTGCCATCAACACTCTAGAACTTATCACAAATTCCAAATATATGCTTACAAGGTACATGTGCCTCCTATCCCTCTGAACATCATGACCGCTCTGTGGCCATTTGCAATGTAGGGCATTGACATGATTGGAGAAATCAAGCCCACCGCTTCCAACGGACATCGCTTCATTCTGGTCGCTATTGATTATTTCACGAAATGGGTCGAAGCCGCCTCGTTTGCCTCAGTCACCAAGAATGTGGTAGCCAGATTCATCAAACACAACCTCATTTTCCTCTATGGTATCCCTGAAAGTATCATCACCGACAATGGGACTAACCTTAACAATTCTATGATTACTGAGCTTTTCACTCAGTTTAAGATCAAGCATCACAATTCTTCTCCATATAGACCTAAAATGAATGGCACAGTCGAAGCGGCCAATAAAAACATTAAGAAGATTATGCAGAAGATGGTAGTAACCTATAAGGACTGGCATGAGATGTTACCGTTTGCTCTACATGGCTACCGCACTTCAGCTAGGACATCAACTGGGGCAATTCCCTTTTCTTTGGTCTATGACATGGAAGCTGTTTTGCCAGTGGAAGTTCAGATCCCCTCACTAAGGATTATGAATGAAGCAGGCTTAGGCGAAGACGAGTGGATTCAGACGATACTGGATCAATTGAACTTGATCGATGAGAAGCGAATGGCTGCTGTTTATCATGGTCAAACGTACCAAAAAAGGATGATCAAGGCTTTCAACAAAAAGATCAAGCCTCGAGTATATCAAGCTGGTGACTTGGTGATAAAACACATCATTCGGCCACAAGGAGAACCCAGAGGAAAATGCACTCCCACCTATGAAGGGCCATTTGTTATCAAGAGAGTGTTCTCTGGCGGTGCCATGATGCTGACTACCATGGATGGTGAAGACTTCCCACATCCTATAAACGCGGACATAGTTAAAAAATACTACGTATAAAGGACCCGATAGGTTGACACACCTAGGCAAAATAAGGGCATCCCGGTAAACCAAAAGGTTTGGGCAAAAAGTTAGGGATATATGCAAAAGATTGTACACCCGGTAAGCTGAAAAACCGAAAGAGCGACTTGGGAAAAAATGGGTATCCTGGTGGGTTGAAAACCCGAAAGGGAGGTATAGGAAAAAGTTAAGGATTGAAAGCGTATGACTATGTACCATGGAATCACCACTGTCAACTTTATCAACGAGGTCCGAGTTCAAACGGTCCAAGATCAATCAAATCAACTTCTGTCAACGGCAAGGGGAATTCGAAGACATTGGGGGAAATAGTAGAGTTGGAAGGCAATGAGATCATGTCACATGGCTATTTGTTTTTGTTTTCCTTTCGACGATTTCCTCTTACTAGGATATCCGTCTCTTTGTACAAAAATGCATATTCATGGGCAAAATATCAATACAAATATACTTTGAAGTGCAAACTTTCTGTCTTTATTTTGAATGCAAATTTTTCCAATGACTAAAATTGAACGAACATATGCATATGAACATAATTAAAACTGTCTGGCACATATGACCTAAGCAGTAATAAGCACCTCTTTAATGTATATGGAATATCCCCAGAGTTATTTCATTAACATCATCCTCAATAAAGTTACTCACAAAGTCTCTTTGCATAGGATAATCTCCAACAAGAGTCTCAATCTCTTGGCAGATCTCTCCCCAGCTAGGTTAATCCTACAAGTAGAAGCCTTGTGAACCTCTTCCTCAAAGAACTCGCCTCGTCAGCAGTTCATCAGGTATTCATTAACAGAGTTTATTTCCCCAACAGAGTTTATTTCCCCAACATGGTTTATTTCCCCAACAAACAACGAGTAGCATAACTCCCCAGCCGAGTACAAAATTACCCAACTTAGTCTATCTTCCCTAGATGAGCCTGTTATCCCCAGCAGAGTGTATCCTAACCAAGCTGAGTCTCTCCTCCCCAACTAAGTCTATGTTCTCCAGCTTGAGTTTTCCTTTCAGACTATTGTAAATCTTAGGGCCACAACCCCTAATCCACAGTAAAGTCATCAACAAAACCTTTACTATATCCAAAATATACTATGAAGTCTGGACCCGACTAGATATTAGTATAACTTTAAGATACTATGAAGCCTGGACCCGACCAAATAATAACATACTTTCAAAAACTATGAAACATGGACCCGACCAGATAATAGTTCAACTCTTCAAAGATATAGAAGAACATGGACTCAACCAGACAATGGTTTAACCTTATTTTCCCCAATAGAGTTTGCCTCTACCCCAACAAGTTACTATGAAGCATGGATTCGACCAGATATCAGTTTTCAGTTTCAAGTAAGCCTGGATCCGACCAGATAGCAATTCCCCTCAGAAGTTTGTTGTGAAACTTGGAACCCGACCAGATAACAACTAAATTCCCAAGCAAGTTACTGTAAAGCCTGGGTCCGACCAGATATCAGTTCAACTTCGTCTATTCAAGCAAGCTTATTGTGAAGCCTGGAACCCGACCAGATAACAACTAGCTACAACCCTCAGCAAGACACTATGAATCCTGGACCCGACCAGATAATAATACAACTTTTCAAAAAAACTATGAAACCTGGACCCGACCAGATAATAGTTACCACTTCAAGTTACTATGAAGCCTGGACTCGACAAAATATCAGTTCAACTTCATATTTTTCTAGCAAGTTAATGCAAAGATTGGAATCTAACCAGATAACAGTTAACTTCCTTACCCCCAACAAATTGTTATGATTCCTGGATCCGACCGGATAACAATTGACATTCAAAAGACAATCCCCAGCGAAGGCATTCTTTTAACAAATTTAAAGATGTGCATATTCTTAATCCCCAACAGCAATCCAGGATTTAGAACTCCTCAGCAGCAGTAAGGGATTTATTTTCCCAAACAAACATACATCTCACATTCATGCGTCATAACACATACATATGAAACACATTTAACATGATTTCATTCATCTTGTGAACATCATGCATACATCTGCATTTAACTAACCCTTTTTTCCCACAGGTAAAACATCAAGTTTTAGCATAAATCTATCAAATAATTATGTTGATACATCTTCCAATATTTACCATCATTCCTCCAAATGGCATCTATAAGCCCATTCCCAATCCATCTTCGAGTGCAAATATTTGGGCACTCTAGTGGTCAATCATCTTCCACCTTCAAGTCACGAATGATAGATCCTCCAATCTAACTCTTCAGGTTTAAGAAGATTGAACAGGGGCCGCTCTGTACCCCAAAATTATCCCTCTCATTTCTCAAGTAATCTCTCACAAGATCTCCTTTAGTTCAAGACTGCACAAGGGTTGATCAGCTCAAGACACCTCCTCAAGCACTAATGACTGAAAATTAGGGTTTGAGTTTGTACAAGGACAAATGGACTTTTAATGCCCCATATGACTTTCATGGATCATTTTGGACCCTCAAGATTTCTCATGTCATGTTTCAAGTCTTGAATCACATTTTTGCTTAATCAATTGATCAGTTGACCTAAAATCAATTGTATTGAAGAAAAAGTCAATTATGGTCAATTTACAGTCAAACTTCATAATTTTTTATCCATATCAACATTATGAAATCATATATGTAATTGGATCAAGTTTGTATCACAATTCCTCAAGAAATTTGATCAGATCATCAAAAGGGCAAAATGGTCAAAATTAGGGTTTTGACTGAGAAGGTGCAATTTCTGATTTTTGACCTATCAAATGGTTGATTGGTTTAGATTATGATATCAAGGATTCAAATGAATCATTTTTACCTAATGACATGGTTCAAAACATTGCTCAATATCAATTGATTGACAGATGAATTTCAGTCAATTGATGAAAAGTCAACAATACAACTGAAAAGTCAAACTTTGACTTTTTTGGTCAAAATCAAGTATAAAAGATCACAATTCATAAAAACATGTCAAAATATGAAACATGTTCATCAAGAAATAAAAAAAAGTCAAGATTTCATTTTGAAAAGCCAAAATTTCCAAACTTAGAAATTTTTCTAAGTGTTGGAAAATTCATATTTTTTCACAACTTTGAGCAAAATTTTCACCATGATGCAAGATGATTCAAAGGAAACTTCTAACATGAAAGTTGTAGATCTCAATGATATCTAAAATATTGTAGAACATAACTTCTTCTATAAATTCATGGATTTCAAGTTATGATTTTAAGAATACACGTTCATGAAACTTGGAAACTTAGTGAAATTTTGCCCTAGTTTAGGCAGGATTTTGACCTAAATTCATGTCAATTTTTCACATAGTTCCAAGATGAATTTTCAAAAATGTACAACATAGAGGTTGTAGAGGATGTTACAAGCTTTCCAAAATGCCCAAGAACTCATTAAGATCATGTTTGAGCAAGGAGAATCGAAGGCAAGAAGTTAGGGTTTTCAAACTAAAATTACAAGCCGTTTTGTGAAGAACACATGAACCAAATCCATGTTTGGTTGCATAATATTTGCTTTTCAGGCCTCAAACTTGTTTGTCACTCCATAATTAAATGTTTACACAGCTGTTAGAGCTTTGATCCAAGCATTTGGGCCATTATCCAAGTTGCATTTCCATTTATGGCACAAAATTACCTTTCCATTCTTGAAAAGTTACTTTAATCACAAAGTCAACTTGTCTTGAGCTTCTAACTTGTTCTTTTTGCCCACACAACCCCTATAAACCAAAGTCAATGTGTCTAAGGCCTCTTGAAACTCAGAACATGCTTGTACAATACTTGGATATTTGTCTTTTCACTTTTCTTCAAAAGCAAGTTATAGAGCCAAAAAGCTAAAACTCAGAAGTCTTGAGGGCATTTGATCTAAAAACCTTTTCCATACATATACACAAATCTATTGCCATCAAAGGCACGATTGAAAACACTCCCAAACTCCCCGAGAACTCAGATTGCACAAAAAACTCCATTGTTGTGCATGACCTGACCAAAAACTCCCATCTCTCAAACCACTCATGTGTTTCCTCTCCAAATCATCTCAAAAGTTTCCTTACTTCAAATACAACTCATCCCAATCCCTGTTCCTAAACTGTAACATAATTTTCACCATTGTTCAAGCTCAAAAATAGAGCATTGCACATTGACTTATCCAAGCCATTTCAGCCACTCTCAACTCAAACTAAGCATTGTATTAGCTTCCTAGAGACTCAAGGAAGCCAACCTGATCATTACAGCACCTTGAATCCAACTCAAACTCATTTCACGATTTCCAGTTTTGAGGCATTTTTCTTGAACTTCTATCTTCTCATTTAGGCATTGTTAGGCTTGCATTTGTGAAGATAAAACATAGACAACATTGCCCTGAAACTATACATGTCCATAGATTTCATTTATGTTGCTTGAGTAGGGAGAATTTTGAGTTTGAACCTCTGAAAATATTTAGGTCAGAATTTGGTATTGTTAGAAATTCATGCTCATCTTTGAGAATTAACTTAAGTTATTTACATATTCAGAAACGTGAGGAAAATTCTAACAAGTTTGATGTTGGAAGTTTTATGAATGGCTGAGAAATGAATGAGTTACAGGTTCTCTGGATGGAGGTTGAAGATGAAGTTCATTCAGGACTTGATTTATGTTACATATTTATTGTTTTGTTTATACCAACAGATGTATAGCCACCCCAGTGGTAAAGCGCACGCCTATTAACCTTTGGGACCTGGGTTCGAGCCCCAGTGGTACCCTTTTGTTCATTTTCCAACATTTTCCATCCTTTTTTGTTTCAGCTTGCAGCGCTGGGCCTCCCCCTTTGGGCTTTCCATTTTGTTTTACTTTCTTCTAACCTCCTCACTACTTTTGCACCCCTAGCCCATTATTTCATTTATTATTTCATTTTCCTCATTTTATTTTTATTTTCATTTCACATTTTCTTTATTATTTTTACTATTACCATTATTATCATTATTATTATTTTTATTAATAAAAAATCGAAAATATTATTATTATTATTATTATTATTATTATTTTCACACTTATTTATTTCATTTATAAAAAACAAAAAGACTAAAAAACATTTTTCTTAAAACAAATTAATTTTTTTCTTAAATAATTAATATTTATATAATTAGGTTTAATTATTATATTATCCTCTTGTAAATTAAAATTAACTTAGAACTTAGGTTTCTTTTTATTAAATTAATTTTCATATTATTATTATTAATCTAAAACCTTTTCATAAAAAACCCTAAAAAATATTTTTTAACTTAGTTTCTTTCTTAATTAATTTTGGTTTAAGTTTTGTTTAATTTTTAATTAATCATCTCTCTTAATTAGGTTAAAACCCCTTTCATAAAAATCCAAACAAAAATCATTTTCTTTTTCCATTTGCATCCGTACATTATCATTTATTCAAATCTTGTACAATATTCAATATGGTTGTAATAGTTAATTAGGTTTAATTTTCTTGCAAATCCCCATTTGTAAATTTGTATACACTCTCTCCTAATGATGTAATAGCTTAGTATATTTACTTTCCACAATTTATTGCTTTATCTAAATGCTAGTAAATTAGGGTTTGTATAGAAAGATTAAAACCAATAAGTTAGCAAACCCTAATCCAAGATAAACAAGCATGTAAATCAAACATACTTGCACACTTACATCCTTAGGGTAATTCCACTTTGTTGCCTTAGAAAAATGGCCATGTTATGCATGTGGGGTATCTTAGCAAAAAACAATCAAAAATACAAGATCATAGTCCCTTGATGACGCTATCAATGTTGCCTTTCAAAATGATCTTAGTCCCTCAAAGAGAAATGCTAAGATATCTCACAACATTGCTATCATGGCTATACGATAACCCACGCTCGTCCCTATACCTCCAAAGATAAGGCTTCTTACCAATCAATGTTAAGATAGCAATATCAAAGGAAAGGAAGAAATGAACTAAGACTTTTGAGTAGGTAGATTGTTCCTAGTTGCTTGCTCATTTTCAAATCAAACATCCTTGATATTTTCAAAACAAACACCAACACTTTCAAAAACACTTTCAAAACACTTTCAAAACATTTTCCAAACATGAAACATTTTCAAAAGATCAACACTTTGTATGCGTTCTTACGAACGAGACCTATTACAAAGTTTGCCTAAACGATGGCGCATTTTCAAAATACTTTTAAAAAAACCACAAAGCACATTTTCAAACAAAAGCAAGTGATATAGCAAGCAACTAAAAGCCCATAGATAACTATGGATGAAGAGGATGCTAACACCTTTCCTTTTCATAATCTACCTCCCGAACTCAAGAAATAATCTCAAAGGTCTTTCCTGTTCTTTTCAGCCTTTCCTTTTGGATAAAAGAAAAGTCAGTGGCGACTCTTGCTAACCGCAACATTTGTGATAAAACGAAAAACATCCCAAGTCAGTTCTCACACTGTATCATGGATATGTTTAGTGCTTTAATCCATATAGATGATTGATTGAATTTAAAGATGAAAGAAATTTAAGGTAGTGATCCAAATTAGCTTATCATTTCCCTCCCTCTTCATCTTATTCCTTTCTTTTATTTGTGCTACGTGTTAAGGGATAATGATCTCTATATCATTTATCCAAACATGAAGTACTGTCGTAACCCAAATTTTCCCTACCCCGATAACCTTGTCTTCCAAGATCAGAATAATAAAGAAGCGTTTAACCAAGGATGGTACAACAATATCTGATGGCCCATTCTTAATATTTAAATCAATCAGGGGTGTATTCTTAATTCAGGAAAATGGGTTTTTTTTTAAATCAGAAAGACTCATATGTTTATAAACCCATTCACGAAGCATGTTGGCCTATGGCCCATGCGATTCGAAAATGGAAAATTATTCAAATAATTGTTATGTCCTTAATTATTAAAACCAACTTAAGTTTATGTTGTTATTAGTTGAAATTAAATTAAAGTCATCTAGTTTTTTTTTTTGTTATTAGTAAAGAAGGGGGTGTGGAATTTCAATAAGCCCATCTGAAATTGTTGTCATTATCAAGCGAAAGGGGGGTACAATTTGGAATACATGCCCATTACGTTTTTTTCAAACTAAGCCCTTTAATGTTTTTACTGTTTATTTAAAGAATTTTTTTACAATTATTTGGTTGCTTGCTGTTTGGGGAAATTGAGGCCCAATATGAATTGAAACCAAAGGCGCTGAAAAATTGCTGGTGACCCATTTTATATTTTTAAATTATTGCTGTTTTAATTTACACTAATTAGTTTTGTAAATTATTATTAATGTTAACAAATCATGTTTTTAATAATAAAGGGTCTTGTTTAGAAATAAGAAAGCCGGGCCCAACTGTACTAAAAAAAACCCGTTGGGGATAAATAAAAAAACCAGCACAAGCCCAAATATCCAAAAAAATGTCAACTGTATCAATTGCCAAGGATCCACACACGATTTTGCAGATAACTCTTACTGTAGAAATTAAAAATTAAATCCAATATCAATCTTTAATAGAATCAAAATTTCATTAAAATTCATACAGAAATTATGCAAAATCATCAATCAAATCCAGAATCCAATATGTAATTCCTAATACAGAACAATAAAATCTTCTATTATCTAACCAAATCATATAACTCAGAAAGTTATAAATCAAATTACAAAATCAAATATCACAAGATTACAAAATCTCATAATCAAATCTATCCCAATCAATTGATAATAACCCTAATTTGTAACAGCAAACATCGGAGGAAAACCCTAAATACCAAGCCTATAAATACAGAAGAAGAGTTACTGAAAAACGGGTCAGAGAAAGGTCAGTTTTACAGAAAGAAGAACCTTAGAGACGGAGACAAAAATTTGGACAAACCCTCGCACTGAAGATCTAGAAGAGAAAGTGTTTAGAGTTTCCAGATCGGAAACCCTAATCACCTTTGAACGCCGTCGCCGCTGACCATATCACTGTCCGCCACGCTTTCAACTAATCCATCATCGTCTCATCGACCACAACATCCAAACTCCATAGGACCTGCAAATCAGAGAACACTGAGGAATATTAGTTCTAAATCCAGAGGGCTAGAAGAACTCAGAGAAATCAAGATCGCGATAGTGTAAAAACTAAGTTTTTCTTATATTTTTTGGGTGTTTGTGAGATAAAGGGCTAGGTCCGGCTTTGAACGCCTCCGCAGGAAGAATGGGTAAGGTTAGGGTTAGGGTTAGGAAAGAATTAGAAAGAGTTTGGGATCTGTGTTGAGGGAGAGAGCGAAGGGGATAATGGGTAAGGATAACGAAAATGATTTGTAAAACAAAAAACAAACTTTATGACCAGTAGTTATTGCATACGCTTGTGTGTTTCATAATTATCGTACACCCTAAATCTCATCCGCCTGATCCTCGTTGGATGGCCGTTAGGCCAAGTCCCCACCGCAACTCTATACTCCACGCCTTATACAATCCAGCTAGGCCTCTCTCCAGGTTCGTTGAGACTGATCCCGTTGCTTTAGACACCCCCTTCTGTGGCAATTACCAAACTGAAAATCAAATTGCACCCCCTGTCTAGGACTGTATTGGGCCTAAACCCAGTTTATTTTTAACACCCCCTATTTTGATACATAACTGAAAACACACCCCCAGGTTTATTTAAATTTATGATTATATTGTTATTATTTCTATTATATTATATTAATTATTTATTTCTTTCTCTTTTACTTATAATTATAATTATAATTATTGATTATTTTTAAAATATTATTATATTAATTATTATTATTATTATATATAAAGAAAAATTATTGTTATATCAAAATAGCACATATCATGTACATATATTATTTTCATGTATATTGCATTAAATATTTTTTATCATGCATTAATCAAGAATTTTTGCAATTAATATTATTAAAAAACACAAACCAATCTCAAACTATTTTCACGAATAAAATTAAGCTAATCAACAGTCCTTTTTGCAAATGGGTTTCAGACTAATTTTGACTTACTGCGCACTCAGTCAAAATCTCCGTAATCACTACTCCCGACCGAGTGCAAAGTGATTCAAAATATGCTTGCAAAACCCTAAAAGACACTAACCCATACGAACTACGAATTGGGACTCTGATTCCTCATAAGAGGATACGTATGCACGTGATCTAAAATCGTGGCGAGTCTTGCTAATTAAAATTTAAAATACTGTTTACCCCAAACCTAAACCTAGGGCTAATATCCTTGTGAACAAGGTAGACGAAAGGTGCCTAACACCTTTCTTTTGTCTATTTGAGTCCGAAACCTAGAATCTCTGTCCGTGAATTAGGGTTTTCTGTTAGGTTCCCTTCCTTAGGATAAAAACTAAAAGTGGCGACTCCTGATTTAAAAACCAATCGCTACAGCTGGGGACTCTGCTGGGGACTCTGCTTAACCCTATGTTTAGGTTCTTTTTGGGTTTTTATTTTTATTTGCCTTATTTATTTATTTCATTTATCTATTTTATTACATTTATTTATTTACCGTCAAATTCTTTTATTGTCATATATTTGCTATGTGGCGTGTTTTTTATCTCAATTTTTTTCCAATAAACCTTAAAAAGAAGGTTCGTCTATTAGCTTAGGGGGTACATCATCCCTGCGAGCTTATGTGACGAATTCTCCTAGAGTCGGTGAACTTCCGAAAAAGGAATACTTATCGAGAGATATCCTCTTGACGAGTAGGACTTTGGAAGGTCACCCATGACTCTTTGTAACTACCTTAACCCAAAATCTCATGACGAGACCTTTCACGATTTTGAGACGAAAGTTTCAGTCCGTAAAGAGGCTCCACCTAAGGGAGGCCCTTGTGCCTTTTCCCTATGGTGTTATTCATGACACCCTTAAGGAATCCACCTTTTGGGAGGGTAGACTTGTCGTAGGTCAAAATTAAGGAGCCCACCTCATAGGGGTATCCATCACAAAAACCTGTCACAAAATCCCGTTCTCAATCCAACACTTATACATTCATGCATTCATGTATATCTCATGTTCATCATTTGTTCCTTTTATCTGTCTTATTCACAGGGTACAAAATAAAAGATAACAAAATCAAGATTTTTTGCTGATTGTCTTAAAAATGGATGCCAAAGGGAAACAACTTGTCCGCGTCAACGCCTGCAAGCCTGACCTTTCTGAAATAAAAACTATAAAGGGTAAACTGTCCGAAAGGGCCCTGAAGATGTACACTCGCCACTATGGGGATACCCTTGATTTGACTAAAGTAGAGGTACATATGGATGCAGTCTCTGCCCTAATTCAGTTTTATGACCTTACACTGAGATGTTTCACCTTCCAAGACTTCCAGCTAGCACCGACTCTAGAGGAATTTGACAGAATCCAGAATTTCTCCAAAGAAAAGGCCTATGTAGGTATTGGAAAAACTATTGAAGTCAAAGCTTTGGAAAAAGGCCTAGGGATCCCCTATCCCGAATTAGTGCAGAATTATCGAAGAGAAGGTCCAATACAAGGAATCAAAAGAATATACCTGGAACCTAAGGCACTAGGATTTGCCAATTTTAAGGAGTGGGAATCTTGTGTTGATTGTTTAGGGCTGTTGGTATTTGGTGTAATCTTGTTTCCTCGGACTGTGGACTATATTGACCTCACGGCCATTAGTATATTTTGGGGAGCGAAAGTCTTTAATATGGATCCTACTCCCACCTTGCTTGCTGACATTTATTACACTTTGCATATGATGTATGAAAAAATAAGAGGCACGCTATATTGTTGCATCCCTCTCCTATATAATTTGTTCATGACTCATCTTTACAAGGAAGACTATATGATCCCAGAATGGACCAGGTGTGAGTGGCCACAGAAATTAAGGTCTCTCACTGCAAACTCAATATTATGGTATGCAAGAAAGTTGGATATTGGTGACATCACTATTAGTTGTGGGGATTTTCCTAACGTCCCTTTGATTGGATTGTGAGGCTGTATTTACTACAACCCTACTCTGGCCCTACGACAGTTAGGGTATCCTTTGGAAAACAAACCTTCGGACGAACAACTCCGGCCATTTATCATCCACAATATGGGTATAGAAGACCAAGGGTTGCTCAACAAGGTTATTCGGGCCTGAAATAAGGTTAACAAAAGGAAGGCTGAAAGAAAGAATGCCATAACAAGAGAACCTTACACCAAATGGGTCCAAGATAGGGTATGAATTATCAAGCTGCCATTCAAGAAAGATCCAGAGTACAAGTCAGAGGCCCCAGAGATAACACCTATATCTTTGGAAGAAGTCGACAATCTGAAAAATGCCTTAAAGCAAGCTCAAAAAGAGAAAGAAGCACTGGAAGTCAACCTCCTCAATCTAACCAGAGAGAAGAAACAAATGCAGCTTATACTTGAGTCAAAGGATGAGCAAATTGATAAAAGTAAAAAGGACTTGGAGAAAGAAAGTCTCAAACAAAAGCGTACAACTGAAGGGCTATTAAGTGCAACGTTCAACCTAGATTCTCATAACCAAAGGTTAGAAGAGGCCGCTGCTGAAATCGGAAGGTTAACTAGATGGTATGAAAAGGCAACACATGACAAGAAGGTGCTAGAGTAATGTTTGAGAGCCCAAATCCAAAATTTGGCACAGGCTTCCATAGATCAAGAAGAGAAAATAAAGTACCTCACCATCGAACTCCAAGACAACCACGAATCAGAGGTCAAGGCATGCCTTGAAAGGATAGAAGCAGAGAAACTCTTGACTCAGAGGACTCGAGAATATGAGCATGTATGTTTAGAGCTGCATGGTCTTCAAAAGCATTTTCTCATCCAACGAAGGCTTTACACAGAAATGAGGGGTGAAAAGATGTATTGGGAAGAGCAGTATACCAAAATTGCCCAAGCTGGGAGAGATAATCATAAGATAATCCCACATCTTTATCAGGAATACAGGTACTACAAAGACAAACATGAAAAGCTAGTCTTCTTAGCGAACAATCTCATCAAGGACATCCCTAAAAGTTTAAAAGATGCAGAGAATGTAATGGTTCCTCTTCCGAAGGATGTTGAAGACTTTCTACAACTTTGCCGAGAAATGGTTGATGGCTTCAGAGCATACATCTGCAGGCGCACTTAAGAAATTTAGTTCCTTTTTAATTATGTTTATGCAAACAAGCTTTGATTTCAATTTGTAATATTTTTCAATATCTGGATTATGTTACTCTTAATAAAGGCATTTTGTTCCCTATCTCAAAGGCATGTATATTTTAAAGCTGGTCACCAAATAAAATAATAAGTGGATACAAATATGTACCCAAGTGAATAAGACAGTTAAAATAAAAATCATTTCATAATCATGCACATTGTTGTACCCCAAAATTTGCCCTCCCATATTCTTCAAAGTTTTGACAAGCATCATCTCAATTTGCTCAAATCTACTCAAGGGTTGCACAGTCAAACCATCCTCCTAAGCCAGTCAAAATTAGGGTTTTGGTTCTTGCAAGGAAGTTGAGGTTTTCAAGGGCTCAATCAAGTCCCATATGCTCATAA
Organism: Vicia faba; assembly: GCA_948472305.1. Classification (NCBI taxonomy): domain Eukaryota; kingdom Viridiplantae; phylum Streptophyta; class Magnoliopsida; order Fabales; family Fabaceae; genus Vicia; species Vicia faba. The sequence continues at coordinate 1,227,388,495 of OX451738.1, forward strand.
ACATTGTCAAGCATCTACATGCCAAGTTTCAAGACTCATAGCATCAAGTTGCACAGTCAAAAGCCCTATTTGCTCCACAGTCAACTGTAGGGGCAAAATGGTCATTTGACAGTCAAAAGTCAAAATTTTTGGTCAACATATTATTTTGAAGCCACAAACATCATTTGATCAATTCTTGTTCATGGTTTTCAAGGCATGGCTCAAAAAGTCTCAAGATGCAAAAGTTTCTATTTTTGGACAGTTGAAAAAGTCAACTGTAACTTGACCAAGGCATAACTTCCACATGGTTTATCAGAAAAATTCCATCCAAAGCTCATTTTGAAGAGAATGACATTTCCTAAAACTCCTCTTCACACTTCAAGTACAAGAAATGCTCTCACAAAAAGTTATCAATCTCAACATTATAGGTCATTTTCAAAAATCAACAAAAAGGCACTTTAAGTCAAAGACCATAACTTGAGATTGGTAAATCAAAATGACATGGGACCAAAGGCATTGGTTAGAGGACTTCAAGAAATTTCCAAAATGTCTAAGAACATGATCAAATCTTAATAATTGAGCAAGATATGCCTTGTGGAAGTTGGGAAATTTTTGGAAATTTTGAAAAGTCAACTTTGCTTCAAATGCCTCAAAATTGCTAATGGGCCACAATTTCTTCCAAGAATCATCACCCAAAAGCTATGCACGACCCATTGACCCAAAGGGGAGTTATTTTCTTATTTTTAATTTATTAATTGAATTTTTAAATCTATTAATTTATTTAATTAAAATTAAATATGAGAAAAATACTAAACAAATGTTTTGGAATCTTTTTGTGCAGCATTTCAACTCCTTATTCACTCAAGATTTCGTGCACATCAAAAAAGGAAAGATTCTATGCAAATAGGCATGTTCTTCATGACAAAAAGATTGGAAAAGATTCATGAAAATCACAAATTCAAAAACATTGATTGAATGGATTTTGGGCTTGTTTTGTTAACCTAAACCATTCCTCATACATATACAAACCTAAACCTAATCACAAGAACAAGCAAGCTGCGCTGAGACAAGAGAACAACATTGCAATTTTTGACCAAAAATTTGGAAACTGAAAACTGTATTGCAGGGTGTTTCAAGGCCTAAGAAGCATTCCAATAGCTTGCTTACATATCCAGGAATCTTTCCCAATCAAAATCAAGTCTCCATACATCCAGAAACGGTAGAACGCCATAGCCCTGTTCGTGGAAATTTTCATAATCGCATTTTGATTTATACGCATGTTTCATGTCTTTTAATTGTCGTTTTACACTAACATGAACTCACTGAAGCTAATTGTGCCTTTGAATTGAATTAATCTTGCCTGTATAGAAAATTGCCATTGACGTTTTCTAGGTTTTCATAAGCTTGAAATTGGGGACTTCTTCATGAGGAAAAATTGGCCGTCCTAACCAATACCATTGAACTCAGAAATTCCAGACGAATCTAACCATACCATCACGCCCTTTTTCTTTTTCGTTATAACCTAATCGCTATTTTTGTATGTTAGGGTTAGTGGGGGTTTAAAACCCCCGCTATCTATCTCATATTTTCAGGTAAAACGAAGCAGCCATGAAGAAGATGCTGAGTTGTCTCAACCAGACTGGACCATTCAAACATTTGGGTGTGTTTTTTTTTATGTTTACCAATAGCACTTATTCTCTCTCATATTAATCATGTTCCATTAATCTTACAAACAAACGCGCTTGGCTTGGTCGTTGTTGTGTTGTCACGCATGCAATGGGACCTGGGTTCGATTCCCAGGTCCCCCATATTCTCCATATTTTTTCTTATAATGTATTCAGGTACATTTGTCTTCTGAACGTCTACCATGCATCCAATGCCTTGGCCTGCCAAATGTCCCAGGAGATGAATCCAAGGGCCATGATGAGAGTTCCAGGGTACACGCCAGTCAACTGCTCCATACACAATCACTGAAAAGTCAAAAAGGCCTCATTCAAATGGGCCTAATTGCTGCAATATACCTCCAAATGGGTCAGAACCCCCCCCCCCCCCCCCCCCCCCCCCCCCATGTTTGCCTTTTCTTTCTCTATTTTTCTTCTTTTCTCTTATTTATTTTAATTATATTATTTGTTTCATTTAATTCCACAAAATTAGTTTTATAATATAAAAATACAAAAAAAAATCAGAAATCATTAAAAATAAAATACATATTTAACTTAATCCATTAATAGTTTTTTTTGTAAATAAATTTTGTTAATCAATTTAGTTTTAATTTTAGGCTTTTAACTTTAATGCTTTTTCTTAAATAATTAAAAAATATTAAAAATAGGTTTTTAGTACATTTTGATCCTCTTTTTTTAATAAATATTCTTTTCTTATTATAATTATTATTAACCATTGATTATTTTTGTAAATACTTGTAATTAATTAATTAGGGTTAAATTAGGTCTAACTTAAACAATTTTCTTTAATAAGTCAAAAACAATTTAGAACTAGGGTTTTATTTAACTTTTAATTCCAATTAATTCTCTTTAATTTCATAAATCCAAAAACATAAAAAATAAGTTCTTTTTCTCATTTAATAATTAAATCAAATCAATTCCAATTTAATTTCTTTAAAGGGTCCAACGCCCTCGCACTCGATTCTTAATTCTTTTCGCGCATTTATTTTTTTATTTTATGAATGTAATGTATTTGCCCCAAAGCTTTGTAATAGATAATTAGGACATTTATTTTTCGCATTTTTATTTCATTCAAATCGGGTCTTGATTTAATTTGGCGATGTAGACCCGCACCTTGTAATAGCGTAGGACTTTTATTTTTCCGCATTTTAATTTCTGCACCTTTAAATTGCTAATAATCACATGAAAGAATGTATGCCAAAAATAAAATCAAAGCGTAGAACACTCAATGCATGATCAAGACAAATATAATTGAAAATGACACACAAATCACACACCACTCCTAGGGTACGCCTCCCTGTTGCCTTGCCCCTCGAAACGTGGTCGTCGAGTAGAGGATGTTTTAGTAAGTCCTCATGTCCATGAACATGGCATGGGGGTAGCTTCTAAGGTGTCCTACTATTGCTCTGGTGACCACACTGTCCCTACAAACGAATTGAACCGAACACCTCCAACGGTGGTGCTACCTACCTCTCAATGGTGGGATGGCACTACCTTAAGGACATTTACACAGACTAATTCCTTAGGGTAGGTAGATGACTCGTAGATACTTGCTCTAATTCAAAACAAATCAAAAACTTCTTTTCACACCGACACTTTGCAAAAGCTTTCAAAACAACTTTTCAAACACTCTTGAGGACTGATACAAGAGTCGAACTGAAATTTTAAACGAAACTTTTTCAAAACCCACTCGCAATTGAAAAGCAAACACTTTTGAAAACACAAATGAGCAAGTATCTAAGAGCCCATGGATAACCATGGATAGAAAGGGTGCTAACACCTTCCCTTTCTATAAATTTACCTCCCGAACCGAGAAACTATCTCATAAGGAATTTTGCTGTGCTTTTGTCCTGTCCATGTTGGAGAAAATAAAAGACGGTGGCGACTCTTGCTTCCGCGACATTTCGCGAACCAGCGTTAAACAGTCAGTTCCAGATCCACCGATCACACACATCCATTTGCACGCATGCATTTATAAAACACTTGCATGTCATATCAAAAAAATCATTTGCTTTAAAAATATCTCCAGTTAAGCCATTGGTAAAAGAAGACCTCCACCTATGTGGCCTCCATATCAAACAAGGGCCCATCAATAGAAAGCAATGGAACAGATCGAGGGAACTCAAGCTATGTTCAAAGAGGATCTTGATTAGGTGAAAGGTGACATAAGCTCAATGAAAGGAGATTTGAGCCAGGTTCTTCTAGCTTTGAAGAACATTATCGACAGGCAGGATCAAATTCCCAGGGTAGCTTTTGAAGAGGTAGCCCAAACCATTGGTGCATCGAGCGGTCACCAACTGAGGAAAGAGTCGGAAGCAGGACCCTAAAAGTCCGCAATGGCCTAGCAAGAGGTTGAAACTGAAGGATTCATCCCACCACTGTCAAAAGTAGGGGCATCATATACCCTACAAATTCCAACCAATAACGCAGATAATTACCTAGACTTGCAATACGAAGATCATGACCCAGAGGATGCTCACCAGGCACCCTTGAAGACAACTGGAGCTCATGCTGCAAACAACCCACTAGTAATGAATCAGTATAAAGCCTTGGAAGAAAGACTGAAGGCTGTGGAGGCCTTCGACGCTTTCGAAGTAGACGCTCTGGAAATGGGTCTAGTCCCTGATATGGAGATATCGCCAAAATTCAAAGTACCTGACTTTGGAAAGTATAAAGGGCTCACTTTTCCGAGGAATCATCTTCGTATGTACTGCAGGAAGATGCATGCCCATGATCAGAAACTAATGATTCACTGTTTATAAGACAGTTTAAGTGGGGCATCTTTGGACTGGTACATGCAGTTGGAATGAACGCATATCCTAACTTGGGTGGATCTTGCTAATGCTTTCTTGAAGAATTACAAATATAACTTGGATATGGCGCCTACTCGCTTGTAACTCCAAAATTTGTCCCAAAAGAAGGAAGAATCCTTCAAAGAATATGCTCAAAGGTGGAGGGAGATGACATCCCGTGTACAACCCCCACTGCTGGAAAAGGAACTCGTAGACATGTTCATGGGAACCCTACAAGGGCTATATTACGATAAAATGGTAGGAAGTATCACATCAAGATTTTCAGACTTAGTGATTATTGGTGAAAGAATCGAAACTGGTTTGAAAAATGGAAAGATATCAGGGGGGTCTACAAGCACCCCTTACAATTCAAAAAGACCGACTTCAAAATTCCCAAGAAGGAAGGAGGGAGAAGTCAATGTTGTGGCCTCACAACCAAGGACCTCACAACCATTAGTGATCCTGCAAGGAAAAAGGCAACACAAATTTAAGAGGCCACCTAAAATTTTTGATCCACTGCCCATGCCACCAAGCCAATTATTACAACACTTGGTTAAGGCATCCCTGGTGGAAATCAAGCCTTTAGCTCCTCCGGTCGGGCCACTCCCGCAAAGATATAATGCCGACGCTAGGTGTGAGTACCATGCTAATTCTCCAGGGCACACCATAGACCAATGTTGGGCCTTCAAGCATAAGGTTCAGGATTTTCTAGAGTCTCAAGACATCACCTTCGATAAGCCTAACATCAAATCAAACCTTATGCCTCCGCATGGTGGACCGACAATAAATGCAATCGAGGTGGTCACCGACTTTGGGGAATCCATAAAGGAAAACACCCCTATCAACTTGTTGAAGGAATACCAGTTCGAATGTGGATTCTTGCTAGAGCACAATAAAGCTTTTAAAACAACTTTGGAAAAACTGGTGGATCAGGGAATAGTCCAATTCGGACTGTACCCTGAAGAAAAATATATAGCCTTGATTGGAAGGAAAAAGCCACTAGTAATCCCTTTCCAGGGTCCAAACCTTACCAAGAAGACTCTAGTCATTTCATGGGGAGAATCAGCAGAGGTCACCAGAAGGGTACCTAAAAAGACCCTCTTAATACCTACCACTCCAAAAGCCACGATGGTAATCAAGGGACCGCCACCTATCCCTTACGAGAATAATAAAGCGGTACCTTGGAGTTATGACTCAGCCGTATACATCAATAGAGTGAAGCAGGAAAGCAGGCCATCCACAAGTCAAGGACCTGCAATCTCAAACATAGCAGGAACATGAGGTATGATCCGAAGTGGTCGAATCTATGGAGTCGAACCATCAAAAAAGACAGATTTGATTCCAACGAAGGACAAAAGAAAAGTAGTGGTTGATACAAATCAGGAAACATAATCTCTGAACAAAGACTTTACTGATTAAGAGGCAGAGGAGTTTCTGAAAATAATCAAAAGGAGTGACTACAGAGTGGTGGATTAGCTCCATTAAACTCCGGCAAAAATCTCCATACTCTTGTTACTAATCAACTCTGAAGCACACCGGGATTCTTTGATGAAGGTGTTAAGTTTAGCTCATGTTGCAAAGGAAATTTCGGTAAATCAATTTGATAATGTCGTAGCAAATCTCAAGTCCGGATCCTACCTGGGTTTTAGCAACAATGAATTACCGCCACAGGGTCGGGCTTGTGATACGGTGGGAGAACTGACTTGAGGTTTTGCGTTTGTATTCGCACTTGTTCGATTTAGCAAGAGTCGCCACCGACTTTTTATTTTATCCTAAAGGAAAGGTTAAAAAGCACAGGAAAAACCTTTTGAGATGTTTCGTGGGTTCGGGGGGTAGATTATGAAAAGGGAAGGTATTAGCACCCTTTTCATCCATGGTTATCCATGGGCTCTTAGTTACTTGTTTTAGATCACTTGCCTTGATTTTCAATTGCTTGAAATGGTGTGTGTGTGTGTGTGTTTTGAAAATGTTTTGAAAAAGACGCCTTGTCTAGGAAACCGTTGTAACAATTCTTTACTCGAATGTTTTACAAAGGTGTGTATCTTTTTGAAAAGATGTTTCAAATGTTTTTGAAAGTTTGTTTTGAAAGTGTTTGTGGAGTGTGGTTTTGAAAAGTAGGCAAGTGTGTTTTGCAAGTTGGATCAAGTAACTAAGAGTTGTCTACCCCTAAATTTACTCAAAGGTTTTTCTCATGTTTTAACCCTTTTAACAATTTTGTTCCACCATTGTATTTGGTGGGCAATCTTGCGTTAGGATGTCAACAGGACAGGCGCGGGTCATCGTATGGACCATGAATGCAATGGTGCCAAGTGTCTTTGGCAATTTTGCTTGAAGGGACTATGATCATTTCGTTTAGGCGATTTTCGAAAGCGTCATCGAGGGACTATGATCATTTTGAATTATTTTGTTTTGCCAAAGAAACTCAACGTGCAAGCATGGCCCATTTTGGAAGGCAACAAGCAGGATTACCCTAGGGGTGCAAGTGTGATTAGTATATTGATTGTCATGCATTTATCTTTGTATTAGGTTATCTAGCGTTTGATTTTATGTACATACAAACCCTAGGTCTAACCATGGTATATTTGAAAGTGATAAATTGCGGGAACTTAAAGTCTACGCTATTACAAATAAGTATCCGGGAGTGGGGGTACAAATATTTACAAATGGGGATGAGACTTAATAGGAGAGTAGTGTCCAAATAATTTACAACCAAATCGAATTGCGATCTCAAATGTAATATGTATCAATGTATAGGAATAAAGCAATGTAAATGTGTCAATGTATTTGTGTAAGTGTATGAGATTTATTTACAAGTGAGAATGATGTTTAACTTAATGCAAATTTAAGCAAGTATTAAGTATTATTATATTTTTGTATTTTTGTTTAAGTATGTACAAACAAGAAAATTTAATAAAAAAAAGAAAATGTTTTAAGTTCTATTTTTTTATGTATTTTTTATAAATGTTTTATACAAGATTTACATTTAAATAGAAAGTTTTAATAAAAGAAAAAAAGAAAAAAAAGTTTTAAACTTAATAATATTTAATATTCATGTATTTTAGTTATAATGAAAAGTATTAGTAATATTATTATTAAAAAAGAGTTAAGTTATGTAAAAAAAATAAAATAAAAGCTTTTTAGTTTGAATGAAATAAAAAAAATAGGAAAAGATGTAAATGGGCTTGAAGGGGGTTTATGGCCCAAAACGGATTGTGAAAGAGAGACAAAGGGGGGGGGGGGGGGGGGGTGCACCAGCGTTTAATGGGCTTAAGCGTTTTAGAAAGGGCAAGGCCCAAGGCAAGTTTGACAAATCTGTTTGTTAGGGTTCCAAACATATTGTTTCATTTGGGATTTAGGGTTAGGCAAGTTACAGAGCGGCGCCGTTCACTTTGTTTTCGTTCCTCTTCATCCTTCTCACGCCCTAGCCACTAAACGAAGTCTCTTCTTCGCCTAAAGCCAACCAGCGCCACCGTCTACTCCTCCACCCTCCATGGTCGAGCACGACAGCGACAAGCAAAGGTGATGATTTTTCCCATTTACGTCTCTTGCTTTAGTTCGTGCATGTTCTGATTATTATTTTTGTTATTTGTCTCGTGAGGTGTTTTAAAGAAAGGAGAGAATTTTATACCTTTTGGAGACGGAGGCTTTTGGAGATGGAGGAGGAGCGGATTTGGAGGCGCGTAGGATGGCCGGAGATGGAGGGATAGTGATGCTGGCTTGCTCTTGCTGGAACACCTGGTACTCTGTATTTCACTTCTTAGGTTTTATGATGATGATGTCTGAGAACCTTTGGATAATTTTCTTTTCCTCTTGAATGCTTGCTTCGTATGCTTGACCCTGAAACACTTGCTTCTGAAACACTTGCTTCTGATTGCTAGTTGAACCCTATGATGAGCCCAGCTCTGAGGGCTTTGTGATTTTGACTTTGGACGAATTTTTGTGGTTGATTTGCTCAGTGATGAACCCTTTGATGTTCTGAGAGCTTAAGTGCTTGCCTCTGATTGCTTCTCTTTTTTGGTGTTCTTTGATAATTTCCAATGATGAATAAGTGCTGAGAATGTTTATTTCACTAGCCTATGATGATTATATTCTGAGGCCACTATTAGGCTTGTTTGGATTTTTGGGTGGATGTTTGGATACTTTGGTAGGTTTAGAGGCAGGTTGAAGCTTTGGTTCTTTCTGGTTTGTGGCTTCTGTACAGGTTTCTGGTGTATGGCTTTTTGTTTGATGTTGGTTTAGGACCAAGGCTTATGCAGGTTTAGGACAAAGGCTTATGCAGGTTAGTAGGGGTTTGATGTTTTAGGCTAGCTGTTTTATGGCTTCTGGTTTTACTGAGTTTAAAACAGGTTTTAGGCTTGATGCAGGTTTAGGCTTTTGTTTTTGTTGAAGGCAATTTGATGGTTTACAAGCTTTGAACTGGTTTGAGCTTGTTTTGCTCTTTACAGGCTTTTGATGCTTGGCCAGGCTTAAGGTTTTTGTGGCTTGGCAGGTTTTTGTGAGGTTTGGAGCTTGTGGAGGCAGGCTGTTTTGATACAGTTTGGTATTTTTGCTTTGTGATATTCTACCCCCCCTTTGTACTGTGTTGGTATCTTTTCTTTATATCTTAAGCCTAAGCCCTGTAAGCCTTTTCTTTTTCTCTTTTCTCTCTCTTGACAGATTAAAAAAAGCATTTTATTGCTTAAATTTGTCTTTATGTTCTGAAAAGGTGACTGGCTGAAAATGATGTAACTTTGTTTGCTTGCATACTAGTTTTCCTCTGCATACTTCTTATCTATTTTCCCCAGATTTTCTGCTTGTTTGTGTACTTCTTTGACAGCCTTGAATAGCCTTTTGTACTTGTTGATGTCTTGATATCTTTCTATATCCTTTTGGACAGCTTTTGACATCTTTTTGGCAGCTTGTGGACAACTTTTAGTTTGCTGTCTAGTTTGAACTTAGTTTGAAATTGTGACTCAATTTGCCTTTATACTTGTACATGCTGTTTGGAAACTTTGGTTGACAATTTTTGGATTTATGCAGTATGTTTGACAAACTTTGAATTTGTGCAATTTGTAAATTTGTGCATTTCATACTTTTTTGCAAGCATTTTTATCCCTCTTTGTGAACTGAGAGTAATCTCGTGATTTGCAGAGAGGGCAAACTGATTCCGGCAAGTCGTTTTTAATGATGAGTCCATTTTTTCTGTGTGCTTTTAATTTCATTTCATCTGCTTTTGACTTTTTCTTTTTCTTTGTTTTGCAGATAAAAATCAATGGAGCAAAAGAGGAGTAGCAGAAGAAGATGGAGATTTAGAAAAATAGGATGCAATTTTATTTCATTTCAATTATTTGTAAAATTATTATTGTAAACAAAAATGTAAATAAATTTACAGTTGTTCAAATAATAATTTGTAACAAAACAATTAAAGATGAATAAAAAAAATCCTTTTTGATCAGTTAATTATTTTTCTTCTTCAACTGTTTATTTAATTATTTATAATTCTTAAATTATAATAACTGGAAATAAATCCCAACTATTTTAACTCAGAATAATAAATGATCAATAAACGTCCGGAGTTCCGAATAATCATAGCATTGCACAGCTAAACAACAAACGTCAACATGTCCTTTTTTCACTGATTAAATCCAAACACTGCAAATTCTCAATCAACAGCCTCAGTCCATATCTCAGAGTAATTTTAAAAGCACTGTAGAATTAATTCTTTCTGATAAATACGCGCACAAAAACCTGATTCTTGATTAAATGTCAAAGAAGCGTCCGCCTGATCAAAACCTGAGCCAAACTCAAACAAAACCCTAGCAATTTGCTTGAACTGTTCCAGAACCATGAAAACCCTAATTCTGTATAGACTGATAAGAAAAAATCTGTTTGACTGATTCTTACGCCAATTTGAAAAATCAGGAAAAGCTCGAAGCTGTGATTTCTTGTGGAAAAATAAGAGGGCAAATTTTGTGGTACAACAGTTGCCCCTGTTCAATCTTCTTGAACCTGAAGAGTTAGATTGGAAAATTTGCCTTTCGCGACTCGAGGATAAAATGAGATTGGACACTAGAGTGCCCAAAAAATTTTGCACTCGGTGATGTGATGGAAGAGGGAATGGGCTTACAGATGCCATTTGGTGATGGGCTTAAAGATGCCATCTAGGGATGTGACATAATCTTGTCGGGGGATGGGCTTAGAGATGCCATCTGGAAGTTGCTGGTAGGAGGATGGGCTTAAAGATGCCATCTCGGGGTGTTGGTAGGAGGATGGGCTTATAGATGCCATCTGGAGATGTTTGGAGGAGGATGGGCTTATAGATGCCATCTGAAGGTGATTGTTGAACTGTATGTCATTGGTGAGTGGACGAGTATCAGAAAGGTATCCATGTTTTGGAACATCTCTGAACTGGGGGTCTGAACAAGCAATAGATTGACATCCATGTTTGGAGAATCCGTAAACTGTTTTCAGGAGTTGAGGTTTGAATAAGCAATAGATCAGCATTCGTGGTTGGGAAGCGTTCGTAAACTGTTTTCAAAGGTCTTGAAAGTTGAATAAGCAATAGAGCAGCATTCGTTGATGGGGAAGTGTCCGTAAAATATTTTCAAAAGTTGAGAAGAATCTGAACAAGCGATAGGTTAACATTCGTGTTTGGAGAATCCGTAAACTGTTTTCAGAAGTCTTGAAGTTGAATAAGAAATAGAGCAGCATCCATGTTGGGAAGCGTCCGTAAACTGTTTTCAAAAGTTGAGTCTGAACAAGCGATAGATTAGCATCCGTGTTTGGAGAATCCGTAAACTGTTTTCAGAGGTTGAAGAATCTGAATAAGCGATAGGTTAACATCCGTGTCTGGAGAACCCATAAACTGTTTTCAAAAGTCTTGAGATTGAAGCTTACTAATCTTTATCCTAAAAAAGGGTAAGATATTAGCTGAAACACAAAGTCATGTTGCATGAAATGTATGATGCCATGTATGTTATATCAATGTTTATGATATGAATGTAATGAATGCGTATGTAAGCTGATGAGCTGTCTTGCTGAGGATAGATGAATCCTGGATGGCTGGAGACAAAAGAATCTTGACTGCTGCCGGGGAAAATAATTCCTTGGCTGCTGTTGGGGAGGGCGAGAATCTTTTGATCGTTGAAAATGAGAAGTCCTGGGACCACTGTTGGGGGATCAGGAGCTTGGTTTGTATGCCAATCTACTGGGGATTCCTGTCTTGAGGAGATCTTCACTGGAGAATATTAGAATATTCTGTGAGGTGCTGAGAACTAGAGTCTTCACTCTGCTTGGGGATTGATAGTTGGAAGTTTTAGCTCTGCTGGGGATTGACAGTATTGGCTCCACTGGGGATTTTGAATCTTGACTCTGAGGGGAATTAGATTCTGGAAGGCTCTCTGGCTGGAGAAATCAGCTTTGAGAAAGCTCTTGTTTTGCTGAGGATCCTGAAGTTTAAACTCCGTTTGGGGAATTGAGAATTCAGGTTATGTGCCACTTTGAGAATGAGAATCTTCATTCTGTCGGGAATGTCAGGAATTGGGAGTGTACCAATCTTCTGAGGTGATGAGAATCTTCATGCTGTTAACGATCAGAAACTGGGAGTATACCAATCTTCTGAGGTCTTAAGGATGAGAGTCTTCATTCTTGAGAGAAACAGATTTTTCAGTTGTCTGTTATCTTGTTGGTGGTTGTAATTTTCAGCAGGTGATGTGAATTTTTTTGATGATTACTACTTCAAAAGATGAAGGAACCTTGATTACTACTTCAAAAGATGAAGGAACCTTGATGATTACTACTTCAAAAGATGAAGGAACCTTGATGATTACTACTTCAAGATGAAGGAACCTTGATGATTACTACTTCAAGATGAAGGAACCTTGACGATTACTACTTCAAGATGAAGGAACCTTGATGATTACTACTTCAAGATGAAGGAACCTTGATGATTACTACTTCAAGATGAAGGAACCTTGATGATTACTACTTCAAGATGAAGGAACCTGGATGATTACTACTTCAAGATGAAGGAACCCGGATGATTACTACTTCAAGATGAAGGAACCTGGATGATTACTACTTCAAGATGAAGGAACCTGGATGATTACTACTTCAAGATGAAGGAACCTGGATGATTACTACTTCAAGATGAAGGAACCTGGATGATTACTACTTCAAGATGAAGGAACCTGGATGATTACTACTTCAAGATGAAGGAACCTGGATGATTACTACTTCAAGATGAAGGAACCTGGATGATTACTACTTCAAGATGAAGGAACCTGGATGATTACTACTTCAAGATGAAGGAACCTGGATGATTACTACTTCAAGATGAAGGAACCTGGATGATTAATACTTCAAGATGAAGGAACCTGGATGATTACTACTTCAAGATGAAGGAACCTGGATGATTACTACTTCAAGATGAAGGAACCTGGATGATTACTACTTCAAGATGAAGGAACCTGGATGATTACTACTTCAAGATGAAGGAACCTGGATTATTACTACTTCAAGATGAAGGAACCTGGATGATTACTACTTCAAGATGAAGGAACCCGAATGATTACTACTTCAAGATGAAGGAACCTGGATGATTACTACTTCAAGATGAAGGAACCTGGATGATTAGACTGCATATGTTAAGAATGCTGTTGAAATGTAATTTGTTTTGGAGAATAAATCCTTGACAAATGTTGGGGAAATAAACCCATGACTGCAGGTCTGCTAGAGAGGTTTCATCACTGCCCCAGGTATCAGATGCATGTGATATTGCAAGGAAACTTGGACCGTTCGTAACCCTTGAGATTGACATTCGAATGCCCCAAGCAATGGTGACGGAGACTTGCCCCAAGTTAACTGAATTTTTGAGAGATTTTGTTGAAATCTTGACTAGACTGCCCCAGGTTAACTGAACTTTGAAAGATCTGTTGAAACCTTGACTGGACTGCCCCTTGTTGATAGGAGACTTGTCGTTGGAAGTGTCATCCTTTTGAAGTGATTTTGTTCACTGAGAGAGTTTTCGTTCCTCATAACATTCGTTGTATGAATTTATTCGCTGTCAAACAAATAGTCAAATGCAAACAGTGATATTCAAGCAATGCAAAGTTTATGTGTGTCTCGAAGTTTTGAAAAATGCATTTTTAGCAGAAAACTTTTTATAAGACGAAATCAACACAAGATTTAGAGCAAAGCCTTACAGGAGTCAGGATACCTTTTGTAACAGTATGCTTTTGAACTAACCCATGCTTCAATTAGGACTTTTGAAAGGTTGTAACGTGGCTTGGTTCACGGTTTAAGAAACAAAGGATAAAGGCTCAAATTATATTTGTACCCACCCGCTCTTCGTGATGTTCTTCAATCCTAAGCTCAGTTAATTGTGCGTCGCACTCTATTTGAGTTTGGAACGACCTTTGGGTGATGGTTCACCAATTGAATTTAGGAGGCAGTCATCATCTCCTTTTTTCTTTGCAACATTTTTCATGTTGTTGAGGACTTCTAATGACCTCTTTATTTTGATTTTGATTTGTTATCCCTAACTTTTGCCTGACTGTTCCTGTTTTTGGGATTACAGTCAGCGGGATGCCCCAGCTTTCTTAAGCCTCCTTTATAGGTTTTGGCTCAGTGGGCTTTTCTTTTTTGAGAGATTGACTGCCTATGTGATAGGGAACCATCGCTGTCTTGTGATTCCAAAGGAATGTCTCTTTTTTTGATGTTGTTCGTTGTGTTACGAACTGAGAGTTTGTGACTTCAATGCGCATTTTCTTTTGAATTAACTGAGATACTACCCTGCCCCAGGTTTATATCAAAGGTTTTGATTGTTTAGAACAGAAAACTCCTACTTCTTTGGCTCGAAGGGGTTGACTAGGGATTATCTTCCTTATAACTCCAGTGTTTGGGAATTGAAAGAAATACCTGTACATCATCAGCAAGGTTTGTTCAAAAGCATACTGTATGAGATTGTGGTATTGTTTCGTCATCCTCCCTCTAAAGGCTTGCAGCTTTTTATCAAGAGTTAAATATCATACAGAAAGCATAAGAGTAGTGAAAACGAATGGATGAATTCAAGACAAACATATGCAATGCATTAATGGAACATAGTTTGACATTAACAGTTAATTGTTTGAATAACAAAAGAAATTACAACTTTGAAAATTCAAATGAAGCAAAAGCCTCTCAGTTTGAGCCTTGTCACTTCAGGTGGAGAACTCCTTAACGGAAGATTTTCATCTCGCCGTCTGGCATAAACCTCAGCACTCCAATGTCAATCAGATCTTGAATCTTGTTCTCCAAGGCCCAACAGTCGTCGGTGTCATGCCCAGGGCTGTCAGAATGGTAGGCACATCTCTCACTCGAGTTGTACTTGGAAGAGGAAGTATCAGGATTTTGAGGAGGATCCTTCAGCGTGATCAACTTCAACTCCAGCAAATGTTGTAATGCTTGAGACAAAGGCATGTTGATGTCAGTGTAATGCCTTTCTTGATATCTCACCCTACGCCTCTTACCCCGTTTTTATTGAACAGGCGTGGGATCAGAGATCAGGATTTCCCCAGCATGTTGATCAAGACGACTCTTTTGACCAGTCACTGCATTGGACTCTTTCTTCCCATTGTAGGGGATTTTTTTAACATCAGAGGGAGTAGCTCCTTGGATCTTCCCACTTTTGATGCCAGCTTCGACCCTTTCGCCGGTTAGTATCAGCTCGGTGAACCCGGCTGAAGAGCTTCCAATTAAGTGATTGAAGAAAGGCCCTGTCAAAGTCCCCATGAAGATGTCAATCATCTCTCTGTCAGTTAAAGGGGGTTGCACCCTACCAGCCAAATCTCTCCACCTCTGAGCATACCCTTTGAAGTTCTCGTCAGAACCCATGGTCATGTTCTGCAATTGCATACGAGTTGGTGCAAGATCAGCATTGTTCTGATATTGTTTGTAAAAGGCCCGGGCTAGGTCCTCCCAGGTGTGGATGCGAGAACTCTCCAATCGATAGAACCACTCGAGTTGAGCCCCTACCAGACTTTCTTGGAAGAAGTGGATCCAAAGCTTTGGATCAGTTGCGTATGGTTGAATCTTGCGGACATAAGACATTAGATGCATCTTAGGGCAAGAAACTCCATCGTACCGAGCAAAGGTAGGGACTTTGAACTTTGGCAGAATGACCAATCCAGGAACTAAACCCAAGTCTCCTAAGTCCAAGCCAGGTACTTGTTGAACCTCCATAGCATTGAGGCGATCCTCCAACTGTTTGTACTTGTTATCAGCGGAAGGATATTGTTCTTCAGAGTAGTCAGCTTCACCAACCTCCAAATTGTGGTCTTCTTCAAGACTGACCCCCTTGTCCTTGAGAAGGATAGCTTTCAGATCTTCTTGCCCTTTCCCCATAGCCAGAAGCATTTGCTGGAATTGAGCATTTTGAGCTTGGAGATCTTTCACCGTTTGTTCCATATCCATCTTACTGAAATAAACAGTAGGAAAAATAAGGAAACCTGAAAAGGAGATACCTGCTATGCAATGATATGTATGATATATATGCAATGTTTTCAAGGATCTCTTGGGGTAAACACAAGAGAATGTTAGAGGTTGAACTTCAGTCTTTGATTGGAGAACTTTGCACTGGTGGATGTCTTCCCACGAGAATCAAGCTCACCATGTCAAGTGGGTCATAGCCCCTGATTCAAGTTGTTGCACTTGATCTTTGATTGGAGAACTTTGCATCGGTGGATGTCTTTCCACGATAATCAAGCTCACCATGTCAAGTGGGTCATAGCCCCTGATTCAAGTTGTTGCACTTGATCTTTGATGGCATTTGTTTTAGAGGAGAAAACCTCTTGCCCTTTGGTAGACGTCTGGTTCAACGTAACCCTGCATCAAAAGAACCCTCGAGATCCTTGAAATGGTTATTGAAAATGCTATGGTATGATGTCATGATGTTATGTACATGTATGCAAAAGCAAGTAAGTGTATATACAGGCAATCATATTCACACAAAGCAAACAAGTCCTTAGGTTTAGGCTTGCATGGGGTTTGTAGGTAAGTACCCTCTTGAAGTTAGTTGGCTCATCCTATCCTAAAATAGAAACCGGGTTCTAAGGAGCTCAATATCATTGGATTGTTTTCTGTGTTCATCATTTTGGTTTAGCCACTTAACTGGCGACCAAAATATTCCAAGAAAACAACCCTCAATGAGTGTAGTATCGAGTATCTACCAACTTCGGACTGCACCAAAGTCGGTCATCTCACTACCCCTAAAAAGGCTAAGATGGTCAATTAAGTTTCTAAGAGTTCGTTAGTGCTTCATGACATCACTCAACGGCCCCGTACTCTCCTTGACTGAACTCAAGGGTTACCGGTACTCACAAATATGTCAACCTAACATAGCTTACTGCTTCAACCGTGTCGGTATACCCCGCACAGTTCCCTCACAGTTTTATTGTTATTTACCTAAAAAGGTGCCCCAAATCCGGGTGTAGGATTTACAACAAACCCAAACAAGGACCCAAAAAATAAAGCAATCAAGGCAATCAAAGCAAGAACGTAAAGGTGATCTAAACCCTAAGGTAACCCCACTTTTGAATTTATCCCCAGCAGAGTCGCCAGTTCTGTGATACGGTGGGAGAACTGACTTTAAGTTTTGCGTTTGTATTCGCACTTGTTCGGTTTAGCAAGAGTGCCACCGACTTTTTATTTTATCCTAAAGGAAAGGTTAAAAAGCACAGGAAAAACCTTTTGAGATGTTTCGTGGGTTCGGGGGGTAGATTATGAAAAAGGAAGGTATTAGCACCCTTTTCATCCATGGTTATCCATGGGCTCTTAGTTACTTGTTTTAGATCACTTGCCTTGATTTTCAATTGCTTGAAATGGTATGTGTGTGCGTGTGTGTGTTTTGAAAATGTTTTGAAAAAGACGCCTTGTCTAGGCAACCGTTGTAACAATTCTTTACTCGAATGTTTTACAAAGGTGTGTATCTTTTCGAAAAGATTTTTCAAATGTTTTTGAAAGTTTGTTTTGAAAGTGTTTGTGGAGTGTGGTTTTGAAAAGTAGGCCAGTGTGTTTTGCAAGTTGGATCAAGTAACTAAGAGTTGTCTACCCCTAAATTTACTCAAAGGTTTTTCTCATGTTTTAACCCTTTTAACAATTTTGTTCCACCATTGTATTTGGTGGGTAATCTTGCGTTAGGATGTCAACGGGACAGGCGCGGGTCATCGTATGGACCATGAATGCAATGTTGCCAAGTGTCTTTGGCAATTTTGCTTGAAGGGACTATGATCATTTCTTTTAGGCGACTTTTGAAAGCGTCATCGAGGGACTATGATCATTTTAAATTGTTTTGTTTTGCCAAAGAAACTCAACGTGCAAGCATGACCCATTTTGGAAGGCAACAAGCGGGATTACCCTAGGGGTGCAAGTGTGATTAGTGTATTTATTGTCATGCATTTATCTTTGTATTAGGTTATCTAGCGTTTGATTTTATGTACATACAAACCCTAGGTCTAACCATGGTATATTTGAAAGCGATAAATTGCGGGAATTTAAAGTCTACGCTATTACAAATAAGTATCCGGGAGTGGGGGTACAAATATTTACAAATGGGGATGAGACTTAATAGGAGAGTAGTGTCCAAATAATTTACAACCAAATCGAATTGCGATCTCAAATGTAATATGTATCAATGTATAGGAATAAAGCAATGTAAATGTGTCAATGTATTTGTGTAAGTGTATGTGATTTATTTACAAGTGAGAATGATGTTTAACTTAATGCAAATTTAAGCAAGTATTAAGTATTATTATCTTTTTGTATTTTTGTTTAAGTATGTACAAACAAGAAAATTTAATAAAAAAAAAGAAAATGTTTTAAGTTCTATTTTTTAATGTATTTTTTATAAATGTTTTATACAAGGTTTACATTTAAATAGAAAGTTTTAATAAAAGAAAAAAAAGAAAAAAAAGTTTTAAACTTAATAATATTTAATATTCATGTATTTTAGTTATAATGAAAAGTATTAGTAATATTATTATTAAAAAAGAGTTAAGTTATGTAAAAGAAAATAAAATAAAAGCTTTTTAGTTTGAATGAAATAGAAAAAAAATAGGAAAAGAGGTAAATGGGCTTGAAGGGGGTTTATGGCCCAAAACGGATTGTGAAAGAGAGATAAAGGGGGGGGGGGGGGGGGGGGGGGTGCACCATCATTTAATGGGCTTAAGCGTTTTAGAAAGGGCAAGGCCCAAGGCAAGTTTGACAAATCTGTTTGTTAGGGTTCCAAACATATTGTTTCATTTGGGATTTAGGGTTAGGCAAGTTACAGAGCGGCGCCGTTCACTTCATTTTCGTTCCTCTTCATCCTTCTCACGCCCTAGCCACTAAACGAAGTCTCTTCTTCGCCTAAAGCCAACCAGCGCCACCGTCTACTCCTCCACCCTCCATAGTCGAGCACGACAGCGACAAGCAAAGGTGATGACTTTTCCCATTTACGTCTCTTGCTTTAGTTCGTGCATGTTCTGATTATTATTTTTGTTATTTGTCTCGTGAGGTGTTTTAAAGAAAGGAGAGAATTTTATACCTTTTGGAGATGGAGGAGGAGCGGATTTGGAGGCGCGTAGGATGGCCGGAGACGGAGGGATAGTGATGCTAGCTTGCTCTTGCTGGAACACCTGGTACTCTGTATTTCACTTCTTAGGTTTTATGATGATGATGTCTGAGAACCTTTGGATAATTTTCTTTTCCTCTTGAATGCTTGCTTTGTATGCTTGACCCTGAAACACTTGCTTCTGAAACACTTGCTTCTGATTGCTAGTTGAACCCTATGATGAGCCCAGCTCTGAGGGCTTTGTGATTTTGACTTTGGACGAATTTTTGTGGTTGATTTGCTTAGTGATGAACCCTTTGATGTTCTGAGAGCTTGAGTGCTTGCCTCTGATTGCTTCTCTTTTTTGGTGTTCTTTGATAATTTCCAATGATGAATCAGTGCTGAGAATTGTAAGTCTCAGAGTGCCTAAGAGGGGGGATGAATTAGGTCTTATAAAATTTATTCGGTTTTATGAGAATGCCTGGTAGTAATTTTTGGTTAAGTATTTGAAGGTTTTGATTATATCTTTATCTTTTCCTGATTATGGTGATGAAAGCGATAAATGCGGAAAAGTAAAGAACACGGTGATATATCCTGGTTCCCCTCACAATCCGAGAGTACTCCAGTCCCCTTTCCAACACGAAAGAGATTTCACTATAGTTAGAATGATTGTACAACCTATGCTTACTATCTAACCTATAGGGTGATCAAAGGTTCTTAACACCTTTAAGACCAAACAAACACTAATGTGAATGAAGAACAATCCTCTTCAAATCACAACACTTACTTCCAACAATCCTGGATAGTAAGGAAAAATCTTTAAGTAATACAATGATTTAGTTTGAAGTATATGGAGAGCTTTATCAATCTTCAATTGATCTTCTTCTTCAAGATAAAAACAATTCTCAACAATGTATATAAATATTCACAATGTATGTATGAAACTTGTAATGATAATGAAAGTGTATATGGCAAGTTTC
The DNA here is from genome assembly GCA_948472305.1 of Vicia faba. NCBI lineage: Eukaryota > Viridiplantae > Streptophyta > Magnoliopsida > Fabales > Fabaceae > Vicia > Vicia faba. Next base: position 1,227,408,473 of record OX451738.1, read on the forward strand.
ACAAAATTATGAACACATGAAAGTATAATTTCAAATGTGAGTAAAATGAGAAAATTGTTAATGAAGAAGTATATTTGTTAATTTGAAAATTTGAAACATTGTTTGAAATAAGAAAATCTGCATTTTATAAAGTCATAAGAACCTCTTCATTCATGCCAATTCATATGAAAAGTTGCAATGCATTCATGAAAAGATACCACTTGAAAAATGTTCAAAAAACAAAATAAAAGCTGCACTGGTTCGCTAGGAACCGGTTCCGACACTGACAGAACCCGGTTCTTAGTGAATGTTATAAGTTGGAATTCAAAAATATCATGCACGAACCGGTTCCCCTATTGGTACAACCCGGTTCCTGGTACAAAATCCAGGGACATGTTTTTTGAGAAATGCTGGAACCCGGCTCCCTGTTAGGGAGGAACCGGTTCCTAAAGGTTTATTTTCAAAAATGCTTTTTGAAAGATATTTCAAACAAAGTTTTCTTGATCTTAAAGTTATGGAATATGTATATGTTGATGAATGCATATTGTGAACATCTATATTCAAGATTTTAAGAATTATTTATACCATATTGACATTTGATGATTTCTTCAATAATCTTCAAGACTTTTATTTGATGTTGATAAGCTTTTTGCACATCCTTTGAAAGTTGATGTCCATGTTGTCTTCATCAAAACACATGCTTTAAATATGACTTGAGAAGCTTGCAATTACATTCTCCCCCTTTTTGATGATGACAACCAAGTCTTGAAAACGATTCTTGAAATGTTCATGTTGTTTTGTGTAGCAAACATGTTGAGTAAATGCAAGGCTCCCCCTAAATTGTATGCTCCCCCTAAGTCCATGATTCTTTGAATTTTGGAGAGAGTTTGATATTTATTTGGGCCTGCAATTTCTTTGAAACAAAACAACACACATGCATATTCTTCTCCCCCTTTGTTAACATAAAAAAGGATGGGGAAAAATAGTGAAATAGATACATATAAAAATTAAGACGTGTATCTTAAGAGAAACATTAGATATCACCTTCATCCAAAATACCAAGTTCTCTTTGGATTTTGAAGAAAGGTTCTCGAGCAAGCGGTTTAGTGAAGATATCTGCGAGTTGGTTATGAGTATCCACAAAAGTGACTTCGACATCTCCTTTAAGTACATGATCACGGAGAAAATGATGTCGAATATCTATATGTTTGGTTCTTGAATGCATGACCAGATTCTTTGTAATATTGATAGCACTTGTATTGTCGCATCGAAGAGGAATGCATCCGAGATCAAGTCCGTAATCACAGAGTTGTTGCTTGAGCCAAATAATTTGTGCACAACAACTACCCGCTGCTATGTATTCTGCTTCGGCTGTGCTAAGAGCAACACATGCTTGCTTTTTACAAGCCCATGATACTAATGCATTTCCAATAATGTGACAAGTACCACTTGTTCTTTTACGATCAGTTTTACAACCTGCATAATCCGCGTCAGAATAACCAATTAAAGTGCAAATACTACCTTTCGGATACCATAAGCCGACATTAATTGTTCCTTTAAGATACTTCATGATCCTTTTAACTGCCATGAGGTGTGATTCCTTTGGATTTGCTTGAAAGCGAGCGCAAAGACAAACACTAAACATGATGTCAGGACGACTTGCCGTCAAATACAATAAAGAGCCAATCATACCTCTGTACTTTGTAATATCAATTGGAGTACCGGATTCATCTTGATCAACATATGTACCGGAGCCCATTGGAGTGTTTATGGCTTTACAATTGTCCATATCAAACTTTTTCAATAATTCTTTGCAATACTTAGATTGATTGATGAAGATTCCATCTTCTAGTTGCTTGATTTGTAGTCCAAGAAAGTAGTTCATCTTTCCCATCATAGACATCTCGAATTCTCCTTGCATCATCAATGAGAATTCCTCACACATTTCTTTGTTAGTCGATCTAAAAATGATATCATCAACATAGACTTGAACCAATAAAGTGTTACTTTGGATTTTCTTAATGAACAAGGTTTTATCAACCTTACCCTTTTCGAAACCTTTTTCACACAAAAAATTGCTAAGTCTATCATACCATGCTCTTGGTGCTTGCTTTAAGCCATAAAGAGCCTTTCTCAACTTAAAGACATGTGAAGGATGTTTGAAGTCTTCAAATCCCGGGGGTTGTTTGACATAGACTTCTTCATTGATGTATCCATTCAAGAATGCGCTTTTGACGTCCATTTGGAAAAGCTGAAAATTTAATGAACAAGCATAAGCAAGTAAAAGACGTATAGCTTCTAACCTTGCAACCAGAGCAAATGTTTCTTCAAAGTCGATTCCTTCCTCTTGATTGTAACCTTGGGCAACTAACCTTGCTTTGTTTCGAACAATTAGACCATTCTCATCAAGTTTGTTCTTAAACACCCATCGGGTACCTATGATGTGTTTACCACTTGGTCTAGGAACAAGTTCCCAAACTTGATTTCTCTCGAATTGATTTAATTCTTCTTGCATAGCAATAATCCATTGATCATCTCCTAAGGCTTCATCAGCTTTGGTAGGTTCAATTTGAGAAACAAACGCCATGTTTAAGCAAGCATCTTTTAGATTCAATCTTGTTGATACTCCTTGGCTAATGTCACCAATAATTTTGTCAATAGGATGGTCTCTATGAGTTCTCCATTCTTTTGGTAGATCATTGGTGTTTGAATCTTGTTGAACAATGTTTTCTGAATTTTCCGGTGATTTCTTAATTTGATCAAATGAAAGATCTTCCGGGGGTAAATCTATAGGATCATCATCATCACAAACAACTACTTCCTCCTTGGAGGGGTTAGTTTCATCAAAAGATACATGCATAGATTCTTCAATAATTAAAGTTCTTTTATTATAAATTCTATATGCTTTACTAGAAAGCGAATAACCAAGAAATATACCTTCGTCGGATTTCTCGTCAAACTTACCAAGATTATCTTTGTCATTATTAAGAACAAAGCACTTGCATCCAAAAATGTGAAAGTGAGCAATATTTGGCTTTCTTCCTTTGAAGAGTTCACATGGAGTCTTCTTTATTATAAGTCTAATGATAACTCGATTTCCAACATAACATGCCGTACTAACCGCATCCGCCCAAAAATATTTAGGAAGATTTGCATCACTAAGCATTGTTCTTGCAAGTTCCACTAGAAACCTATTCTTTCTTTCAACTACTCCATTTTGTTGTGGAGTTCTAGGTGCTGAAAAATTATGAGAGATACCATGTTCTTCACAAAATTCTTCAAATTGAGCATTTTGGAATTCTCCACCATGATCACTTCTTATGGATACAATCTTTAGTGATTTTTCATTTTGGATTTGCTTAGCATACTTCTTAAAGGCTTTGAAAGCATCACTTTTCTGCACAAGAAACAAAGTCCAAGAATATCTAGAAAAATCATCAATAATGACTAAAGCGTATACATTACCTCCGAAGCTTTTTGTTCTTGATGGACCAAAGAGATCCATGTGTAACAATTGTAGTGGCCTTGTAGTAGACACCACATTTTTAGATTTGAAAGTTGTTTTGGTATGTTTGCCCTTTTGGCATGCATTACATAATTTGTCTTTGATGAACTTCATCTTTGGTAAACCAATAACTAAGTCATGATTAACCAATTTGTTCAAGTGCTCCATGTGAATGTGAGCGATCCTCTTGTGCCATAACCAAGCGCCATTGTTGTTTACCATAAGACATTGTACCTTCAGACACAAATCATCTAAAGTAATCATAAAAATATTGTTAGTTCTTATACCTTTGAGTTTTACCTCATTGGTTGCCTCATCCATAATGAGACATTCTTCTTTGTTGAATTTGATCTTGAACCCTTTATTGCAAAGTTGACTTATGCTAAGAAGATTATGCTTTAATCCTTCAACATAGAGAACATCCTCAATTTGAATGGATGGAGGTGTGCCAACTATTCCAACGCCAAGAATCTTTCCTTTGGTGTTGTCTCCATAGGTGACATACCCTTTGGCTTTATGTACTAGATATGAAAATTGGTGTACATCTCCTGTCATATGCTTTGAACATCCACTATCAAGATACCAAACATTTGATGTGGATTTCAAGCATACCTACACAAACAAATTATTCTTTGTTAGGTACCCAAGTTGCCTTGGGTCCTTCATAGTTAGTTCCCTTTTTCACCCACACATAATGCCCACTTGCTATACTAAAGTTTCTAACATAGCAAGCATTAGGTGTATGGCCTTTAATACCACAATAAAAACAAGTAGGTTCAAAGTTACTTCTATATCTAGAAGGATAAGATTTCTTCTTAGGAAATGTTTTCTTTTTCGATACATTAGACTTTTTGTCATAGAGAACTTTCTTTTTATCATCGTCGTCCTATGCAGTTTTGGGCTTTACAGAACCAATGCCATTGATTACTGATATTGGGATAAATGGACCATTTTCAACAGCATCCCATACTTCCTCTCCTTATGCTTCTAAATGCGCCTTCATGCGTATTATCCAGCAGTCAAAATATTCACCACAGAATAGAGGAGGCTTGTTGTTACTACCACCATCTCTGAAGACTGGTTGATAATTTGCGGAAGCCATTTTGGATCTTTAGGAACAAGTTACCTATAACTTGCTCTGATGCCAATTGTAAGTCTCAGAGTGCCTAAGAGGGGGGGGGGGGTGAATTAGGTCTTATAAAATTTATTCGATTTTATGAGAATGCCTGGTAGTAATTTTTGGTTAAGTATTTGAAGGTTTTGATTATATCTTTATCTTTTCCTGATTATGGTGATGAAAGCGATAAATGCAGAAAAGTAAAGAACACGGTGATATATCCTGGTTCCCCTTAAAATCCGAGAGTACTCCAGTCCCCTTTCCAACACGAAAGAGATTTCACTATAGTTAGAATGATTGTACAGCCTATGCTTACTATCTAACCTATAGGGTGATCAAAGGTTCTTAACACCTTTAAGACCAAACAAACACTAATGTGAATGAAGAACAATCCTCTTCAAATCACAACACTTACTTCCAACAATCCTGGATAGTAAGGAAAAATCTTTAAGTAATACAATGATTTAGTTTGAAGTATATGGAGAGCTTTATCAATCTTCAATTGATCTTCTTCTTCAAGATAAAAACAATTCTCAACAATGTATATAAATGTTCACAATGTATGTATGAAACTTGTAATGATAATGAAAGTGTATATGGCAAGTTTCACAAAATTATGAACACATGAAAGTATAATTTCAAATGTGAGTAAAATGAGAAAATTGTTAATGAAGAAGTATATTTGTTAATTTGAAAATTTGAAACATTGTTTGAAATAAGAAAATCTGCATTTTATAAAGTCATAAGAACCTCTTCATTCATGCCAATTCATATGAAAAGTTGCAATACATTCATGAAAAGATACCACTTGAAAAATGTTCAAAAAACAAAATAAAAGTTGCACTGGTTCGCTAGGAACCAGTTCCGACACTGACAGAACCCGGTTCTTAGTGAACGTTATAAGTTGGAATTCAAAAATATCATGTAGGAACCGGTTCCCCTATTGGTACAACCCGGTTCCTGGTACAAAATCCAGGGACATGTTTTTTGAGAAATGCTGGAACCGGGTTCCCTGTTAGGGAGGAACCGGTTCCTAAAGGTTTATTTTCAAAAATGCTTTTTGAAAGATATTTCAAACAAAGTTTTCTTGATCTTAAAGTTATGGAATATGTATATGTTGATGAATGCATATTGTGAACATCTATATTCAAGATTTTAAGAATTATTTATACCATATTGACATTTGATGATTTCTTCAATAATCTTCAAGACTTTTATTTGATGTTGATAAGCTTTTTGCACATCCTTTGAAAGTTGATGTCCATGTTGTCTTCATCAAAACACATGCTTTAAATATGACTTGAGAAGCTTGCAATTACAAGAATGTTTGTTTCACTAGCCTATGATGATTATATTCTGAGGCCACTATTAGGCTTGTTTGGATTTTTGGGTGGATGTTTGGATACTTTGGTAGGTTTAGAGGCAGGTTGAAGCTTTGGTTCTTTCTGGTTTGTGGCTTCTGTACAGGTTTCTGGTGTATGGCTTTTTGTTTTATGTTGGTTTAGGACCAAGGCTTATGCAGGTTTAGGACAAAGGCTTATGCAGGTTAGCAGGGGTTTGATGTTTTAGGCTAGCTGTTTTATGGCTTCTGGTTTTACTGAGTTTAAAACAGGTTTTAGGCTTGATGCAGGTTTAGGCTTTTGTTTTTGTTGAAGGCAATTTGATGGTTTACAAGCTTTGAACTGGTTTGAGCTTGTTTTGCTCTTTACAGGCTTTTGATGCTTGGCCAGGCTTAAGGTTTTTGTGGCTTGGCAGGTTTTTGTGAGGTTTGGAGCTTGTGGAGGCAGGCTGTTTTGATACAGTTTGGTATTTTTGCTTTGTGATATTCTGCCCCCCTTTGTACTGTGTTGGTATCTTTTCTTTATATCTTAAGCCTAAGCCCTGTAAGCCTTTTCTTTTTCTCTTCTCTCTCTCTCTTGACAGATTAAAAAAAGCATTTTATTGCTTAAATTTGTCTTTATGTTCTGAAAAGGTGACTGGCTGAAAATGATGTAACTTTGTTTGCTTGCATACTAGTTTTCCTCTGCATACTTCTTATCTCTTTTCTCCAGATTTTCTGCTTCTTTGTGTACTTCTTTGACAGCCTTGAATAGCCTTTTGTACTTGTTGATGTCTTGATATCTTTCTATATCCTTTTGGACAGCTTTTGACATCTTTTTGGCAGCTTGTGGACAGCTTTTAGTTTGCTGTCTAGTTTGGACTTAGTTTGAAATTGTGACTCAGTTTGCCTTTATACTTGTACATGCTGTTTGGAAACTTTGGTTGACAATTTTTGGATTTATGCAGTATGTTTGACAAACTTTGAATTTGTGCAATTTGTAAATTTGTGCATTTCATACTTTTTTGCAAGCATTTTTATCCCTCTTTGTGAACCGAGAGTAATCTCGTGATTTGCAGAGAGGGCAAACTGATTCCGGCCAGTCATTTTTAATGATGAGTCCATTTTTTCTGTGTGCTTTTAATTTCATTTCATCTGCTTTTGACTTTTTCTTTTTCTTTGTTTTGCAGATAAAAATCAATGGAGCAAAAGAGGAGTAGCAGAAGAAGATGAAGATTTAGAAAAATAGGATGCAATTTTATTTCATTTCAATTATTTGTAAAATTATTATTGTAAACAAAAATGTAAATAAATTTACAGTTGTTCAAATAATAATTTGTAACAAAACAATTAAAGATGAATAAAAAAAATCCTTTTTGATCAGTTAATTCTTTTTCTTCTTCAACTGTTTATTTAATTATTTATAATTCTTAAATTATAATAACTGGAAATAAATCCCAACTATTTTAACTCAGAATAATAAATGATCAATAAACGTCCGGAGTTCCGAATAATCATAGCATTGCACAGCTAAACAACAAACGTCCACATGTCCTTTTTTCACTGATTAAATCCAAACACTGCAAATTCTCAATCAACAGCCTCAGTCCATATCTCAGAGTAATTTGAAAAGCACTGTAGAATTAAATCTTTATGATAAATACGCGCACAAAAACCTGATTCTTGATTAAATGTCAAAGAAGCGTCCGCCTGATCAAAACCTGAGCCAAACTCAAACAAAACCCTAGCAATTTGCTTGAACTGTTCCAGAACCATGAAAACCCTAATTCTGTATAGACTGATAAGAAAAAATCTGTTTGACTGATTCTTACGCCAATTTGAAAAATCAGGAAAAGCTCGAAGCTGTGATTTCTTGTGGAAAAATAAGAGGGCAAATTTTGTGGTACAACAGTTGCCCCTGTTCAATCTTCTTGAACCTGAAGAGTTAGATTGGAAAATTTGCCTTTCGCGACTCGAGGATAAAATGAGATTGGACACTAGAGTGCCCAAAATTTTTTGCACTCGGTGATGTGATGGAAGAGGGAATGGGCTTACAGATGCCATTTGGTGATGGGCTTAAAGATGCCATCTAGGGATGTGACAGAATCTTGTCGGGGGATGGGCTTAGAGATGCCATCTGGAAGTTGCTGGTAGGAGGATGGTCTTAAAGATGCCATCTGGGGGTGTTGGTAGGAGGATGGGCTTATAGATGCCATCTGGAGATGTTTGGAGGAGGATGGGCTTATAGATGCCATCTGAAGGTGATTGTTGAACTGTATGTCATTGGTGAGTGGACGAGTATCAGAAAGGTATCCATGTTTTGGAACATCTCTGAACTGAGGGTCTGAACAAGCAATATATTGACATCCATGTTTGGAGAATCCGTAAACTGTTTTCAGGAGTTGAGGTTTGAATAAGCAATAGATCAGCATTCGTGGTTGGGAAGCATCCGTAAACTGTTTTCAAAGGTCTTGAAAGTTGAATAAGCAATAGAGCAGCATCCGTTGATGGGGAAGTGTCTGTAAACTGTTTTCAAAAGTTGAGAAGAATCTGAACAAGCGATAGGTTAACATCCGTGTTTGGAGAATCCGTAAACTGTTTTCAGAAGTCTTGAAGTTGAATAAGAAATAGAGCAGCATCCATGTTGGGAAGCGTCCGTAAACTGTTTTCAAAAGTTAAGTCTGAACAAGCGATAGATTAGCATCCGTGTTTGGAGAATCCATAAACTGTTTTCAGAGGTTGAAGAATCTGAATAAGCGATAGGTTAACATTCGTGTCTGGAGAACCCGTAAACTGTTTTCAAAAGTCTTGAGATTGAAGCTTACTAATCTTTATCCTGAAAAAGGGTAAGATATTAGCTGAAACACAAAGTCATGTTGCATGAAATGTATGATGCCATGTATGTTATATCAATGTTTATGATATGAATGTAATGAATGCGTATGTAAGCTGATGAGCTGTCTTGCTGAGGATAGATGAATCCTGGATGGCTGGAGACAAAAGAATCTTGACTGCTACCGGGGAAAATAATTCCTTGGCTGCTGTTGGGGAGGGTGAGAATCTTTTGATCGTTGAAAATGAGAATCCTGGGACCACTGTTGGGGGATCAAGAGCTTGGTTTGTATGCCAATCTACTGGGGATTCCTGTCTTGAGGAGATCTTCACTGGAGAATATTCGAATATTCTGTGAGGTGCTGAGAACTAGAGTCTTCACTCTGGTTGGGGATTGATAGTTGGAAGTTTTAGCTCCGCTGGGGATTGACATTATTGGCTCCACTGGGGATTTTGAATCTTGACTCCGAGGGGAATTAGATTCTGGAAGGCTCTTTGGCTGGAGAAATCAGCTTTGAGAAAGCTCTTGTTCTGCTGAGGATCCTGAAGTTTAAACTCCGTTTGGGGAATTGAGAATTCAGGTTATGTGCCACTTTGAGAAAGAGAATCTTCATTATGTCGGGAATGTCAGGAATTGGGAGTTTACCAATCTTCTGAGGTGATGAGAATCTTCATGCTGTTAACGGTCAGAAACTGGGAGTATACCAATCTTCTGAGGTCTTAAGGATGAGAGTCTTCATTCTTGAGAGAAACAGATTTTTCAGTTGTCTGTTATCTTGTTGGTGGTTGTAATTTTCAGCAGGTGATGTGAAATTTTTTGATGATTACTACTTCAAAAGATGAAGGAACCTTGATTACTACTTCAAAAGATGAAGGAACCTTGATCATTACTACTTCAAAAGATGAAGGAACCTTGATGATTACTACTTCAAGATGAAGGAACCTTGATGATTACTACTTCAAGATGAAGGAACCTTGATGATTACTACTTCAAGATGAAGGAACCTTGATGATTACTACTTCAAGATGAAGGAACCTTGATGATTAATACTTCAAGATGAAGGAACCTTGATGATTACTACTTCAAGATGAAGGAACCTGGATGATTACTACTTTAAGATGAAGGAACCTGGATGATTACTACTTCAAGATGAAGGAACCTGGATGATTACTACTTCAAGATGAAGGAACCTGGATGATTACTACTTCAAGATGAAGGAACCTGGATGATTACTACTTCAAGATGAAGGAACCTGGATGATTACTACTTCAAGATGAAGGAACCTGGATGATTACTACTTCAAGATGAAGGAACCTGGATGATTACTACTTCAAGATGAAGGAACCTGGATGATTACTACTTCAAGATGAAGGAACCTGGATGATTACTACTTTAAGATGAAGGAACCTGGATGATTACTACTTCAATATGAAGGAACCTGGATGATTACTACTTCAAGATGAAGGAACCTGGATGATTACTACTTCAAGATGAAGGAACCTGGATGATTACTACTTCAAGATGAACGAACCTGGATGATTACTACTTCAAGATGAAGGAACCTGGATGATTACTACTTCAAGATGAAGGAACCTGGATGATTACTACTTCAAGATGAAGGAACCTGGATGGTTACTACTTCAAAATGAAGGAACCTGGATGATTACTACTTCAAGATGAAGGAACCCGGATGATTACTACTTCAAGATGAAGGAACCTGGATGATTACTACTTCAAGATGAAGGAACCTGGATGATTAGACTGCATATGTTAAGAATGCTGTTGAAATGTAATTTGTTTTGGAGAATAAATACTTGACAAATGTTGGGGAAATAAACCCATGACTGCAGGTCTGCTAGAGAGGTTTCATCACTGCCCCTGGTATCAGATGCATGTGATATTGCCAGGAAACTTGGACCGTTCGTAACCCTTGAGATTGACATTCGAATGCCCCAAGCAATGGTGACGGAGACTTGCCCCAAGTTAACTGAATTTTTGAGAGATTTTGTTGAATTCTTGACTGGACTGCCCCAGGTTAACTGAACTTTGAAAGATCTGTTGAAACCTTGACTGGACTGCCCCTTGTTGATAGGAGACTTGTCGTTGGAAGTGTCATCCTTTTGAAGTGATTTTGTTCACTGAGAGAGTTTTCGTTCCTCCGAACATTCGTTGTATGAATTTCTTCGCTGTCAAACAAATAGTCAAATGCAAACAGTGATATTCAAGCAATGCAAAGTTTATGTCTGTCTCGAAGTTTTGAAAAATGCGTTTTTTAGCAGAAAACTTTTTATAAGACGAAATCAACACAAGATTTAGAGCAAAGCCTTACAGGAGTCAGGATACCTTTTGTAACAGTATGCTTTTGAACTAACCCATGCTTCAATTAGGACTTTTGAAAGGTTGTAACGTGGCTTGGTTCACGGTTTAAGAAACAAAGGATAAAGGCTCAAAGTATATTTGTACCCACCCGCTCTTCGTGATGTTCTTCAATCCTAAGCTCAGTTAATTGTGCGTCGCACTCTATTTGAGTTTGGAACGACCTTTGGGTGATGGTTCACCAATTGAATTTAGGAGGCAGTCATCATCTCCTTTTTTCTTTGCAACATTTTTCATGTTGTTGAGGACTTGTAATGACCTCTTTATTTTGATTTTGATTTGTTATCCCTAACTTTTGCCTGACTGTTCCTGTTTTTGGGATTATAGTCAGCGGGATGCCCCAGCTTTCTTAAGCCTCCTTTATAGGTTTTGGCTCGGTGGGCTTTTCTTTTTTGAGAGATTGACTGCCTATGTGATAGGGAACCATCGCTGTCTTGTGATTCCAAAGGAATGTCTCTTTTTTTGATGTCGTTCGTTGTGTTACGAACTGAGAGTTTGTGACTTCAATGTGCATTTTATTTTGAATTAACTGAGATACTACCCTGCCCCAGGTTTATATCAAAGGTTTTGATTGTTTAGAACAGAAAACTCCTACTTCTTTGGCTCGAAGGGGTTGACTAGGGATTATCTTCCTTATAACTCCAGTGTTTGGGAATTGAAAGAAATGCCTGTACATCATCAGGAAGGTCTGTTCAAAAGCATACTGTATGAGATTGTGGTATTGTTTTGTCATCCTCCCTCTAAAGGCTTGCAGCTTTTTATCAAGAGTTAAATATCATACAGAAAGCATAAGAGTAGTGAAAACAAATGGATGAATTCAAGACAAACATATGTAATGCATTAATGGAACAGAGTTTGACATTAACAGTTAATTGTTTGAATAACAAAAGAAATTAAAACTTTGAAAATTCAAATGAAGCAAAAGCCTCTCAGTTTGAGCCTTGTCACTTCAGGTGGAGAACTCCTTAACGGAAGATTTTCATCTCGCCGTCTGGCATGAACCTCAGCACTCCAATGTCTATCAGATCTTGAATCTTGTTCTTCAAGGCCCAACAGCCGTCGGTGTCATGCCCAAGGCTGTCAGAATGGTAGGAACATCTCTCACTCGAGTTGTACTTGGAAGAGGAAGTATCAGGATTTTGAGGAGGATCCTTCAGCGTGATCAGCTTCAACTCCAGCAAATGTTGTAATGCTTGAGACAAAGGCATGTTGATGTCAGTGTAATGCCTTTCTTGATATCTCACCCTACGCCTCTTACCCCGTTTTTGTTGAACAGGCGTGGGATCAGAGATCAGGATTGCCCCAGCATGTTGATCAAGACGACTCTTTTGACCAGTCACTGTATTGTACTCTTTCTTCCCATTGTAGGGGATTTTCTGAACATCAGAGGGAGTAGCTCCTTGGATCTTCCCACTTTTGATGCCAGCTTCAACCCTTTCGCCGGTTAGTATCAGCTCGGTGAACCCGGCTGAAGAGCTTCCAATTAAGTGATTGAAGAAAGGCCCTGTTAAAGTCCCCATGAAGATGTCAATCAGCTCTCTGTCAGTTAAAGGGGGTTGCACCCTACCAGCCAAATCTCTCCACCTCTGAGCATACCCTTTGAAGTTCTCGTCAGAACCCATGGTCATGTTCTGCAATTGCACACGAGTTGGTGCAAGATCAGCATTGTACTAATATTGTTTGTAAAAGGCCCGGGCTAGGTCCTCCCAGGTGTGGATGCGAGAACTCTCCAATCGATAGAACCACTCGAGTTGAGCCCCTACCGGACTTTCTTGGAAGAAGTGGATCCAAAGCTTTGGATCAGTTGCGTATGGTTGAATCTTGCGGACATAAGACATTAGATGCATCTTAGGGCAAGAAACTCCATCGTACCGAGCAAAGGTAGGGACTTTGAACTTTGGCAGAATGACCAATCCAAGAACTAAACCCAAGTCTCCTAAGTCCAAGCCAGGTACTTGTTGAACCTCCATAGCATTGAGGCGATCCTCCATTTGTTTGTACTTGTTATCAGCGGGAGGATATTGTTCTTCAGAGTAGTCAGCTTCATCAACCTCCAAATTGTGGTCTTCTTCAAGACTGACCCCCTTGTCCTTGAGAAGGATAGCTTTCAGATCTTCTTGCCCTTTCCCCATAGCCAGAAGCATTTGCTGGAATTGAGCATTTTGAGCTTGGAGATCTTTCACCGTTTGTTCCATATCCATCTTACTGAAATAAACAGTAGGAAGAATAAGGAAACCTGAAAAGGAGATACCTGCTATGCAATGATATGTATGATATATATGCAATGTTTTCAAGGATCTCTTGGGGTAAACACAAGAGAATGTTAGAGGTTTAACTTCAGTCTTTGATTGGAGAACTTTGCACTGGTGGATGTCTTCCCACGAGAATCAAGCTCACCATGTCAAGTGGGTCATAGCCCCTGATTCAAGTTGTTGCACTTGATCTTTGATTGGAGAACTTTGCACCAGTGGATGTCTTTCCACGAGAATCAAGCTCACCATGTCAAGTGGGTCATAGCCCCTGATTCAAGTTGTTGCACTTGATCTTTGATGGCATTTGTTTTAGAGGAGAAAACCTCTTGCCCTTTGGTAGACGTCTGGTTCAACGTAACCCTGCATCAAAAGAACCCTCGAGATCCTTGAAATGGTTATTGAAAATGCTATGGTATGATGTCATGATGTTATGTACATGGATGCAAAAGCAAGTAAGTGTATATACAGGCAATCATATTCACACAAAGCAAACAAGTCCTTAGGTTTAGGCTTGCATGGGGTTTGTAGGTAAGTACCCTCTTGAAGTTAGTTGGCTCATCCTGTCCTAAAATAGAAACCGGGTTCTAAGGAGCTCAATATCATTGGATTGTTTTCTGTGTTCATCATTTTGGTTTAGCCACTTAACTGGAAACCAAAATATTCCAAGAAAACAACCCTCAATGAGTGTAGTATCGAGTATCTACCAACTTCGGACTGCACCAAAGTCGGTCATCTCACTACCCCTAAAAAGGCTAAGATGGTCAATTAAGGTTCTAAGAGTTCGTTAGTGCTTCATGACATCACTCAGCGGCCCCGTACTCTCCTTGACTGAACTCAAGGGTTACCGGTACTCACAAATATGTCACACTAACAAAGCTTACTGCTTCAACCGTGTCGGTATACCTCGCACAGTTCCCTCACAGTTTTATTGCTATTTACCTAAAAAGGTGCCCCAAATCCGGGTGTAAGATTTACAACAAACCCAAACAAGGACCCAAAAAATAAAGCAATCACGGCAATCAAAGCAAGAATGTAAAGGTGATCTAAACCCTAAGGTAACCCCACTTTTGAATTTATCCCCAGCAGAGTCGCCAGTTCTGTGATACGGTGGGAGAACTGACTTTAGGTTTTGCGTTTGTATTCGCACTTGTTCGGTTTAGCAAGAGTCGCCACCGACTTTTTATTTTATCCTAAAGGAAAGGTTAAAAAGCACAGGAAAAACCTTTTGAGATGTTTCGTGGGTTCGGGGGGTAGATTATGAAAAGGGAAGGTATTAGCACCCTTTTTATCCATGGTTATCCATGGGCTCTTAGTTACTTGTTTTAGATCACTTGCCTTGATTTTCAATTGCTTGAAATGGTGTGTGTGTGTGTGTGTTTGTGTTTTGAAAATGTTTTGAAAAAGACGCCTTGTCTAGGCAACCGTTGTAACAATTCTTTACTCGAATGTTTTACAAAGGTGTGTATCTTTTCGAAAAGATGTTTCAAATGTTTTTGAAAGTTTGTTTTGAAAGTGTTTGTGGAGTGTGGTTTTGAAAAGTAGGCAAGTGTGTTTTGCAAGCTGGATCAAGTAACTAAGAGTTGTCTACCCCTAAATTTACTCAAAGGTTTTTCCTCATGTTTTAACCCTTTTAACAATTTTGTTCCACCATTGTATTTGGTGGGCAATCTTGCATTAGGATGTCAACGGGACAGGCGCGGGTCATCGTATGGACCATGAATGCAATGGTGCCAAGTGTCTTTGGCAATTTTGCTTGAAGGGACTATGATCATTTCGTTTAGGCGACTTTCGAAAGCGTCATCGAGGGACTATGATCATTTTGAATTGTTTTGTTTTGCCAAAGAAACTCAACGTGCAAGCATGGCCCATTTTGGAAGGCAACAAGCGGGATTACCCTAGGGGTGCAAGTGTGATTAGTGTATTGATTGTCATGCATTTATCTTTGTATTAGGTTATCTAGCGTTTGATTTTATGTACATACAAACCCTAGGTCTAACCATGGTATATTTGAAAGCGATAAATTGCGGGAATTTAAAGTCTACGTTATTACAAATAAGTATCCGGGAGTGGGGGTACAAATATTTACAAATGGGGATGAGACTTAATAGGAGAGTAGTGTCCAAATAATTTACAACCAAATTGAATTGCGATCTCAAATGTAATATGTATCAATGTATAGGAATAAAGCAATGTAAATGTGTCAATGTATTTGTGTAAGTGTATGAGATTTATTTACAAGTGAGAATGATGTTTAACTTAATGCAAATTTAAGCAAGTATTAAGTATTATTATCTTTTTGTATTTTTGTTTAAGTATGTACAAACAAGAAATTTAAAATAAAAAAAGAAAATGTTTTAAGTTCTATTTTTTTATGTGTTTTTTATAAATGTTTTATACAAGGTTTACATTTAAATAGAAAGTTTTAATAAAAGAAAAAAAGAAAAAAAAGTTTTAAACTTAATAATATTTAATATTCATGTATTTTAGTTATAATGAAAAGTATTAGTAATATTATTATTAAAAAAGAGTTAAGTTATGTAAAAGAAAATAAAATAAAAGCTTTTTAGTTTGAATGAAATAGAAAAAATAGGAAAAGAGGTAAATGGGCTTGAAGGGGGTTTATGGCCCAAAACGGATTGTGAAAGAGAGACAAAGGGGGGGTGCACCAGCATTTAATGGGCTTAAGCGTTTTAGAAAGGGCAAGGCCCAAGGAAAGTTTGACAAATCTGTTTGTTAGGGTTCCAAACATATTGTTTCATTTGGGATTTAGGGTTAGGCAAGTTACAGAGCAACGTCGTTCACTTCGTTTTCGTTCCTCTTCATCCTTCTCACGCCCTAGCCACTAAACGAAGTCTCTTCTTCGCCTAAAGCCAACCAGCGCCACCTTCTACTCCTCCACCCTCCATGGTTGAGCACGACAGCGACAAGCAAAGGTGATGACTTTTCCCATTTACGTCTCTTGCTTTAGTTCGTGGATGTTCTGATTATTATTTTTGTTATTTGTCTCGTGAGGTGTTTTAAAGAAAGGAGAGAATTTTATACCTTTTGGAGACGGAGGCTTTTGGAGATGGAGGAGGAGCGGATTTGGAGGCGCGTAGGATGGCCGGAGACGGAGGGATAGTGATGCTGGCTTGCTCTTGCTGGAACACCTGGTACTCTGTATTTCACTTCTTAGGTTTTATGATGATGATGTCTGAGAATCTTTGGATGATTTTCTTTTCCTCTTGAATGCTTGCTTCGTATGCTTGACCCTGAAACACTTGCTTCTGATTGCTAGTTAAACCCTATGATGAGCCCAACTCTGAGGGCTTTGTGATTTTGACTTTGGACGAATTTTTGTGGTTGATTTGCTCAGTGATGAACCCTTTGATGTTCTGAGAGCTTGAGTGCTTGCCTCTGATTGCTTCTCTTTTTTGGTGTTCTTTGATAATTTCCAATGATGAATCAGTGCTGAGAATGTTTGTTTCACTAGCCTATGATGATTATATTCTGAGGCCACTATTAGGCTTGTTTGGATTTTTGGGTGGATGTTTGGATACTTTGGTAGGTTTAGAGGCAGGTTGAAGCTTTGGTTCTTTCTGGTTTGTGGCTTCTGTACAGGTTTCTGGTGTATGGATTTTTGTTTGATGTTGGTTTAGGACCAAGGCTTATGCAGGGTTAGGACAAAGGCTTATGCAGGTTAGCAGGGGTTTGATGTTTTAGGCTAGCTGTTTTATGGCTTCTGGTTTTACTGAGTTTAAAACAGGTTTTAGGCTTGATGCAGGTTTAGGCTTTTGTTTTTGTTGAAGGCAATTTGATGGTTTACAAGCTTTGAACTGGTTTGAGCTTGTTTTGCTCTTTACAGGCTTTTGATGCTTGGCCAAGCTTAAGGTTTTTGTGGCTTGGCAGGTTTTTGTGAGGTTTGGAGCTTATGGAGGCAGGCTGTTTTGATACAGTTTGGTATTTTTGCTTTGTGATATTCTGCCCCCCTTTGTACTGTGTTGGTATCTTTTCTTTATATCTTAAGCCTAAGCCCTGTAAGCCTTTTCTTTTTCTCTTCTCTCTCTCTCTTGACAGATTAAAAAAAGCATTTTATTGCTTAAATTTGTCTTTATGTTCTGAAAAGGTGACTGGCTGAAAATGATGTAACTTTGTTTGCTTGCATACTAGTTTTCCTCTGCATACTTCTTATCTCTTTTCTCCAGATTTTCTGCTTCTTTGTGTACTTCTTTGACAGCCTTGAATAGCCTTTTGTACTTGTTGATGTCTTGATATCTTTCTATATCCTTTTGGACAGCTTTTGACATCTTTTTGGCAGCTTGTGGACAGCTTTTAGTTTGCTGTCTAGTTTGGACTTAGTTTGAAATTGTGACTCAGTTTGCCTTTATACTTGTACATGCTGTTTGGAAACTTTGGTTGACAATTTTTGGATTTATGCAGTATGTTTGACAAACTTTGAATTTGTGCAATTTGTAAATTTGTGCATTTCATACTTTTTTGCAAGCATTTTTATCCCTCTTTGTGAACCGAGAGTAATCTCGTGATTTGCAGAGAGGGCAAACTGATTCCGGCCAGTCGCTTTTAATGATGAGTCCATTTTTTCTGTCTGCTTTTAATTTCATTTCATCTGCTTTTGACTTTTTCTTTTTCTTTGTTTTGCAGATAAAAATCAATGGAGCAAAAGAGGAGTAACAGAAGAAGATGAAGATTTAGAAAAATAGGATGCAATTTTATTTCATTTCAATTATTTGTAAAATTATTATTGTAAACAAAAATGTAAATAAATTTACAGTTGTTCAAATAATAATTTGTAACAAAACAATTAAAGATGAATAAAAAAAATCCTTTTTGATGAGTTAATTCTTTTTCTTCTTCAACTGTTTATTTAATTATTTATAATTCTTAAATTATAATAACTGGAAATAAATCCCAACTATTTTAACTCAGAATAATAAATGATCAATAAACGTCCAGAGTTCCGAATAATCATAGCATTGCACAGCTAAACAACAAACGTCCACATGTCCTTTTTTCACTGATTAAATCCAAACACTGCAAATTCTCAATCAACAGCCTCAGTCCATATCTCAGAGTAATTTGAAAAGCACTGTAGAATTAATTCTTTCTGATAAATACGCGCACAAAAACCTGATTCTTGATTAAATGTCAAAGAAGCGTCCGCCTGATCAAAACCTGAGCCAAACTCAAACAAAACCCTAGCAATTTGCTTGAACTGTTCCAGAACCATGAAAACCCTAATTCTGTATAGACTGATAAGAAAAAATCTGTTTGACTGATTCTTACGCCAATTTGAAAAATCAGGAAAAGCTCGAAGCTGTGATTTCTTGTGGAAAAATAAGAGGGCAAATTTTGGGGTACAACAGGGCCCATAACAAAGCACACCACATTACTATGCAGATAGGTACTACCCATTTGTCCAAGGTTCTTACTGACATCGGTTCCACTCTTAATGTGTTGCCAAAGTCAAGTCTCGTAAAGTTAGCAATGGACGATATGACAATAAGACCAAGTTCTATGATAGTAAAGGCATTTGACGGTTCCTGAAGCTCGGTGCTAGGGGAGGTGGACCATCTAGTCAAGATTGGGTCGCATATCTTCAATATCACTTTTCAAGTCATGGACATCGAACCAGCATACACTTGTTTACTGGGGAGACCTTGGATCCATGCGGCAGGGGAAGTAACCTTGACCCTACATCAAAAGTTGAAGTTCCTAGTGGAAGGGAAGTTGATCATAATTGATGATGAGGAAGACATTTTTGTAAGCCATATTGAATCATATAGGTATATTAGTGCCGACGAAGACTGCATAGCTATCCCGTTCCAAGCCTTAAAATTGCTTCGATGATAACACTACCGGTTGAGATGGGCAACAAGACTAAAGTGACATCATGGAGAGATATGCAAATGACTATGGGAGGTGATGCCTCAAAACGCTGGGGAAAGCTCCCAGAAATTCCTGAGAAGAAGAATCGCTTTGGTTTGGGTTACGAATCGTCAAAGGCTACTCTGAAAGGCAAAGCATGTTTTCCTCCGATCCGAGAGACTTTTGCCAGCAAAGGAACAGAGCATGGCGGGCACATCGCAATGATATCAAGAAAAATCAATACCAAAAGGGCAACCGACTTCATTAGAGAGGGCGCCCCGGGAGAAAAGCTTAAAGGATGGACTGCTATGGAGATTCCTGAGATATTTTTCTTTTCTAAGTAATATTTCTTGTTTTGAAAGAACCTATGTCAAACCCAAGGCATATGGGTTGCTTGTAAGGGTTTTCCTTGTTCTTATTTCAGACAATATTTATAATTAATAAAAGTTATATTCTGTTTTCAATTAAGATCCTTGTCTTTCTTTTGCATTTATCTATTAAGTATAAAAATGGCAATACTTTCTTTGCATACATATTTTCAAATTCCAAGCACTAAAATATGCACCAAAACATGATAAATGTGCAAATCCATGCCTAAAATTACCGATAACGCTACTGCTACAATTCGATACGATTTTGATGTTCCTATCCATCAAGCCGAAGAGGAAGATGACGAAGATCTTGAACTCTCTGAGGAAATGGCGAGGGAAATAGAGCGAAAGGCTAACATCATACAACCATATCAAGAGCCTATTGAGACCATTAACCTGGGCACCGAAGGAGATCCAAAAGAAATCAAGCTAGGGGCAATGTTGGAGTAGAGAGTCAAAGACAGGCTAATCAAGTTATTACACGAGTATATAGATATATTCGCTTGGTCCTGCAGGGACATGCCAGGGTTGGATACAGATATAGTGGTACACAAACTACCTCTCAAAGAAGGTTGTTCTCCAGTCAGGCAAAAACTCAGAAGAACTCGTCCATATATATCCAGCAAGATCAGAGAAGAGGTTCTCAAACAATTTGACGCAGGGTTCCTAGCAGTGGTAGATTATCCACCTTGGATAGATAACATTGTACCAGTACCCAAGAAGGATGGAAAATTACGCATGTGTGAGGATTATCGAGACCTAAACAAGGCGAGTCCCAAAGACGACTTTCCTTTACCCTACATCAATGTCCTAGTAGATAATATGGCTCAAGCCTCGGTATTCTCATTTATGGACAACTTCTCGGGCTATAACCAAATCAAAATGGCGACTGAGGAAACGGAAAAGACTACCTTCATGACACCTTGGGGAAATTTCTGCTACAAAGTAATTCCATTCGCTCTCAAGAACACAGGGACAACCTATCAGAGGGAAATGGTCACATTATTCCACGACATGATCCACAAGGAGGTTGAAGTATACGTCGATGATATGATTTCCAAATCCCATACAGAGGAGGAACATATCATACATTTACAAAAGTTATTCGAGTGGCTACGTAGGTTCAGACTAAGGTTGAACCCGACTAAATGCACATTTAGCGTCAGATCAGGCAAACTGTTAGGTTTTATTGTAAGCCAGCAGGGTATCAAGGTGGATCCCGAAAAAGTGAAAACTATACAAGAGATGCCCGCTCTAAGGACGGAAAAAGAAGTACGTGGTTTCTTAGGGCTATTGAACTATATCTCAAGGTTCATATCGCATATAACAACTACGTGTGAACCAATATTCAAGTTATTACGAAAGGATCAAACGGTAGTATGGAATTACGATTGTCAAACTGCCTTCAAGACAATAAAACAGTATCTGCAAGAGCCACCAATCTTAATACCAACAGTCCTTGGAAGGCCGCTCATCATGTACTTGATAGTTCTCGAAAGGTCATTGGGTTGTGTTTTAGGACAACAAGATGAAACCGGTAGAAAGGAGCATGCGATTTATTACCTCAGCAAGAAATTCACTGACTGCGAAACCCGGTACTCACTCCTAGAGAAAACTTGTTGTGCATTGGCTTGGGATACCAAGAAGTTGAGACAATATATGTTAACCCATACTACATGGTTAATAGCAAGAATGGATCCTCTTAAATACGTGTTCAAAAAGCCAGCTCTTACCGGAAGAATTGCACGATGGCAGATGTTACTATCAGAATACGACATCCAATATGTCACGCAATAGGCCATCAAAGGTAGTATACTAGCTGATCATATAGCTCATCAACCTCTATCAGAATATCAGCCCATGAAGTTCGACTTTCCTGACGAGGATGTCATATTTAAAGCTGACTACAAAATACCAGGACCCGACGAAGGGCCCGAGCCAGGGGAACGTTGGACACTTATGTTTGACGGGGCTTCAAATGCACTAGGTCACAGTATAGGGGAAGTATTAACATCTCCCAAGAATCATCACCACCCATACACTACAAGGTTATGTTTTGACTACACCAACAACATTGCCAAGTACGAAGCCTGTATACTAGGGTTGGAAGTTGCCATCGATTTAAGAATAAAGCACTTGGAAGTGTTAGGGGATTCTGCGTTAGTCATATACTAGGTTAATGGCGAATGGGATACTAGACACCCTAAATTGATTCCATATCAGGATCATGTTTTAAAGTTAGCTGCAAAATATACAGAAATCACTTTCAGTCATATCCCACTAGAAGAAAATTAAATGGCAGACACTTTGGAAACCCTATCGGCTATGGTCAAAATGACTTGGCTGAATCATGAACCGCATATTAAGATCATACATTTCGAAGAACCTGCACACTGCCTTGCTATTGAGGAAGGACCTGATGATAGACCTTGGTTTTATGACATTAAGAAGTACCTGGAAAGGCAAGAATACCCAGAAAATGCCTTTATCATTGACAAGCGAACCTTGTGAAGTTCAACTTCAAAATTCTTTCTGAGTAGTGGAGTGGTATACAAAATAAATTTTGACATGGTACTACTAAAATGTGTGGAAAAGCAAGAAGCAGATACACTCATGAGAGAAATCCACGAAGGCACTTTAGGGACCCATACAAACGGGCACGCCATGGCTAGAAAGATTCTGCGAGCAGGGTATTACTGGTTAATAATGGAAGCTAATTGCTATCACTACACGAAGACATGCCATAAATGTCAGATCTACGCTGACAGGATAAATGTACCACCGACTCCTCTGAACGTCATGATCTCCCCTTGGCCATTCTCGATGTAGGGAATTGATATGATTGGTATGGTCGAGCCAAAAGCATCCAACGGACACCGCTTTATATTGGTAGCCATCGACTACTTTACCAAATGGGTAGAATCAGCATCCTACGCTAACGTAACAATTTAAGTGGTTACACGCTTCATCAAACAGAATATCATATGCAAATATGGTGTCTCGAGCCGGATAATTACAGATATCGGGTGTAATTTGAACAACAAGATGATGAAGGAACTATGTGATGACTTCAAAATCGAGCATCACAATTCCTCACCATACAGACCAAAGATGAACGGGGCCGTCGAAGCAGCCAACAAAAATGTTAAGAAAATCATCCATAAGATGGTAAAGACATACAAAGATTGTCACGAAATGCTTCCCTTCGCTCTGCATGGATATCACACTTCTGTACGCACATCAATAGGCGCGACTCCTTTCTCACTAGTATATGGCATGGAGGCAGTACTCCCGGTGGAAGTTGAGATACCATCACTTCGAGTCTTGAGGGAAAAAAGATGGAAGAAGCGGAATGGGTGCAGGCCTGACTTGACCAGCTTAACCTCATTGAAGAAAAACGATTAACGGCTTTGTGTCATAGTCAGTTACATCAAAAGAGAATTAATAGGGCCTTTGACAAGAAAGTATGCCCTCGAGTATTTAAGGAAGGGGATCTAGTACTCAAAAATATTCTACTACCTCGCCTCGATTCACGTGGTAAATAGACACCCAACTACGAAGGTCTATTTGTAGTCAAAACATCATTCTCTGGAGGTGTTCTCGTCCTCACAACGATGGATGGGGAAGAACTACCGCATCCAACCAACTCGGACGCAGTCAAAAAATACTATGTATAAAAAGCTCGCTGAGATCGAACCTCTAAAAGGTGCGACTTAAGCAAAAAAAGGAGTGTCTTGGTGGGTCAAAAACCCTAAAGGGCAATCCAGGCAAAAATTAGGGGCACATAACAAGAAAATCATCCTGGTGGATTGAAAACCCGAAAGGGAGATCCAGGTAAAAGTTAAGGATTCCCTACAGGGAAATAAAGAACAAAAAGACTGCGATCTGAGAGCTACGACTATGAACCGCGAAGGGAAGGATATATTGGAATCATACAACTCAGAGGCAAGGGAGATAACATCGTCAAAAGATATAGGGGAATAGCAATAGCGATTATCATTTTTTCATCTCCATTTACAATTTTAAGACTTTATGTAATTACCTATTTCTAGGAATTGCATCTTGTATTCTCGCCCACTCTGAGGCATATCAATAAAACATTTGTTTTTGTTATATCTTTCGAATCATGTTTTTTCTTTTCTCAGATTTGTTTACAAAATACTACGATTATTACTCATGAATATTGTCTTGAAATAATTTCGGGGAATTAACAAAATAAAAGCATCTGACAAATATCGAAAAAACGCTGGGGTTAGGAAAAATATCGAAGGAAAATCCACGTATATGTCCATGCACACAGTTACTCATACATCTCGCAAAAATCTATACACTGGTCTGCGTTTGTACCTATGCATATCTACATATTTATACACGAAGTCTACGACCATGCACATTTCTGCGCCTATGCTTGCACTCGACGATACAAAGTCATTACATATACATACACGTCCCAACGCAAAGTCTACATCAATGTCAGCACTAATGCCTAACTTACGACACAAGGTCTACTCTTAGGTCTGCAACTACAAATCTACACATAGGCCATCATTTATGTCTACGCCTACATGTATACAAAATCAATGTTCAAATTTTTCTAACATTCAAGTTCAACAGTGCTATAATGACACAACATACAACGCCAGGAATTGATAAACTTTAAGCCAATGGTTTAAATGAGAATGCCAGAAAGGATTTTCATAATATTCCAAGGCATACATGCATCCTACACGCATTTCATACATACATACATTTGGCATATCGCGAGCATACATACAATGCACACTCTTGCATACAATGCGCATATAGTCAGGGTTCCATGTCAATGTCAAACATCATACATTTTGCATACCCATAAAATCCAATGCACATGCATACATATATCGCCTGGCAAACAGACAAATAATTTTACCCTCGATTCAACCATCTAAGGGTCAACCCATGCAATACCCATTCTACAATTTAACCCGTCACCTCGGTCTTCATGCCGTGACACTTTCAGCCCATCACTTAAGTCTTTCTGCAGTGATGAGTTCCTTACAAGTTCAGTATGTTACCCCTACGTCGCAACATATCTTCAAAGCCCATTATGTTGCCTCTAAGCCGCAACGTATTCTCAAAACCCATTACCTTGCCTCTAAGACACAAGTGAATCCTCAACACTTCGCACGTTTCCTCTAAGCCGTGACGAATGCTCAAAAACCCATTGCATTGCCCCTAAGCCGCAATGCACTTTTCAAAACTCGGTATATTTCTTCTAAGCCGCAATATATCCATTCAAGTCAAACACATTGCCTCTAAGCCACAATTTACCTCTCCAGATCATTATATTTCTTCTAAGCCGCAATGTATCCTCCAACACAACACGTTACCTCTAAGCCGCAACACATTCTCAAAAAAAAAACCATTGCATTGCCTCTAAGCCACAACGCATTGTCAAAGCTAAGTATATTGCTTCTAAGCCGCAATATACCATCCAATTCAAATACATTGCCTCTAAGCCGCAATGTATCTTTCCAGATCAACATATTGCCTCTAAGCCGCAATATAATATTCGAACCAACACATTGCCTCTAAACCGCAATGCATTACCCAAACTCAAAACATCGTCTCAGACATCGTGCAACGATGTTCAAAAACCAAATATAGCTTATCACATCAGACTTCACGCAGTGATCTTCAAGCCTAAACCCATTGCCTCAAACTTCATGCAGTAATGTGTTTCTTATTCTACGACACAAATCATTGCTTCAGACTTCATGCAGTAATATGTTCCAAACTCCGGACCATGGTCCTAGACTTCATGCAACGATGTTCGAAACAATACATCACACCAGATTTCACGCCACGAAACTCAAAAGAAAACAAAACTTAACACATTGCCTCTAAGTCGCAATGCATTATCCAAATCAACACATTACCTCTAAGCCGCAGTGCGTTCTTCAAACTCCAACACATTGCCTCTAAGCCGCAATGCGTTTCTTCGGACTCAAATACATAGCCTCTGAGACGCCATGTATTCATGCTCAAAATATCACCTTAGACATCAGGCAGCAATTCACAAACATAATCCATGACCTCAGTCTTCAAGCAGTCATGCATCACCAATCATTTGCTATATTCACCCTTCGAATGGTTGAGTAAGCCAAGACATACAAAATTGTGCTATCTGCCTCATTATCAAACCTGGGTAAGCGATATATCATCAGCTTTGCCTACTTCCTTGGGACTTATAAGGGTATGCTACATCAGCATAACATTATGTTTGTCGGACAAATTTTTCGATACTTTAAGTATTCAATAAACTTCCAATCTAAATGCGTGAGACTCGAGTTTTCTCACACTATTTGATTGAAAGATAATTGAATAGGGGCAACTATCATAACCCAAATTTTCCATACCCTGATAACCTTGTCTTCCAAGATCAGAATAATAAAGAAGCTTTTAACCAAGGATGGTACATCAATATCTGATGGCCCATTCTTAATATTTAAATCAATCAGGGATGTATTCTTAATTCAGGAAAATGGGGCTTTTTTAAATCAAAAAGACTCATATGTTCGTAAACCCATTCACGAAGCATGTTGGCATATGGCCCATGCGATTAGAAAATGGAAAATTATTCAAATAATTGTTATGTCCTTAATTCTTAAAACCAACTTAAGTTTATGTTGTTATTAGTTGAAATTAAATTAAAGTCATCTAGGGATTTTTTTGTTATTAGTAAAGAAAGGGGGTGTGGAATTTCAATAAGCCCATCTGAAATTGTTGTCATTATCAAGCGAAAGGGGGGGGGGGTACAATTTGGAATACAGGCCCATTACGTTTTTTCAAACTAAGCCCATTAAGGTTTTTACTGTTTATTTAAATATTTTTTTTTACAATTATTTGGTTGCTTGCTGTTTGGGCCAATTGAGGCCCAATATGAATTGAAAACAAAGGCGCTGAAAAATTGTTGGTGGCCCATTTTATATTTTTAAATTATTGCTGGTTTAATTTACACTAATTAGTTTTGTAAATTATTATTAATGTTAACAAATCATGTTTTTAATAATAAAGGGTCTTGTTTAGAAATAAGAAAGCTGGGCCCAACTGTACTGAAAAAAAACGCGTTGGGGCTAAATAAAAAAAACTAGCACAAGCCCAAATATCCAAAAAAATGCCAACTGTATCAATTGCCAAGGATTCAGGCACAATTTTGCAGATAACTCTTACTGTAGAAATTAAAAATTAAATCCAATATCAATCTTCAATAGAATCAAATCTTCATTAAAATTCATACATAAATTATGCAAAATCATCAATCAAATCCAGAATCCAATATGTAATTCCTAATTACAGAACAATAAAATCTTCTATTATCTAACCAAATCGTATAACTCAGAAAGCTACAAATCAAATTACAAAATCAAATATCACAAGATTACAAAATCTCAGAATCAAATCTATCCCAATCAATCGGTAATAACCCTAATTTGTAACAGCAAACATCGGAGGAAAACCCTAAACACCAAGCCTATAAATACAGAAGAAGAGCTACTGAAAAATGGGTCGGAGAAAGGCCAGTTTTACAGAAAGAAGAAGCTTAGAGATGGAGACGAAAATTTGGACAAACCCTCACACTAAAGATTTTGAAGAGAAAGTGATTAGAGTTTCCAGATCGGAAATCCTAATCACCTTTGAACATCGCCGCCGCTGACCATCTCACTGTCCACCACGCTTTCAACTACTCCATCACCGTCTCATCAACCACAACTTCCAAACTCCATAAGACCTGCAAACCAGAGAACACAGAGGAATATTAGTTCCAAATCCAGAGGGCTAGGAGAACTCAGAGAAAGCAAGATCGCGACAGTGTAAGGAACTTAGCTTTTTCTTGTATTTGTTGGGTGTTTTTGAGATAAAGGGCTAGGTCCGGCTTTGAACGCCGCCGCGGGAAGAATGGGTAAGGTTAGGGTTAGGGTTAGGAAAGAATTATAAAGGGTTTGGGGTTTGTATTGAGGGAGAGAGTGAAGGGGATAATGGGTAAGGATAACGAAAATGATTTGTAAAACATAAAACAAACTTTATGACCAGTAGTTATTGCATACGCTCGCGTATTTCATAATTATCATACACCCTCGATATTATCCGCCTGATCCTCGCTGGACGGTCGTTAGGCCAAGTCCCCATCGCAACTCTATACTCCACGCCTCATACAATCCAGCTAGGCCTCTCTCCAGGTTCGTTGGGCCTGAGCCCGTTGCTTTAGACACCCCATTCCGTGGCAATTACCAAACTGCAAATCAAATTGCACCCCTTGTCCAGGACTGTATTGGGCCTAAACCCAGTTTATTTTCAACACCCCCTGTTTTGATACAAAACTGAAAACACGCCCCCAAGTTTATTTAAACTTATGACTATTTTATTATTATTTCTATTATATTGTATTAATTAATTATTTTTTCTATTTTACTTATAATTATAATTATTATTGATTATTATTATCATATTATTATATTAATTATTATTATATTAATTATTATTATTATATTAATTATTATTATTATTATATATAAAGAAAAATTATTTTTATATCAAAATAGCATATATCATGTATTATTTTCATGTATATTGTATTAAATCTTTTTTATCATGCGTTAATCAAGAAATTTTGCAATTAATATTATTAAAAAACATAAACCAATCTCAAACTATTTTCGCAAATAAAATTAAGCTAATCAACAGTCCTTTTTGCAAATAGGTTTTAGAATAATTTTGACTTATTGCGCACTCAGTCAAAATCTCCACAATCACTACTCTCGACTGAGTGTGAAATGATTCAAAATACATTTGCAAACCCCTAAAAGACACCAACCCATACGAACTATAAATTGGGACTCTGATTCCTCATAAGAGGATACGTAGGCAAGCGATCTAAAATCGTGGCGAGTCTTTCTAATTAAAATTTAAAACACTATTTACCCCAAACCTAAACCTAGGGCTAATATCCTTGTAAACAAGGTAGACGAAAGGTGCCTAACACCTTCCTTTTGTCTATTTTAGTCCGAAACCTAGAATCTCTGTCCGTGCATTAGGGTTTTCTGTTAGGTTCCCTTCCTTAGGATAAAAACTAATAGCGGTGACTCCTGATTTAAAAATCAGTCGCTACAAGTACAAAGATTGCTATTGACCGTCCTCAAAATAGGTGTGACTTCTACATAAGTCCACTTATGATTACTTAACATAGCGCTAAATTTTGTCCCGATTCGAGAAAATGATCATTCGTGGCTCAAACCTATGTTTGCAAGCCCAAGTATGTTAATTTGAACCATTTTATCCAATAACCTTGAGATTCATTGTTAGGAGGCTTTGGTTCTACCAATCCTCCAATGGGCTTCATTAATTTTGGTCAACGCGGATCACTTAAACATCATTGATCATTAAATGTTTCCTTGAGGATTCTTAAATGGATGATATACTTGACAAAAAGCAAATGTAACTTGTTGTTGAGAGGATTTGGTTCTACCAATCCTCTAATGAGTTCTAAATGCAAGTTTCAAGATGGTCATCCAACTAACCATTAACTTCTAACAATTGACTTTATTTTATGCTCTTTACTTTATGCACCATTTACTTTAGCATTTACATTTCATGCTATTTTCATCTTTGCACACTTGAGCATTTACTTTTATGCCATTTTTATTTTGCTCACTTGAGCTTTTCTTTTCCTTTTGAAGATACTTAATATTTAACATGAACCATTAAAAACATTAATGATACTTGGACTATTTAGTTACTATCCTTGGCATTATGGAGTATTGGACTTCTTGGACTTAGGAATAGAAACCTTGACTTATATTGGAGACCTTGTGACCTTAATTGATATTTTGTCTGGAGTTATTGGGGTTTACCCTAAGACATTGGGTTGTTAGTTTATTTTGTGTGCAGGTTATTGTGATTACATACTTTGTCCGTAATATGGAATTCATCTGTATACAGCCGTTACTCTGTCCAATTATTGTGAAGACTTTATGCAATTGAAGTTTGGTCTTCTCAAAAGGTTTAGTATCCTTGCTTGGTTTAAATCTAAAGAATGGGAATTCTATCTTGACTTATAATGTCAAGTGTTGGCTTCTTGTTGGTTAGACGGTTCTCTTCTCTAGCTTTTACCTTATGCTTTAGGATAGTCCCTTCATCTCCTCCCATCTTCATTAATTTATAAAATATTCTTGTGATACGGTGGGAGAAATGGTTTGAGGGTTTTGCGTTTGATCGCAAATGTTGCAGTTAGCAAGAGTCGCCACCAACTTTTCTTTTATCCAAAAGGAAAGGTGAAAATGCACAGGAAAGACCTTTGAGATTGTTTCTTGAGTTCGTGGGGTAGATTATGAAAAGGGAAGGTATTAGCACCCTTATCATCCATGGTTTTCCATGGGCTCTTAGTTACTTGCTAGATTACTTGCTTTTGTTTGAAATTGTGCTTTGGGTGTTTTTTTGAAAGTATTTTATAAAGAGGCCATTGTTTAGGCAATCTTTGTAATGATTCTCGTTCGTAAGAATGTATACAAAGATGTTGATCTTTTGAAAATGTTTTCAAGTTTTGTAAGATGTTTTGAAAGTGTAGGCGATTGTTTTGAAAATAGCTAGGATGTTTGTTTTGAAATATAGCAAGTAATTAGGAGCAAGCTACCTACTCATATGTCTTTCTTGTTCATTTTGTATTCCTTTGACATTGTTATCTTACCATTGATTCGGTAAGCAACCTTATATTTGGATGTAAATGGGACGGGCGTGGGTCATCGTATAACCATAATTAGCAATATTTCAATGTATCTTAGCATTCTTTTTGAGGGACTAAGATCATTTGTAAGGCAACTTAGATAGCGTCATCGAGGGACCATGATCTTGTATTTTTGCTTGTTTTTGCTAAGATACCTCACATGCCTAATATGACCATTTTGTATAAGGCAACCAAGTGGATTTTACCCTAGGGGTGCTAGTGTGCAAGTGTATTGTTTTCATGCTTGATTTTGTCTTGAATTAGGATTTTCTAAGCATTGGTTTTAATCTTTTCATACAAACCCTAATTACTAGTATGTTATATAAAAGTGATAAATTGCAAAATTTAAAGTTACTACGCTATTAAAACATTTGTAGGGAGGGGGTGTACAAGTTGAATGGGGATTGCAAGAATTAAACCTATTTAATCTATTACAACCAAATTGAATGGGTATGAAAATACAAGGAATTTAAATAAATACAAAGTATAAAAATAAATGTACAAGGATGCAAAATGTGAAGAAAATGAATTTGTTTGGTTTTCATGAAAAGAAGATTTTTGTCTTAACCTAATTAAATAAAGAGAATAGTTAATTAAGTTTGAATTTATTAAGAAAAGATTTTAAATGAAAACCCTAATTCTATTAATCAAAAGAAAATAAGTTTAAGAAAATAATTTTTTTTTAGTATTTTTTATCTTGAAAATATTTATAGTATTATAAAATATTTTTAGTCTTTTTTATATTAAGATAATGTATTTTAAATGGTGTGAAAAAAAATAAATAAATAAAATAATATTAATTAAGTCTATAAGATTTACTTAATAAAATAAATAAAGTATAATATATAAAAATATTTTTTTGTGGAAAAATAGAATAAAATAAGTCAAAATATAAATATATCATTTTTGTATTTTAAGATTTTTTTAGTATTTAGAAAATATATATTTAAGAAAAGATAAATGAAATAAATAAATAAATAACTTGGGCCAGGTGGTGCCAAGAGGAAATATGGAGGTTAGTGAGCAAAAACAAACAAAAAAACAAGCTAGGCCCAAAGGGGCCCAGCGCCTGCCAAAAAAACAAACAAAGTCAGAAAAATATGAAAAAGTGACAAAGGGTACCACTGGGGCTCGAACCCAGGTCTCATAGGTTACAGGCGCGCGCTTCTATCACTGGGGTGGCTATACATCCATTAATACAAATGAAACAATAAATATGTAAGACAAAACGTGTTCTGAAGACTTCATCTTCAACCTCCAGCCAGACCAATTGTAACTTGTTCATTTCTCATCAAAAATGAAAAATATAAATATGAAACTTGTAGCAAATTTTCTCACGATTCCAGAAATGTAAAGTATTAAAACTATAGATAAAGATAAGCAATAATTTTAGTGGCCCTAATATAAACCCTAAAAATTTCAGAAGTTTCAGTTTCAAAATTCTCTAAGCTCAAGCAAAATTAATGGAAACTAAGGACATGGTTAGCTTCAGGGCAATGATATCTACATGTTTTATTCACAAATAAACTATTTATGATGCATGTATGAAAAGTTCCAAGTTGAGAAAACTTACCTCAAAACTGGAAATCGTGTTTGGAGTTTGAGCTTGTTTCCAGTGATGGTGATGATTATGTTAGCTTCCTTGAGGTCCTAGGAAGCCAGTGCAATGGTTTGCTTGAGTTGAGAGTGGCTGAAATGACTTGGAGAAGTCAATGTGCAATGCTCTATTTTTGGTTATGGAAGATAGGGTAAATTATGTTACAGAAATGAAACGGGTACAGGGATAAGTTACACTTGATGTAAGGAAGCTTTAGAAACTAAAAGGCCAAGAAACGCACGAGGGAAATGTGAGTTTGAGGTACAAGGTCAGAAACTGTGCAACAATGAATTTTTTGGGAAATTTATGATTTGAGAGAGTTTTGGTGTATTTCATGGTGCTCAAGCTCGTCTTCTAGCTCACAAATAGTGACTTTATTTATAAGCAACACGTTTGGAATGCTCTAGTTTATCAGAATTCAAATTTACATGTTTAAGTTAAACATGTGATTTTTTGACAAAACAAGTTTCCATGCCTTGTGTACTTGCTAAGTGTTGTACCCCAAAATTTTCCCTCCCATATTTCTCAAAACATTGCAAGAAAAATCTCCAAGTTGCCCAAGGTTGCTCAAGAGTTGGTCAGACAAGCTATCTCCTAAGGCAGTCTACCCCAAATTAGGGTTTTGTGTTGCATCAATATCTTTGAGTCCAAATGAACTCAAGTTCTCCCCAATATTCTAATATGTTCTCAAGGTCATCCATGTCAAGTTTCAAGCCTTGCAGAGGAAGTTTGCTCAGTCAATTGCTCAAAGGGTCCAAAAATTGACTATGCTAGGGCAAAAGTCAACTGTGACCTATATACAGTCAAACTTCAAGATTTTTTGTCAACATTCTCATTTTTAAGTATATTTCATCATTTTATTAAGGGTTGATCATGATTCATCAAGGATTTCTCAAAATTCATCAAGATTCAAAAGTTGCTAAATTAGGGTTTTGCAGGAAAGTCAACCCAACTTTGACCAAGCATAACTTTCTGATACTTTATGAGAAATGACCCATCCAAAGCTCATTTTTAATAAGATTCAATTTCCTACAATCCATATTCATACCCCAAGTTCAAAAAATGCACTCACAAGAAGTTATGAATTTGGACATTATAGGTCATTTTTGAAAGTCAATAAAAACACCTTTTTTCCAAAGCTTATAACTTGAGAATGGAATATCAAAATGAAATTATAAAAAAGGGTTGGTTAGAAGACACCTCAATATTTCTAAAAAGTCCAAGAACACCTCCAAAAGTTCAAAATTGAAGAAGTTATGCATTGTTGAAGTTGGACTTTTTTGCAAAATTGCCAAAAGTCAACTATCCCCAAAACATCAAATTTTGTCAAATGGGCCCATTCTTTTCCACTTGATTTGAGTTTGAATCATTTCCCACGTGCCCTAGCTCCAACCATGTGCCCATATTTCATTTTTATTATTTAATTTTATTTTTAATTGATTTTATTCATTTTTAATCAAATAAAATCATATAAAATCCAAGGAATTAATAACTCATGATTTTCTGATTTTTTTAGGCTTTGTTCACAGCTAGCATCACCATCAAATTCGTATCAAATCAAATCATGTGCAAAAATATTGAAATGAATCAAATTTGGAAAGATTTAATGGAAGAATCAAATCCACATCAAAGTCATTGATAGAGGGAGATTTATACCAAGTTTGTAAATCTAATACACTGAGCATTACATAAGGAAGAAAAACACACGAAAATCAGGGTTGGAAACTGTTGGAAGAGGCAGAACAAAAAGTGAAAAAATCACAAAAAAGTGAGAGATCAAAATCCAGGTTAGAGGTGTTTTCAGGGATCGAGACTTGTTCCAATCGCTTCCTGGGCATTCACACAACCTACCTGGATCAAAACCAAGCATTTTCAGACTCCCTAACGCACTGTAAGTCGCACGATAGTCACCCTTGTTCTTAGTTTCGATTTGATTTGTTCTTGCATCATTTGAGAAAACTAATGGCATATTTGTGATCACAAGAGCATTTGCAAGCTTTTCATAATATTCAATTGCATTTATCTGACTTATTTGAAGAACCACCATTGTTAGGGTTCGGTTCTTGTTTTTGGGCGTTTTTGTTTCAGGAACAATTGATCTCCATGAAGGGTATGGTTATGAACGGGAGGTTGAGACGAACATGACTATGCCTTTAGAAATCATTTTTGTGGCCTGTACAGGATTTTGGAGGTGGACTTGCTTATAGCTACGGACTTCTGTCCGTTGGTATAGATATGTGACCTTTTAGCCACGGACGAGAGGTTGGGGATGATGCGTGGCATCCCATTACTGGCCAATTCAAATACCACGCGCGTTTTTTTTGTTTTTTCTGGCAATTATTTTGGTTTTCATATATTGTTATTAGTTTATATTATAATAACAATTGAAACAATGTGGTGTAGTGGCAAACCAAGCGTGCATATCTCCTTCAGGACCTGGCTTCGAATCCCAGGTCCCCCACTTTTTCAATAATTTTGGTTTTCAGGTATTCCCATGCATGCTCAAGCTTGCAGCCTACCATGCGCCCTCATCCATCCAAATGCCAGATGGCCAAGAGCCAGATCTGGTGGTCAAAAGCTGGAGGTCCACCATAGTCCAGGTCAATGCATGCATACTGGATCCCAGAAAGTCAAAAAGGCCAGCTGATAATGGGCCACGAAATTGCTATCAGCACCCCAAAAAAGGCCCAAATTCTTCTCCTCTCTTATTATTTATTTATTTTCTTTAATTGTTTTATTTAATTCTCTAACCAATCAAAATTTTGTTTTATTAAATAAAATCATCAAAAAATATTTTTTATTTCAATCAAATTTTTAACTTTTATTTTTCTTAATAAATTTATTAATTAACTAGGTTTTTAATTAGAAAACTTTAATCCATTTTTTGTAAATAATTTTAATTAATTAGATTTAATTAGATATTAACCACTAATTTAATCATTTTTAATTTCTTTCCTAAATAGTCAAAAAATCCAAAAATATGTCATAACTCATTTTTTCCATTAATTAATTAATTTAATTTAATTTAGTTATTAACTTAGGTTTATTTTCTTTCTTAAAATAAAAACAACAAAACCTAAAAAATATATTTTCTTTAACCAAAAGGGTCAAAACCCTAGATTCGCATCGATCTAATTTCCCGCACGCTTTATTTATTTTTATCATATTAATGTATCTGCTCCAGGATTGTAATAGTTAAATAGGACATTTTTTATTTATTTACCGCTTTATTTTATTTTTCAAAGGGTATGTCTTTGGCGATGTAAATACCCGACGCCTTGTAATTTAAATTCCTCATTTTATTTCCGCAAATTATAACTGCTAGATGTTTGATAATAGGGTTTGCATGACAAGACTGAATGCTAATCTTAAAATCAAATTAGATCACCCTTAACATGTATAAAGATAAAAATAATTGAAAAAATGACACAGTCGCACATGCGCACACACCTCACTTGGTTGCCTTCGTACACGGTGTGATATGGTGGGAGAACTGACTTGAGGTTTTTGCGTTTGTGTTCGCAAATGTTTCGATTTAGCAAGAGTCGCCACCGACTTTTTATTTTATCCTAAGGAAAGGTCAAAAAGCACAGGAAAGACCTTTGAGATGTTTTCTTGGGTTTGGGGAGTAGATTATGAAAAGGGAAGGTGCAAGCACCCTTTTCATCCATGGTTATCCATGGGCTCTTGGTTACTTGTTTAGATCACTTGCTTTTGCTTTTCAATTGTTTGAAATGGTGCTTTGTGTGTATGGTTTTGAAAATGCTTTGAAAAAGAGGCCTTGTCTAGGCAACCTTTGTAATGACTCTTGTTTGAATATATACAAAGGTGTTTGTCTTTTTGAAAAGATATTTCAATGTTTTGAAAGTTTGTTTTGAAATTGTGTTGTGATGTGTGTTTGAAAATAGCAAGGATGTTTTGCAAGCTTTTGATCAAGTAACTAAGAGTTGTCTACCCTATTTTACTCAAAGATCTTTCTTATGTTTTTAACCCTTTTGACACTGTTATTTCACCATTGCATTTGGTGAACAACCTTGTGTTAGGATGTTAAACGAGACAGGCGCGGGTCAATGTATAGACCATGATAGCAATATTGCCAAGTATCTTTAGCAATTTTTTCGAGGGACTAGATCATTTTATATAGGCAACCAAGATAGCGTCATCGAGGGTCTATGATCTTTTGCATTGTTTTTGTTTTGCCAATAGATACTCAGCATGCATACCATGGCCGTTTGTTTAGGCAACCAAGTGGAGATACCTTAAGGGGTGTTTGTGTGCAAGTGTGTTTTATTGCATGCAAGATTTTATCTTGACTTAGGATTTTCAATTTCATTGATTTTATCTTGCCATAGATATCCTAATTACTAGCATTTATATCTTGAAAGAAATAAAATGCGGAAATGTAAAATCCTACGCTATTACAGCATTTAGGGGATGGGGATACACATTTGTACATGGGGGTGGTTCAACGAGAAAAATAGATAAGAAAAGAAAATAACAAAGGGAAGAAAAAGAGAAAGAGAGAGAGAGGGCTAGCGCGCTGCTGGGAGAAAGTCAGAAGTTCTAACCCAGGCCTGCTGCCAGATTATCAACCTGTTAGTGAAACTATATGAGTCAGAACTTCTGACTCTGGCACCTGCAAAACAGAAACCTGTTAGTGGGAAGGTCAGAAGTTCAGACCCCCCTGCGCTGCAAGACAAAAGTTTGTTAGTGGGGAAGTCAGAAGTTCTGACCCTGCTGGAAATACAATAATTTTAAGAAGTTCTGATATTATTGACAACAAAACAGGCTTCAGATGTGCTAACGTCAAAGTCAGAACTTGGCTTCTCCCTGTGCTAGTCAGAACATCTGCAGTTTTATTATTTTTCCACAAAACAGAAAACATGCCTAGGACAACCTCAACAAATGTCAAAGTGTTTCAGGAGACAGAACCAACAAGGTCACAGGCAGGTTCTACGCTGATTCACTTCCCACTTAAGTATTCAGAGGTATGAAAATCCTCAGTACACATTCAGCAGCAACATGATATTTACATTGTGTTTATTGAGCATGCAAAGTTGATGATGCTTAGCAGTGTGATGCAAGTCAGCAGGTGCTTACCTTGCTGTTGGAAGAAAATTTGTGAGTTGGAGCTTAACTTTAGCTCTGATGGTGTTCTGGACAGGTTCTTTTCAGAGTGGGTGGATGGAGAAGATATGAGTATGTATGGTCAGGAACTGTATGGGTGTTCTTTGGTCACAAAAGCAAACTGGGTATTAATGAAGTTTGGAGGTAGGAAGTTCAAAGTTTGAAACACTGGGGATTTTGGCAGAGTTTCACAAGGTTTCCTTTACTAGAGTTTTTTGTTCCTCTTCTAGCAATTTTTTATGGATGTTTCCTCACGTCCCCTTTGTGATGGACAATGGTGTCCTATTTATAGGTAAGGCTTTGTGGATTTTTAAACGTTAAATGGCGCCAATATTATGCAGTAGAGGTTAACTTATTCTTGAAGGAAGTTCATGAAAAGTTGTGATGATGGACAGCTTTTCAGCCTAGGCTGGAACAATAAGCAAGGATTGAGGAGAAGTGACACCTATAGGAGAAAAGTGGCGCATAGACCCATGCCTAAACCTGCACAAAGGTGTTTAACGAGCCACACATGGAGAGACCCATTGGATGAATGTTCAGGAGTGGTTGTGAGCATTAATGAGCATTAAATGGTGATGAGATTTATCAACATAAAAAATCTTGTAATAGGAGATTTTGCATCATTACCTAAAACCTGAGCCAACAATTCTGCTTCACCAAAAACAATGTAAACCAAGCTTTGATCTTGGCCTCTTGCTGCCTCAGCAAGCTCTGAGAGTTTTCCAGTATGCTCCTTTGATCTGTCTTTAAATACTTTGGACTTAGTGATCTTGCTTCAGTATTTTACCCAATCTGCTGAACTTTGCATAACAGCTGAAAGAGCCATGTTCTGTTCAAAGATCAAGTGCTGAACCATGTTTACAATCTCTGACTGAGTTGGTGTAGCTGCTGAAGGAGCCACCCTCTGACTGACTGTTACGTGCTGAGCCAAGTTTGCAACTTCTAACTGTTTCTTCCTGGGAGTTGGTTCAAAATCTCTGAAGTGCCATTTTCTTCTTAAACCCCCCCCCCTTTTCTCTTTTTTTTTTGTGGAGAAAATTCTAAGTATTTAGAATTTTAAACTTTTCCAAGGCGAAAGTTTTGCCTTTTAAGCTTGCAAATGACCAGGAATGATACTATAGGGCTTGGCCTCGTTTAAGAGAAAATATGAGAGTTCAGGATGAATTCCCGAGGGATGGGAGGGCAAATTTTGGGGTATAACAGTTGCCCCTGTTCAATCTTCTTGGACCTGAAGAGTTAGATTTGCGAATCTGCCTTTCGTGACTCGAAGGTAAAAGAGGATTGGACACTAGAGTGCCCGTAAATTTGCACTCGTCAAAATATAGCTGAGAGAATGGGCTTAAAGATGCCATTTAGAGATGGTAGAATCTTTCCGGAGATGGGCTTAGAGATGCCATCCAAAATATCTGTTGAATATCAGTAGAATGAACATCATAATGGTATCCGTTTCTGGAACGTATCTGAGTTGTATCTGGAGTCGATAGTCTGAATGAGTAATAGAATTACCACCGTATCTGGGGTGTATCCACATTGTATCTGAATGAAATATCTGAATGAGTAGCAGAATGACTTCCATGTCTTGGAGTGTATCTATACTGTATCTGAATGAAATATCTAAATGAGTAGTAGAATGACTTCCATGTCTTGGAGTGTATCTGTACTGTATCTGATTGCTGAAGTCTGAATAAGTAATAGAATTACCGCCGTGTCTGGGGTGTATCCATATTTTATCTTGACTTGAAATTCTGAATGAGTAATAGAATGACCGCCGTGTCTGGGGTGTATCCATACTGTATCTGAAATCTTTGAACATTTGTTAAAGGTAGCTTTTAATCTTATCCTGAAAGGGTAGAACGTTAGCTAAAACACCAAGTTATGTTGCATGCCATGTATGATGCAATAAAACGTGTTCTATAAACGTTCATGATATATGAATGTAATGTATGTGCATGTAAGCTAATTAACTGTCTCGATGAGGAAAATAAATCCTTGATAGCTAAAGATAATGAAATCTTTGACTACTGTTGGGGAAAGTAAATCCTTGACCGATGCTGGGGATTCCAAAAACCTTTGGTTGTTAAGACTGAGAATGTCCTTTGGACTACTGCCGAGGATTGAAGATCCTTGGTGACTTGTGGGGAATTGAGAATCCTTCATGACTTTCCTGGGGAAATAAGGAAAAATCTGACGACCTCTACTGGGGAATTAAGACCTGGGAGGCTTCAAATGGAGAAACGGGAACAAGAATCTTCGTTCTGTCGGGAAATATCTCTGTGGGGAGAGTGTTTATCCCGCTGGGGAAATTAGGAGTTTGGGTTGTATGCCAATATACTGGGGATTCTGTTTTGTTGTTTGAGGAGAACTCTGCTGGGGAATATCTGAAAACTCTGTGGAGAATGGAGAATGAGAATCTTCATTCTTCCAGGGGGATTTGTGTTGAGGAGTCAAGAACAAGAATCTTCGATCTGCAAGGGATTTGAAATTCTGACAAACTCATGCTGAGAGTAAAGAAGACTCTGGAGAATCAAGGATGAGAATCTTGATTTTGTTGGGGAGTAAAAACTCTGTAAGGAATAACTATACTATTGAGGAGCAAGCTCGGGACCCTGGGAAAAGCTTATTCCTGTTTGGAAGAAGTTCAGGAGTTTAGATCATACACCACTTTGAGAATGAGAATCTTCATTCTGTCGGGAATATCAGGAACTCGGGTTATATGCCACTTTGAGAATGAGAATCTTCATTCTGTCGGGAATATCGGAAACTCAGGTTATACGCCACTTTGAGAATGAGAATCTTCATTCTGTCGGGAATATCGGGAATCCAGGTTATACGCCACTTTGAGAATGAGAATCTTCATTCTGTCGGGGATATTGGGAGTTCAGGTTATATGCCACTTTGAGAATGAGAATCTTTATTCTGTCGGGAATATCAGGAATCCAGGTTATATGCCACTTTGAGAATGAGAATCTTCATTCTGTCGGGAATATCAGGAATCCAGGTTATACGCCACTTTGAGAATGAGAATATTCATTCTGTCGGGGATATCAGGAATTCAGGTTATATGCCACTTTGAGAATGAGAATCTTCATTATGTCGGGAATATCGGGAATCTAGGTTATACACCACTTTGAGAATGAGAATCTTCATTCTGTCGGGGATATCGGGAGTTCAGGTTATATGCCACTTTGAGAATGAGAATCTTCATTCTGTCGGGAATATCGGGAATCCATGTTATATGCCACTTTGAGAATGAGAATCTTCATTCTGTCGGGAATATCGGGAATCCAGGTTATACGCCACTTTGAGAATGAGAATCTTCATTCTGTCGGGGATATCAGGAATTCAGGTTATAGGCCACTTTGAGAATGAGAATCTTCATTCTGTCGGGAATATCGGGAATCCATGTTATACGCCACTTTGAGAATGAGAATCTTCATTCTGTCGGGGATATCAGGAATTCAGGTTATAGGCCACTTTGAGAATGAGAATCTTCATTCTGTCGGGAATATCGGGAATCCAGGTTATACGCCACTTTGAGAATGAGAATCTTCATTCTGTCGGGGATATCAAGAATTCAGGTTATAGGCCACTTTGAGAATGAGAATCTTCATTCTGTCGGGAATATCGAGAATCCAGGTTATACGCCACTTTGAGAATAAGAATCTTCATTCTGTCGGGGATATCAGGAATTCAGGTTATAGGCCATTTTGAGAATGAGAATCTTCATTCAGGCGTTTGGGTCAGGAGGTTGGGAGTATGCCAATCTACTGGGGAAGCAAGAATGAGAATCTTCATTCAGGCATTTGGGTCAGGAGGTTAGGGTGTATACCAATCTTTTGAGGTTTCAAGGATGAGAATCTTCATTCTGTTAACGATTAACTGTTATCTGGTCAACGTCCAGGTTTCACGATATGAACTTCGGTGAGAAATTGATTGTATATTTCCTGAAAGGTAAAGGTTAGTGGCATGACATATATCAAACAATGATGTTTCTCAAAATAAACGAGATTGCGTCGTATGATGTCCTGATGTATGAATGTGTAATGTTTTTCAGACAACCTCTCACTGGGGAAAATAAATCCCGAACTGGTGATGGAGAAAAGCATTGGATTCTTCGTTTCCGATAGTGAAAAATCTGGAACTGAATCGAAATAAATCATTGAGAGATTTATCTGAAACGGCAAAACCCGGAATATCTTCTACTGGAATAAGAATCAGGGAGATCGTAGTGTCGATCTGATCAAAACAGAGAGGGTCTTGGATTAACTTTGACTCAACCGGATGATGAAGGAATCTTTGACGACCGTTATTCCAACATGTGATGAAGGAAACTTCGACGACCGTAATTCCAACAGGTGATGAAGGAATCTTTACCTGCCGATCAATCTGCGTATGTTATGAATGTTGTTGAGATGTAATTTGTTTTAGAGAATAAGTCCTTGACAAGTGTTGGGGAAATAAACCCATGACCGCTGGTCTGCTAGAGAAGTGATGAACTTCTCGAGGATTTCAGAAGGATTTTTGAGAGATTCGCCATTGCCCCTAGTATCAGATGTTTTTGATACTGCCAGGAAATTTGGACTGTACGCAGCTCTTTGATGAGATTGACGTTTTAATGCCCCAAGTGATGGTGACGGAGACTTGCCCCTGGTTACTCTGCAATTGAGATATTTCTTGAAATCTTGACTGGACTGCCCCAGGTTAACTGGACAACGCCATGTCAGGCCCCCTTTTGTTGATAGGAGATTTTTTTGCAAAGGAAGTGTCATCCCCCTTGAAGTGATTTCATTCACTTGAGAGAGCTTTCGTTCATCGGAACCTTCACTATGTGAATTTCTTCGCTATCAAACAAATAGCCATATGCAGACAATGGTATTCAAATAATGCAAAGTTTATACTTGTCTTGAAATTTTGAAAAATGTGTTTTTTAGCAGAAAACTTTTATACGACAAATTCAATCACGAGATTTTAGAGCAAGCCCTACAGGATTCAGGATACCTTTTGTAACAGTATGCTTTCGAACTAACCCATGCTTCAATTAGGACTTTTGAAGGGTTGTAATGTGGCTTGGTTCACGGTTTAAGAAACAAAGGATAAAGGCTCAAAGTATATTTGTTCCCGCCCTCTCTTCATGATGTTCTTCAATCCTAAACTCAGTTAATTGTGCGTTTGAACTCCAAATGAGTCTGGAACAATGTTTTTGGTGATGGTTCACACAAGTTGAATTCGTTGGAAGGCAGTCATTCATTTTTTTGGCAACATTTTTCATGTTGTTGAGGATTTGTAATGACCTCCTTATTTTGATTCATTATCCCTAATTTTTGCCTGACTGTTCCTATTTTTGAGATGACAGTCAGCAGGATGCCCCAGCTTTCTTAAGTCTCCTTTGTAGGTTTCGACTTAGTGGGCTTTTTCTTTGAGAGATAATGACTGCCTCTGAGATAAGGAACCATCACTGTATTTTGGTTTCAAAGGGATGTTTTTTTTATTATTTGATATTATTCGTTGTATGAGAGTTTGCGGCTAAACGCACATTTGAATTAACTGAGAGACTACCCTGCCCCAGGTTTGATTAAAAGGTTTCTATTTGTGTTTAAAACAGAAAACTTCTACTTCTTTGGCTCGAAGGGGTTGACTAGGGATTATCTTCCTTATAACTCCAGTGTTTAGGATTTGAAAGAAACGCCTGTACATCGTCAACAAGGTCTGTCCAAAAGCATACTGTATGAGATTATGGCATTGTTTTCGTCATCCTCCCTCTAAAGGCTTGTAACTTTTAGCAAGAGTTAAATGTCATAAATAAAGTAGAAAGCATAATTCAAGAATAGTGAAAATGAATGGATGAATTCAAGACAAACATATGCAATGCATTAATGAAACAGAGTTTGACATCAACAGATAATTGTTTGAATAACAAAAGAAATTACAACTTGAAAATTCATATGAAACAAAAGTCTCTTAGTTCAAACTTGTCATTTTAGGTGGAGAACCCTTAGCGAAAGATTTTCATCTGGCCATCTTGTGTGAATTCCAACACTCCTCTGTCAATCAAGTCTTGAGTCTTGTTTTTCAAAGCCCAACAGTCGTCGGTGTCATGTCCAGGACTATAGGAGTAGTATGCACAAAATGCGTTGGGGTGATAGCCAGGAGCGGAGGTATTGGGATTTCGAAGAGGATATTTTAAAACAGTCAGGTTGACCTCCAACAAGCGTTCCAGTACCTGAGATAATGGTATGTCAATCTCAGTGAAATGTCTTCCAGATGTATTTTGCTTACGCTGATTACCCCGTTGACGCTGGCGAGGTTGTTGTTGGGCTTGTGACCCTGAAGCAAGCTGGGGAGACTTTCCCTTGTCTTCTTCTCTCAAAGGAGGCTGAATGATGACTTGATCTTCAACCCTAGTTGTTTTCCCCACTTGGTTACATCCATCTTGAAGCAGTTTGTTGATGAGGACCCTTAGCTCCTCTTGTCCTTGAGCCAGGTTTTGAATGAGAGCCATCTGGCCCACCAGTTATCCCATCATCTGGATTTTCATTGTTGCTAACTCAATATGTAGCCCTTCCAACTGATCATTCCTGATGCCGCCTGGATTCCCTAGGACCATGCCCCTTGTGAGGAGAGCTTTCACTTCTTCTTGCCCCTGGGACAGGTTTAAGAACATTTCTTGAAGTTGAGCGTTTTGAGCCTGGATTTCTCTGACAGTCCTCTCTAGAGCCACCTCTATTGAAATAAACAGTAGGAAAACAAGGAGACCTGAAAGGAAAAACC
Organism: Vicia faba; assembly: GCA_948472305.1. Lineage (NCBI taxonomy): Eukaryota > Viridiplantae > Streptophyta > Magnoliopsida > Fabales > Fabaceae > Vicia > Vicia faba. The sequence goes on from OX451738.1 coordinate 1,227,452,340, forward strand.
TGTCATGATGCGATGCATGATATGTGGGTGCATGTTTTCAGAGATCTCGCGGGGTAAACACAAGAAAATGTTAGAGGTTGAACTTTGATCAACATCTTTGATTGGAGAACTTTGCATTGGTGGATGTCTTTCCACGAGAATCAAGCTCACCATGTCAAGTGGGTCATAGCCCTCGATTCAAGTTATTGTACTTGATCTTTAACGATGTTTATTTAGAGGAAAATGAATCCTCTTGCCCTTTGGTAGATGTTTGGTTCCACGTAACCTTGCATCAAAGACCCTCGAGATCCTTGAAATGGTTATTGAAAATGCTATGGTATGATGTTATGTACAAGTATGCAAAAGTAAGCAAGTGTATATACAGATAATCACATTCACACAAAGCAGACAAGTCCTTAGGTTTAGGCTTGCATGGGGTTTGTAGGTAAGTACCCTCTTGAAATTAGTTGGCTCAACCTGTCCTATAAATAGTAATCGGGTTCTAAGGAGCTCAATATCGCCGGATTATTTTCTGTGTTCATTGTTTCAGTTTATCCACTTTACTGGCGACCAAAATATTCCAAGAAAACAACCCTCAATTAGTGTAGTATTGAGTATCTACCAACTTCGGACTGTACCAAAGCCGGTCATCTCACTACCCCTAAAAAGGCCAAGATGGTCAAGTAAGGTTCTAAGAGTTCATTAGTGCTTCATGACATCACTCAGCAGCCCCGTATTCTCTTTGATTGACTCAAAGGCTACCGGTACCCACAAATATGTCGCACTAATATAGCTATTGCTTCAACCATGTCGGTATACCCCACACAGTTTCCACAACGTATTGCTATTTACCTATGAATGTTTCCCAAATCCGGGTAGAGGATTTCAAGCCCAAACAATAGAACCAAATGTCAAGAAATCAAGGCAAACAAGATAAGCATGTAAATGTGATCTAAACCTTAAGGTTACCCCACTTTCCTGATTTCCCCAGCAGAGTCGCCAATTTTGTGATACGGTGGGAGAACTGACTTGAGGTTTTTGCGTTTGTGTTCGCAAATGTTTCGGTTTAGCAAGAGTCGCCACCGACTTTTTATTTTATCCTAATGAAAGGTCAAAAAGCACAGGAAAGACCTTTGAGATGTTTTCTTGGGTTCAGGGAGTAGATTATGAAAAGGGAAGGTTCAAGCACCCTTTTCATCCATGGTTATCCATGGGCTCTTAGTTACTTGTTTAGATCACTTGCTTTTTCTTTTCAATTGTTTGAAATGGTGCTTTGTGTGTATGGTTTTGAAAATGCTTTGAAAAAGAGGCCTTGTCTAGGAAACCTTTGTAATGACTCTTGTTTGAATATATACAAAGGTGTTTGTCTTTTTGAAAAGATATTTCAATGTTTTGAAAGTTTGTTTTGAAATTGTGTTGTGATGTGTGTTTGAAAATAGCAACGATGTTTTGCAAGCTTTTGATCAAGTAACTAAGAGTTGTCTACCCTATTTTAATCAAAGATCTTTCTTATGTTTTTAACCCTTTTGACAGTGTTATTTCACCATTGCATTTGGTGAACAACCTTGTGTTAGGATGTTAAATGAGACAGGAGCGGGTCATCGTATAGACCATGATAGCAATATTTCCAAGTATCTTTAGCAATTTTTTCGAGGGACTAGATCATTTTATATAGGCAACCAAGATAGCGTCATAGAGGGTCTATGATCTTTTGCATTGTTTTTGTTTTGCCAATAGATACTCAGCATGCATACCATGGCCGTTTGTTTAGGCAACCAAGTGGAGATACCTTAAGGGGTGTTTGTGTGCAAGTGTGTTTTATTGCATGCAAGATTTTATCTTGACTTAGGATTTTCTATTTCATTGATTTTATCTTGCCATACATATCCTAATTACTAGCATTTATATCTTGAAAGCAATAAAATGCGGAAATGTAAAATCCTACGCTATTACAACATTTAGGGGATGGGGATACACATTTGTACATGAGGGGTGGTTCAACGAGAAAAATAGATAAGAAAAGAAAATAACAAAGGGAAGAAAAAGAGAAAGAGAGAGAGAGGGCTAGCGCACTGCTGAGAGAAAGTCAGAAGTTCTGACCCAGGCCTGCTGCCAGATTATCAACCTGTTAGTGAAACTGTATGAGTCAGAACTTCTGACTCTGGCACCTGCAAAACAGAAACCTGTTAGTGGGAAGGTCAGAAGTTCAGACCCCCCTGCGCTGCAAGACAAAAGTTTGTTAGTGGGGAAGTCAAAAGTTCTGACCCTGCTGGAAATACAATAATTTTCAGAAGTTCTGATATTATTGACAGCAAAACAGACTTCAGATGTGCTAACATCAAAGTCAGAACTTGGCTTCTCCCTGTGCTAGTCAGAACATCTGCAGTTTTATTATTTTTCCACAAAACAAAAAACATGCCTAAGACAACCTCAGCAAATGTCAAAGTGTTTCAGGAGACAGAACCAACAAGGTCACAGGCAGGTTCTACACTGATTCACTTCCCACTTAAGTATTCAGAGGTATGAAAATCCTCATAACACATTCAGCAGCAACATGATATTTACATTGTGTTTATTGAGCATGCAAAGTTGATGATGCTTAGCAGCGTGATGCAAGTCAGCAGGTGCTTACCTTGTTGTTGGAAGAAAAATTGTGAGTTGGAGCTTAACTTTAGCTCTGATGGTGTTCTGGACAGGTTCTTTTCAGAGTGGGTGGATGGAGAAGATATGAGTATGTATGGTCAGGAACTGTATGGGTGTTCTTTGGTCACAAAAGCAAACTGGGTATTAATGAAGTTTGGAGGTAGGAAGTTCAAAGTTTGAAACACTGGGGATTTTGGCAGAGTTTCACAAGGTATCCTTTACTAGAGTTTTCTATTCCTCTTCTAGCAATTTTTTCTGGATGTTTCCTCACATCCCCTTTGTGATGGACAATGGTGTCCTATTTATAGGTAAGGCTTTGTGGATTTTTGAACGTTAAATGGCGCCAATATTATGCAATAGATGTTAACTTATTCTTTAAGGAAGTTCATGAAAAGTTATGATGATGGACAGCTTTTCAGCCTAGGCTGGAACAGTAAGCAAGGATTTAGGAGAAGTGACACCTATAGGCGAAAAGTGGCGCATAGACCCATGCCTAAACCTGCACAAAGGTGTTTAACGAGCCACACATGGAGAGACCCATTGGATGAATGTTCAGGAGTGGTTATGAGCATTAATGAGCATTAAATGGTGATGAGATTTATCAACATCAAAAATCTTGTAATAAGAGATTTTGCATCATTACCTAAAACCTGAGCCAGCAGTTATGCTTCACCAAAAACAATGTAAACCAAGCTCTGACCTTGGCCTCTTGCTGCCTCAGCAAGCTCTGAGAGTTTTCCAGTATGCTCCTTTGATCTGTCTTTAAAGACTCTGGACTTAGTGATCCTGCTTCAGTATTTTACCCAATCTGCTGATCCCATTAGCTTCTGATCTCAGTATGTTCTGAAGGAGTTTCAGGATTTGTTGCCTTCTTTACACTTCTCTAACAAATTCTGGCTGAAATTTGCGTAATTGCTGAAAGAGCCATGTTCTGTTCAAAGATCAAGTGCTGAACCATGTTTACAATCTCTGACTGAGTTGGTGTAGCTGCTGAAGGAGCCACCCTCTGACTGACTGTTACGTGTTGAGCCAAGTTTGCAACTTCTTACCGTTTCTTCCTGGGAGTTGGTTCAGAAGCTCTGAAGTGCCATTTTCTTCTTAACCCCCCCCCCCCCCCTTTTTCTCTTTTTTTTTTGGAGAAAATTATAAGTATTTAGAATTTTAAACTTTTCCAAGGCGAAATTTTTGCCTTTTAAGCTTGCAAATGACCAGGAATGATACTAAAGGGCTTGGCCTCGTTTAAGAGAAAATCTGAGAGTTCAGGATGAATTCCTGAGGGATGGGAGGGCAAATTTTAGGGTACAACACATGGTCATTGAGTATAGGTCGTTTTAGAGGTCTCCCTCTTGTCTAAAAGATCATAGTTGCCACGAAACGGTTGCCTCGAATATTGTTGCCTCAAACAAATGATCTAAGACATTAGGGTTACCGCTAAGGTGTCCTAACATTGCTTTGGTGACCGTATGTACCTCATTCGAATTGACCCTCAAACTCCAACGATGGTGCTACCTACTCATCAATAGTGGGATAGCATTATCTAAAGGAAATTAGCATAGAACAATTCCTTTTTCGAGTAGGTAGATGGTTCTTAGGTACTTGCTCTTTCAAAAACAAAACTTTTCACACTTACACTCCTTTTCGAACAAAGTTTTCAAAACACTTCATTACACTTTTGAGGACAGAAGCAAGAGTTAAATCGAAGTTTTAAAACAAAAACTTTTTCAAACCCACAAGCACAAAGAAAGCAATTTTTGAAAACAATTGAGCAAGTACCTAAGAGCCCGTGGATAACCACGGATAGAAAGGGTGCTAACACCTTCCCTTTCTATAATCTACCCCCCGAACCTAAGAAATATCTCGAAAAAGGAATTTTTCTGTGCTTTTTTCCTTTCCTTGTTGGATAAAATAAAATTCAGTGGCGACTCTTGCTTACCGCGACATTTTACGAAAACAAACATAAAACACAAACCAGCATTCCAAAAAACAGTCAGTTCTTCCCACCGTATCACAGAACTGGCAACTCTGCTGGGGACACGTATAAGTGGGGTGTACCTTAGGAATAGTTCATAATGTTTTCAATTTCTTGACTTGTATGCTTTATCTTTGTGGCTTTGAATTGGATTTACTATAGATCCTAACCCGGATCTGGGGAACACCCTTTAGGTAAGTAGCAATAAACTGTGAGGGAACTGTACGGCATAGACCGATACGGTTGAAGCAGTAGCTACATTGGTGTGGCACTTTAGTTTGTACCGATATCCCTTGTGGCGCAACGAGGAGAATATGGGTCTTCTAAGGGGTCATTAAGCACGAACTGACCTTAGAACCTTTAAATTGACCAACTTTGCCATAGAACAGTAGCAGTATGCTACACTCATTGAGACCAAACTCTCACGATGATTCCGGCTGCAAGAAAAGGTTGCTAAACTGGATTATGACCGATCGAGGGTGGTCAGTGATATTGAGATCCTTTAGAACCCGGTTACTATTTCTAGGACATGTTTGAACCAACTGAACTAAAAAAGGGTAGTACCTAAGTTCCTTGCCAGCCTGAAATCTAAGGGGTATCTGTGTGACTTGTTTTACCTTACCATGTTTGCTATTTGTGGATACTTGTGGTGTGTTTTCTATCTTGACATCATGACATCATTGCATTGCATGCATCTTGCATTGGACTAACCTATTTCAAAGAAATGAGGGATTCATCTTTATTCTATTTTATAGGTCATGGCACCCATGCGTAGAAACACCATTCAGATCAACTTTGTCCAGATTCCCACTCAGCTTAAGGAATTGGTTGCAAAGATTTCAGATACTTCCTCCTTTATCAGAAGACATGGTCACCTCCTGGGTTTGGTCACTTCTAAATTGGACGAACAGATGATGAGTGTCTTAGTCCAGTTCTTCGATCCACTGTACAATTGCTTTACTTTTCTGGACTACTAGTTGGTCCCTACCTTGGAAGAGTTCTCTGATATACTCAGTATCTCTATTCTGGAGCAGACTCTGTTCACAGGTTGGGAGAAGATCCTTAGGTCGGAAGAAATTGCTTCATCCCTCCATCTGACAAAGGCTGAGGTAATGTCTAATTGGGAAACTCGTAGTGGAACAAATGGCTTCTTGATTAAATTCTTGGTTGATAAGGCTAATCAGTTCTGGGACAGTCTAGACTTCTAGGCATTTGAAGACATTCTGGCTCTTCTCATATATGGTTTGCTGTTGTTTCCTAACTCGGATTCTTTTGTCGACGTGAATGCAGTGAAGATTTTCATGTCCGGTAATCCTGTGCCCACTCTCTTGGGTGACATTCTTCACTCTCTTTATGCTCGTACTGCTCGGAAGCGGGGAACCCTTATGTGCTGTGCGCCATTGCTGGCGAGGTGGTTTATTTCTCACCTCCCCAAATCAGTTTTGAAGAATAAGGAAGGCATGGGATGGGCCTACAGGATTATGTCCCTCTCTCACATGGACATCATTTGGACTATTAAGGTCATGGAAGATGTGGCTATTATTGATCTCTGTGTGGAATACCCCAATGTTCCACTGCTAGGAACCCATGGAGGAATCACCTATAATCCGTGTTTGGCCTTACGTCAGTTTGGGCGAGCCAGGAGGGAAGGACCTCATGAGTTGCTGATGCCGAGCATTGTCTTTGACTTCCAAGGGGATAGTGACGAGCAACGCCGCAGATTCATAAGAGCTTGGGATAGGGTACACAGGTCTGATCTGCACAAGCTAGGTGCGAAGACTTCTCTTCCGATGGAGCCATATCTCCGATGGGTTCGAATCCGTGCCCAAAAGCTGGGAATGTCGTATGAAGCCGTCTTGCCTATAATTGTTGAGGTTGCTGATGAAGAAGGGGTTCCTCCTACCATCCTCCATCCATACATGCCTACTGACATTGGGGCATTAAAGATACCGTGGATGCAGTTGAGAGAAGAGCGGGATACTTACAGATAAAAGTATCACGAGCAAGAGCAAAAGATTCATAAGTTGACAAGGCAGCTGGAGAACAAGCGGATCCTCAACGACTATGTTTGCACCGACAGGAAATGACCATGGGAGCACTGATTGCCTTTTTGATTATTTCTAGTTTTGATTTACTTTTCAGTTTTTTTTCTTGTAATGCCTTGAAGGCATCTCTTGAACAATTGAATTCAAAGTTTATCTAATAAAAGTGTGTTTCATTTTTGGTTTACGAATTTGAATCCCTAAAGTCTTTGAAATCATATCATGCGCATATCATTCCCATGCACCTCATAACAGGTACCCTTACAGGTTTCTCATCTTCTTCGCTGTTTATTTTAGCATCTTGTCTTCTGAAACATCAACTGAACAAGCCATGAAGGCTCTGCAAGCTCAAAACGCCCAGTTCCAGGAATTATTCATGAGTTTGGCTAAGGGCCAGCAAAACCTGAAGACCCTTATCTTGAAAGAGAAGAAGAAGAAGAAGAAGAAGACGGTCCTACTGAACATGGGTCGCAGGTTCGGAAACAATTTGCGAGAAGAGGTTAATTTGACCCAATCATCTGGAAGGGGAGATAATCAGAAAGAAAGGAGGGCCCATAGCCTTGTGGTTTCAGACAACGAGACTGACTTTAACGAAGACCAGTATCCTCCAACTAAGGATAGGTACAAACAGCTGGAAGACCGGTTGAGTGCGATGGAAGTTCAGAAAGTGCCTGGTCTGGACTTTGGTGATTTGGGTCTGTCATATGGGGTGGTAACTCCCCACAAGTTTAAAGCACCGATCTTTGCTAAATACGACGGGGTTTCCTGCCCAAAACTGCACCTTCGTTCGTATGTTAGAAAGATTTAGCCATACACCGCTGACAAGAACCTCTGGATCCACTTCTTTCAAGACAGTCTCTCGGGGACTCAGCTTGAATGGTTTTACCAGCTGGAAGGAGCCAGTATCCGTAATTGGGAAGATTTAGACGCTGCTTTCTACAAGCAGTACCAATACAATGCCGACCTTGCTCCCATGCGTACCCAACTCCAGGGTATGTCTATGGGTGCGGGTGAAGGTTTCAAAGATTATGCTCAAAAGTGGAGGGACCTTGCTGGAAGGGTGCAACCTCCCTTGGACGACAGGGAGTTAGTGGATATGTTTCTGGGGACCTTGTCTGGTCCGTATTTCAACCATCTGATTGGAAGTTCTTCGTCCGGGTTTACGGAGCTGATTATGACCGGGGAAAGGATTGAGGCCGGTATCAAATCCGGTAAAATATAGAAGGGTGCTTCATCAGACACCGAGAAGAAGCCTTTTAAGAAGGAGTCCAGTGTTGTTTACAGTTCAAAGAGCCATAATAAACCTGAACGCCGCCAAGCAGTCAATGTGGTGGTTATATCAAGACCTGTTGTTGCTCCTCAGCGCAACAATCAGCCAAGGGCCGAAAGGCCTCGAAGACAACTCACTCAGCTCAACATGACTTTATCCCAAATTCTACCATAGTTATTGAAAACCAACTTGGTGATTCCGAAGGAGGCCCCGAAGAGTCCCAATACAACATCACCGATGTACAATCCAAATGCCCACTGTGCTTTTCACTCCGATTGCCTAGGGCACAATACAAATGATTGTTGGGTTTTAAAGAATTAGGTGCAAGACCTGATTGATGCTAAGGAGATTGAGTTTGAAGCACCCGAAAGACCTAATGTTGTGACTGCTCCTATGCCCAAGCATGGAGTAAATGCTGTAGATGAACACTCGTTTGTGGTTTCTGTGAAAGACATTGTTACCCCATTAATGACTGTAAAGAAGAACCTTCTGTTAGCCGGTTTATTTCCGGGCTGTGACGAAGGTTGCCGTATGTGTTCCGCCCTACCTACCGGTTGCCATCTTTTGAAGTCAGGTGTCCAACTCCTAATGGATAATAAAGAAATTCTGTTTGAGAAGACTTTTGTTCCATTGGTTCCTACTGAAGAAGTTGCTATAATCACCATTTTCGATAATTCTTCCAAGGCTTCCTCGAGAAAGCCTGTTAGAATTACACGCGTTCCAAGAATTGCACCATTGATCATCACCATTCCTGGGCCTATCCCCTATACATCAAATGAAGTTGTCCCATGGCACTACAGGGCTGACGTATATTATCACGGAGTTAAACAAGATTTGGATGCTGATACTGACATCAGCAATATTGTTGGATCTAGTAAAGTCACCCTCAGCGGAAGCTTTTCTCCCTTGAGATCTCTGCACCAACTGTCCAGAAGCCTGTTGTTATTACGCCTGTCAGTACAACTGCTATTGTCCCTGTTCAAGTTCCAATTCTTACCCCTGTTGCCTAGTCATCTGACGCTTGGGGCAAAGGGACCACCGGTGAGCCTGCCCAAACGGAGGCACCAAAGAAGATTACTATTGAAGCCTCTAGACAAGAGATGGAGGAAATTTTGAAGATCATCAAAAAGAGTGACTACAATGTAGTCGAGCAGCTGGGGCAAACCCCATCCAAAATTTCTATGTTGTCCCTGTTGCTATGCTCAGAGGCCCATGCCAAGGCTCTGATTGCTTTCCTGAAGACTGCACATGTACCGCAAGAAACATCAGCTGATCAGTTTAAAGATTACGTGGCTAGTCTGACAACAGATAATGGTTTGGGTTTCTCCGACGCCGACTTGACTGTTAAGGGGAAGAATCACAATGACGCCCTGCATGTCTCCATTAAATGCAGGGGAACTACTCTTGCTCACGTATTGGTGGATACTGGGTCTTCATTGAATGTATTACCCAAGAAAGCTTTGGACCGGTTAGATTATGAAGGGTTGGAGCTGAAGCCGAGAAACATTGTGGTCAGGGCTTTTGATGGGTCCAAGAGAATGGTACACTGAGAAGTGGATATTCCGATTAAGGTTGGTTCTTAGGTTTTCGCATCTACATTCAATGTGATGGACATTCGGCCATCTTACTCTTGTTTGCTCGGTCGCCCGTGGATCCACAAAGTTGGGGAAGTAACCTCAACGCTCCACCAGAAGCTAAAGTACCCGGTGAAAGGGAAAATTGTTACGATACGAGGAGAGGAGGAGTACATGGTGAGCCACCTCAACTCTTTCCGATATGTAGAGATGGATGGGGAGTTCACTGAGACCCCATTTCAACATTTTGAAGAGGTTCCCCAGACGCTGGCATCAACTGAAACTGTTGTTGAAGATCCTCCGATGAAGATGGCTTCCCTCAAGGATGCCCGGGCTGTTGTTGAGAAAGGTGGGTGTGCAGATTGGGGCCAACTCCCTGATTTTGCACATAAGACTAACATGTTTGGTTTGTGTTTCACTCCAGAAGCTCAAAGGGCTATTCGGAGTGCACAGATCGAAAGACCTCCCCTGTTCATCAGCAATTCAAGAGTAAACGCCATTGAAGACGATGCTGAAGAGTCTGAGTTTGACAGTTGGATCTACCCAACTACCGGTGGTGGATTAAGCAATTGGAAGGCAAAGGACTTCGTCCCAATTTCTTTTATTACCCAGTAATGAGACTTTTGTTTTGAATTTGTAACAGACAATGTTTTAAACTTTATGGCCCGGTGTCTTACCCGGGACACCGTGGCTTCATTTGTGAGGGCTTTATGTGTGTCATCTACATATATCATTAATAAAAGCATTGGACGTTTTTGCATTTCAAATTTTGTTCTCCTTGTTTTTCTTTTATTATATATTGCGAAGCAGCTATTTTACACACACTGACATATACAGGTCTACATCCACTCTGGATCTCACTGGTAACGACTCTGCTACTGCCAGTTATGACTTCGAAAGTACGATCAACTTAGCCTAAGACGAAGGTGAAGATGATTACGAAGTACCTGGTGAACTTGCTAGACTGCTACTTCAGGAAGAGAGGGTTATCCATCCGCATGAAGAGCCAGTGGAATCAGTAAATCTAGGTACAGATGTAGACAAGAAAGAGGTCAAGATCGGTGCAAATCTAGAGCCTAGTGTTAAACAGCGGCTGATTCAGATGCTGCGAGACTATGTTGAGATCTTTGCCTGGTCTTATGAAGATATGCCTGGGTTGGATACCGATATTGTGGTTCACCGCCTGCCTACCAAGGAAGACTGTGCTCCAGTGTAACAGAAGGTCCGCCGAATACGCCCGGAGATGTCTGAGAAGATCAAGGCTGAAGTGATGAAACAGTTTGATGTCGGTTTTCTAGTAGTTACTTCGTACCCACAGTGGGTTGCCAATGTGGTTCCAGTGCCTAAGAAGGATGGTAAGGTTCGAATGTGCGTTGACTATAGGGATCTGAATAGGGCGAGCCCCAAGGATGATTTCCCTCTGCCTCATATTGATGTTCTGGTTGACAACACCGCACAACATAAGGTCTTCTCCTTCATGGATGGTTTCTCCGGTTATAATCAGATTAAAATGGCTCCCAAAGATATGGAGAAGACAATCTTTGTTACTCAATGGGGTACCTTCTGCTACAAGGTCATGCCTTTCGGATTGAAAAATGCTGGGGCAATGTATCAGCGTGCCATGGTTTCTTTGTTCCATGACATGATCCATCATGAGATTGAGGTATACGTCGACGATATGATTGCAAGATCCCAGACTGAAGAAGAACATCTGGACCCCCTTTAGAAGTTATTTGACAGGTTGAAGTTGTACAAGCTGAAGTTAAACCCGAACAAGTGCACCTTCGGGGTGAGATCTGGTAACCTGCTGGGTTTCATCGTTAGCGATAAAGGTATTCAAGTGGATTCTACAAAGGTGAAGGCCATACAGGAAATGCCAGCTCCTCGAACAGAGAAAGAAGTCAGAGGCTTTCTGGGACGTCTGAACTATATTGCCCGATTCATCTCGCACCTGACTGCTACTTATAAGCCAATCTTCAAGTTACTGAAGAAAGATCAAGTGGTAAGATGGAACGATGAATGTCAAGCCGCTTTCGAAAGGATCAAAGAATATCTCCAAGAGCCACCTATTCTGATGCCTCCAGTTGAAGGGAGACCTTTGATCCTATACTTGACAGTACTCGATAACTCAATGGGGTGCGTGCTGGGGCAGCATGACGAGTCTGGCCGAAAAGAGCATGCTATTTATTACCTTAGCAAAAAGTTTACCGACTGCGAGACCCGATACTCGTTGCTCGAGAAAACTTGTTGCGCTTTGGCATGGGCTGCTCGCGGCTGAGACAGTATATGCTGACTCACACTACTCTATTGATATCAAAGATGGATCCAATCAAGTATATCTTCGAGAAGCCTTCCTTGTCCGGAAGAATAGCAAGATGGCAGATGATTTTGACTGAGTATGACATCCAGTATACGACCCAAAAGGAAATCAAGGGAAGTGTGTTGGAAGACCATTTGGCACATCAGGTAGTGGATGATTACCAGTCTATGAACTTCGAATTCCCGGATGAGAATATCATGATAGTAACCGGTTGTGAAGAACCTGGACCGGGTGAAGGACCTAAGGAAGGATCCCGATGGTCTATGTACTTTGATGGATCTTTAAACTCTTTGGGAAATGGCATTGGCACCGTGATCATATCTCTTAAAGGCTCTCATACTCCGTTTACCGCCCGACTATGTTTCAACTGCACCAACAACATGGCGGAGTATGAAGTGTGCATTATGGGTCTTCGAGCAGCAATTGACCTAAGGATTAAGTTCTTGAGTGTGTTCGGAGATTCCGCTCTCGTGATCAGTCAGATCAAAGGTGAGTGGGATACGAAACACCCAAATCTTATTCCTTACAAGGAGTATGTATTGACATTGCTTCCCCACTTCGAAGAGATAACCTTTGAACACTTCCCTAGAGAGGAGAATCAATTGGCGGACGCGCTGGCTACAATGTCTTCTATGTTCAAAGTCAACTGGGACAACGAAGCTCCCCGAATTACCATTGAAAGGTTGGACGAACCTGCACATTGCTTTGACATTGAGACTGAAGAGGCAACGGATAAACCCTGGTTTCATGAGGTGAAGAGGTATCTTGAGGCTTAGGAATACCCCGAGGGTGCATCTGTTACCAATAAGAAGTTTCTGAGGAGGTTCGCGGCGAAGTTCTTCATTAGTAATGACATCCTTTACAAGCGTAACCATGATCCGACCTTGCTGCGATCTGTGGATAAGAATGAGGCAGAAAGGATCATGGCAGATTTACATGAAGGTACTTTCGGAACTCATTCCAGTGGACATACCATGGAAAAGAGGATCCTTCGGGCAGGATATTATTAGTCCACAATGGAAGCCGACTGTTATCGGCATTCTCGGACCTGTCACAAGGGCCAAGTCTATGCTGATAAGGTGCACATACCTCCAGTTCCTCTGAACGTCTTGACGGCACCTTGGCCTTTTGCAATGTGGGGCATTGATATGATCGAAGAGATCAACCCTACAGCATCCAAAGGGCATCGTTTCATCCTGGTAGTAATTGATTACTTTACAAAGTGGGTTGAAGCAGCTTCCTTTGCTACTGTAACTAAGAACGTTGTGGCACGGTTCATTCGGCACAATCTGATCTGTCGATATGGTGTACCAGAGAGGATAATTACGCACAATGGTACAAACCTCAATAATAAGATGATCACCAAACTCTACAAACAGTTCAAGATACAACATCACAACTCTTCTCCCTACCGACCGAAGATGAATGGAGCTGTAGAAGCGGCTAACAAGAACATTAAGAAGATTGTGCAGAAGATGACGGTGACGTACAAGGATTGGCACGAGATGTTACCATTTGCTCTTCATGGGTACCGCACCTCAGCGCGAACGTCAACAGGGGAAACCCCCTATTCCTTGGTATATGGCATGGAGGCTGTCTTGCCCATAGAAGTTCAGATACCCTCTCTTCGGATTATTAAGGATGCAGGTTTGAGCGAAGATGATTGGATTCAGACCCGGCTTGATCAGAGGAACTTAATCGATGAAAAGAGACTTACTGCTATTTGTCATGGTTAGACGTATCAAAAACGGATGATCAAGGCATTTAACAAGAAAGTTAGACGACAAGAGTATCAAGTTGGGGATCTGGTAATCAAGCGCATTATCTTACCTCAAAGTGATCCCAGGGGCAAACAGACCCCTACTTATGAAGGGCCATTTGTTGTTAAGAACATTTTCTCAGGAGGAGCTATGATTCTAACCACCATGGATGGTGACGACCTTTCTCACCCCGTCAATGCAGACATAGTGAAAAGATACTACGCATAATCAAAGACCCGCTAGGTTGACTGGCCTAGGCAAAAATAAGGGCTTCCCGGTGAACCAAAAGGGTTCGGGCAAAAATAAGGGATGAAAATGAAAAAAATGTACACCCGACAAGTCGAAAACCTGAAAAGGCGGCTTGGACAAAAAAGGGTATCCCGGTGGACTGAAAACCCGAAAGGGCGGTCCAGGAAAAAATTAGGGATCAAAGCGTAACACTATGTCTCATTGGATCACCTTGCAACCACACTTTGGTATCAACTATCAAGCTCAGACGACACTAATCAATTTGATCTACCTTCAACCAAGTAGCAAAGTGATGAGATGCTATAGGACATAAAGGCAATAGCCGAGTTGGAACCCAGTGGGATTATTCACATAGCTGTTTTGTTTTTCACAAATTGTGTAAATTCTATTATTCGGCGGCGTTCTCTTACTAGGACGTCAGCCTCTTGTACAAAAATGCCTATTTACAGGCCAACTTCAAAATCTATACAATTCATCATTCAGTGAAATTTCAAACTGTTTTACCTTTTTTCTGTTTTGTTTTGCAAAGAACGTCCAATGTTCATTTTTGATATATGCATTTGACATTAATTGCTGCTCATAAAAATTTACATGGGAAACAAAAGACGATTACTCGTAATATCAGAAACAGGGGCAGATAAGATTTGTCCAAGCTTTACAGTTGCTCTATCCACCAGGTACAAAGGTAGATTCAGCTGAAGAATATGGCTAAAGTACTTTCACTCCCCGCAGAATAAGACAATAATGATAGCTCTCCCCAGCTGAGACTCGCAACTGTGAATGAATCGGTAATATTCTCCCCAAGCAGAGTTTATTTACCATCAGCATTGAAAGGTCTTAATATTCCCCAACGGAGTATAAGAATATTCCCCGGCAGAATACAAAATATCCCCAGTGGAGTTTGAAATTTTTTCCAGCGCAGTCTGAAAAAGCTTCCCTAGTGGAGTTTGGAGAATCATCCCCGGTAGACTTTGGAAGATTGTCCTCAGCAAAGTTCAAAGGATTATCCCCATAAGAGTCTAAAAGGATTATCCCCATTAGAGTCTAAAAGGTTATCCCTAGTGAAGTCGCAACCGAAAGATCGTCCCCAACAGAGTTCTTTCCTTTCACATGTAGAAGTCAATCCCCAACAGGATTCGGTATCACCAGCAACGGTAATTCATCCCCAGCGGAATTTATCGGTGGAATCCTCAGCAGAGCATCTCTTATCCATAGAGTAATCTCTTCATCAGTTTATTCCCCAATGAAGTTATCCTCTCCTGCAGGTTTATTCCCGCAATCATCTTCGTTCGCTATCCCCAGCGGAAACGAAGAATCCAACTCTTTTCTCCAGCAGCTATCCGGGATTTATTTTCCCCAACTAAAAACGTTACATTTCCATACATCATGACACATGCATATACGCATTATACAACACAATCTCATTTATTTTGAGAACATCATTGCTTGATACATATCATGCATTACATACAACTGACCTTTACTTTTCAGGAAGGATGCGGTCAAATTCTCACCAAATTCAAAACTATGAAGCTTTTATCTCAGTCGAATTACTGACCAGTTCTTAAATCTCAACTGAATTATCCTCGGTTGAATTACAGATAAGTTTCTAAATCTTGACAATTTTCCTCCGTCGAATTACTGACAGTTCTTAAATCTCAACAGAATTATCCTCGGTTGAATTACAGACAAGTCCTAAATCTCGATGAAGATGTTTCCCTCAGTCAAAGTACTGACTGGTTCTTAAATCTCAACTGAATTATCCTCGGTTGAATTATAGATAAGGTTCTAAATCTCAACATTTTTCCTCCGTCGAATTACTGACAGTTCTTAAATCTCAACAGAATTATCCTCGGTTGAATTACAGACAAGTCCTAAATCTCGATGAAGATGTTTCCCTCAGTCAAAGTACTGACCGGTTCTTAAATCTCAACTGAATTATCCTCGGTTGAAATACAGATAAGGTTCTAAATCTCGATAATTTTCCTCCATCGAATTACTGACCAGTTCTTAAATCTCAACAGAATTATCCTCGATTGAATTACAGACAAGTCCTAAATCTCGATGAAGATGTTTCCCTCAGTCTAAGTACTGACCGGTTCTTAAATCTCAACTAAATTATCCTCGGTTGAATTACAGATAAGGTTCTAAATCTCGACAAAGTTCCTCCGTCGAATTACTGACAGTTCTTAAATCTCAACAGAATTATCCTCGGTTGAATTACAGACCAGTCCTAAATCTCTATGAAGATGTTTCCCCCCAGTTGAATTATGGACAAGTTCTTAAAACTCAGTAGAGATGTTCTCTCAGTTGAAGTACATGCAAGTTCCTAAATCTCAACAAAATTAGACTTCCCCAGCGGAATCTTCTACAACAACAAGTATGCAAGTTCTCGCTACGGAATCTCTTATGCGATCGACACTCCTTCAGATGGCATCTTTAAGCCTATCCTCCCGCGCGGCAATCTCCAAATGGCATCTGTAAGTCCATTCCCGACATCACAAGGCTGATACCACTTCATGCGAGTGCAAATTTCTGGGCACTCTAGTGTTCAATCATCTTCCACCTTCGGATCACGAAAGGCATAAAAGGCAATCTAAATCCTCAGGTTTAAGAAGATTGAACAGGGGCAGTTGTTGTACCCCAAAATTTGCCCTCCCATATTTCTCAAAACATTGCAATAAAAATCTCCAAGTTGCCCAAGGTTGCTCAAGAGTTGGTCAAACAAGCTATCTCCTAAGGCAATCTACCCCAAATTAGGGTTTTGTGTTGCATCAAGATATTTGAGTCCAAATGACCTCAAGTTCTCCCCAATTTCCTAATATGTTCTCAAGGTCATCCATGTCAAGTTTCAAGCCTTGCAGAGGAAGTTTGCTCAGTCAATTGCTCAAAGGGTCCAAAAATCGACTGTGCTAGGGCAAAAGTCAACTGTGACCTATATACAGTCAACCTTCAAGATTTTTTGTCAACATTCTCATTTTGAAGTATATTTAATCATTTGATCAAGGGTTGATCATGACTCATCAAGGATTGCTCAAAATTCATCAAGATTCAAAAGTTGCTAAATTAGGGTTTTGCAGGAAAGTCAACCCAACTTTGACAAAGCATAACTTTCTCATACTTTATCATAAATGACCCATACAAATCTCATTTTGAAGAAGATGAAATTTACTACAATCCATCTTCATACCCCAAGTTCAAAAAATGCACTCACAAGAAGTTATGAATTTGGACATTATAGGTCATTTTTGAAAGTCAACAAAAACACCTTTTTTGCCAAAGCTTATAACTTGAGCATGGAATATAAAAATGAAATGAGACCAAAAGGGTTGGTTAGAGAACAACTCAAGATTTCTAAAAAGTCCTATAACACCTCCAAAAGTTCAAAATTTAAGAAGTTGTGCATTGTTGAAGTTGGACTTTTTTGCAAAATTGCCAAAAGTCAACTATCCCCAAAACTTCAAATTTTGTCAAATGGGCCCATTCTTTTCCACTTGATTTGAGTTTGCATCATTTCCCAAGTTCCCTAGCTCCAACCATGTGCCCATATTTCATTTTTATTATTTAATTTGATTTTTAATTGATTTTATTCATTTTTAATCAAATAAAATCATATAAAATCCAAGGAATTAATAACTCATGATTTTCTGATTGTTTTAGGCTTTGTTCACAGATAGCATCACCATAAAATTCGTATCAAATCAAATCATGTGCAAAAAGATTGAAATGAATCAAATTTGGAAAGATTTAATGGAAGAATCAAATCCACATCAAAGTCATTGATAGAGGGAGATTTATACCAAGTTTGTAAACCTAATACACTGAGCATTACATAAGGAAGAAAAACACACGAAAATCAGGGTTGGAAACTGTTGGAAGAGGCAGAACAAAAAGTGAAAAAATCATAAAAAAGTGAGAGATCAAAATCCAGGTTAGAGTTGTTTTCAGGGATCAAAACTTGTTCCAATCGCTTCCTGGGCATTCACACAAGCTACCTGGATCAAAACCAAGCATTTTCAGACTCCCTAATGCACTGTAAGTCGCACGATAGTCACCCCTGTTCTTGGTTTCGATTTGATTTGTTCTTGCATCATTTGAGAAAACTAATGGCATATTTGTGATCACAAGAGCATTTGCAAGCTTTTCATAATATTCAATTGCATTTATCTGGCTTATATGAAGAACCACCATTGTTAGGGTTCGGTTCTTGTTTTTGGGCGTTTTTGTTTCAAGAACAATTGACCTCCATGAAGGGTATGGTTATGACCAGGAGGTTGAGACGAACATGACTATGCCTTTAGAAATAATTTTTGTGGCCTGTACAGGATTTTGGAGGTGGACTTGCTTATAGCTACAGACTTCTGTCCGTTGGTATAGATATGTGACCTTTTAGCCACGGACGAGAGGTTGGGGATGATGCGTGGCATCCCATTACTGGCCAATTCAAATACCACGCGCGTTTTTTTTGTTTTTCTGGCAATTATTTTGGTTTTCATATATTGTTATTAGTTTATATTATAATAACAATTGAAACAATATGGTGTAGTGGCAAAGCAAGCGTGCATATCTCCTTCAGGACCTAGGTTTGAATCCCAGGTCCCCCACTTTCTCAATAATTTTGGTTTTCAGGTATTCCCATGCGTGCTCAAGCTTGCAGCCTACCATGCGCCCTCATCCATCCAAATGCCAGATGGCCAAGAGCCAGATCTGGTGGTCAAAAGCTGGAGGTCCACCATAGTCCAGGTCAATGCATGCATATTGGATCCCAGAAAGTCAAAAAGGCCAGCTGATAATGGGCCACGAAATTGCTATCAACACCCCAAAAAAGGCCCAAATTCTTCTCCTCTCTTATTATTTATTTATTTGCTTTAATTGTTTTATTTAATTCTCTAACCAATCAAAATTCTGTTTTATTAAATAAAATCATCAAAAAATATTTTTTATTTCAATCAAATTTTTAACTTTTATTTTTCTTAATAAATTTATTAATTAACTAGGTTTTTTATTAGAAAACTTTAATCCTTTTTTTGGAAATAATTTTAATTAATTAGATTTAATTAGATATTAACCACTAATTTAATCATTTTTAATTTCTTTCCTAAATAGTCAAAAAATCCAAAAATATGTCATAACTCATTTTTTCCATTAATTAATTAATTTAATTTAATTTAGTTATTAACTTAGGTTTATTTTCTTTCTTAAAATATAAACAACAAAACCTAAAAAAGATATTTTCTTTAACCAAAAGGGTCAAAACCCTAGATTCGCACTCGATCTAATTTCCCGCGCGCTTTATTTATTTTTATCATATTAATGTATATGCTCCCGGATTGTAATAGTTAAATAGGACATTTTTTATTTATTTACCGCTTTATTTTATTTTTCAAAGGGTTTGTCTTTGGTGATGTAAATACCCGACGCCTTGTAATTTAAATTCTGCATTTTATTTCCGCAAATTATAACTGCTAGATGTTTGATAATAGGGTTTGCATGACAAGACTGAATTCTAATCTTAAAATCAAATTAGATCACCCTTAACATGTATAAAGATAAAAATAACTGAAAAAACGACACACTCGCACATGCGCACACACCCCACTTGGTTGCCTTCATACACGATCATTGAGTATAGGTCGTTTTAGAGGTCGCCCTCTTGTCTAAAAGATCATAGTTGCCTCGAAACGGTTGCCTCAGATATTGTTGCCTCAAACAAATGATCTAAGACATTAGGGTTACCGCTAAGGCATCCTAACATTGCTTTGGTGACCGTATGTTCCTCATTCGAATTGACCCTTAAACTCCAACGACGATGCTACCTACTCATTAATAGTGGGATAACATTGTCTAAAGGAAATTAGCATAGAACAATTCCTTTTTCGAGTAGGTAGATGGTTCTTAGGTACTTGCTCTTTCAAAAACAAAACTTTTCACACTTACACTCCTTTTCGAACAAAGTTTTCAAAACACTTCATTACACTCTTGAGGACAGAAGCAAGAGTTAAATCTAAGTTTTAAAACAAAAACTTTTTCAAACCCACAAGCACAAAGAAAGCAATTTTTGAAAACAATTGAGCAAGTACCTAAGAGCCCGTGGATAACCACAGATAGAAAGGGTGCTAACACCTTCCCTTTCTATAATCTACCCCCCGAACCCGAGAAATATCTCGAAAAAGGAATTTTTCTGTTCTTTTTTTCTTTCTTTTTTGGATAAAATAAAAGTCGGTGGCGACTCTTGCTTACCGCGACATTTTGCAAAAACAAACGCAAAACGCAAACCAGTATTCCAAAAAACAGTCAGTTCTTCCCACTGTATCACACTAAGATAGAGTGGTTATGCTTTAAACAAGCTTGCTTCTGAATTTATGGATGGAGTGTGATCAGAGGGAACAAGTTAGAGGCTCAATGTGAACTTTATGCAAAAATCATTCTTTACAAGAATGTCATTGTTAACTTTGTGCCATAAATGGAAATGCAACTTGGACAATAGCTCAATTGCTTGGATCAAAGCCCTAACAGATGTGTAAACATTTAATTGTGGAGTGACAAACAAGTTTGAGGCCTGAAAAGCAAGGATAATGCAACCTAGCATGGATTTGGTTCAAGTGTTCATAAAAAATGACTTGTAATTCAAGTGACAAAACCCTAACTGCATCTCTTCGATTCTCCCTACTCAAGAATGATCTCAAGTAGTTCTTAGACATTTTGGAAAGCTTGCAATGTGCTATACAACCCATATTTGAATTGTTTTGAAGATTCCTCTTGTAAATATATGAAAAAGTGCCATGAAGTTGGGTCAAAATCCTGACCAAATTAGGGCAAAATTTCACCAAGTGTTTTGTTTCATGACCCTATGTTCATAAAATTATAACTGGAGATCCAAACATTTTTGGAAGAAGTTGTGTAAATCAAAGTTGTAGATTTCATGGAGATCTACAACTTTCGTGTTGGATGTTTCTCTTGAATCGTGTTGCATCATGGTGAAAAGTTTGTCCAAAGTTATGAAAAAACATGAAATTTCCAACACTTAGAAAAATTTCTAAGTTTTAGAAATTTTGACTTTTCAAAATGAAATCTTGACTTTTTGATTTCTCTATGAATAAGTTTCATATTTTAACATGTTTTGATGATTTATGATCTTTGGCACTTGAATTTGACCCAAAAGTCAAAGTAAAACTTTTCAGTATACCGTTGACTTTTGATCAGTTGACTAGAAAATTCATATGTCAATCCAATGGACTTGCAATGTTTTGAACCATGCCATTAGGTTAAAATTATGAAATTGGACTCTTGTGATTATGCCTTAAACCAATTTACCATTTGCTAGGTCAAAAACCAGAAATTGCCCTTTCCCAGTCAAAACCCTAATTTTAACCATTTTGCCCTTTTGGGGATTTGATCAAATTTCTTGAGGAGTTGTGGTCCAAACTTGATAAAATGATTCATATGAGTCAAATTTTTTGATATGGATAAAAAATTATGAAGTTTGACTATAAATTGGCCACAGTTGACTTTTTCCCCAATACAGTTGATTTTTAGGTCAATTGCTCAGTTGACTGAGCAAAAATGTGAGCCAAGGCTTGAAACTTGACATGAGTAATCTTGGGGGTCCATGATGATCCATGAAAGTCACATGGGACATTAGAAGCTCAACAATCCTAATGCAAACTCAAACCATAATTTTGGTCATCAGTGTTTGAGGAGATGTCTTGAGCTTGATCAAATCCTAGTGCAGTCTTAAGCCCAAGGAAATATTGTGAGAAAATTCTTGATAAGTGAGAGGGAAAATTTTGGGGTATAACAGTTGTCCCTGTTCAATCTTCTTAAGCCTGAAGAGTTAGATTGGCATGTTTTTGCCATTCATGACTCGAAGGTGGAAGATGATTGGACACTAAAGTGCCCAGAAATTTGCACTAGGCGATGTGATGGTAGAGGGAATGGGCTTAAAGATTCCATTTGGAGAGATGATAAAAAGTTGTTGGAGATGGGCTTGTAGATGCCATCTAAGAGTGATTGTTGAATTGTAATTTGTAAGCTGAAAGAATGAGTATCAGAATGGCGTCCGTGTCTGAAGCGTATCTGAACTATGTCTGAGAGTTGAATCTGAATGAGTATCAGAATGGCATCCATATCTAGAGCGTATTTGAACTGTATCTGAGAGTTGAATGAGTTTCAGGATGGAATCCGTGTCTGGAGCGTATCTGAACTGTTTCTGAAAGCTGAATCTTTGAATGAGTTATCATAATGGCGTTCGTGTCTAGAGCGTATCTATACTGTATCTGGAAGTTAAATATGAATGAGTATCAAGATGGCGTCCGTGTCTGGAGCGTATCTGAACTGTATCTTGAAAACTGAATCTGAATGAGTATCAGGATGGAATCCGTGTCAGGAGCGTATTTGAACTGTATCTTAAAACTTTGAACATTGTTAATGGTAGCTGTTAACCTTATCCTGAAAAAGGTAAAATGTTAGCTAAAATGCAAAGTCATGTTGTATGAAATTCATGATATGATGCATTCGTTTTAACACGTTTATGATATATGGATGCGATGTATGCGTATGTGAGCTAATCTGCTGCACTGCTGTTGGATTGGGGAAAATAAATCCCCGAATGTTACTGAGGATATGTAAGTCTTCATGTCTTGAAGTTGAAGTGTTAATGAATTTCCCTTTAGAGAAATGAACTATGTTGTAAGGGAAATGTCGTGTACTGCTTGGAAAATCCTGCCTGGGGAATTTGGAGAAATTTGACGACTTCTACTAGGGATAGATAACTGGAAGCTCTGTTCTGCTGGGGATTAAACTGCACACTGCGGGGATTATGGAAATAGCATAGAGATATTTCCCTACCCCTTAAAGCCATCAGTGATTGTCTTTCTATCTCATTTATTTGTAAACAATAATTATGTTCAAATGCATATGTTCAAAAATGAATCATTGGACGTTTTTTATAAACAAAACACAAGAGTAAAGAAAAAAAACAAATAGTTTTTCACTTTCAAAGGGATATCTTTGTATTGACTTTGAGTAAGTATTTTTTGTACAATGAGACAAATATTCTAGTAAGAGAATATTGTCGTAAAAAATGAAAGTTTTGATACAAAGAAAAGATAGCTATGTGTAATAATCCCATATGGTCCCCATTCTGCTATAGCCTTCGTATCTTTGAGCGTCTTGTCTATTTTTTGCCTCCTCTGAAGATGATTGAATTGATCAGAACCTCTGAGTTTGTAAGTTGAAGCCAAAGGTTGTTCATAAAGGTGATCCAATGGGGCATAGTCATGCGCTTTAATTCCATAACTTTTGCCTCGACCGCCCTTTCGGGTTTTCAGTCCACCGGGAAACCCTTTTTTGCCCAAGTCGCCCTTTCGGGTTTTCAACTTGCCGGGTGTATAGATTTTTTTAATTTTATCCCTAATTTTTTCCTGAACCTTTTTGGTTCACCAGGATGCCCTTGTTTTGCCTAGGTGTGTCAACCTAACGGGTCTCTTATGCGTAGTATCTTTTGACTATGTTCGTGTTCACAGGGTGCGACAGGTTATCACCATCTATGGTGGTCAAGATCATTGCGGCACCAGATAATATATTTTTTATTACAAATGGTCCTTCGTATGTAGGAGTCCATTTTCCCCTGAGATCACCTTGCGAAAGTATGATGCGCTTGATCACCAGATCTCCAACTTGATATACTTGTCGTCTGACCTTTTTGTTGAAAGCCTTGATCACCCGTTTTTGATACTTTGACCATGAAAGACAACAATAAGCCTTTTCTCATCAATCAAGTTTAGTTGATCAAGTCGAGTCTGGATCCAATCGTCTTCATTCAGCCCTGCATCCTTCATAATTCTTAGAGAGGGGTTCTGGACCTCAATAGGCAAGATAGCTTCCATGCCGTAAACCAGAGAATGGCCATTGTTGTACCCCAAAATTTTCCCTCTCATTTCTCAATTAATATCTCACAAGATCTTGTTTGGTTCAAGACTGCACTAAGGTTGGTCAACTCAAGACATCTCCTCAAGCACTGATGACTGAAAATTAAGGTTTGAGTTTGCACAAGGACAAATGGAATTTTGATGCCCCATTTGACTTTCATGGATAATTTTGGACTCTCAAGATTGCTCATGTCAAGTTTCGGGTCTTGGATCGCATTTTGGCTCAGTCAACTGATCAGATGACCTAAAATCAGCCGTATTGGTGAAAAAGTCAACTGTAGCACCAAAAGTCAAACTCTGACTTTTTGGTCAACATTAAGTTTCAAATATCACAATTCATCAAGACATTCAAAAATATCAAGTTTGATCATCAAGAAGTCAATAAAGTCAAAAGTCAACTTGAAAAGTCAAGATTTCCAAGACTTAGAAATTTTCTATATTTTTATACATGATAATTTCATCACTTCATGCCATTCTTTCACCAAGATATAAGATGATTCAAAAGAAGCTTTCAACATGAAAGTTGTAGATCTCCATGATATCTACAACATTGATTTACACAACTTCTCCTAAATATGCTTGGATCTCAAGTTATAGATTCATGAAGTCATAACATTTTCATTAAACACTTAGAGAAATTTTCAGCAGTTTAAGTTAGGATTTTATCCCAACTTCTTGGCATTTTTTCACATAGTTACAAGATGATTTTGTCAAAATGGACAACATGAAAGTTATAAAGGGTTTTTCAAGCTTTCCAAAACATCCAAGAGCATGAATTTATCATATTTAAGCTAGGAGATACAAGGATCTGAAGTTGGGCATCCACCCTTGATTTGCAAGTCATTCTATTGAAGAACACACAACAAAACCCTTATGCTATGCTACATAATCTTCACTTTGCAGGCCTATTGACTTGCAAATCTATCCATAATCAGATGTTTACACAATTGATTGAACCATTATCCAAGTGGTTCAAGTATTGTCCATTGCATCTTTCCATTTTTGGCACAAAGGCACCATTGCCATTCTTGCAAAGTTTACTTTAATCATAAAGTCAATTTCTTGAGCCTCTAACTTGTTGTTCTAATCAAACTCAACATACAAAATAAGAAGGGCATGCTTAAGGTGTCCAACATCTCTATACAACAAAGTACAAAGCATTGGAACTATAATCTTCAAGCTTGCTTCATGTACAATCTAACCTAGCCATAACATGTGAACCAAAATCTGAGTTTGTTCAAGTCTCAAACCTTCTCTATAAATAGAGAGGCCAATCACAAGAGAGAGAGAGGTTAGAAAAAATAGAGAGAAAGGCCAGAAAAATAGGAGGGGAAACCAACACTCAAAATCATTTTTGCTGTCAAAAACCAGATTTGTACACAAAACCTCCACTTTTGAGCTTTGAAGTCCAAATCTTTGAATCTCATACCTTGCAAGTTTTCTCCAAACAAACCATCCAAACACTTCACATACACCATATAGAAGTTATTCAAACATAAGAATAACTTCTGTAACATCACTATAATCATCTTCCAAACTCAAAAAAACATATATTGCAACTTGACTTGGTTGGAGTGGTTCAACCATTTTCAGTACAAAAGGAAGGTTGGAGTTACTTCAAGAAGGTTCAAAGGAGCTCGATCAATCACCACTTTGCACCCGAATACCTCTGTACGTGTCCTAAAGCTTCCGCTTCGAGAGGTAAACTTTCTCAAACTGTGATCTCATTGTTCATACATCATTTGCTTTTGTGCTCAAAAGATATAACAAGACAGATCAAAGAGAAAAAACTAACAAAAAGCCAGACCAGAGGTTGACACGGGTGCCCGTGTCACACGACACAGCCCGTGTCAGCTTATTTGGGTTGAAAAACATAGTAAAATGGGGGAAAGAGGCTGACACGGGTGCCCGTGTCAGAGTTATTGGTTCAGACATGACCAAAAAAAGATGAACAGGGGCTGACACGGGCGCCTGTGTCAGGTACCACGACCGTGTCAGGATGGTTGGGACCAAAAAAATGCATAAAAGTCATGGACAGGTCCTGACACGGGTGCCCGTGTCCATTGACACGGCCAGTGTCAGCTCGGGCACCAAATTTCTTGATTTTTGGAGATTTTTTAGGTTATTTTGGACATGTTATATTGCTTGGAAATGACCTAACTTTATAAAACCTTTGTTTTCAAATGAAACCTCAAAAACAATTTTTGAAATAATTAACTTAGACTTAGGTTTTTTTTCAATGAAATTAATTACAAAACCTTTTGCTATAAAAACCCTAAAAAAACAATTTCTCTCACTTTATATCTTCTTGCATATTTTATTGTTTTTGAATTATAAATTATGTAATAGTCAAAGCCTTGTAATAGTAATTAGGGTTTACTTTACTTGTCATCCCCATTTGTAAATTTATATCCCCCATCCTCAAGTGATTAATAACGTAGTAATTTTACTTTCCGCAATTTATCACTTTCATATAATGTTAGTAATTAGGGTTTGTATGGAAAGATAAAACCAACAAGTAGATAACCATAATTCAAGATAAACAAGCATGTAAATCAATACATTTGCACACAAGCACCCCTAGGGTAAACTCCACTTGTTTCCTTACAAAAATGTCCATGTTATGCATGTGGGATATCTTAGCAAAAACAATGAAAAATACAAGATCATAGTCCCTCGACGACGCTATCAATGTTGCCTTTCAAAATGATCTTAGTCCCTAAAGGAAATGCTAAGATATCTTACAACATTGCTAATCATGGCTTTACGATGACCCTTTCCCATCCCTTTTACATTCAAAGATAGGGTTACTTACCAAATCAATGGTAAGATAACAATGTCAAAGGAAAGAGGAAATGAATATGAAAGACTTTTGAGTAGGTAGAATGTTCCTAGTTACTTTATCAATTTCAAAACAAAAACATCCTTGCTATTTTCAAAACAAACACCAACACTTTCAAAAACATCTTTCAAACTTGAAAACATTTTCAAAAGATCAACACTTTGTATACATTCTTACGAACGAGAATCATTACAAAGTTTTCCTAAACAATTGCATCTTTACAAAATACTTTCAAAAACCACACAAAACACATTTTCAAATAAAAGCAAGTGATCTAGCAAGCAGCTAAGAGCCCATGGAAAACCATGGATGAAAAGGGTGCTAATACTTTCCCTTTTCATAATCTACCCCCCGAAATCAAGAAACAAACTCAAAGGCCTTTCCTGTGCTTTTTCACCTTTCCTTTTGGATAAAAGAAAAGTCGGTGGCGAATCTTGCTAACCGCAACACTTGCAATAAAATGCAAAACCTTCAAGTCAGTTCTCCCACCATATCACAGAACTGGCGACTCTGCTGGGGAATTATTCTAAAAGTAGGGTTACCTTAGGGTTAGATCATATTTACTTGCTTACATTGTTTGACTTGTTTGCTTTACATTATGGTACTTTGTTTGGGTTTGAATCCTCTACCCAGATTTGGGATACCTTATAGGTAAGTAGCAATACATTCTGGAAACTGTGTGGGGTATACCGACATGGTCTAAGCAATAGCTACGTTAGTGCGACATATTTGTGGATACCGGTATCCTTTAAGTTAATCAAAGAGAATACGGGGGCGCTGAGTGATTTCGTAAAGCACTAATGAACTTCTAGAACCTTTACTTGACCAACTTGGCCTTTAGGATGTAATGAGATGACCGACTTTGGTGCAGTCCGAAGTTGGTAGATACTCGATGCTACAATCATTGAGGTTTGGTTTTTTTGGGATATTTCGGTCGCCATTAAAGAGGCTTGTGCTGAAACAATGACCAAGGAAACAAACCAGTGATATTGAGCTCCTTAGAACCCGATTACTATTACTAGGACAGGTTGAGCCAACTAAACTTCAAGAGGGTACTTACCTATAAACTCCATGCAAGCCTAAACCTAAGGACTTGTCTGCTTTGCGTGTACATGATTATTTGTATAAGTTTGTTTACTTCGCATACTTGTGCATAACATCATAACATCATACCATAGCATTTTCAATAACCATTTCAAGGATCTCGAGGGTCTTTGATGCAGGTTCACAATGAACCAGACGTCTAACAAGGGGCAAGAGGATTTATTTTCCTCTGACCAAATGCTGTCAAAGATCAATTACAACAAACTTGAGTCAAGGGCTATAACCCACTTGACATGGTGAGCTTGATTCTCGTGGAAGTACATACACCAATACAAAGTTCTCCAATCAAAGATGTTGATCAAAGTTCAAACTTCTAACTTTTTCTTGTGTTTACCCTGCGAGATCCTTGAAAACATTGCATCCACATATCATGCATCATATCATGACAGGTTTCTCCCATACACATATCATTGCATCCACATATAAAAACACTCAACTCCGAGAAATGTTCTTAAAACTATCCAAGGGGCAAGAAGAAGTAAAAGCTCTCCTCACTAGGGGCATGATCACGGGGAATCCTGAGGGAAACAAAGATGACCAGTTAGAGCAACTACGAACTGCGATAGCCACAATGAAAATCCAAATGATGGGACAACTGGTGGGCCAGATGGCTCTCATCCAAAACTTGGCACAAGGACAAGAAGAGCTGAGAGTCCTCATCAACAAGCTTCATCAAGACGGATGTAACCAAATGAGGCAAACAACTAGAGTTAAGGATCAAGTCATCATTCAGCCTCCCATGAGACAAGAAGTAGGTTTAAGGGAGAGAAGACCTTCCCAATTTTTTTCCACGTCACGAGCCCAATAATAACTTCGTCAACATCAACCGGAAAATCAGCAAAGGCAAAGCGAGCCCAAAAGACAATTTACCAACCTCAACATACCACTCTCCCAAGCTTTGCAACACATGCTGAGGATGAATCTGATTACACCAATAAGACCTCATCCAAATCCCAAAACTTTTTCTCCCAGCTACAATCCCGACGCCAGGTGTGCCTATCATTCCGATGGTCCTGGGCATGATACAAACGATTGTTGGGCGCTGAAGTACAAGGTTTAAAACTTGATCGACGAATGAATGTCGGAGTTCACACAATATAGCCAGACCGAATTCTTCTACCGTCCCTCAAAGGCTCACCACCTAAAGTGACAAGTTCATACAAAGAGGCTCCTGTTCATTTTGAATTTTCAATTGTAATTTTTTTTGTTATTCAAATAATTATCTATTAATGTCGAACTCTGTTTCATTAATGCATTGCATATGTTTGTCTTGAATTCATCCTTTCGTTTTCACTATATTTAAACTATGCTTTTTATTCTTCTTATGATATTTAACTCTTGCTAAAAGTTACAAGCCTTTAGAGGGAGGATGACGGAAACAATGCCATAATCTCATACAATATGCTTTTGGACAGACCTTGATGATGATGTACAGGCGTTTCTTTCAAATCCTAAACACTGGAGTTATAAGGAAGATAATCCCTAGTCAACACCTTCGAGCCAAAGAAGTATAAGTTTTCTGTTTTAACATAAATTGAAACATGTAATTAAAACCTTGGGCAGGGTAGTCTCTCAGTTAATTCAAATGCGCGTTTAGCTGCAAACTCTCATCTCGTAATAAAACGAATAACATCAAAACATTCCTATGGAATCAAAAGACGGTGATGGTTCCCAATCACATAGGTAGTCATTATATCTAAAAAAGAAAAGCCCACTAAGTAAAAACCTACAAAGGAGACTTCAGAAAACTGGGGCATCCCACTGACTATAATCTCAAAACAAGAACAGTCAGGCAAAAATCAGGGATAACAAACCAACAAGAGGTCACTACAAATCCTCAATAACATGAAAAAGGTTGCAAAAAAAAAATGAATGCCTTCCTATAAAATTAACTTGTCTGAACCATCACCAAAACGTCATTCCAGACTCAATTGGAGTTCAAACGCACAATTAGCTGAGTTTAGGATCGAAGAACATCACGAAGAATGGGAGGGTATAAATACACTTTGAGCCTTTATCCTTTGTTTCTTATAACCGTGAACCAAGCCATGTTACAACCTTTCAAAAGTCCTAATTGAAGCATGGGTTAGTTCGAAAGCATACTGTTATAAAAGGTATCCTGACTCCTGTAAGGCTTTACTCAAAATCCTGAGTTAAATTTTTCTTGCAAAATTTCTTGCTAAAAAACGCATTTTCAAATTTTCAAGACAAGCATAAACTTTGCATTATTTGAATATCGTTGTTTGCATATGGTTATTTGTTTGATAGCGGAGAAATTAACACAACGAATATCCAGTGAACGAAAGCTCTCTCAGTGAACAAAATCACTTCAAGTGGGATGACACTTCCAACGACAAATCTCCTATAAATAAGGGGGCATGACATGCCACTACCCAACACACCTGGGGCAGTCAAGTCAAAATTCCAAAGGAAATGCTGAATAACCAGGGGAAGGTCTCCATCTAAATCACTTGGGGCATTGAATGCCAATCCCGACAAAGGGTTATGTATAGTCAAACATTTCCTGGCAGTGCCGCAAACACTCGCTACTAGGAGCAGTGGCAAATCTCCCCAAAATCCTTCTCATAGGATGACTCCCAGCCAGAGTTTCAATCTCTGATAATCTCTTCCCAGCTAAGTCGACCTCAAGAATCCTCGAGGATTTTTCTCCAGTAAAGCCGCCACCTCTCCAAAAAACTGAGCAACATGGTTTATTTCCCCAACAAACGGCAGGATTCTCCAGCTTGAGTTTGCCTCTCCGACTACTACAAATCAGAGAACCACAACTCCTCTTCCCCAGTAGACTACTCTACAATCCCCAACAAGTTACTGTGAAAACTGGACCCGACCAGATATCAGTTCAACTTCGACTCCCTAGTAGAGCAACGGACGACTAAGACTCCTGAACTCTTTTCTCCAAGCAGGAATTAACACTCTCCACAGAGCTTTCAACATCCCCCAGCGAGTTCTCCTCAAACAATAAAACAGGAATCCCCAGTGTAAACATTCTAAGCAAAGTTTGAAGACACACCTACTCTTCAACAGCAATCTAGGATTTAATAACTCCCTAACACTTGTCAAGGATTTATTCTCCAAGACAAAATTACATTTCAACAACATTCATAGCATATGCATACAAAATACATATAACACAAATCTCATTTATTTTGAGAACATCATTACATAATGCATACATCATGACATTGCATACAACTAACTCTTTACCTTTTCAGGAAAGATCAATCAACAGATAAAGGTCATCATCTTTTGAGGTAGTAATCGTCTAAGATTCCTTCATCATCCTGCTGAGGTAGTAATCGTCCAAGATTCCTTCATCATCCTGCTGAGGTAGTAATCGTCCCAGATTCCTTCACCATCCTGCGGAGGTAGTAATCGTCCAAGATTCCTTCATCATCCTGCTGAGGTAGTAATCGTCCAAGATTCCTTCATCATCCTGTTGAGGTAGTAATCGTCCAAGATTCCTTCATCATCCTGCTGAGGTAGTAATCTTCCAAGATTCCTTCATCATCCTGCTGAGGTAGTAATCATCCCAGATTCCTTCATCATCCTGCTGAGGTAGTTATCGTCTAAGATTACTTCATCATCCTGCTGAGGTAGTAATCATCCAAGATTCCTTCATCATCCTGCTGAGCTTTCAGATATAGTTCAGATACGGATGCCATCCTGATACTCATTTAGATCCAGCTTTCAGATACAGTTCAGATATGCTCCAGATACGAATGCCATCCTGATACTCATTCAGATTCAACCTTTTGATACAGTTCAGATACGCTCCAGATACGAATGCCATCCTGATACTCATTCAGATCTAGCTTTCAGATACAGTTCAAATATGCTCTAGATACGGATGACATCCTGATACTCATTCAGATTCAACCTTTTGATACAGTTCAGATACGCTCCAAATACAGATGCCATCCTGATACTCATTCAGATCCAACTTTCAGATACAGTTCAGATACGCTCCAGATAGGGATGCCATTCTGATACTCATTCAGATTCAACCTTTTGATACATTTCAGATACGCTCCAAATACATATGCCATCCTTATACTCATTCAGATTCAACCTTTTGATACAGTTCAAATACGCTCTAGATACAGATGCCATCCTGATACTCATTCAGATCCAGCTTTCAGATACAGTTCAAATACGCTCCAGATGCGGATGCCATCCTGATACTCATTCAGATTCAACCTTTTGATACAGTTCAAATATGCTCCAGATACGGATGCCATCCTGATACTCATTCAGATCCAGCTTTCAGATACAATTCAGATACGCTCCAGATACGGATGCCATCCTGATACTCATTCAGATTCAACTTTCAGATACAATTTAGATACGCTCCAGATACGGATGCCATCCTGATACTCATTGAGATTCAACCTTTTGATACAATTCAGATACACTTCAGATACAGATGCCATCCTGATACTCATTCAGATTCAACCTTTTGATACAGTTCAGATATGCTCCAGATACGGATGCCATCCTGATACTCATTCAGATCCAGCTTTCAGATACAATTCAAATACGCTCCAGATACAGATGCCATCCTGATACTCATTCAGATTCAACTTTCAGATACAGTTCAGATACACTCCAGATACAGATGCCATCCTGATACTCATTCAGATCCAACTTTCAGAAACAGTTCAGATACGCTCTAGATGCGGATGCCATCCTGATACTCATTCAGATTCAACCTTTTGATACAATTTAGATACGCTCCAGATACGAATTCCATCCTGATATTCATTCAGATCCAACTTTCAGATACAATTCAGATACACTCCAGATATGGATACCATCCTGACACTCATTCAGATTCAGCTTTCAGATACAACTCAGATACACTCCAGGCATGGACGCAATTCTGATACTCATTCTTTTAGCTTACAAATTACAATTCAACGAGCATTCATGGATGACATCTACAAGCCCATCTCCAACAAGATTCCATCATTTATCCAAATGGCATCTTTAAGCCCATTCCCTATACAATCAACCACAACATCATCGAGTGCAAATTTTTGGGCACTCTAGTGTTCAATCATCTTCCACCTTCGAGTCACGAATGACATATTTAACAATCTAACTCTTCAGGTGTAAGAAGATTGAACAGGGGCAGATGTTGTACCCCAAAAATTTTCCCTCTCATTTCTCAATTAATATCTCACAAGATATTGTTTGGTTCAAGACTGCACTAAGGTTGATCAGCTCAAGACATCTCCTAGAGCACTGATGATTGAAAATTAAGGTTTGAGTTTGCACAAGGACAAATGGAATTTTGATGCCCCATTTGACTTTCATGGATCATTTTGTACTCTCAAGATTGCTCATGTCAAGTTTCAGGTCTTGGACCGCATTTTGGCTCAGTCAACTGATCAGATGACTTAAAATCAGCCGTATTGGTGAAAAAGTCAATTGTAGCACCAAAAGTCAAACTCTGACTTTTTGGTCAACATTAAGTTTCAAATATCATAATTCATCAAGACATTCAAAAATATCAAGCTTGATCATCAAGAAGTCAAGAAAGTCAAAAGTCAACTTGAAAAGTCAAGATTTCCAAGACTTAGAAATTTTCTGTGTTTTTATACATGATAATTTCATCACTTCATGCCATTCTTTCACCAAGATATAAGATGATTCAAAAGAAGCTTTCAACATGAAATTTGTAGATCTCCATGATATCTACAACATTGCTTTACACAACTTCTCCTAAATATGCTTGGATCTCAAGTTATAGATTCACGAAGTCATGACATTTTCATTAAATACTTAGAGAAATTTTCAGCAGTTTTGATTAGGATTTTATCCCAACTTCTTGGCATTTTTTCACATAGCTACAAGATGATTTTGTCAAAATGGCCAACATGAAAGTTATAAAGGGTGTTTCAAGCTTTACAAACATCCAAGAGCATGAATTTATCATATTTAAGCTAGGAGATACAAGGATCTGAAGTTGGGCATCCACCCTTGATTTGCAAGTCATTCTATTGAAGAACACATAACAAAACCCTTATGCTATGCTGCATAATCTTCACTTTGCAGGCCTCTTGACTTGCAAATCTATCCATAATCAGATGTTTACACAATTGATTGAACCGTTATCCAAGTGGTTCAAGTATTGTCCATTGCATCTTTCCATTTTTGGCACAAAGGCACCATTGCCATTCTTGCAAAGTTCACTTTAATCATAAAGTCAATTTCTTGAGCCTCTAACTTGTTGTTCTAATCACACTCAACATACAAAATCAGAAGGGCATGCTTAAAGTGTCCAACATCTCTATGCAACAAAGTACAAAGCATTGGAACTATAATCTTCAAGCTTGCTTCATGTACAATCTAACCTAGCCATAACATGTGATCCAAAATCTGAGTTTGTTCAAGTCTCAAACCTTCTCTATAAATAGAGAGGCCAATCACAAGAGAGAGAGGTTAGAAAAAATAGAGAGAAAGGCCAGAAAAACAGGAGGGGAAACCAACACTCAAAATCATTTTTGCTGTCAAAAACCAGATTTGTACACAAAACCTCCATTTTTGAGCTTTGAAGTCCAAATCTTTGAATCTCACACCTTGCAAGTTTTCTCCAAACAAACCATCCAAACACTTCACATACACCATATAGTAGTTGTTCAAACATAAGAATAACTTCTGTAACATCACTATAATCATCTTTCCAAACTTAAAAAAACATATATTGCAACTTGACTTGGTTGGAGTGGTTCAACCATTTTCAGGACAAAAGGAAGGTTGGAGTTACTTCAAGAAGGTTCAAAGGAGCTCGATCAATCACCACTTTGCACCCAAATACCTCTGTACGTGTCTTAAAGCTTCCGCTTCGAGAGGTAAACGTTCTCAAACTATGATCTCATTGTTCATACATCATTTGCTTTTCTGCTCAAAAGATATAACAAGACAGATCAAAGAGAAAAAACTAACAAAAAGCCAGACCAGAGGTTGACACGGGTGCCCGTGTCACACGACACGGCTCGTGTCACACGACACGGCCCGTGTCAGCTTATTTGATTTGAAAAACATAGTAAAATCCAGGGACAGAGGCTGACACGGGTGGCCGTGTCAAACGACATGGCCCGTGTCAGAGTTACTGGTTCAGACACGACCAAAAAAAGATGAACAGGGGCTGACACGGGCGCCTGTGTCAGGTGACACGGCCGTTTCAGGATGGCTGGGACCAAAAAAATTCATAAAAGTCATGGACAGGTCCTGACACCGGTGCCCGTGTCCATTGACACGGCCCGTGTCAGCTCAGGCACCAAATTTCTTGATTTTTGGAGATTTTTTAGGTTACTTTGGACATGTTATATTGCTTGGAAATGACCTAACTTTATAAAACCTTTGTTTTCAAATGAAACCTCAAAAATAATTTTTTAAATAATTAACTTAGACTTAGGTTTTTCTTCAATGAAATTAATTACAAAAACTTTTGCTATAAAAAACCCTAAAAAAAACAATTTCTCTCACTTTACATCTTCTTGCATATTTTATTATTTTTGCATTATAAATTATGTAATTGTCAAAGCCTTGTAACAGTAATTAGGGTTTACTTTACTTGTCATCCCCATTTATAAATTTACATCCCCCATCCCCAAGTGATGTAATAGCGTAGTAATTTTACTTTCCGCAATTTATCACTTTCATATAATGTTAGTAATTAGGGTTTGTATGGAAAGATAAAACCAACAAGCAGATAAACCTAATTCAAGATAAACAAACATGTAAATCAATACATTTTCACACAAGCACCCCGAGGGTAAACTCCACTTGTTGCCTTACAAAAATGGCCATGTTATGCATGTGGGATATCTTAGCAAAAGCAATGAAAAATACAAGATCATAGTCCCTCGATGACGCTATCAATGTTGCCTTTCAAAATGATCTTAGTCCCTAAAGGAAATGCTAAGATATCTTACAACATTGCTAATCATGGATATATGATGACCCTTGTCCGTCCCTTTTACATCCAAAGATAGGGTTACTTACCAAATCAATGGTAAGATAACAATGTCAAAGGAAAGAGGAAATGAATATGAAAGACTTTTGAGTAGGTAGAATGTTCCTAGTTACTTGCTCAATTTCAAAACAAAAACATCCTTGCTATTTTCAAAACAAACACCAACACTTTCAAAAACATATTTCAAACTTGAAAACATTTTCAAAAGATCAACACTTTGTATACATTCTTACGAACGAGAATCATTACAAAGTTTGCCTACACAATTGGATCTTTACAAAATACTTTCAAAAACCACACAAAGCACATTTTCAAAGCCACTAAAATGCAAAACCTTCAAGTCAATTCTCCCACCGTATCACAGCCACTAGGATGAAGCGGTGTCCATTGGAGGCTGTTGGCTTGATTTCCCCAATTATATCAATTCCCCACATAGCAAAGGGCCAAGGAGTCATCAAGATATTAAGAGGAAACAGAGGTACGTGTACCTTGTCAGCATAAATCAGACACTTGTGGCAGGTTTGAGAGTGTTGATATCAATTCGCTTCCATGGTAGACCAGTAATAGTCTGCCCGTAGGATTTTCTTTGCCATCGCATGCCCACTGGAATGGGTGCCTAAAGTGCCTTCATGTAAATCAGCCATGATCCTTACAGCTTCAACCTTGTCTATGCACCGAAGTAACACAGAGTCATGGTTGCATTTTTAAAGAATGCCATTACTAAGGAAGAATTTAGCAGAGAATCTCCTTAAGAACTTCTTATCATTGACTTAAGCTCCTTCTGGATATTCTTGGGTTTCGAGATACCTCTTGACTTCGTGAAACCAAGGCCGGTCCACTAATTCTTCAGTATTAATCTCGTGACAGTGTGTTGGTTCGTCCATTCGCTCAATAGTGATCTGTGGAGCCTCGTTATCCCATTTAAGTTTAAACATATATGACATTATGGCTAGTGCGTCTGCTAGCTGATTTTCTTCTCACGGGAAGTGCTCGAATGCAATCTTCTCAAAGTGTGGGAGCAATGTCAAAACATGTTCTTTGTAGGGGATAAGATTAGGGTGTTTGGTGTCCCATTCCCCTTTGATCTGGCTAATGACCAAAGCTTAATCTCCGAATACATTCAACGATTTTATCCCCAAGTCTATGAAAGCTTTGAGACCAAAGATGCACGCTTCATATTTTGCCATGTTATTTGTACAATTGAAGCAGAGTCTTGCAGTAAATGGAGTATGACACCCTTCAGGAGATATGAGTACTGCACCAATATAATTGCTGAGTGCGTTAGATGCCCCATCAAAAACCAGGGTCCATCGGGATCCTTGTTCAGGTCCGTCATATGGCCTGAGTTCTTTATAGTTGTTTACCATCATGATGTCTTTATCTGGGAATTCGAACTTCATGGACTGGTAGTCTTCTACAGCTTGGTGAGCAAGGTGATCATCTAGTACACTGCCCTTTATTGCTTTCTGGGTAGTATATTGTATATCATATTCTATTAGGATCATCTGCCATCTTGCTATTCTCCCAGAGAGAGCAGGTTTCTCGAAGATGTATTTTATTGGATCCATTTTAGATATCAACAAGGTAGTATGGGTCAGCATATATTATCTTAGCCGGCGAACAGCCCATGCCAGAGTGCAACAAGTTTTCTCGAGCAGTGAATATCTTATTTCACAGTCGGTAAAGTTTTTGCTCAGGTAATAAATAGCGTGCTCTTTTCGGCCAGACTCGTCATGCTGCCCCAACACATACCCCATTGAATTTTCCAAAACAGTCAGATACATGATTAATGGTCTACCCTCGACTGGTGGCATTAAAACAGGAGGCTCTTGCAGGTACTCTTTGATCTTGTTGAAAGCAGTTTGGCATTCATCATTCCATTTGACTACTTGATCTTTCTTCAATAGTTTGAAGATTGGTTCACAAGTAGCTGTCAGGTGACAAATGAATCTGGAAATGTAGTTTAAACGTCCCAAGAATCCTCTGACTACCTTCTCAGTACGAGGAGCAAGAATCTCTTGTATCGCTTTCACCTTGGCAGGATCTACTTCAATACCTTTATTGCTGACGATAAAGCCTAGGAGT
Source organism: Vicia faba (assembly GCA_948472305.1). NCBI lineage: Eukaryota > Viridiplantae > Streptophyta > Magnoliopsida > Fabales > Fabaceae > Vicia > Vicia faba. The sequence goes on from OX451738.1 coordinate 1,227,490,108, forward strand.
TTACCAGACCTTACACCAAATGTGCACTTATTTGGGTTCAACCTCAGTTTGTACTTTTTAATCTCTCAAACAGTTTCTGTGAATGATCAAGGTGCTCTTCTTCTGTTTGAGATCTAGCTATCAATTCGTCCACATAGACTTCTATTTTGTGATGTATCATGTCGTGAAATAAAGCTACCATGGCACTCTGATAGGTTGCCCCTGCATTCTTCAGTCCGAATGGCATAACCTTGTAGTAGAATGTGTCCCATTGTGTGACAAAGGTTGTTTTCTCCATGTCCTCCAGCGCCATTATGATTTGGTTGTAACCTGAGAAACCGTCCATGAAGGAAAACACTTTGTGTTGTGCAGTATTGTCAACTAGGATGTCAATATGGGGAAGTGGGAAATCATCCTTAGGGCTTTCCCTATTCAAATCTCTGTAGTCCATGCACATTTGTACCTTGCCGTCCTTTTTGGGCACGGGGACAACATTGGCAACCTATTGCGGATAGGAGGTGACGGCTAAGAATCCAGCATTGAATTGTTTCATGACTTCTTCTTTAATCTTCTCTAACATATTTGGTCGCATTCGACAAACCTTTTATTTTACTGGTGGGCAATCCTCTTTTGTAGGTAGACGATGTACCATAATATCTGCATCAAGTCCTGGCATGTCTTCATACGACCAGGCAAAGACCTCAACATACTCGTATAGTAACTGAATCAAACGCTTCTTGACACTGGGTTCCAGATTGGCACCCACCTTGACTTCTCTTTTGCCTTCTTCGATACCTAGGTTGATTGTATCCACGGGTTCCTCGTGGGGCTGAATGGTTCTCTCTTCTTGTTGTAGCAATCTGGAAAGTTCCCCTGGTACTTCACAATCTTCCTCACCTTCGTCTTCGGCTTGGTAGATTAGATTTTCAGAGACACAAAAGGCCATAGCAGAATCGTTACCCATGGGATCCCGAATGGATGTAGACCTGCATTGTGAGTGTGAGTGTGTGTAAGGATATAACTATCTTTGAAAGAAATGAAAATGTAAAAATGAAAAATAATGAGCATAAAGTTTGTATGAAAAACGTCCATGATTCATTGATGTCATATGGAGATGAGATAATAACCCTTACAAATGGACCGTTGTGCCTCAGGTAAGACACAAGGTTTTAAGAGTATGAAATGTTTTAATATTACAGATCCAACAAAATGTAAAGACAAATTACTGTGGGATAAAAGTGATCGGGAGAAAATCTCTAGCCTCTCAATTGTTGAGCCCTCCACTGACAGTTGGGAAGATCCAATCCTCCAAGTTTCAGCCATCTTCATCATCCTCTACCGCATTGACCTCACGGTTGCTGATCTTTAGGGGTGGTCCTCCAGCACGAGCGCGGCGTACAACCTTCTGAGCACTTGAAGTGAAACCTAGGCCAAACTTGTCAGATTTGTATGGGATATCTTGGAGTTGTCCCCATATAGTGCACCCACCTTCTTCTATGACTGCTTTTGCATCCTTCAAAGATGATATCTTGAGTGGAGGCCTTGTGATCTTGGGAACAGCCCTAGTTACTGCTACATCTTGCAGGACTTTTTCAAAGTGTTGGAATGGAGTTTCAATAAATTCACCATCTAACTCCACATATCTGAAGGAATTGAGATGGTTCATATATTCATCTTCTCTATGAACGGTGATAATCTTCCCTTGAATTGGATACTTCAGCATTTGGTGCAACGTAGAAGTAACAGCGCCAGCATTGTGAATCCACGGTCTTCCTAACAAGCAGGAATATGAAGGGCAGCTATCCATTACATAAAAATTTGAATGAAATGTTTGGGTTCCAACCTTTATGGGGATATCCACTTCCCCATGCACCATCCTTTTTGAGCTGTCGAAGGCCCTCACTACTATGTTACTTGGCTTTAATGTCAATCCCTCACAGTCAAGTCTATCAATAGCCTTTTTAGGCAATACATTCAGAGATGAGCCGGTGTCCACCAAAACATGAGCCAAGGTTGTGCCCCTGCATTCCACTGAGACGTGCAATGGCTCGTTATGCTTCCTTCCTCTTGGCGATAAATCAGCATCCAAAAAACCTAGACCATTATCTGGAGTCAAGCTAGCTACGCAGTCTTGGAACTGATCAGCAGATGTTTCTTGGGGTACATGGGCAGTTTTCAGGAATTTTACCAAGGCCTTTGCATGCGCCTTGAAACATAGTAGTAAAGCCAGCATGGAAATTTTGGATGGAGTTTGCCTCAATTGTTCAACTACGTCGTAGTTGCTTCTTTTTATGATCTTTAGAATTTCCTCCATCTCTTTCTGGGATGTCTTAGGGATAGCCAATGATTGCGTCTTTGTCCGGATATGCTCGATCAGAATACCTTTACCTCGAGTCTCGATTGATTCGGCAGTAGGAATGTCAGTATGAGTGATAGCATGAATTGTAATAGCTTTGTTAATAGGAGCATTGGTGGAGATGATTGTGGGATTGGGAATAGCCTTCGAAGGAGAAACAACAACAGGAATGATTACGTGTCCAAAAACTTCTTTTAGGGGAGAAATTTCTGGAGAGAATATCCTTCTGCTTCGGGTAATCTTGCTAGTCCCTGCAATGTTATTGATATCAGAGTTATCTTTCTCGGAACTTGAATCTTCGGCAGCTGGCCAATCTTGCTTGATATTGTGGTAGTAGACATCCTCTCCATAATTCCATGGTACGTTTTTGTCTGATAAATACGAGACTGCTCCAGGCATTGTAATTATTAAAGGAGTTACTTTTGGAACTGATGTAATTCTAACGGGTCTTTTGGTGGAGACCCTGGAAGAATTGTCGGAAATGGTCACAATGGAAACATCATTATAAGAAACAAGTGGAACAAAAGTCTTTTTGAACAAAATCTCCTTGTTATCTATTAGGCACTGAATGCCTGCTTTCAACAAAGGACAGCTGGTTGGTGAGGACAAACAGAAATGGCAGCTTTTATCACAGCCTAGGAATACACTGGCATTCAATAAGTTCTTTTTGATAATCAGGAGTGGGGTCATAAGTTCATCAACTGAAGTAACAAACATATCTTCCTCAATAGCATGGGCATTATGGCCATGTTTAGGAATAGGGGCAGAAATGACATTGGGCTTTTCTGGCGCATCGAATTCAATCTCTTTGGCTTCAAGGAGGTCTTGTACTTTGTTCTTTAAATCCCAACAGTTGTTAGTGTCATGGCCGGGACTCTCAGAGTGGTATGCAAAGCATGCATTAGGATGATAGTGAGGAGATATTGTGTTAGGGTTCTTTGGAGCTTCTTTTAAAGTCACTAGGTTGGATCTTAACAGATATGGTAATACTTGAGATAGGGTCATGTTAATTCTGGTGAATTGTCTGACTGGTCTTTCCATCCTTGGTTGGTTGTTTCTTTGCTGATCAGGCGCAGGTTTAGGAATCATAACAGCCCCCACCATTGGACGGAGTTCAGCCCTATCTTGATTTCTCTAAAGATAAAAAGCAACCACTTCCTTCTTTCCGATGAATGGCTTCCTTACAGCAGCAGAGGATGTATCTTTTTGAATCTTTCCATTCTTTATCCCGTCTTCTACCCTTTCTCCGGTCAATATTAATTCAGTAAAACCCGCCGATGAACTCCCAATTAAATGATTGAAAAAGGGACCAGACAAGGTTTCCAAAAACATGTCTACCAACTTTCTTTCAGATAGAGGAGGTTGAACTCTTCCGGCCAAGTCTCTCCATTTTTGCGTATAGTCCTTGAAGCCTTCATTTGAAACCATGGCCATACACTAGAGTTGAGTACGGTTAGGTGCAAGATCAGCATTGTATTGGTATTGTTTGTAAAAAGTTGCAGCAAGATCTTCCCAGTTGTGAACATTGGCTCTTTCTAGCTGATAAAACCAATCAAGTTGAGTTCTAGGCAGACCATCTTAGAAGAAGTGTACCCATAAATCTTTGTCAGCGGTATGGGGCTGGATTTTCCTCACATAAGACCGAAGATGCATTTTAGGGCATGAAACTCCATCATACTTGGCGAACATCGGTACTTTGAATTTTGGAGGAATGATAATTCCCGACACTAAGCCCAACTCCTCAAACTCCAAACCAAGCACTTTTTGGATTTCCATTGCGCTCAACCACTCTCCTATATGCTTATACTTGTCGTCGGCTAGAGGGTATTGTTCTTCAGAATAGTCTTCTTCTTCCTCTTCCTCTTCTAAATCAGACTGAACAACTGTTTCCTTACCCTTCCCATCTTGGTTGTCTTTCTCACCGGATGTCGTTGCAAAGTCTAGGGCCCTTCTTGTTTTCCCTTGGAATCTTCTTCCCATGTTCAGAATTTCGATTATCTTCTTCGTCTTCTTTTTCTTCTCCTCAACTAGCAAGTTCTTCAACTCTTCTTGTCCTTTGGCTAGAGTTAAGAACAATTGTTGAAACTGTGTATTCTGAGCTTGGAGGTCCTTCACCATTTGCTCGAGATCCATCTTGCTGAAATAAATAGTAGAGAGATGAGGAGACTTGTTGCAAGAAATCTGTTTATGTTATGATGAATGATAAATGCGTATGCAATGATTTCAAGTATTTTTAAAATTCAAATTTGTTTTAGACAAAAAGGAAACACACGTTATATTAATAATTTAAAGTTTTGAGTACATCAATGCCTTCTTGGGCAAAACAAATACAAGAAACTCTAATATAGAAAGGAAGTACGCATCCTCTTTGGTGCAATGTAGGCATTCAGAGCTTCTCCTCATGAAGTAGCCTAGTGAGTTCCAAAACCTTCTTCTTGCTTGCTTAGAATTGGGCTTCAAAAGTATCTCGCTCTCCCTTGAGTTGTATCCAATCTCTTTGTAAGTCTTCGAGAGAGGTGGGCATGTTAGGATGTAGGATAGTGTATGGAACATCTCCTTCCATGACAGGCTCAATGATTACCGGGAGAATGGAAGGATAAGGCATCATAAGACTTTGAGCATGAGTTCGTACCCATTTGAGGTAAGGCTCAAGAGGGATGTAATTCTTGTGCCCCAATGTCTTGCTATCTACCTTGTTCAACATCCTCCAAGCTCATATAAATCTCTGGCGAAGACCTTGATCGTCGTTGTCATAGTCAAACACCAAACCTTAAATCAACATCTCGTGAGGGCCATCCCTTCGAGCATAACCAAACTGTCTTAAGGCTAAGCAGAGGTTATAGGTGATACCTCCCCTAATTCCAAGTAAAGGGACATTAGGGAATTCTCCACAACGGTCGATAATAGTAACATTCTCTATGGATTGGGAGCATCAATGAATGTCTGAATGTTTGAGCATCATCAACCTTTGTGACCACCTTGAACCTTGCTCGTTCTTTAATACAGATTGGGGAAGATGCGAAATAAACCATCTTTCCAAGAGAGGAGTGCAACACATAAGGACACCTCTTTTCCTCATTGTGCGAGTGTGAAAAGAGTGTAAGATGTCTCCTAGGAAAGTAGGCACCGGGTTGCGTGATATGAAGATTTTGATGGCGTTCACATCTATGAGTTGGTCAGGATTTGGAAACAAAACCATCCCATAGATGAGGAGAGCCACAATTTCCTCAAAAGCTTGTAGGTCCAAAGAGTTCCAACAATTTTGGGCTTTCTCGAACAAGAACTTTTCTAGGAAACCTTTGACACCACTCCTTGTTTCCCAATGAGTTGGGACATCAGATGAGTGCAAGTGTAGAGCTTGAGCAATCTCTTCTGGCCTCGGGTCTCTTTCTGTACCGTGGAAAGGTAGTTGGTTGAGAATAGGAATCCTCAAGAGTCAGGAGAATTCTTCCAAAGTAGGCACAAGTTGATAGTCGGGAAATATGAATCAATGGTGCAAAGGATCAAAGAACTAAAAGAGCACCTTCATCATGTCCTCATCTGTATTGGAGGTGACCAAGTTGAGTAGGCGACCATGTCTCTCGGTGAATGGAGAGTTTTCAGGAATCCTTGAAGCTAGATCTTTAAGTTGTGGAGGGATCCTTATAAGGTTAACCTGAATAGTTTTCCTGCGAAGAGAATCCATATCCTACAAAACAAGAACAAAGATGAATCCCAAAATCCTTGAAATGGTTAGTGAATGTGTATGATGTTATGATGTTCATGATGTTATGTACAAGTATGTATATACAAACAAAACAAATAAGTCCCTAGGTTTAGGCTTGCATGGATTTTTATAGGTAAGTACCCTCTTGAAGTTTAGTTGGCTCAAACCTGTCCTAGTAATAGAAACCGGGTTCTAAGGAGCTCAATGTCACTTATTTGTTTCCTTGGTTATTGTTTCAGCATAAGCCTCTTTAATGGCGACCGAAATATCCCAAGAAACCAAACTTCAATGAGTGTAGTATCGAGTATCTACCAAATTCGAACTGCACCAAAGCCGGACATCTCACTACATCCTAAAGGCCAAGTTGGTCAAGTAAAGGTTCTAAAAGTTCATTAGTGCTTCATGACATCACTCAGTGGCCCCGTATTCTCTTTTATTAACTCAAAGGCTACCGATACCCACAAATATGTCGCACTAACATAGCTATTGCTTAGACCATGTCAGTATACCCCGCACAGTTTTCACAACGTATTGATTCTTACCTATAATGTATCCCAAATCCGGGTAGAGGATTCAAACCTAAACAAAGAACCATAATGTAAAGCATACAAGTCAAACAATGTAATCAAGTAAATGTGATCTAGCCCTAAGGTAACCCCACCCTTAGAATATTCCCCAGCAGAGTCGCCAGTTCTGTGATACGGTGGAAGAACTGACTTGAGGGTTTTGCGTTTGATCATAAATGTTGCGGTTAGCAAGAGTTGCCACCAACTTTTCTTTTATCCAAAAGGAAAGGTGAAAAAGCACAGGAAAGACATTTGAGATTGTTTCTTGAGTTCGGGGGATAGATTATGAAAAGGGAAGGTATTAGCATCCTTTTCATCCATGGTTTTCCATGGGCTCTTAGTTACTTGCTAGATCACTTGCTTTTGTTTGAAATAGTGTTTTGTGTGTTTTTTGTAAGTATTTTGTAAAGAGTCCATTGTCTAGGCAATCTTTGTAATGATTCTCGTTCGTAAGAATGTATACAAAGATGTTGATCTTTTGAAAACGTTTTCAAGTTTTGTAAGATGTTTTGAAAGTGTAGGTGATTATTTTGAAAATAGCAAGGATGTTTGTTTTGAAATAGAGAAAGTAATTAGGAGCAAGCTACCTAATCAAATGTCTTTCTTGTTCATTTTCTTTTCCTTTGACATTGTTGTCTTACCATTGATTTGGTAAGCAACCCTATCTTTGGATGTAAACGGGACGGGCGTGGGTCATCGTATAACCATGATTAGCAATATTTCAAGGTATCTTAGCATTATTTTTGAGGGACTAAGATCATTTATAAGGCAACTTAGATAGCGTCATCGAGGGACCATGATCTTGTATTTTTGCTTGTTTTTGATAAGATACCTCACATGCGTAATATGGTCCTTTTGTATAAGGCAACCAAGTTGATTTTACCCTAGGGGTGCTAGTGTGTAAGTGTATTTTTTCATGCTTGATTTTGTCTTGAATTAGGGTTTTCTAAGCATTGGTTTTAGTCTTTCCATGCAAACCCTAATTACTAGCATGTTATATAAAAGCGATAAATTACGAAATTTTAAGTTACTACGCTATTATAACATTTGTGGGGAGGGGGTGTAAAAGTTGAATGGGGATTGCAAGAATTAAATCTATTTAATCTATTAAAACCAAATTGAATGGGTATGAACATTTAAATAAATACAAAGTATAAAAATAAATGTACAAGGATGCAAAATGTGAAGAAAATGAATTTGTTTGGTTTTCATGAAAAGAAGATTTTTGTCTTAACCTAATTAAATAAAGAGAATAGTTAATTAAGTTTGAATTTATTAAGAAAATATTTTAAATGAAAACCCTAATTCTATTAATCAAAAGAAAATAAGTTTAAGAAAAGTATTTTTTTAGTATTTTTTATCTTGAAAATATTTATAGTATTATAAAATATTTTTAGTCTTTTTTATATTAAAATAATGTATTTTAAATGGTGTGAAAAAAATGAATAAATAAAATAATATTAATTAAGTCTATAAGATTTACTTAATAAAATAAATAAAGTATAATATATAAAAATACTTTTTTGTGGAAAAATAGAATAAAATAAGTCAAAATATAAATATATCATTTTTGTATTTTATGATTTTTTTAGTATTTAGAAAATATATATTTAAGAAAAGATAAATGAAATAAATAAATAAATAAATAACTTGGGCCATGGGGTGCTAAGAGGAAACATGGAGGTTAGTGAGCAAAAAAAAAAAGCCAGACCCAAAGGGGCCCAGCGCCAGCCAGCCAGACCAACAGTAAATATGTAAGGAAAAACGTGTTCTGAAGACTTCATCTTCAACCTCCAGCCAGACCAACTGTAACTTGCTCATTACTCGTCAAAAATGAAAACTGTAAATATGAAACTTGTAGCAAATTTTCTCACGATTCCAGAAATGTAAAGTATTAAAACTATAGATCAAAGATAAGCAAGAATTTTAATGGCCTAATCTGAACCCTAAAAATTTTAGAAGTTTCAGTTTCAAAATTCTCTATGCTCAAGCAAAATTAATGGAAACTAAGGACATGGTTAGCTTCAGGGAAATTATATCTACATGTTTTATTCACAAATAAAATATTTATGATGCCTGTATGAAAACTTCCAAGTTGAGAAAACTTACCTCAAAACTGGAAATCGTGTTTGGAGTTTGAGCTTGTTTCCAGTGATGGTGATGATCAGGTTAGCTTCCTTGAGGTCCTAGGAAGCTAGTGCAATGGTTTGCTTGAGTTGAGAGTGGCTGAAATGACTTGGAGAAGTCAATGTGCAATGCTCTATTTTTGGTTATGGAAGATAGGGTAAATTATGTTACAGAAATGAAACGGGTACAGGGATAAGTTACACTTGATGTAAGGAAGCTTTAGAAACTAAAAGGCCAAGAAACGCACGAGGGAAATGTGAGTTTGAGGTTCAAGGTCAGAAACTGTGCAACAATGAATTTATTGGGAAATTTCTGATTTGAGAGAGTTTTGGTGTATTTCATGGTGCTCAAGCTCGTCTTCTAGCTCACAAATAGTGACTCTATTTATAAGCAACACGTTTGGAATGCTCTAGTTTATCAGAATTCAAATTTACATGTTTAAGTTAAACATGTGATTTTTTGACAAAATAAGTTTCCATGCCTTGTGTACTTGCTAAGATAGAGTGGTTATCCTTTAAACAAGATTGCTTCTGACTTTGTGGATGGAGTTTGGTCATAGGGAACAAGTTAGAGGCTCAATGTGAACTTTATGCAAAAAGCTTGCTTTACAAGAATGACATTGTTAACTTTGTGCCATAAATGGAAATGTAACTTGGACAATAGCTCAATTGCTTGGATCAAAGCCCTAACAGTTGTGTAAACATTTAATTATGGAGTAACAAACAATTTTGAGGCCTGCAAAGCAAGGATTATGCAGCCTATCATGGATTTGGTTCAAGTGTTCATAAAAATTGACTTGTAATTCAAGTGACGAAACCCTAACTTTATCTCTTCGATTATCCCTACTCAAGAATGATCTAAAGGAGTTCTTGGACATTTTGGAAATATTGCAATATGCTTTACAATCCATCTTTGAATTGATTTGGAAGATTCCCCTTGGAACTATATGAAAAGGTGCCATGAAGTTGGGTCAAAATCCTGACCCAAATAAGGGCAAAATTTCACAAAGTGTTTTGTTTCATGACCCTATGTTCATAAAATTATAACTTGAGATCCAAGCATTTTTGGAAGAAGTTGTGTAAAGCAAAGTTGTAAATTTCATAGAGATATACAACTTTCATGTTGTAATTTTCTCTTGAATCATCTTGCATCATGGTGAAAAGTTTGTCAAAAGTTATGAAAAAAACATGAAATTTCCAACACTTAGAAAAATTTCTAAGTTTTAGAAATTTTGACTTTTCAAAATGAAATCTTGACTTTTTGATTTCTTGATGAATAATTTTCATATTTTAACATGTTTTGATGAATTAGGATCTTTGGCACTTGAATTTGACCAAAAAGTCAAAGTTTGACTTTTCAGTATACAATTGACTTTTGATCAGTTGACTGGAAAATTCATCTATCAATCCAATGGACTTGCAATGTTTTGAACCATGCCATTAGGTAAAAATTATGAAATTGGACTCTTGAGATCATCCTTTAAACCAATTGACCATTTGCTAGGTCAAAAACCAGAAATTGTCCTTTTCCAGTCAAAACCCTAATTTTGACCATTTTGCCCTTTTGGGGATTTGATCAAATTTCTTGAGGAGTTGTGGTCCAAACTTGATCAAATGATTCATATGAGTAAAAAATGTTGATATGGATAAAAAATTATGAAGTTTGACTGTAAATTGGTGACAGTTGACTTTTTCCCCAATACAACTGATTTTTAGGTCAATTGCTCAATTGATTGAGCAAAAATGTGATCCAAGGCTTGAAACTTGACATGAATAATCTTGGGGGTCCATGGTGATCCATGAAAGTCACATGGGACATTGGAAGCTCAAAAATACTTGTGCAAACTCAAACACTAATTCTGGTCATCAGTGTTTAAGGAGATGTCTTGAGCTTGATCAAATCCTAGTGTAGTCTTGAGCGCAAGGAGATCTTGTAAGCAAATTCTTGATAAGTGAGAGGGAAAATTTTGGGGTACAACAATCCTCATATTTTTTCAAAATCTTCTTTGTTTTTAAACTCAAACTGCTTTCATAATAAACGTCGACTTTGTCGAGTTCCTTTTCTTTTAAAACTTCTTTTCTTTAAACAAACTTTAATTCATTTAATCATACTTTGACATCTTTCAAAATTAACAAAAACATTTCAAATCATTCAAACTCTTTTGTGCGCTCAAGCACGTTTACCGTTCAAAACTTTTTTCCAATATGAGACATGATTCATTGATAGTCGAGCAACATTCTCCTATCCCCATGGTTATAAAGGTGTCGACTTTTCCACTTGAGTGCTAGAGGCGTTCTCAAACCCTCACTCTTGCTGACGCAAGGTCCATCTTTCTCACACCTTGTGGGTGTTAGTCGAGATTTCTCTCCTAACAATGAATACTTATCTCTTCATTTAAAAGCAATCAACAAATAAGTCTTTTCTAGCCTAACTACAGTGCTCTGACTTTCCCATTGCACGAGGGAGTACGTAGGCACTAAGTCTTACGACCCAAGGCAAGCAACAAAAATAATAAAAAAACATTTCATTTTCTTTTGTTTGCAAATAAACATTCATTCTTTTCCTTTAGCAAGTAAACCTTTACATGACACTCATTTTAAAATAAACCAAACAAAGTGGATCCTACTGAGTACCGTAGATGCTTAGGGTGCTAACACCTTCCCTTTGCATAATCGACCCCCTTACCTCGATCTCTGATCTTTTACTTTATTGTGGGCTTTGTTCGTTTTTTCCCATTTCCCTTTGGAAACAATAAAGTATGATGGCGACTTCATTGTGTGAGATAAGTCAATTGATGGCTTAAATCTCAAATCTTTACAACTACATTTATCTTCCATCATTATTATCGCAATCTCATTCATCTCTTTGTATTCGACGACAGAGATTGTGCGCGATAATAGGAATCAACGCAAAAGTCATGTTAAACCTAGGAAGGCCTATGTGGCTTGGGGAAGCGACATTGAATCTACAAGAGATGAGAAATCTAATGATGATGAGGAATTGGTCAACTTTTGCCTTTTAACTCACTTCAATAATAGAAGGAAAAAGGGACACAAACCATCAAATTATGATAAAGTGTGCCTCTCTGCCCACTATCATAAAGATGAGAAGAAGGATTCTAAATCATCTAGAGGTGATGAGATTCGTCTCTCTAATCATCATCAAGGAGGTAAGAGAAATAAGGTAAACTCTTCTCAAAATAAATATGTTGATGGATTGTCTCATCTTGATTTACTTGATGCTTTTGAAAACTTACATACAGAAGCTAATGAAGCTTTTAAAAAGTTGGCTTCAAATAGAAAAATCTTTTCATATTTAGAGTAAAAAATTTCAGAAACGGAAAATAAAATGGAAGCTTTAAAGCACTCTTTAGTAGGTGTTAATAAAGTCCAAAATAAGATGGATGACAACCCATTTAACTTTAGTCGTGATACTTGCTACATTTGTCAATGAGATGTTAGAACCCTTGAGGCCAAACTAAGCAAGGCACAACAACCAAAGGTCACTTTTGATATATATCCAACAAAGTTTAACAAATCTTTAAACCCACCGTATAAAAAGTACAACTTTGTTGAAAAGAAATTGAAAAGAAAAAATGAAATCTCACAGAATATAACTTGTTACTATTGTTGTATGAAGGGACACATCATTGCCAAATTGCAAACTTAGGAGATTTTCAGTACCAAATGGAATTTCTCAATGGTCACCTAAGTGCAACGATTGTGTTACTCACCCTGAAGGACTTGTCGCGGTGAAAAATCGGGGAGACCAAGATATTAACTAACTTGACTCACAAACTTTAAGAAGTCAACACCGAACTTTATTGTTTCTAAGTAAAAGGGGAAAAATCAAAAACCCTATATTTATCACGTAATGCAAGAAACAAAAATTAAAAGTAAAGCACATAGAAGAGATCTAAAGTATGGGGGTTTGTTATACAAAGGAAAGGTATTAGCACCCTATGTATCTATAATACTCTATAGGAATCTCCTATAATATCTATTTTTTTGTTAAAATTGGTTTGTTTGCTAAATGGTTGTGGAGATGAGAAAAGAAATGCTTTTTCTTACATTTTTGCTTGGAAATACATAGTCTTATACCTACGTACCAATAAAGGATCAAAACCTCGTAATTCGTGGTAAAAATAACAAAGAATTTTTTGTGATTAATTTTAGGAGAAGAGACATATCATCATCTTAAAGAGAATAATCAACTAATTCCACCACAAGTATGAGAAGATAGATCTTGCATCATTATATAGGAATGGCTCTTAACTTGGATATAATATTAACAAGTTTCCTCTAGCTCCCTCAAGTGGAAAGAATCAACATTTTACTTCATTCAATACCATAGGGATATGAGAATCATATCACAACTATGAATATGATTTATATATAATCTTTGAGAAAAAGGTTTTAAATTGAAACATCAAGTGGCAAAAGGATTTGGGTGAGGTTAAATCTCTTTTAGTCTTTTGAAGTTGTTTAATATGCCTAAGTGCATTGAAGCATTTTTTAAGGAAGAAAGTTTGGAAATGAAATGAAAAAGTCAAGGTTTTTTATTGAAAGTGGTTCAAGTTTGAAATTAGGGTTTTAAGATACAAAGGTTAAATACCTAACAAAAAAATACAAAGATGATATAAAAAGGTAAACACAAGAAGATGAACCTAAGACATACATATGCACATGACTATCAAATTAAGATTTAAATCCCTTTCCTTGGATTTAGGCACAAGTACTAACACAACAAAGTATAAAAACTAATCAATAATATATGAAGGTTAGGATCACCAAGATAACAAGAGGCAACCACATATGCAAAAAAAATTAAAGGAAAAATCACAAAGTAACATGGCTTTTAAGAGAGACATTTAAGAAAAATGTTAACTCAAAGATGAACAATTATTAAACACGAGATCTTATGTAAAAATAAACAAGGGTGAATCATAAAAGATAAAGTGAGTGTTATGGTGGACAATAACAAATTCAATCAAGGGTCATGAAATTAGGGTTTTAGGTGTGTGTACAAACATATGATCAAATCAACCTTGGTAAAGGGAACGTTACAATGTTTATCAAGTAAAAGTTGTGACAAAAGATACAAGCATACTTTGATAATACATTTAATCATAAATAACATAGACACATAAACAAACACACAAGGTACATGTCAAATCAAACATTCATGTTATACGTTCATCATGATAATAATCAATTCTAAACACCAAGAAGATTTGAACATGGTAAGCATTAAAGTTTAGAACCAAACAAAGTCATGGTATCAAAGTTAGGAGTGTACATGAACATGTGATAAAAAGTAACTTAAACTAATGGTAAATAAACATCAAGACATCATCATGGTATATAGGAATAAGTAAGTACATCTCTATCGTGCATCAAAGTTAAAGGAGAAGTATCATAATCAAATTAGGGTTTTAAGGTGTCAAACACAAAGTTTATTCATTTAAAGTGTACTAAACCATAGTAAGAAACCAATTTAATCATCAACATAAAATAAGACACAATCAAAGTGTACCATAGCCACAAAATCACATATGATCAATTAGGTCAAAGAAACTATCAAAGAACATCACTAAAAGGCGTAAAAACACATAAAAGTACTTATTTTTAAACTAAATAAAAAAAGAAATAAATATTATTTTTTTGTTATTTTTTATGGATTAGTAAAATATAGGGGATAAATAACAAGTCTACAAAAAATCAATAAAAAATAAGTTAATTTGCATATAGAAACAATTAAAAGAAAATGGGAAGAAATGTAAATAAAACAAGTGATAAAAAGAAAGGGTTTCTGGCCATGGGGGTTGAACCCACGCCCTTATGGTTACAGGCCCAAAACATTAACCACTAGGTCACTAAATGCACGATGATAACAATACACAACCACTTAATTATATGTGAAGCAGGTAATCAAATGAAAAGTAAAAAAAAATACTTTGCTTTGAATTATGCTCAATCTCTCTAACCAACTCAAAGTGCAAGCCATAAATTTTTGAGATGAAGGTTAAGCTTGAGTGGTTACAGATGTGAAAAGTGGTTATGGATGAGTTTTATTTGATGTATAGAAGCTTTTTTAGGTATTAGAATGGAAAATGAATGAGTGAATTGAGAGATGGAAGTTTAAGGTTTGAAAATTGCAACAATGGTGTTTTGGGTGCAAATTTTTGTGTGTTTGGTTTTGAGGCATTGAGATGTATTTATAGAGGAAGAGAATGGCCTTCAAAACCTGTTAAAATCATTCTTAGTTCATATGCAAAGTTTGTTTGGCCATTTGGTTAGAATTTTCACAAAAATGCATGTTTATTCATGATGAAATGGTGTGGTGAATCAAGGGTGATAGCCATGCTTTTCCTGAGTTTAGGGGATTGCTTATTAATTTAGATATTAAGTGTAATTAGAGGAAACAAGTTGGAAGCTTAAAGAGAGAGTTGTTGACAAAAGTGTAACTTTATCAAAGTAGAAACCATGCTTTTTGCAAATTGCTCCATATATGGTATTAAAATTTGGACTCCTTGTGCAATTAAGGATCTCTGTAAATGATCAATTATGCTCATATTTAGAAGTAAGATGGCCTAAAAATAAATATCTTGTGTTTAGATTTGAGATTTCCATGAAACTTTTCCTTTAAAAATGTCCTATAATTCAACTTTGGCATGCCATCTTCATCTCTTTGAAACTCCTAGCTCAAGTGTGATAAATTCATGCTCTTAGACTCTTTGGAAAGCTAGAAACATCCTCTACAAATTTCATGTTGACTAATTCCTTTTAATCAATTGGAATTATGGTGGAAACTGGGCATAAAGTCAAGTACTTTACAAGGTCAAAACCCTTTGAAAATTTCACTAAGTGTTTTATCATTCAAAAACAAATAAATCTTCCTCTTCATCCTCTCGTATCTTTTCATCCATGATTTTTTTGGACTTCACTTCCTATGGAAAAGTTGTAGTATGAATCAAAATCTCCAAGTTGATCTCTTGGGCCTTAAAAATGGTTGCTTGGATTGGAAGTTACAAGCTTGAGAAGTTATATATTTTGAACACATATTTTTGAAACTTAGTGAATTTTCAACATCTTCAACTTTACCCTTTTTGCAAGTTACCTTAAACTTCTTGATTTTTCTTGATCAAATTCACTTAACACCCACATTTTAATGAAATTTGACTTGAGGATTCCATATTTGACTAAAAATCTCAAAAGTCAAAGTTTGAATTTGAGCATTTGACTTTTCCAAATGAATTCAAATCTTCCAATTTCAATGGAATCTTGTGATAATAATGAAACCTTCAACACATTAAGACACCCTGAGGATTATGGGATGATGAAATTTAGGTCTTCTTGAGTAATACACATTTGCAAATATCAAACCCTAATTCTAGACTTTTCATTTGAGGAGTCAAAACCCTAATTCTCTTTAAGTACTTGATAAATTCAATGATGAAGCCCTAATATGGTGAGGTTTGAAGATGAGGATTTCTTGATAACCATAAATGAATGAAGAACTTGAATCTCTGAGGACCAATGATTCTATCAACCCCTTGGATTACCATATGGTAAAAACAATAAAACAAACAAAACATACTTTTGATATCTCTACAAGGTTAGTGATGCAAGTATGAATGAGATTATCTTTTGATGTTATGAAATGGGATCCTAGGTTAAAATTTAGGGTATGACAGGACTCAAAAAGGATTGGGTACCTATTTTATCTTGTTGATAGTGCAGGGAATTTGTCTTAATTCTATGAAGAAGTTATGGGGCTTCATTTGTGGCTACATTAGGACATTTAGTAGGTGACATGTTCAAATATTAATGACTTTATGGCAAGAAAAATGAATGTGTTCTCAATAAGCATCATAAATAAAACCTTTGATAAAAGATCTTAAATCATCTTAAGGAGGTGAAAATGAAGAAAGATTTGTTGATATTATTGCTGGCATGTTTGGAATTTGTTAATGCTCTTATTCTAGAGCTCCTCGTGAAATGCTCATGCATACTCCATATTTTCGGTGAGGTTGTATCGTTTCAATTTTTCTCTCTCTAAAATATTAAGCCATTTATTTTATTTGTTTATACTTAAAAGTATCTTAAATACTTGTTGAATATCATTTTCTCTTATGTTCACTTACAAATTTTTTAATTGAATATGTGATTATTTCAATTTACTTGATTGTAGTGACATAGATCGATTATACAAATATGTGTGTTTTACCTTATTGTAATATGTGAAATTCTGGTATTCATATCTCATATGTCCTAAGAGATGTCGAGACACTGATCTCTGTACAAAAACACAATGAAAAGGTATAACAATTAAAACATAACAAGAAATTAAGGAACACACAGAATCATTAACCCAGTTCGGTGTACAACAACACCTACTCTAGGAGCTACCAAGCCAGGAAGGAAGTCCACTATAATAGTATCAATTTGAAGCTAACTTTCCCCGTTTACAAATTCTCACTTAATCACTACCCGTGCTTAGTTCTACCTAATACTCACCTAGGCATGAGACCTTTCTCACTTCCCTTTCAGTCACAAACAGTGACAAGAACAACTCTAAACACTTAGAAAATAATAGAACTCACACTTTAGAGACACATAACCATTTTATGCTTAAAGGCTTAAAAATGATTAACAATACTTACAACTCAATAAGAGACAGTCCTACTCTTCTATCAAAGTGATATTAGAGAGGCTCACAATTAACAAAATAATCCTAATACATTCACTAAGACTCAGTGTTCAATCAACACACAAGACCACCCAAAATCATGTCCTACAATGCTACAAAATACACTATAGTTCCACATTTCAATTAGGTTTGTAGCAGTCTACTTATAACCCTTTTCTGGACTGGATTGGGCTTCAAAAACGCAGCAAGGAGTCTACTAAAATTATGCATAGAAAATAGGTCTTCAATCAAGGCTTTCCTAAAATGTCTCAAAATTCCTAAAATGTCCCAACATTAGAAAATTGAATAACTTGAATACCAACACATTCTCCGATTCCTCAGTCTTGGACGCCATATATAATTACATAATATTCATAGAATATTCAGTAACTTAAATCAACTGTATCCAAATTGTAAAAATTGTAACAAACCTGATGTCCTACTTTTCTGGTTAGGACCTCGTATTCGACATGTAGAAATTACAAGTTGAAACATCTTGTCCATCATGTTGCTGCCAAGTTAGTTTTACCAAAATTAATGCCAATCACAAAAACAGGGAATTAACAATATGTATGCATTCTTGTATTTTACATTGTTCAATTGCATAACTGTAAGAAATATTTTTCAAACATACATACATTTTGACATTACTCATGCATGAGTCTAGTTGCATGCCTAAAAGTTTAACCAAATTGTTTTCTTGAGCCATGTTAGCATATGTCAACACATGTTGTAATCAGGTCGACCTGAAATTAATGCATTTAAATTTTGTTGGTTTTGATTAAGTATAGGTCAGTACAAAAGTTCTATGTGTCGACACATAAATTCATTTTTCAACAATTTTCAAACTTGCTTCAGTATGTGTCGGCACATAAAATAAATTTTGAGCTTCTTGTGTAAATGCTTCAGTGCAGGTCGACTCATAAAATACATATGCTGGCACGTAATCCATTTACGGTGACACATGTACACAGATGACATACCCCAAATTTGTCCTACCCTCTAATCCAAATCTTATAGCTTATGCATATCATTATTCTCATACACATACCCTCCATTAGGTCATCTGACATTGCTTGCATTCACTAACAATAAGGCTTGGTACTTGGATCAATGGTCATGTAACTAGGGTTTCACTTGTGCATTAGGGTTTCTCTATCTTTTTGCATGGTTATTTCAAGTAAAGACTCGAGGATCATAATTAGGGGTTTTCCTTATACTCATGGTCATCTGATGAATGCTCAAGGCTTAAATACATGTCATCTAAAGCTCTTCTTCTCAACATTCTTTGACATCCTTCAACGTGAGATATGGCTTCATTACTGCTTATAAAACAAGGCATTCTACAAGGCTTAATTCAAAAGACTTTGTACTTGAGCATGGGAGTTTTTTTGAAGGTCATATTTTGGTTCTTACAATCATTATTTAAGCTAGGGTGTATTTCCCTATTCATGTAGGGATCAAGAGAGTTCCTTATGGAGTTTTGTTCACCAGAGAATCTCATCATTCAAGGGGATTCCATCATTGCTTGAGGTGTAAGTTACTGAAGATATTAATGTATTCATGGCCAAATAGGGTTGGGTTCAAAGAGGCTCTTCAGTATGCAATACAAGAAAGCTCAATTATTGATTAAGACTCAAAGCATATGGTCGTAACTTTATGCAAGAGGATAAGATAATTGAATCCTACTCACAAATTAGGGACATCAAGATGCATGGGAATTTCACTCGATCATTTGATTTACTTATGGTACAAATTTACTCCTTGGTTTCATCTCAATTATCTCAAGTTAAAAACCTATGGTTTTTATGCATTAGGGTTCTTTGAACTTCAAGAGCGTACACATATGGTTCATTCATGGTTAATTTGTGGATATCAAACAAAGATGGGAAGGTATATTCATATGGTTCGAATTGAAGTCACAAGTATTAGAAACAAAAGGATACCCCGATGCTTCAAATACGAAGGCATTCATAGGCCTATATCATGATTCATCCAAAGGCAAGAGTCTTAGCATTATGCTCATTATTCAAGCACCATCACTACATTATTACTTCAAAATCAAAGAAAGACATACAAAGAGAAAGATGTTTGGAAGAACTTAGCACTTTCATTCAAAAATTCACAATATGGATAAGATTAATACATTTATTCAAGTGTATTCAAGGCTATCTATTTACAAGTTCACATGATTAAGCTAATTGAAAGGAAGTTTCCTAGAGAAACAAACACTCCATAAAAAAATCTTCAAAGCATTACAAAGTGTAAAAAGCATTTACGTTACATTAAGGTTGCCAAGAGATTACAGGGAAAACATTAAACGTAAATCTATGTAAAGCTAAAACCTTAGTCTTCATCACCTTTCATGATTTAATGTTGCAATTGTCTTTATATCCAAACTGAAACTTAATACCCTACAATAATTCTTCATGCTTTTTGCATAGTTTGCCAACTTCCCACCTTCATCAATACTCACCAACCATGTTCAAGGTTGCTGCAACAGAAGCATCATATCAAACCTGCACCATAATTCCAACACACTTCAGTCCTGATCAAAACAGATATCTAAACAACATAACATATAGCCCTGCTTCAATCCTCCTTATACCAAACTTGTCCAACATTAACACATCAATATACAACCCTGCATATTGGAATAAAACATATGAAAATCATCAAAACCAGTCCAATTAACCATTCATAAATAGTCCAAAACAGATAAAAATAAAAACAACCCTGTAGAAAACTAGTTCAATATTAAAAAAACAATTAACCACTATAACAAATAACATGCACTGCTGAAACATTTCACTATTAAATGATTAAACTAGTTCAGATTAGAACAAAAGGCCAACAAGTCACCTTTTCTTTCAGTTGAACTAACAAAAAAATAAATAAATGAAAACAATACAAACTCAACTCACTTAACTTCACAAATCTGAGCCTAACCTTCACTTCCTCCCAACCAATGCAACAATACCAAACCTATGCCAATTCCCAAGCCTAACTTCAGTTCAACTGAGGCTAAACATCAACCCACCCTAACCATAGCAATTAACTCATAATAGATCCCAAACCTGTGTAACTAACTCTTAAGCTAAGATAACTGACTCAATGCCTAACTAACCAACTCTAGAACTAACTCCAAAGCAAATTCCATCTGAACCTGATGCTTATATATGAAATTTATGGCACTTGCAATAACATAAGTCAAGACAAATGTCTCAACAACACACAATGTAAGACAAATGTTATAACATCCACTGGTAGAAAACATACTTGCTAAAAACAGAAAGATTATGCAGAAAGATGAATTGCATAAACTTAAAGAACACAATCAAATGTTAACCTAGTTCGGTGCAACTCACCTACTCTGGGGGATACTAAGCTAGGAAGGAAATCCACTATTAATAGTATCAATTTGAAGCCTAAAAAATCCCAGTTTACAACTTCTACCTAGGGACCTCCTATATATGAGAACCCCTCTCACTCCCTATCACCGTAGTGATATCAAATAATTCCAATCCCAGGGAATGTCTCAAGAAACCAAAAAGGAAGATTACTCTTCTAATACAAAAATACTTAGTTTTGCTTAAAATCATAAATAAGAACAATACTCAACTCTTTGATTAAAAGCTTATAGTAGAATAATAACTTGATAAACAAGTAACAATCAGTAAACTCAATGCATCAAATGATACATGAGAACATACAAAGACACACGAAAACCTAAGGACCTCTCAAACCCTAAACCCTTATTTTTGCACACTTAATTTACAAAAAGAATGCTTAAAAAACTAGGTCTTAGACGTCCCCTTAACTAAACTCTTGTAGTGAGCTTGGACTCTTCAATCAATTTAATCAGCAACTTCAAATACCTGCAGAATCTTCTCCAAAAAAATAGAAACAAATATCATAAATGTTTCCTAATAAGTCTCAAAGATCCTTCTTATGAAACTAATCAAATATGCATTTGTTCCTAAAAATCCTTGATTATTTGCGCCTATATGAGTATTAGAATATTCCAAAAACTCATATTTTCAAATCAAATCTTCAAGGATATCAGCCAGCTATACTGTCATGATTTTCTATTTTAACATGTTACAACATCTGTCAAATAAAGTACAAGCAGACTCTGTTGTACCATCTGGCTAAGATGTTATGACATCTTGTTAAACATTAGGCTTCAATACATGTTTTCCAAATGAAACATGTTTAATAAAATTGTTGCCAACTACTTGTTTTACCAAAATTATTGCCAACCATAAAATCACAGACCTAACAATCTCCCCCTTTGGCAAATTTTGGATAAAACAACCTTTGCACAATAACTCTGGAGAGAGGAATAAAACCATAAACACAAGTTACATGAATACATGTAAACTCTGTAAAAACACAACACAACTCAAGAGCTTGACAATTTGGTAGGTTTATTACTCCCCTTGTCATACACAATCAATCTTCCCCCTCAAGGGAAAACCCCCTAAATCAGAGCATATGTAGCAGAAGACACAGCAGAAGCAGTAGAAGCAGCTTCAACACATGACAAACTATCATGCTCCCCCTTAATAGTTGTATATAATAAGCAACCACAAACAACTACTCTCTCAAAAGCAGTAACACACAGTCCTATCACAATGCTAAATCAACATGTCAAGACATGTGATGTAACATCGTAACACACAAACCACTAAAACTTTACTCCCCCTTTTTATCCAAAATATTGATAATAAAAATAGAGTAAATGTACACATATGGAAACACAAAAAGCCTTAGAACCAAACATATTGCAAATAAGCAGTACCTCAAATGTAAGCACACAACACAAATGGAAACACATAAAACTTGTGATCACAATCAGGTGGTCTTCCACTTCTTACCCTTGTCAAAGAGCCTTCTTCATTCCTTGGTGTTGTAGTCAGCCCCTTTGTCTTGTAGAACACCTCCCTTCCATTCCTTCTCAATAGAAATTAGTCCAAGCATGTCATGCCTCAAAGTAGAAGAAATATGCAATATCTATTGCATTCCTCCATATCTGTAATTGCTATAAATCCTTAATAGTATAAGTTACAATCTCACTGTTTTTGATAAAAGCAAGTTATTCCTTGTTGTCCATATGCTCTAGAGTATCTTCCTCTCCTTCAATGAGATTATTGATCAGTTGATTACAACTACCAAGGTCCTTGTTCCAGCCATGTTAAATGAGATATATACAAGAACTCAGATCTTCACTATGAAATGTCATGAAATCCTTCTTGACATCATGTCTCTTCAACACCAGTTTAGAGAAACTTTATCTTGTTTCCCTACCTTCAGCTCCAACAGTATACCAAGAAGCACAATCATTCTTCTTAGTGTTCCAGGAAAAAATTGTTCCTCAAGGCAAAACAACCATCAATATTTGATATCTTCAGATTTAATTAAGTGATGTTCCCTTTAGCAGAGTGAATTGTAGCTAGTTCCTTGGATTGATCTATCTGTCCTTCAGTAGACAGACCTTTGCTAGATTGAGAGTTCACTTGTCCTGTGCTTGTGAATTCACAAATTTCCTCCCTTAGTGCTCCATTAGTTTGTACACAGGATGTTTCAACATCGTCTCTAACATCCACCTTCTCTTCAGTAATTGAATCATTAATTTTTACATTGATAAATTCCATTGTCATTTCAGTTCTGGAGTTAAAAAATTTGTAAGCTCTTATACTTAAAGAGTAACCCAGAAATATCCATTCATCACCCATGGGATCCTCCTTATCAACTTGATATTTGTCAGTAAAGATATAGCATTTAATTCTAAAGATATGAAAGTATTTGACTTTAGGTTTCCTTCCTTTCTATGGCTCATAGAGAGTAGTAGTAGTACCTCCTCTCAAAGTGATCCTGTTATGAATATAGCAACAGTATTCATAGCTTTAGCCTAAAATTCAAATGGAAATTGCTTAGCACTAAGCATTACTCTAGTTGATTCTTGTATAACTCTAGTCTTTTGATCAACAATTCCACCTCCTTGAGTTTTCAAGGAACAAGAGAACTCGTGGCTTATTCCTTCATAATCACAAAATTTAGAGAATTTTGCATTCTTAAACTCCTTGTAATGGTAACTTCTGACCTTGAAAATCACACTCATCTTCTCCTCTTGAATGTTTTGACACAGACCTTTGAAGACTTCAAAAGTATCTAATTTTTCTCTAAGAAAATTCATCCAATTATAACCAAAAAAGTCATGTATGACCATGAAGACATACCTCTTTCCTCCTAGGCTGTCTATCTGTAATGGTCCCATTACATCCATATGAAGAAGTATCGACACTTTGGAAGTAGTCTGATGTTGTAACATTGGGTGTGACATCATGATTTGCTTTTTATTACACACTCATCACAGACTTTCCCTTCTTCAATCTTGAGCTCTGGCATATCTCTAATGGCTCCTTTAAATATGACTTCCTTTATTCGTTTGAAATGAATATTTCCAAGTTTTTGGTGCCATAGTTTCACTTCATTCTTATTGGTTGTTGAACATGTGGAAGAGTAAGCAATTATTTGATATTCCCACAAATAACAGTTGTCTTTGGACCTTATGCCTTTTATTGAAACACTATCCTTCTTATCTTTGACTAGACACTCTGATTTTAAAGTTGAATAATAGATCTTGGTCACACAATTGAATAATTCTAATAAGATTAGCAGTTAATCCTTTCACAAATAACACATCTTCTAAACTGGGATAACCATCACACACCAACTTACCAACTCATTTGATTTCTCTTTTAAACGCATTTCCAAATCTAACAGATCATGTAGGATATGGCTTAACATTTACCAACATTTTCTGGACTCCATTCATATGTCTAGAGCATCCATTGTCAATGTATCAGTCTTCACTAGTTGAGTCTCTTAAGGAAGTATGAGCTATAAGGTTAATATCCCTATTTTTAACACTTCTCTTTTTGCTCACTTTATTAGCCTTGGAACAAACTGAAGATTTTTTATCTCCCTACAATTTGTAACAAAAAGGCTTTATATGACCAGACTCACCAAAATAGTGACATCTCCATGTAGATTGAGGTTAATTTGAAGCTTTATCATATCTGTCAGGATGTTGTAACATGTGTTTGGACATGTTGATATTTTCCTTCTTTTCATAAGGAAATAACTTTTCTTCTGACATTCTTCTCAGTTTATTATCAGATTGATAACAAACTCTGGCATCTTCATCCTCTTTCACCATATTTATGGAATCGGTCAAGTTATCAAGCTTGGAATTTAAGCAAGTTACCTTACTTTTAGATGAGAAACAATACATATGAGTTGCTTCTTCTCATTCTCCAAATCAACAACGACATTCCTTTATTATTCCTCTTTCTTCAGGCTTTCCTCACACCTATCACAAATATCCTTGTAGGACATATCTAGGTCTTCATAAAGATCATTCTCATTACAAGCTTCAACTTCATCTGCCTATTTTCCTGATAGAGCCATCACAAGTTGGGAAGTGTTAGAATTGTATTCATCTTCTAACTTACCATAATCAGATCAAGATGCAGTGAAACCCTTCTGCTATTTCTTGAGGAAGTTGGGACATTCGGGTCTAATATTGAATGCTTCTGCCTTGACTTGACTTCTCTTATATTCTTGTTTTCTTCTTAGAAACATGACTGTTACTGATGTCATATGAGATGTTCTTGACATATAGTCTCCCTCTTTTGTCCAATATCTTAAAAAATTTATTGAATTGCTTCCCTAGTAGCACAATGGTATTAGACATACCCTCATCAGTGTCTAGATCATCTTGACCTTCATAATTTTCAGCATTGGATACAAAAGTTATGCTTTTGTTCTTTTTCTCAGTCTTGTCACTAATAGCAATTTCAAAAGTTTGAAGTGACCTAATAAGCTCATCAACTCTCATGTTGTTGATGTCTCGAGCTTCTTCAATAGTTGTCACCTTCATGTCAAATCTAATAGGTAAGGACCTAAGAATCTTTTTAACCAGCTTTGCTTTTGACATCTTTTTTCCCAAGGCACTTGATGCACTAGAAATTTCAAGAATCTTCCTATGATATTACTGAATTGCCTCACCACAATTCATCTTCAAATTATCAAATTTGGTAGTGAGAAGCTAAAGTATTGAAATCTTCACTTTAGAGGTACCTTCATAAGTTGTCTTGAGAATTTCCCAAGCATCCTTGGCTACAGTACATGTATTAATTAACCTGAAGACATTCTTGTCTACTCAATTGAACAAAGCATTCAAAGCTTCAGAGTTTCCAATAGCCTCTTTATCATAAGCTTCATACCAATCTTCTTATGGTTTTGAAGATATTACTTTTCCATCTTTGTCCTTCAAAATAGGATGTTCCCATCCTTTCAAAACAACCTTCCAAGTTTTGTTGTCCATAGATTTCAGAAAAGATACCATTCTAACCTTCCACCAATCATATTTTGAACCATACAATATAGGTGGTCTGTTGTTATACCCTCCTTCTTTATCCATAGTACCAAAAAATTATCTCACTGGATCTCACCCGATAAAGAGAATAGGGTGCCTGCTAAAGCAACTAGGAAAAATGATAAAACAATGAAGTCGCCATCAAATATTTATTTATTCCAAAGAAGGGAAAGGAAAACATCAAAGAAAACCTGAGAAAGGAGAAATCAAGGTCTTGTGACCAAGAGAATGAGTAATATAATCGATTATGAAAAGGGAGGTATTACCACCCCTCAAGTCTGTTGTACCCAACGGGATCCATTTTTGTTGTTCTAATCAAAGGGCGTGTTTTACATCTAAAGCTTACAAGTTAAAGGGGAAAAATGCATGAATGCAAAGTATATACACATAAAGAAAACTTTTTATTACTGCGCTCGCCTTTGGTCGTGAGACCTAGTTCCTACGTACTCCCTCATGCAATAGGAAAGTCAGAGCACCACAGTTCTCTTCAAAAAATTTGGTTTATTTTGTATTTTTTATGAACAATTCTAATTTTGCACTCTACTGCAGCCCGACCTTTGGAGACTCACACATTTGTCATAAAAAAGAATTAACATTGTTGTACCCCAAAATTTACCCTCTCACTTATCAAGAATTTGCTCACAAGATCTCCTTGGGCTCAAGACTGCACTAGGGTTTGATCAGCTCAAGACACCTCCTTAGGCACTGATGACCAAAATTAGGGTTTGAGTTTGCACAAGGATTTTTGAACTATCAATGCTCCATATTACTTTCATGGACCATTATGGACCTTCAATATTACTCATGTCAAGTTTCAAGCCTTGGATCACAATTTTGATCAGTCAATTGAACAGTTGACCTAAAAATCAACCGTATTGGGGAAAAAGTCAACCATGGACAATTTACAGTCAAAATTCATAATTTTTTATCCACATCAACATTTTAAACTCATATGTGTCATTTTATCAAGTTTGGACCATAATTCCTCAAGAAATTTGATCAAATCTCCAAAAGGGCAAAATGGTCAAAATTAGGGTTTTGACTGGGAAAGGGCAATTTCTGATTTTTGAACTAGCAAATGGTAAATTGGTTTAAGGAATGATCTCAAGAGTCTAATTGCATCATTTTGACCTAATTACATGATTCAAAACATTGCAAATCCATTAGATTGACAGATGAATTTTGCAGTCAACTGATCAAAAGTCAACTGTACACTGAAAAGTCAAACTTTGACTTTTTTGGTTAAAATCAAGTATCAAAGATTACAATTCACCAAAACATGTCAAAATATGAAACTTATTCATCAAGAAATCAAGAAATCAAGATTTCATGTTGAAAAGTCAAAATTTCTAAACTTAGAAATTTTTCTAAGTGTAAAAAATTTCTTATTTTTTCATAACTTTGAGCAATTTTTTCATTATGATGTAAGATGATTCAAGAGAAACTTCCAACATTAAAGTTGTAGATCTCCATGAAATCTACAACTTTTCTTCACACAACTTCTCCTAAAAGTGCTTGGATCTGAAGTTATAATTTTATGAATACATGCTCATGAACTAAAAAAGACAGTGAAATTGTGCCCTAGTTAGGCAGATTTTTTGACCTAACTTCATAGAAATTTTTAACATAGTTCCAAGGAGAATCATCAAAAGCAATTCAAAGATGGGTTGTAGATCACATTGCAAGATTTCCAAAATGTTCAAGAACTATTTGAGATCATTCTTTAGTAGGGAGAATAGAAGAGATGAAGTTGGTGTTTTGTCACTTGAATTACAAGGCATTTTGTGATGAACAAAAATCCAATTTCAAACCTATGCTGCACAATCTTGTTTTGCAGGCCTCTAAACCTCAAGATCTCTCCATAATCAGAAGATTACACTTACTTTTGAGATATTATCCAATTGTTCCAAGCATTGTCCAAGCCAATTTGCCATTTTTGGAAGAAAGCTACCATTCCATTCTTGAAAAGTTGCTTTAATCACAAAGTCAACTTCTCTTGAGCTTCTAACTTGTTATTTCTGCACACATAACTCCTATAAACCAAAATCAATGTGTCTAAGACCTAAGAAAGCTCAGAACATGCTTGTACAATACTTGAGATTTGTCATTTCACTTTTCTTCAAAAGCAAGTTATAGAGCCATAACCCTATAACTAAGAAACCTAGAGTGATTTTGTGCTCTAATCTTTCCATACATATTAACAAGTTTATTGCAAGCTAAGGCACGATTTCAAGAATCTTAAAACTCTCCCAAACACCCTTGTCGCACAAGACTGCTCAACTTGATAGTTTTGAGCCAAAACTCTCCATCTCCATTTTCACTCGTGCGTTTTAATTCTTAATCATTCAAACACCTTACATACATCACACAATAGTGATCTAGGCCCCTGTTTCAAGACTGTAACCCCTCCATCACTATCCACCATTTTCAAATGTCAAGCTTGCAGGTTGACTTGAGTAGGGAGATTCAAGGACTTTCAAAGCAAAGTAAGAGTTGGAATACACTCAAGGAGGTCCAGGCAAGCTAAACAGATCATCAGGCCATCTCCAAAGTTTCTCAAACTCCATTCACGACTCCAGCTGCAAGAAGTAAGTTTTCAAACTTCCATCTTTTCATACATGCATCATCTGTTTCTGATTTGTGAAGATAAAATGTAGATATCATTGCTCTAAAACTGACCATGTTCAAAGTTTTCATTTATATTGATTGTATGTAGAGAATTTCAGATTTGAACTTTCTGAAAAAATTAGGTTTCAATTTAGGGCCAGCAAAATTAATATTCATCTTAGACTTTTAGCTTACATAAGTTATATGGTTAGATTCATGAGGGAAAATAGCACAACTTTCATGTTTGCATTTTCCATTTTTGTTGAGAAATGAATGAGATACAGATGGTCTGGCTGGCTGAAGGTTGAAGACGAAGTACAGGTCATGGAAACGTTTTATCTTATGTATTTATTGTTTCATTTGTATTAACGGATGTACAGCCACCCCAGTGGCAAAGGTAGCGCGCGTGTGTATGGAAGGTCATGGGTTCAATACCCAGCGCTACCTTTTGCCATTATTTTTTAACATTTTTCTAATTTTTGTTCAACTAGGTGCCTAGGCTTCCAATAAGCGGGGCTTGAGTTTTTTTTTTGCTGACTCTTAATCCCTGCTTTACTTCAGCACCCCCCTGACCCATTATTTCTTTATTTCATTTTTTATATATTTTATTTTACTTTCATATTTGCTTTTATTATTTTTATTATTACTATTAACATTACTTTTATTATTATTAACAAAAAATCCAAAAATATTTATTTTATTATTTTTTGCATTCATATTTATTTTATTTTCTTATAAAATAAAAAGGCCAAAAACATTTTCTTTTAACAAATTAATTTCATTTTTTTAATAATTAATAGTTAGGTTTAGGTTTAAATATTATATTATTTTCTTGTAAATAAAATTAATTTAGAACTTAGGTTTTTTAATTAATCAATTTCCATACTATTTTATTAATTTAAAACCTTTTCATCAAAAACCCTAAAAATACTTTTTTTTTTTAATTTAATTTCTTTCTTAATTAATTTAATTAATTTTAATTAATCATTTTTCTTAATTAGATTTAGGTTAAAACCTTTTCCTGAAAACCAAATAAAAATCATTTCTTTTCCATTTGCATTTGTGCATTTTTATTCAATTCTTGTACATTTATTCAATATGGTTGTAATAGTTAATTAGGTTTAATTTTCTTACAAAATCCCCATTTGTAAATTTGTACACCCCCCTCCCCTAATGATGTAATAGCTTAGTATATTTTAATTTCCGCAATTTATCGCTTTACATACAATTGCTAGTAATTAGAGTTTGTATTGGAAAGATTAAAACTAACCAAATAGCAAACCCTAATCAAAGACAAATCAATGCATATAAATCAACACATTTGCACACATACACCCTTAGGGTAAACCAACTTTGTTGCCTTACAAAAACGGCCATATTACGCATGTGAGATATCTTAGCAAAATAAGCAAAATACAAGATCATAGTCCCTCGATGACGCTATCTAAGTTGCCTTACAAATGATCTTAGTCCCTCAAAAAGAATGCTAAGATACCTTGTAACATTTCTAATCATGGCTATACGATGACCGACGCCCGTCTCGTTTACATCCAAAGATATGGTTACTTACCAAATAAATGGTAAGACAACAATGTCAAAGGAAAAGGAAATGAACAAGAAAGACATTTGAGTAGGTAGATTGCTCCTAATTACTTGCTCAATTTCAAACAAACACCCTTGCTATTTTCAAAATAAACACATACACTTTCAAACATCTTAAAAAATTGAAAACATTTTTAAAAGATCAACATCTTTGTATACATTCTTACGAACGAGAATCATTACAAAGATTGCCTAAACAATGACCTCTTTACAAAATACTTTCAAAAACCACATAAAGCTCAATTTCAAACAAAAGCAAGTGATCTAGCAAGTAACTAAGAGTCCATGGAAAACCATGGATGAAAAAGGGTGCTAATACCTTCCCTTTTCATAATTTACCCCCCGAACTCAAGAAACAATCTCAACGGTATTTCCTGTGCTTTTTCACCTTTCCTTTTGGATAAAAGAAATGTCGGTGGAGACTCTTGCTAACCGCAACATTTGCAATCAAACGCAAAACCCTCAAGTCAGTTCTCCCACCGTATCACAAACATGTTCTTACCTGAAAATATTTTCAAAAGAAAAAGCCTAAAGGCAAAAAAGATTTAAATTGGTTGAGTTTTTTTGTTGGGAGAATACCTCAGATGATCCACACAACGCCAGAGGTATCTGAGTACTTCTTCCTTAATTTTGAAAGTGTTTGAGATAAGTGCAATACTAAAGTTTATGACATGAGAGACTTATGAATGGTCCAGTCAGGCGCCTCGTACCCAAAGTCCTCCACATTAAGGTTCATGACGTGTTTGTACATACCGGATTTATTAAGTGTTTTATAAATTTGAAGAATAAAAGAAGATTTAGTTTTAAGGATGCAAAAGGGGAAAGGAAAAATTCTAAGGGAAACTTAAAATCCTAATGTTGTCATGCAATGATGGACCTAAAGTTAGGATGAATGGATAACTACCTAATGTTGTCAGGCATGGATATCAATCCTAGGGTCCACCTTAGTCCAATCTTGAACAATAACTAACCAAAGAAATCCTATGGGGAGCATGTGATCTTACAAGATAAAGAAAAGAGAAGAAGAGGAAAAGAAATCATAAAACACTTAACTAAGATTTGAAAGCAAGCAAACACACATGAGAGGTAACTATCTACTCACCTATTAAGCACTTAACAAAATGCCTAAAACATACCTACTTAACTAAGCAAGTACCAAAGTAACGCACACATGCAATTAGGTGACTACCTAAGCACTAGTGAGTTATGATAAAGGATGACACAAATAGAACAGTTTAAAAAGTAGAACTCATTTTATCATAGCAAAATATAAGATAAGATGTCACACATAAATCCATGAGAAAAGAGTTGAAGCATACAAGAGATGAACATCTCCTAACCTAAGAAATATCTTACCTGAACAAGTGAGGAAGCAAGACACACAAGCAATGGTTAACCAACCAAGAGGCCATGTTATGAGAGCAAAAGAAAAATATATTGATGATAGTGATCCTAACATATTATCAACCTAATTCTACCATAAACAAGGCACCATATGTCAAGAAGAAGAGGAAATCACCCAACTAGGCAAATAAAAGAACAAGTAAGCAATTATAAGTCACAACTTCAAGCAATGTCAAAGAAAACAAGAAAATAAGAGAAAATAGGTGTACACATAAGTTTAAGCATGCTTTAGAACATCTCATCATGTCACAAAAGGGCTCATGTTATAAAACATCACCTTTCATACCCACTTATCTAAGCATGCTAAAAGGGGACAAATTTTCTCAAATAAGTTGCAACTAAAAGATTAATCATGAATCATGTTATCAAACATTAGAAGGCAGCAACTTCACATAAATGTGACCATAAAGACATATTATATAACCCTAGGGTCATTCACATGAGGTATAGGCATTAAGGAACACAAGAGAAGGCAAACACCTAAGCATGCTAGCATGTGAAGCTTTATGTGTCAATTGCCTAACCTAAACATGGCATTAGAAGGTCAGTGAAGTGAAACAGGTGAAGAATTTTACAATTCAGTAGTAAAGGCACAAAGAACTCATCATCATCATATATTCATACCTTATAAATATTTACAACAAAATCACACAAGGAAAGGATCACAAATAACCCTAAGTGGACACTAGTCCTCATGCAATACTATCAAGCAAAATAAGTTGAAAGAGAAGGGATATGGGAATAGGGGGAGACAAGTATGACCATGGTATTCAATTATAATAAGTCTCAAAGGTTCAAAGAAGTCCAATCAAGAATTGAGTTCAAGGTATAAATACCAAAGCACATAAACATCAAACAAAGTTGACAAAAGAGGTAGACTATTCATAACAAGGAAAGATAAAAAATTAAGCATGGAATTAGGCACTAAGACAAGTGAAGTAAGAAGAATGAACATAATATCATGGCATATGAAATACCTATAAACATTACTAAGACATCACACCAAAGAATACTCAAATATTGAAACAAGAAGAGGTTAAAACAAAACCCTAACCATCCTCCTAATGGAACGTTAACATCAAGTTAAGTAAAGATGAAAAGGGAACACGAAAGAGAGGTATCAAACCACATAATTCAGAAGAAAATGAAATGTAATATTAATTACAAAAGTATCATAGGAATCAAGAAGAAATAGCATGAGAAGCTCAAGGAAAGACACCAAAAGTAGGAAAGCATGCATGGCAAAATTCACACCAAGGTATCATAATTAAAAGAGGCATTAAAGGACCTATAAAAATAGGGAGAGATTAAATACAACATGGAATTTCTATTAAGAACAGGAATCAAGCGCAAACCCTAAATGGTTGCACAAGTGCACCTATAATCATTCAACTATGCATACAAACATTCAAGCAATTAGGTATGCATTGTATCACACAAAAGAAATAGTTAGAAGGATTAAAAATGAAAGGAAAATATTTAAAACATGGTGAAGTATGTTTCATTAAGTTCTCTTAAAATGTGCTTAAGAAGGTGTACAAAAGGTGCACAAACCATTGATCATACAAGTTTCAAAAAGAGATTGAATCATGAACCAAAATAAATGATCCAAACATCAAATGAACACTTAAAGGTCCTATATACACGTGCCTAAGTGTATACAAAAAATAAGATCAAAAATAAATTGGAAAGATCATTAACCAAATTCTACTTGCAAAACTAGGTCAAAGCCCAACACATTCACAATTGAATTCAAATAAAATATAAAATTAAATGAAAAATAAAAATAAAAATAATCAAAAATTAGTTAAGACATTAAAGTGTTAGGAAAATATGTTTTGGGAATTTTTAGAGTAAAATAAGTATTAAAATAAAATTTAAATATAAGTAGAACAAAAATTAATCAAAGCAAATCAGGGAGGTGTATAAGTAAAAAAGAGATTAAACTAAAGCCAGATATCATACGCTATTGGGCTCAAAATATGGGGTGTGGAAAATTGGAGGGACGAAGCCCATTATGCTTCAGTCTAATGACACAACATTATCTCATTATTTTTTGATTAATTTAATTTGGATTTTAAAATGTAACGAAATAAATGTAGAACATTGTGTCAATTGGGCACATCCACCTTAAGTTACTAAATGACAAAACAGACACCAGCCAATCATACATCACCACCTCCTTTCTATTTTTTTTATTAAAAAAAAACAAAATAATAAGGAAATGCGTGGTAGATTATCAAAGTCCATTTCCAATTAAAAGGTGACACACAATCGTCTTCTACCTCTATACAAAGCAAAAACCAGAAACGCAAGCCCTAAATCAGTGAGTTCATGCAATCTTTGATCTCAAATATCTCCCTTAATATTCCATGGTTTTGAACTAAAAAAAAAGCAAACATGGAGATCTCCATGAGTATATTAACAATACGCCATTAGATTCAATAAACAATAACTCTAACATAGTGAAAAAACAACCACAAGACAAGCATACGAACTAAAAAATAAAACTCCAAACATCACATACATGGCTATTCAAGCAATTGTGAGCCTAGCTCCAACCTCTCCGTATGCATAGCATTCGGATGCAATGTATGAATTATTCATGGTAGATCTAAAATGAAGGGAGTAAAGATGAGTAGCTTACCAAGTGGAGAAGATCCAATGCCTTATTCTCTACTCAAATGCTTCAGAAACCCTAGGAATCTTTCTCTCTGATCTTCCGAGAATTCAAAATGAGCAAGAGAATGGAAGAGACTTGAGAGAATTGAGAAATTTCGAAGAGAAAACTTTGAGATAATGAGAAAGTTTCAGATCTGAGTTTTGAGCTTACCAATGTGTGTGTGGTAAATGAGAGTGTGAGGGAGTTATATAGAGTGTTTGAGTGAGGTTAGACTGACTCTGGTTAGAAAAACCGTGTCCATGCATGTATTTTCTCATGGTCATAACTCAAGATATTTTGCACCAAATGACATGAGAATATGTTATATGGCAACATGGACAAATTGTGAACAAGTTTGGTGTTTGAGTGATTTTGAAAATAGGACTGGAGCTTGCTGTAAGCAATGCATAAGTATGCACTCCAAATAAACAAACACACTGCATGCAATAAGACAATACTCAGCCATGTTCAATCTTCCCTAACTCAATCAAATCTCAAGAAAATGAGATGAAACTATGCTCTTTGGAAAGCTGGAAGAAAGGTGAACCAAATTGATGTTGAAAACATTTCAAAAGGATGCTTGGAAGTCATTCAAATCTAGCCATGAAAAACGTCACTCGAAGCTGTACCATTGGCATGCCAAATTTTCCAAGTGTTGACAAACTTGCATTTTCAAACACCCAACTTCTACACATGATATCTTGAGATTCAATGGATCATTGGAGTTGATTTGTGAAGCATTGTAAAGCTGACATAAAATAGAACAAGTTTCATGTTGAAATCAGTTTGATTTGAAACCTTGAACATAAAGGAATTTGTCCATGAAAACAGGTACATGAAGATGACCATAAGTCACAAATTTTCCAAAAAT
Organism: Vicia faba; assembly: GCA_948472305.1. Lineage (NCBI taxonomy): Eukaryota > Viridiplantae > Streptophyta > Magnoliopsida > Fabales > Fabaceae > Vicia > Vicia faba. Next base: position 1,227,525,125 of record OX451738.1, read on the forward strand.
AGTAAGTTTCCAAAAATCCTAAATTCCAAAATTGGCAACTTTTGACTTTTCTTGATTTTTTTTATCATTCTCTAGATTTTTCTTGAAAAAATATCAACTATTGACCATATTTGACTTGATTGACACAAACTTGACTATAAAAAGTCATCAATTGACTTTTTTGATTGCATAGTTGACTTTTACCCGACACAATCAATTCACTTGTCATCTGATATATTGAACATCTTCTGATCAAAATGAATGGCCAATACTTCATACCTAGACAGTTTGGAACATATAGAAGGCCATCGAATCAAGTATTTGCTCAAAGAATCAGAAATAAACTGATTTAACTCAAAACCCTAATTTTAGTACCAAAAGATATGAGATAGATGCACATCTTCAAAACCCTAATTCCTCTGAGGAAACTTGAGAATATTTTGAACAAAGAAGTCTTGTGTATTGAGAAGATTCTCATGATGATGAGACTCCAAATTTCTTTCTCATAAATGTGTCATACACTCAAAAGTCAAAACCCTAGCTCAAGGACCAAAAGATAAGAGAATGTTGATCAACTTCCAATCTCTTGTAAACTTCAATTATTTGATGAAGTGGTGGACATGCGGGGATGTCATGAGGCATAAGAAACCCTTGTATCTTGAGTGATCATGAAATTGAGGATATATGTTCCTCCTTGAATTGACTATCAATTCTTTTCTCTCTCTTGCTTGATAAAGATCAATAGGATAAGAACACCTTGATCCCATACTCATGGAACCAATGATATGCATATGTATGTATGATGATGCATAAGCCAATTAGGTTAAAAAGAAGAGGGTAAATTTTTGTGTGCAACAATTGCCCCTATTCAGTTATCTTAAACCAAAGGGCGAGATTGACGTCAGTCTTTCGAACATTCAAGGTAAAAGAGGATTGAATACCAATAGAACCGTAAAATTTACACTCTGTGGAAAAGAAAAAGAAAGTCAGATATATATTTTTTGGTTTTCTGTATTTCTATATACACTAACGAACAGATGAAGACCCCTCCCGATTTTCCATTTAGTGGGAAAACACAACTTCTCAAACGAGGATTATGGGAAAACTTCTTACAAAAAGGATAAGAAAGGAATAATTGACACTGTATCTCAAGGGTCTTCTTAACAACAGTTTGGAAGATGACTAGAGACAAAGATGAATCCACGTGTAAAAGGAAGTGGCATGGCTTATCAAAAGGATAAGGGGACATCTTATGAGAAAGATAATGAGAGACTTCGCAACAAAAGATTGGAAGAAAAGATGGACATCTCAAGGAAAAATGCGATGAGAAGCTTCCTATCAAAAGGATAAGAGAAAAGATGGTAAGATGGATATCTTAAGGCAAAATGCGATGAGAGACTTCACAACAACAGGTTGGAAGGAAAGACTTTAATAACAGAAGGATAATAAAACAAATGGATATCTCAAAGCAAAAGGCGATGCGAGACTTTGCAATAAAAGGTTGGAAGGTAAGATTTTCTTAACAAAAGGATACGAAAACAAATGGATATCTCAAAGCAAAAAGCGATGAGAGACTTCACAACAAAAGGTTGGAAGGAAATATTTTTTTAACAAAAGGATAAGAAAACATATGGATATCTCAAAGTAAAAGGCGATGAGAGACTTCATAACAAAAGGTTGGAAAGAAAGATTTTCTTAACAAAAGGATATCTCAAAGTAAAAGGCGGTGAGATACTTCACAATAAAAGGTTTGAAGGAAATATTTACTTAACAAAAGGATAAAAAAACAAATGGATATCTCAAGGAAAAAGGTGATGCGACAAAGATATTACCAAAAGGATAAGAAGAATTGTGGATTCATATATGACTTCTCATGCAAAAGGCAGTGAGACACTCCTTAACAAAATGTTTAGAAGACAAATGGAAGAGTATGTGATTTTTCTATGTGAAAGGCATAAGAGACCTGCAAAAAGAAAGCAAAAGAACTGACAACTTCTCATGCAAAAGGCCGAGAACACTTACAAAAGATAAGCTGAAGAGAAAAATCATTTTCCAAACAAAAGGTAAGGAATACTTGCAAAAGGAAAGAGACGTCCCTTATGCAAAAGGTAGTAAGGGACCGTATTACCAAAGGTAAGCTAAGGATTAGAGTAGTTGTGTTAGGAAAAATAACTACATTATTCGTCAGATCAAAGGCGGGGTGTAATTCCATAAGAGTGACAATTATCTGAACTTCCAAACACAAAGTAGGGCTATGCAAATATTTGAGAAGTAAGAAAGGTTATGCACTTACTCTTACTCGCACTCTAACTGCAAAGAGCAAATACGGGTAAAAACAATGAGAGCTTTCAAGGGCAAGAGACATCCCTTATGCAAAAGGAAGTAAGGGGACCGTGTAACACCCCAATTCTACCCCGGCAATTATATAAATAAATCATAGTTATAAAATCATTCATGAAAACGAACCAGGGTGCCACAAATTCATCATTAAAAACTCATTGCATTCATCGTGGATATATAACACTTTAAAACATCAGATGAACCATCATCATAACAACTTTAATTAAATAATTCAACATCTACGCAGCGGAATTCTTAATAACATCTTTGTCATCATTACAGCAACTTCGAAACAACACAATTTAATAATAATCAACTTAAAGTTCAGCGATGGAATTTAATCAACAATCTAAAGCAACAAGCGTTCATCCCCCCGAGTGTTACAGATCAGAGCAATGACACCGAATCAAACTATTGAAGATATAAAACCTTCACTCTCGATTACCTGCATGTTACCAACATAAGGGCAACATTCAAATAGAAGGGGTGAGATAATTAATATATTAAATTAGATCACATAACGTCACCACTTCTCGTCTCATAATCAACAATAATCACAACAATAATACACATTCACAACATCAATACACACTTCTTTATGCAATCATATAATGCGACTCAACACTATGCAAATGCATGTGGTACCATTGGAGCAGAACTCCCATCTCAAAAATTGCCAATTAATAGAGGCATCAACAAGGCATAAGCCTTCATCTCAATATTCTCCAATAAAGGCCATCTCAACGAGCATAAGCTCCATCTCAAAATGCAACGTATGCGACACAATCATGAATGTAATAACAACACCATAAATGACAACATCTCAATACAACACCATCGTTGGCCAAAGGCCTACATCTCAACAGCATCTCATCATCTCTTCATCAACATAATTCATCATAAATCATTACACATCATATATACAGCATAATCCATCAAACAAAATATCATTAACATCATCTCATCAATAATTCAGCCGTACAGTAATACAACAACACTCATCATTTTCACAATGTTGGCCATAGGCCTACAACAAGATATTGCCTATAATCAGTTAATCAACTAAGGCTTACTTATAAATCACCAAATCTCTACATACTACTATTCTGTAATACTACATCATTATTATTATTAATCCTACTGTTACAAATCAAACAGAAGCCTATAAGCATCTCATCTTCATCATTCTACATAAAAACCAACACAACGATCTACACGGTAACTAATTCAAATCTTATGGTTATCCTTCATATTCCTCATTTTAATCCTTAAGAACAAAGCTCATCGTGTTAGCTATTCAACGCTTCGAACGACATCTTAAACGACATCCAAAAACTAAAGTTACAACCTTTTCTAAACGATTCTGCCAAAAACCAGACAACATGGATCGATGCATAACTCCTTGGATCGACGCGTATTGCACTGAACTCGCAACATGAGTCGACGCATCCTCTCTTATATCAACTCATCCTGAGTCTAACACACAACAAGTATCGACACATGCTCCTGAGTCTAAAAGTCCTCATGTATCGACACAAGACCTCTTCGTGTCGACTCATCCCGAGTCTCTAAACCTTCTTGTATCGACACATCATGTTTGGGGTCGACGCATACTGCTCTGTCCTGCATAATTTCTACGATTTTATCTGTGTTTTCACTACGGGTTCCATATTTTAAGCCCTAAAAACCTAATCTAATCATAGATAATCATCACTTACAGTTATCCTACAATTCTACATCAAATAAACAGTATCGGGACATCATCATTCATCTTTCAATCATCAATTTCCATCATACAACATCATATACATTCAATTCATGAACAAGACAACAATCACCTCTAACCCCATAAATTAATTATCATGAACCCAATTATAGAGTCAGAACCCCACCCTTACCTTGGATTGAAGGTCGCTCTATAGCTTCCGGTTGAATTCCCGTTCTGCCGTTTTTCCTCTTTTCCAACAGCTTCACGTTCTTCCTCTCAAACCCTTATTCTTCTACTGCTTCTTCTTTCTATTCCTTTTAACAATAATAAAATAACCTATTATTCTTTATTCCTTATTGTGTTTAAAACTAACACCCCCCCTTATTACTTCTATTCCTTTAAAACAAGCCCACATCAAATAATATTAAAATTATAATATTATTTCTCCACTTAATAAAATAACTAAATCTAATTAATCACAACAATATCTTCACAAATATTCCAAAATAATTTAATTAAATAATTAATTAAATTACGAGCGTTACAGACCGCCTTACAAAAGGTAAGCGACAACTGAGTTTGGTTATCTGTGCCAGGTAATGAAATTGCATGATTCTTCTGACCAAAGTAAGGTATAATTTCTCAGGAATGACAATTATACGATGATGTCCATAACAAATAATGGGAACCTGCTGAGAATACCATAAGTATATCCGGGGTTAAACTCTTATAGGGAGGTATATCAAAAGGATTGGCTTCTGCTTCAATGCATGTTTGAATTATTCTATGGTGTAATGCTCTATAAATAATGGAAATACTATGAATTTAGGTAGATGCAATGTAATGATGCATGATTGGGCGTTCCACCGGTGAATTGCAGAAGAAACAAGGAACTACTGAAGTTGAGCCTTGATATTCTGATCCTCTATAAGGAATAACAAACTGAACTACTGGAAACCACTGGTTACAAAACCTTAGTGCGAATTTACAAAAATAAACTTCAAACTCTGAAGAGAGACGCCAATGAAGATTGGACCTCTGAAAGGGATGCTACAAAAGTAAATTGCAGTATACTAAAGAGAGTTAACTCTGACTTCAACTGACCATGAACTTCTTGGGGAAAATATCGGTTACCTCCTGTTATACCCCAATTTCCCCCCCTAAAATCCTCCATCATTTCATTACATCATAATACACCAAGATCACACACTTGGGTTGGTCACCTCTTCCACTCTCTCCTATCTTTAAGTTTTCCCTTGAGGGATCACCAAACACCTTGGTTTGTGTATTGTTTAGTATGTATTATGTATGTGTATTTTATGTTTACTAACCCTTAACCAAAATCCAAAAGATGTATGCATTTCCTCTTATGCTTTGTACATTGTAGGAATAAAGCCAAGTGCATCTCTCTTACCTTCTAAGCTATGGTTTTGAAGATTGATCCTCAGTCAACTGGATATTCATTGGATTTTAAAAGCTTGAATTTAAAGGCTATGTTTTTGGCATCAAAGTGCTATGGTTTGAGAACTCTCTCAACTTTATTTGGTCAAGTTTGTCTCAAAGTTAGTGGTTGAATTCATCAAGAAACTTCATAGGTTCATGTGTTTATTTCCTTGCCTTCTTTAGCAAGTTTCATCAAAAAAATGATTCCTCTCATCAAGTTTACTTCAAGACAATATCATTTCAAGGTCTAATGTGATTCATCATGCCTTAATTTTCAAGAGAAATTCAAAAGATTCAAAGTTGATTCAAGATTATTGACCTAATTTAGGAAAACCCTTGGTTCTATGGTCACAAGTGCATAACTCTCTCAATTTTCAATATTTTGAAGTGTTTCTTTTTTCTACGTACTATTCTCATCATTTACAACAACTTCTCTTCACATGACAGGATTCAGTTGTGCAAGGAGGATTATCAAAAGTTTGAAAAGATTACAAGTCCTTTGAGAAAACCATTGAAATCTCTTATTTGACTTCAAAAGATCATAACTTGGTAAATTTTCATATCCTTGAGCTCACTTTTTTTTCATAAAAATCTTGAGTATGTCTAATACAAATTTGATTCAAAATGCAAGATATAAAAATATTGGGAAAGTTATGGAATTGATGAAAACATTAGGTCATCTATGGACTTCTCAAGAAATTTTCATCAACTTCCAAGAACCATAACTCTCTCATTTTTTATGATCTTTGAGTTATCTCAATTCCATAATTCCATTTGAAGAGTCTATTTCATTTCATCTTCATGGATCAAGAGCTAATTTTGAGTGGAAGTTTATGTAAGTTTGTAAAACATTATAGGTCACTTTGAGATTCTATATCTAGCAATTTTTCTAAGTATAAATTTCAGTGAATTTTTCCTGATTTGAAAGAGACATAACTTTATGCTCAAATGTCTAAATGGAACCTTCCTTGGCATATTGTGAAGCTTGTGAGAAAATCTACTCGTCCCAAAAGGAATCAAGTAATAAAGCCATCTACATAGCTTGCACCATGGTTTTAAAGTTGGTGCTTTGAAATTGAATTTTCAACTTGCGGTCAGATTCAAATTTGGTTAATATGGCTTCTAATGACCAAATTGATACATGATTTCCACTTAAACATGTTTAACAAAATTGTCTGGACCGGTTTAAGCATTGAAACATAACATTAGAGTGAGTTTTGATGCACATGGGGTCACACTTTTTGCAATCATCGGGTTAGCTTGGTTTGCACGATTTTCTCACAAATTCTTCCAACTCTCATCACCCTTCATTCTACTATAAATAAAGCAAGACATTTCCATTCATTTCCTCAAGCTTAGACAACCAGAATTCCTGCCAAAGTCACACTTGAAGCTTGAAATTTGAAAATCATTTTTACCATTTCAAGCCTTCTTTCTCAAAACTCTCTACTGATTCTTCATCCTTGATCATAACACAAGCTTTCCACAACAAAATCCAAGCAATTTGAGCATAGAATCAAGCTACAAAAGTTCAGTTTCAGAGGCTTATAAAGTGAACTTCGTTCAGGTAGATTAGTGAACCAAATCATTTCAAATAAATTACTAAGATGCAATCCTTTCATCTCTGAAGCTCATGCTTCTTCTGATTTCCATTTTTATGTTGATTTGAGTTTGTAATTTCAAAACTAATTTTACATTTCTCCTTGTTTTTCCCAAGTCGACTGAGTTGTGGTTTAAATAAATTTTCAGCGAAAGCATGGTTGAGATCATCTTGATGATATGCTTCCAATGATACCAACCTCATGACCAATGGTTTTTGTTTTAAGAATATGGTTCTTACGCTAGTTGCAGGCTTCTGGAGGTTGAAGATGACCAACGTCTCATCCTCAACCAATGAGACATCGCCAATTGTTTTAATTTCATTTGCTTGACTTTTCTGGATATGGTGTGTGCGCATTGACTGATGTTTACCATGCATCCGTGTCTCTGAGCCATCCAGATTGCCACATCAATTAATGAAGAGATATCTAACACCTCTCATATTTTCTGATTTTAATTCTTTTTCTATTTTTGTTTTTTTTTTAATTTCATTTCACTTCAAAAATTCATAACTCTTTTATTTTTTATCCAAAAATTATGAAAAATTACACAAAAATACTTTGAATTATTTCCGAATTTGTGAATGTTTTTTCATATTTTTATTTTGATGTTTGCTATTTTTTATAATTTTTGGATTGTTTGCTTTATTTTAATTATTTAAAAATACTTTTAATACTTTTTTTAATTCTGAAAAAATTATGGAATGATCCAATGATAGTTTCACAAATTATTGACCTCATTTGATTTTTATTTCTGACTTTTCTATTTTTTGTGATTTTTGGTTTATTTTTATTAATTTTTGTATTTTTAAAATTAGTTTTTGACCTTTTAAAATTCTGGAAAAATTTGTCAACAGTTCTTGACTCATGTTTGACCTCTGGTGATTTTTTGAAGTTATTATTTGGTGTTTTGATACACTTTGTGTATTTCATCAATTAATTCCATTTAACTAACCATTTTAAAAATTGTTTTTTTTTTAAATTTTTTTAAATGCATTTTATTTTCTTTTTTGTGATTGGATTTGACTTATGGATAATTAATGACACTTTAGGTCAATTTCCTCAACCTCAATGGATCTTGGATGTTGATAGGTTGAAAAACCAAATATACCAAAATAGATGAATGATGTTGATGATAATTGAAACCCTCCTTTTAATTCATCTGAGGCTTTCGTTCCACTGTGACATTCCCCTTCATCCTCATCTCCTTCTTTTTTTCTCCTTTAAGTGATCATTAATGGCTCAAACTTTATATTTGAGTGTCCGAGTATGATTGATTATTGGACTTTGGTTCAAAACATTTGAAGCTTGTTGTTAGGAGGCTTTGATTTTATCAATCATCTAACAAATCTTCATCAACTTTGACCTGAGTTCAATATTCAATCATCATTGATCATTTAGTATGGATTCTATCTCCTTCATCCCTTTCTTCCTATTTTTATTTAAATGATCATTTGTGGCACTAATTTTATGTTTGAATGTCCAAATATGGTTGATTGATTATTTTGGATGCAATACCTTTGAAACTTGTTGTTATGAGGCTTTGATTTTATCAATCCTCTTATGAATTTTCATTATTCTTGGTCCAAGATCATCATTAATCAAGCCTTTGACCATTAACCATTAACTTCTAACCCGTTGACAATTAACTTTACTTTTATGCCTTTAATTTATGCATTTATTTTATGTCTTTACTTTTATGTACCTTTTACCTTTAGCATTTACATCTCATTCTATTTGCTTTTTGCTCACTTGAGCATTTATTTTTTGTGTCATTTCTTTGCTCATTTTTATTTTTATTTTGAAGACACTTAATAACTAACTTGAATATTAAAAGACTTAAGGCTCTTTATGGACTATTGGTTACTATCCTTGGCATATTAGAGGGTTGGACCTCTTGGACTTAGAATTAGAAGCCCTGATACTTGGAGATCCTGAGACCTTTGAACTTTGTTTACTTGTTGTTATTCTGCTTGTGTATTGGGAAATCTTTTGTGTGCAAGTACTGTTATGTCGACTTTAAGTGATCTATATGGCACATGGCTCAATATTTAAGGCATTTATTTGGATTTTAAAACCTTGGGTTTCCTTGATACTTCCTTGTTTATGATTTATTTTCACATGATAATTGGTATGTTCTTGGTCTATTTGGTACTTGTGACTTTTAATCCAAAGGATGGGAATTCTATATTGACTTCATTATGTCAAGTGTTGACTTATTTTTTGGATAGACTCTTCCTTACCCTAGATTTTACTTTGTGCTTTAGGATAGTCTCTTCATATCCTGCCCATCTTCTTTAATTTTCAAAATCTTCTCCCTTTTTCAAAGGATTATTGTTTTCCAACTTGAAACACTTTCATAATAAACATGGACTTAGGTCCATGCCTTTTTCAAAACTCTTTTCTTAAATAAAGTCATCAATCAACCTTAACCAAGATATGAATTCTTTCTTCAATACTTAAAAAATACAAAACAAATTCAAACCTTTTTGTCACTTTGGCTTTTCATCATTAAAACCTTTATCTTAAAATTAACCAACTCACCAATTTGGGTCTTTTTTTACCTGAACTACATGGATTTTGATTTCAACATTGCACATTGTTTGTATGGGGCCTAGAACTCATTGGAAGCTTTATCAAATCAAAAATTGTAAAAAAAAACACTTCTTTTCTCATCTCTACAATCTTTTGTAAATATTTCTTTTTAGCTAAAATACACAGATTTTTCAAAGAGGTTCATGCGGAGTATCATAGATATTTAGGGTGTTAATAACTTCCTTTTGCATAACCAACCCCTTACCTTGATCTCTATCTTATTTTGGGTTTTATTTGCTTTTTTCCCATTCCTTTATAACAATAAAGTGTGGTGGCGACTTCCACTTTGTGAGTTAAGTCAATCAATGGCTTAGTCTCAAATTTTTACCGCTACACCTCCATGTTGGGGATTAGGAAAACTTCATTGGGGAATAGAAATATTATTGCGTAGAACTTCTGACAAATATCTTCTACTGGGGATAAGAGAATTCTTAAACAAGAAATCTCGACCATGGACTTCATCAAATATTCACTTGGGGAGAAGAGAAATTCTTGAACAAGAAATCCTTGAAGCTTAACTTCCACTGAGGATGATACAACATTTTCTGCCATCGTGGATAAGATAATTCTTAAAATAACTCTCACAAGTGCAAACTACACCGGGGAAGCAAACCTTGTAAGGTATTCTCTAAACTGTAACCCTACTAGGGAGAATACTTCATTAAAGAAACATTAGAAAGGAATCCCATATGTATAGACTCCACTAGGGAAAGGAAAACTGATTCAAGGAGACAAACCAAGAATCTCCTACCGATAAATAAAATAATTCTTACAAGAACTCTTAAAAGATAAGGACTACACTGGGGAGATAAATTATCGTATAAAATCCACCAAAATATATTTTGCTAGGGAGAAGATTTCTGAAAGGAAACCTCTTAATAGATAAGCTTCTGTAGAATAAAAGTGCAGACTACACTGAGGAAAAGGATTATGTTTGAGGAAACATTCTTCCCATCCTTTGTTGAGAATCACAATACACTAAGAACTTCGTACAGGTAACGACCTCGACAGTTATTTGTTCTTTTGTTGGTATGTTGCTTGTTGTGAGTGAAGGACGATCCCTGCAAAAAACAAAATCACACCAATGTGCCCTAGGTATAAAGTGGAAACTTTAGCCATCAACCTAGTGACTCAAAATCTTAAGCAATTCCATCTGTTTAAATCATGCTTTGTGAAGCTTCAATGCTTTTAAATGCAATGTTTATCAAAAAATGTCGGACGTAGTTACAAACAAAATAGTAAAAATAAAAACAAAGAGACAACTTTTAGATAAACGGAATTTTATTGATTGATTGGCCTGTAAACAGGCATTTACATCAGGAAGAAATTCCTAAAAATAGGTAATTTCACATAAAACATTGAAAGGAAAATATATAGGTGGCAATGTGAAAATGAATTTCCATCGGGTTCTGATTCTGCTATAGCTCGTATGCCTTCAAAGCTACTTAATATCCTACTTTCTGAAGAATATGATTGGATTTATTCGTACCCTTCGGAGTCACCAACTGTAATGAGAAATGATGTCACATATGCAACGCAGATCATAGTCATTCGCTTTAAATTCTTAACTTTTGCATGAATCGCATTTTCGGGTTTTCAATCCACTAGGATACCCATTTTTGCCTATGTCTCCTTTTCAAGTTTTCAACTTAACAGGTTGTGATACGGCGGCAGAACCGACTGTTTAATACTGGTTTGCATTTTTTGTTCGCAAATGTCGCGGTAAGCAAGAGTCACCATCGACTTTTATTTTATCCAAATTAAGGAAAGGGTGAAAAGAATAGAAAAAGATCTTTTTTAGAGATTTCTGAGTACGGGGGGTAGATTATGGAAAGGGGAGGTATTAGCACCCTTTCCTCAGAGGAAGTTTGCTCAGTCAATTGCTCAAAGGCCTGAAAATCGACTATGCTAGGGCAAAAGTCAATTGTGGCCCACATATAGTCAAACTTCAAGATTTTTGGTCAACATCATCATTTTGAAGTATATTTCATCATTTTACCAAGGGTTGATCATGATTCATCATGGATTGCTCATAATTCATCAAGACTCAAAAGTTGCTAAATTAGGGCTTTGTAGGAAAAGTCAACTCAACTTTGACCAAGCATAACTTTCTCATACTTTATGAGAAATAACCCATCCAAATCTCACTTTGAATAGGATGAAATTACCTACAATCCATCTTCATCTCCCAAGTTCAAAATATACACTCACAAGAAGTTATGAATTTGGACATTATAGGTCATTTTGGAAAGTCAACAAAAACACCTTTTGGGTCAAAGCTTCTTACATGAACATGGAAGATACAATTGAGATGAAACCAAATAGGTCTCTTAGGGGACATCCTAAGCTTTCTAAAAAGTCCAAGAACACCCTCATAAGGTTAAAATTGAGAGAAATATGCATTGTCAAAGTTGGACAATTTTTGAAAAAATGCATGAAGTACATATTGACCAAACTTGGATTTTTTCCAAATGGGCCTATCTTTTCAAGTTTGAAACTCATTCCTAATATGGTCCAAGACCTCTAAGCCCACCCATACATTTTTCTACTATTTATGCTATTTATTTTGATATTTTATTCATTAAAATTCAGAATTAAATAAATAAATAATAGAAATAATATAAATTTTGATGTGAATCCATTTTGGGAAGGTTTTATGCCGGTTTATGTCAATTGATTTCGTGCAATAACTCTTAAAATATGTCCAGGTTCATCCACATGTGAAAATGGCATAAAATCATCAAATTTTGATCACGGTCTTAAAACACAACATTATGAGGGAGATTATTTCCATGCTTTCTTGTCTCCTAATTCTATTCTATAAATATAGAGCCATACAAGCTTGAAAGGGACGAAAAATCCTCTCTAAAAAGCTCTCAAAAGCTCTTCAAAAAGCTCTCCAAAAATCAAAGAATTGGTGCAAGTCATATCTCTAGGTTCCGGTCTCTCTCAATTGACATCAAGCCTCAAACCATCCTCTTTAAGCCCTCAAGAGTCTTACAAGGCCCAAGAGCAATCCATCACACGCCTAGCACGCCCCCCATTTGACAACACCGGTTTGGTAAAATTTTAAACTTTGAATCTCTAATTTTAATCATATTTTATAGTATGCTAACGTTTGTTTGAGTTTATATAGAACAGTTATGGATGGTTGAATCATAGGTTCCACGCAAGAATAAAAAAACACCATAGTTAGAGCATGAAGCTTTCGAAGATTCGGGCCTAGGGATTTCTGATGATTGCACCCCCTGTTTATTTTTGCTACTAGGCCCATCTTTATTTTCATGTTTTATTCGTTTTGTTTATTTCTTTTAATCCCTTTAATTTTTTTTATTTTTTTATCAATAAACAAATATAAAAATCACATAAAAATAGATTTAGGATTTTTTTCTTAATTAAATTTTAATTTTAGGTAAAACTTTAATTTATTTTTGTAAATAACTTAAAAATAATTAGAATAAATAGGTTTTATTACTAACTTAATTATATTTTGTTTTTTCCTAAAATAACCAAAGAAACCAAAATAGGTCATGTAATTATTTTTATTAATTAATTTAATTAACTAATTAATTGCATATTTAATTTAGAACACTTATTTCTTTTATTAAAAAAAAATTCTTTTAATTAGGTTAGAAGGGTCAAAACCCTAGTTTCTCGTTGATCTAATTCTCATTGTGCGCTTTGTTATTATTTTTATCCAATTATTGTATCTGCTCACAGTTTGTAATAGTTTTAATTAGGACTTTTACTTTTCATTATCGCTTTATTTTCAAAGGGTTTGTTTTTGGCTATGTAAATACCCGAAGCCTTGTAATAGCTTAGTTTAATTTCCGCATTTTAAATTTCGCAAATTATTAACTGTTAGATGTATGATAATAGGATGCATGACAAGAATGTATGATTAAATTTAAAACAGTTAGATCGCCCTAAATGTGAAAAGATAATAATCTAAAACTGAATCATTCGCACATGCGCACTCCTAGAGTACACTCCCACTTGGTTGCCTTCGGTAAATGGTCATTGAGTATAAGATGCTTTAGTGGTCGTTCTTTTGTCCAAAGATGAAAGTTGCCTCGGAAAGGTTGCCTCGGATATTGTTGCCTTGGATAAATGATCTAAGACATTAGGGTTATTACTAAGATGTCCTAGCATTGCTTTAGTGACCGTATGTCCCTTTCAAATTGACCCTCAAACTCCAACGACGATGTTACCTACTCACTAATAGTGGGATAGCATTGTCTAAAGGAAACAAACATAGAAAAATTCTTTTTTCGAGTAGGTAGAATAGTTCTTAAGTACTTGCTCAATCAAAACAAACTTTTTTCACACTTACACTCTTTTACAAACAAGTTTTCAAAAACACTTCATTACACTCTTGAAGACAGAAGCAAGAGTTAAATTGAAGTCGAAACAAAAAAACTTTTCAAAGCCCACAAACACAAAGAAAACAATTTTGAAAATGATGAGCAAGTACCTAAGAGCCCGTAGATAACTACAGATAAAAATGGTGCTAATACCTTCCCTTTCTATAATCTACCCCCCCGTACTCAGAAATATCTCGAAAAAGGAATTTTTCTGTGCTTTTTTCCTTTCCTTGTTGGATAAAATAAAAGACGGTGGCGACTCTTGCTTACCGCGATATTTTGACAAAGCAAACGCAAACCAGCAAAATTTCCTTAATGAAATAGGGAAACCACATCCCGGTTCTGGCCACCGTATCACACTTTGAAAAATGCCTTAGTGCGGCTATTCACTTTATAATAACCCTTGTATCAGTCCTCAAGAGTGTGATAAAGCGTTTTGAAAACTTTGTTTGAAAAGTGTTTGAAAGTGTGGTGTGTAAAAAGAATTGTTTGAGCAAGTACCTAACAGTTATCTACCTACTCAAAATAAGTTTGTTATTTTCCTCCTATCCTTCAGACGGTGTTATCCTACTATTAGTAAGTAGGTAGCCCTAGTCGTTGGATGCTTGAGGGACTATCGAAAGGGACGTACAGTCACTAAGGCAACAAGGCAAGATCTCTTAGTAACTGTCCTAAAGCCCTAAGATCACTTTTACACCGAGGCAACAGTCGAGAGGGTCATCGAGGGACTATTGATCTCTAGACTTAAGTACATCCACTAAAAATTCTCACGTTTTGAGAATTGTGAACGTAATTCGAAGGCAACCGAGTGAGGTATACCCTAAGGGTGCAAGTGTGTAGCAGCGTGCTTTTTTCAGATATTTTATCTTGCGTAATTAAGGTTATCTAGGTTCAATTAATCATTATCTTTCAGGCAACCCTATTAAACATTCATCTAAACAGTTTATCGAGCGGGAAAATAAATGGCGAAAAGATAAAGTTCCTAATTATTACAAGGCTTTGGTGCAATTACATAATTAATGACTGAAAAGTAAAAATGCGGAAATAAAATCCTAATTAAACTATTACAAATCGGGCGCAGTTACATCAATAATGAAAAATAATCGTTCGGCAAAATAATTAAACGCAAGAATCAAAAACTGGAGAAAAGATTCAAAAACCCTAAAAACCCTAATTTGATCATTAAAATATATATTTTTGATTTTTATGAAAAAAGTTTGAATTTAACCTAATTTTTCTAATTAATTTTAATTGATGGAAAATAAATTAAAGTTGGTGAAATGAATTTATTTACAAAAATTAATTTATTAAAAAAACTAAATCCTATTTTTTGTGATTTTAATTTTATGATTTTTTATGAAAAAATTGATTAATAAAAAATAGTTAAACTAAATAATGATAATAAATAATAAAAAAACTAGAAAAGATTAGAAATTAGGCGTGAGGGAGGTGTAGGCCCAGATTGGAGGGTGTTGTTGCTGAATTCTGCCAAGCCCAAGTCTGTTGGCCCATAGCAAGCGGTGGATTCAGTGGGAGGCTTGCTGGGATGTCCACCATGGAGGTGCAGCCTGGAAGCGTGAGATCTGGCTAGGAACTATCCAAGGGTGATGATCTGGAGATCTATGGTGTGCGCGCTGGGAGTAAAGGCATGGAATCTGCAAACAAGTGTTAAGAAAAATAACTTGTAGGAGGCAGGGTCGAACCCCTGAACTCCCACACATAACGCCTTATGACCCTTCCTTCTTACCACTGAGCCAATGCTTCATTAATTATATCAAATACAAATAATATATTATATAACATAATGAGTCAGTGATATAACAAAACGCACGCGAGATTCAAACTATCCAACCAGGTTTGGACACGCCATCATCTTCTCCAAAGGAACTGTCATTTTAGACAGGACTTTTACCTACGACCATATGCTATAACTATAAACCTACAAATCTCAAAAATCAACACCAGGCGAGATAAATCAAATCTAATTACATAGATCAACTGGGTTTGATCTCTTGAGTGCAATGGTGTTCATCTTTGGCCCTGATTTTGCCTAAAATGAAAAGCCCTAAAACGAACCTCTAAACCCCAACAATGGCAGGTTATCAAATATGCCTCAAAACTCATAATTAATTATACAGACATATTCTAAATGATGATACAAACATGAATGCATATTTAGAAATCATTTATAATGTGTAAATTCTCAAAACCAAATTCAAGAATGAAGAACAAACCGTGAATCTGTATGTGCGGTTTCTGAAGGTGTTGAGGCGTGGTAATGGTCCAAATAGCTCCCAAATACTTCCAGGAATTGATAGCTAGCCTTGAAAGTCCTTGAATCTCCTTGTAGACGAAAATCCGATCACCACTTTCTTTGTCAAAAGTTGAGTTTTGTTCTCCCAATTCACATGGCCAATCCTTGTTTTTATCATCAGGGTTTATTATGCATATATAGTAGAAGCAATTAGGTCAATAAAATTGAGTTGAATCTTTGCAAATTGATGAGAAAAGATTTGATTTGTGCCTTGTATAATTTGTTTCTAAAATAGGCCAAATCACGATCTTTTCCAATCCAATTATCCCTTGTACGAATTATATGATTTTCCAGCTGATCATGGATCCATAATGTGCTCATAAAATCCAATCTTTGATTTTATTTCATTATTCCATTATTTTAAATTATTTATTTTGATTTTAATGAATAAAAATCAAAACAAATAATAAAAATAATAAAATAATAAGTGGATAAGATCAGGGGTTGTGGGCCATCTTAGGAACAAGTTTCAAACAAGAAAACATGGGCCCATTTGGAAAAAAAATCAATTTTGATCAATGTTGACTTCATGCCCATTTCCAAAAATTGGTCAACTTTAGCAATGCATATATTTCTCATTCTTAACCCTAAGAGAGTGTTCTTTGACTTTTTAGAAATATTAGGATGTCCTCTAAACAAAACTTTTGGTCTCATCTCAATTGGATCTTCCATGTTCATGTAAGGAGTTTTGACCCAAAAGGTGTTTTTGTTGACTTTTTGAATGGACCTATAATGTCTGAGATTATATCTTTTGATTGAGTCATTTCTTGAACTTGAGGGCTGGAGAGAAATGGTAGGGAATTGGATTCTCTTCAAAATGAGCCTTGGTTTGAAAATTTATGATAGAGTATGATAAAGTTATGCTTGGTCAAAGTTTGGTTGACTTTTCCTATAGAAACCTTAATTTGCCATTTTTTACTTTTGATGAGTTAGCAGCATTTCTTGAGGAATCATGGTCAACCCTTGATCAAATGATGGATATTACTTCAAAATGTTGATGTTGACCAAAAATCATGAAGTCTGACTGTATTTAGGCCACAGTTGACTTTTGACCTAGTACAGTTGATTTTCAGGCATGTGAGCAGTTGACTGAGAAAACTTGTTGTGCAAGGCATGAAACATGGCATGGATGATCTTAAGGACATATTAGGACAATGGAGACCATTTGGGACCCTTGGAACTCAACCATCTTGATGAGGAGTGAAATCCTAGTTTGAGGCTTATTGTCTTAGGAGGAGGATTTGTCTGGTCAATTCTTGATCATCCTAGGGCAGCTTGGGGATTTCAATGGGCATGTCTTGAGTGAAATGGGAGGGAAATTTTTTGGGGTACAACATGGGTGTACTCAATTCTTTTTTATTATTTTATCTTTTTTTATCCCTAATTTTTTCCCGAACCTTTTCCTTTTGTGGTTCGTCGGGATGCTCATTTTTGCCTAAGTCGTCGACTTAGCGGGTCTTTTTATACAAAGTATTTTTTAACTACGTCTGTGTTCACGGGGTATGGAAAACCCTCTTCATCCATATTTTCAAGAATCATGGCTCCTCATGAGAATACTTTCTTTACAATATATGGTCCTTCATAATTTGGAGCCCACTTGCCCCTAGCATCAGTGTTATTGGGAGGCAGGATCTTTTCAACACCGGGTCATCAGCTTGGAAGTTTCGAGGTTGCACCTTCCTATCAAAATCTTTCTTCATTCTCCTCTGATATAATTGTGCATGAAAAATAGCTATCAATATCTTCTCATTAATGAGATTCAACTAATCAAGTCTATTCTAAACCCATTCAGCTTCGTCAAGCTTTACATATGTCGTGATCCTTAAAGAAGGAATCTCAACTTCTATGAGCATGAATGCTTCCATACCATACACAAAGGGAGAAATGGGTTGCCCCAATCTACGTACGCACCGAAGTAAGATAGCCATGCAAAGAGAAATACAACACCTCATGCCAATCTTTTTAGGTCACCACCATTTTCTTCACAATCTTCTTAATGTTCTTATTAGCTGCCTCAACAACATCATTCATCTTCGGACGATATGGAGAAGAATTGTGATGCTTTATCTTGAAACTTTCACAGAACTCCTTTATCATTTTGTTATTGATATTAGATTCATTGTCAGTAATGATCTTTTCAGGAATCCCATAACGACAAATTATCTCTCTATTTATGAAGCAAGTAACCACTTGCTTGGTGACATTGGCATAAGATGCAGCTTCAACCCACTTGGTGAAGTAATCTATGGAAACCAGGATAAAACGGTGTCCATTGGAAGCAATCAGTTTAATTCGTCCAATCATATCAATTCCCCACATTACAAAGGGCCACATAGAAGTCAAAACATTCAGAGGAACTGGTGGCACATGCACTTTATCAGCATAAATCTGGAATTTGTAGCAATCTCTGGCGTGATTGTAACAATCAACCTCCATAGTAGACCAATAATAACATGCTCTCAATATTTTCTTGGCCATAATGTGCACACTGGAATGTGTTCTAAAAGAACCTTCATGCACTTATTCTATGATTTTGTTTGCTTCGTGTCTATCCACGCATCTGAGCAACACAAAATCATAGTTTCTTTTATACAACACGCCCCCATTGAGGAAAAACTTAGCCGAATACTTTCGCAGAGTTTTCTTATTTGTGATACATTCCTCTTATGGATACTCTTGCGTTTCAAGATACCTCTTGATATCATAGGACCATGGCTTCTCATCGGTTTCCTTTTCTGTTGCACAAGAGAATGTTGGCCCATCCAACCTCATAATGTTCATAGAGGGGGCTTCAATTGCTCATATGACTTTGTACATGGATGACAGAGTATCCAAAGCATCTGCCAAGTGATTTTCTTCCCTCGGGATATGATTAAATGTGATCTCGTTAATATCTCTGTTGATTTAGTTGATTACAAGAGCAGAATCCCCATATACTTATAGGATCTTTATTCTTAAATCAATTGCAGCTTCAATCCAAAAAATACAAGCTTCATACTCTGCCATATTATTAGTACAGCCAAAACAGATTCTGGTGGTAAATAGAGTATGAAAAACCTTCAAGAGAGGAAATAACAGCGCCAACACCGTTTCCCAAAGCATTTGAGGCACCATCGTCCATCAAGATCCTGGTCCAGGTCCTTCCTCTAGTCTAGGAATATTTAAATTCCAAATGTACATTATATTCTCGTCTGGAAATTCAAACTTCATCGGTTGATAATCATCTTCCAAAGGTTATTGAGCAAGATAGTCAGCCAATACACTACCCTTGATGGCTTTCTGGGTAGTTTACTGGATGTCGTATTCTGTCAAAATCATCTGCCAACAGGATATTCTTCCCGTGAGAGTAGGGTTTTCAAAAATATACTTGATAGGATCTGTAATACGGTGGTAGAACTGACTTTTGGTTTTGTGTCTTATCGTAAATATTGTGGATAGTAAGAGTCGCCGTCGACTTTTCTTTTATCCAATAAGGGAAAGGGTGAAAAGAATAGGAAAGACATTTTGAGAATTTTTCTTGAGTTCGGGGGGTAGTTTATGAAAAGGGAAGATGTTAGCACCCTTTTCATCCGTAGTTATCTACGGGCTCTTAATTGCTAGCTCACTTTTTGAAATGCTTTGTGTTTGTGTATGTTTTGAAAATCTTTTGAAAATGGCTAAGTGCGGCAATTTTGTAATGATTCTCGTATCGTTGAGAATGTATACAAAATGTTTGTTTTGAAAATATTTATGAAAAGGAAGTGTTTTTTTGTGGAAAGATGTTTTGAAAATGTCAATGTAAGGCAATCTGCTTTATAATAGCCCTTGTATCAGTCCTCAAGAGTGTTTATAAAGTGTTTTAAAAGAATTTGTTTTAAAAGTGTGAAGTGTGAACATTATTTTAATTTGTGAGTAAGCGATTATGAGCGATCTACCTACTCAAGAAGTCTTTGTTCTTTTGCTCCTCCTTTAGATAATGTTATCTTACCATTAGTTAGTAGGAAGCCCTATCATTGGATGTGAGGGACAAGCGTGGGTCATCATACAGTCCTAGAAGGAAACTTGTAAGACGTTTTAGAAATTGTCGTAAGGGACTAAGATCGTTTACCGAAGGCAGCATCGAAGGGTCATCGAGGGATTACGATCTTTTAACTGAGGGTCTTTGCTAAAGCATTCCACATTCGAGGGACATGAATGTTTATATACGAGGCAACAAGTGAGGTTATCCTAGAGGTGCGTGTGTATGAAGTGTTTTGATTTCAAGTATTTTTGTCTTTGAGATTAGGTTTTCTAATGTTTGCTTTTAGTCTTGTCATACAAACCCTAATTACTAACAGTAATAAGTAAAGCAGTAAATTGCGGAAATTAAATGTCCTACGCTATTACAATGCTTCAGGGATGGGGGTACAAGTTTATGAATGGGGGAGGAAAGCAAATAAACCCTAATTATTTATTACAAACTTTTGACAGTTACATAATTGTATTAATGTGAAAATAAAGTGTGCGAAAGTAGTGAAAGGGGGAAGATGTTTTAAGAAACCCTAAAAATAATTCTAAGTGTTAAAATAATTTGTTGTTCTTGTTTTAGAAAAAATATTTGAAATAAAAATTAGACCTAATTCTCATTAATTTACAAATTAATTATTTAAAATAAAACAAAGTAGGATTAACTAATTAACTTTATTTATGAAAATTAAATTAATTAATTAAAACCTAAAGAATTCTAAGTATTTATAAAATATTTTTGGTGTTTTATTTAGAAAAATAATTTTGTAGTATAAAAATAATAAACCCTAATTCTAATTAATTTACAAACTAATTAAAATAAAACAAAGTATGATTAAATTAATTTTTATATGTCAAAAATTGAATTAATTGATTAAAAACCTACATCCGATTTGTCATCATTTTTATGATTTTTGTTGATTGAAATAAAATTAACTAAAAAAATGTTAATTAAAATAAAAATTAAGAAAACTGAAATGGGGGAGTAGTGTCAGAAAATTGGGGGTGAGAAAGAAGTAAAAATATCCTAGCCCAACAACAAGTTTTTTTTGTTTGAAGCTGAAAAATAAAAAAAGGAATAAAGTGGGCTTGTGTTGTAATGAATTGGGGGGGGGGGGGGGGGGGGGGGTATAAAAAAGAAAAAATGTTAAGCCCAAAACTAAAGAGCCCAGTGCTTGTTTGTAATCCAGTGAGGACATTGTTCAGAAGGTGCATCATGGGGCACGCGTGTGGTGTGTTTGATTTGATTGTATGATGATCTAATGGTCTAGTCATGAGGTATACCATGCGTGTTATTTCCTTGCTTACATTGGATCTGCAAGAAAGAAATGTGAAAAAGAAAAATCTTCCACGCCTGGCTCGAACCTTTGACTAGGCATAGGTATGACTTAAACACGCGCGCGCTGCCACTGAGGTGGTTGTTACATCCGGTTGTAAAACAACAATCAATTAATATAAAATAAACAAGTTTTCAAAAATGGACTTCATCTTCTTCCTCGCGCGCATTTACAGCAACAACAACAACAAATTCAAATTTTGTAAAATCCTCATTTCTCAACCAAATTGAAAAATGTAAACATCAAAGTTGTTCCAAATTTCACCATGACTTCAACGATGCCATTAACTTAAGTAAAAACTCAAAGATTAAAGTGAGTTTATATTGGTATCAAACATAACCCTAATTTTTCAGGAACTTCAATTCTAAAATTCTTATCACACAGTCAACATAAATGAAAACTAATGACATGGTTAGTTTCAGGGCATTGATATCTATATTTTTGCTTTAGAAAATAAATGCAAATGATGCTTGTACAGAGATTTCAATATTTAGAAAACTTACCTCAGAAGTGAGAATCCAGTTTGAAGTTAGAGCACTTCTAGAGGTGTTAGGATGATCTGGATAACTTCACTGAACTCCTAGGAAGCTTTTGCAATCTATACCTTGGATTGAGAGTGCCTTAAGTATTATGGACAAGTCAAGTTGTAGAGGTGTAAAGTGAGGTTTGGACAATGATGGTGGAAGTGTTACAGTGATGAAACAGGGGTATGGATGACTTCTATATGATGTATAGATAATGTTTTAATGATAAAAAATGTAAACACACGAGTGAATTTGAAGTTGGATGTTGGAAGCTTCAAATGTGCAACAATGGAGTTTTCTTGGCGATTCTGAGTTTGAGAGTGTTTAAGGGCTTCTCCACTCGTGTCTTAGCTTTCAAATAACCTCTCTATTTATAGAGAAAAGGTTTGATGGCTTTAAGTAACCAGAATCTCAAGATAGCATGTTATGGTTTTGAAGCTTGGTTTTGAAGTAACTTGAAGAAACATTGTTCCAATGCATTGTAGGGTGGTTAATAGGCTGTAGATGATTGCTTCTTGGTGCTGATATGTTTTGAAGTCAGAAGCAACAATGTATGGGCTCAAGGAGAGTTTACATTATGTATAAAGTCACTTTACCAAAATGGCAATGTGAACTTTCTTCCCTTAATGGCAAAATGGATTGAACAAAGCTTTAATCACTTGGATCATGGCTCAAAAGCTTTTGTAATATTCTGATTATATCAATATTTGGAGGTTAGAGGCCTGTAAAGTGATATTATGCAGTATGGCTTGAAGATTTGGTTATGAACTTGTCACAAAAATGACCTAAAATGCAACCTTAGGTACCCAACTTCATGACTTCGAAACTTCTAGCTCAAGCATGATAAAATTGTGTTCTTTGACATTTTGGAAAGCCTCAAACATTGTCTACAACTTTAATGTTATGGGTTTTGACTAAATCAAATGGGAACTTGGTGAAAATTGGCCAAGAAGTTAGGACAAAAAACTGATCAAAACTTGTAAAAAAAAATTCTAAGTGTTGGATAAAAAACATTCTAATTTCATGAGCTTATATTTCCTAATCCAAACACTCTTTGGAAATCAACCCTCATTGAAAAAGTTGTAGAATTAATCAATTCCTATAACTTTCATGTTGAAAATATTCTTTGAATCAACTTGGATCTTAGTGAAAAATGGATATAAAGTTAGGACTTTTGTTAAGAACAAAAAACACTTAGAATTTTAAGTGTTAGAAAACTTTCCAAATTTGAATTTTGTTAAATTTTTGATTTCTTGATGATCAAGTTTTATAGTTTTGAATATCTTGATGATTCTTGACTTTTGAATTCCAATGTTGACCAAAAAGTCAAAGTTTGACTTTTGAGTGTCTGTTGACTTTTCATGAGTTGATTCAAATTTTCAACTATCAATCACTTGCATATTTGAAAATGTCTTGAGCCATGCAATTAGGTCAAGATGTTGTATTTGAGTCCTTAAGATCATGCTTCAAGCTATTAGGTCATGCACTAGGTCAACAGTCAATGATTAATCACTTTTAGTAAAAAACCCTAATTTTGGTAATTTTAACCTTTGATGATTTGAGGGCTTTCCTTGAGGAATCATGGTAAAAACTTAATAAAGTGATGAATATTATGTCAAAATGTTGATATTGACAAAAAATCTTGAAGTTTGACTGTATGTTGACCACAATTGACTTTTTTACCCAATGTAGTTGATTTTTAGTCATCTGAGCCATTGACTGAGAAAACATGTGAGACAAGACTTGAAACTTGACATAAGCCTTATTGAGGACCTATTATGAATGATGAAATTAATTTGAGACCTTTTCAATCCAATCTTCCTTGTACAAGATGAAACCCTAGTTGTGGACCCAATGCTTAGGAGGTGAGCTTGTCTGATCAACTCTTGAGAATCCTTGAGTATTTGAGAATCATAGAAGAATGTTATGAAGAAAATGGGAGGGAAATTTTGGCGTTCAAAAACTTCCCCTATTCAATCTTATTAAACCTGAAGAGTTAGATTGGCATGTCCGCCATTCGTGACTTGAAGGTGGAAGATGATTGAACACATAAGTGCCCAGAAATTTGCACTCGCTTGTGCATGAAGTAACATTGTTGGTTGATTACACTTGGAATGGGCTTAAAGATTCCATTTTGAGAGGTGATGGAGAGTTGTCAGAGATAGGCTTATAGATGCCATCTAAAGTAACTGTGGATAGAATTTAGACTAAGTCTACGCTCGACTTCAACTGGAAGAAGTATTAGAATAAATCTACGCTCGATTTAAACTGAGCCAGAAGAGATCTTTTGTCTTTAACTGGAAGAAGTATCAGAATAAATCTACGCTCGATTTAATCTGAGCCAGAAGTATCAGAAGATGTCTACTGGAAGAAGTATCGAAATAAATTTACACTTCATTTAATATGAGCCAGAAGAGATCTCTGAAGGAAGTATTATTCATGTAGATAGTTTCCCCGTCTTGTTTCTGGAATTGATCTGCAATCTATTTTTGTTGGTAAATTCGTCCTGTTTTGGGAGTTCATACCACTTGGTGATAAAGATAGCTGCCCCGTCCTGTTTCAGGAATTGATCTTTATCTGACCATAAAGAAAGAAAGATAGTTTCCCCATCCTGTTTCAGGAGTTAATCTTTGCTCGGTTGTATAGATAGTTTCCTCGTCTTGTTTCGGGAGTTAATCTAGAACCTGCCTTTTATTGGCCATAGAGATAGTTGCCCCGTCTTGTTTCGGGAATTAATCTCCAACCTGGTCACATAGATAGTTGCCCCGTCTTGTTTCGAGAATTAATCTTGGACCTATTTGAGAATTTTTGATGATATTTGTCTGTTGATTGATCTTTCCTGAAAAAGGTAAAGAGTTAATTGTAAGCAATGTTATGATGTATGAAATGCATTATGTAATGATGTTCTCAAAATAAATGAGATTATGCTATATGCATTTTGTATGTGTATGCTATGATATTGGTAAATGATATATGAATGTGAAATGTTGTTGGAAGTGTATTGACAGTTTCGTATGACATCTGGCTAGGGAAAATGAGTCCCTGACTGGTTTTGGGGATTAAGAACATATGTAATCTTCAACTTTGTCTAGAATGCTTCCACTGTGGATTCCTGCTTGCTGTTTGAGGAAACTCCGCTGGGGAATGTTGACTTCTATTTGGGGAGAAGAGTTTAGGTACATTAGTCGTTTGTCACTCTACTGAGGAGTTTAATTCTTACATACCTTGATTGGGGATAAAAGAGATGGATAATCTTCCGACTCGTCTGGGGAGTTTAATTCTTGTATACCCTGACCAAGGATAAAAGAGATGGATAACCTTCTGACTCGTCTAAAGGATAATTCTTATATACCATGATTGGGGATAAAAGAGATGGATAATCTTCTAACTCGTCTAGGGAGGACAAAGTTGACTAATATCTGGTCTGATTCCTGGTTTCATAGAAATTCTCTAGGGATAGTGGTGACCTCACTGGGGAGAGGAACTTTATCGGTGATTTATAGCAATCTGAGGAACAAACTTAAGCTGGAGAGATTGTAATCTGCTGGGGAAATAAACCCTGTTGGGGAAATAAACCCTCTTGATAGAAAATATTCTACTGAGGAAACAAACTCTACTGGAGAGAAGAAATGTGCAAGGGGTTTTACAGTTTTGGAGGAATAAACTCAGCTGAGGAAGAGAATTTCAATGAATTGTACTGATTAGAACTCCGTAGGTGGGTGATATTGCTGGGACAAAGATCATGTTCTTTTATCCGCCAAAGTGATCTGCCTGGGAAATTGCGGAGAATGTTTCTTTATTGAAGTTGAATTTGTGAAGATTACTTTGTGGGGATAATCTCATGGAAGTGGCTTTGTTGGGATTGGATTGCTTGTACGTCATCCTAACTCCTAGAGTCTTGAATAAATGCTTATTCCCATTCTTATGCATATATTTTTTAACAGTTAATCATGTTCATATGCATATGTTCATTCAATTTTAGTCATTGGACGTTTTCGCAGACAAAACAGAAAAATTAAAAACAAAAGCTTGAATTTTAGGGTGTATTTGTATTGATAGTTTGCCTATAAACAGATGATTTTCTACAATAGAGACATAAATCCTAATAAGAGGAAATTGTAATGAAATGAAAAGAGTACAAAGTGAAAACAAAACATATAGCTATGTGGAAATGATCTAATTGGGTTCCAACTCTGCTATTGCCCTTATGCCTTTGAACATCTCATCCCTTGTTGTCGGAAGAAGTTGACTGAATTGATCCTTTGACTTTGGTAATAAAGCTTGCAGTAAATGATCCAACGGGACATAGTCGTACGCTTTTAATCCCTAACTTTTACCTGGACCGCCCTTTCGGGTTTTCAGTCCACCAGGATACCCTTTCTTGCCCAAGCCGCCCTTTCAAGTTTTTGACTTGCCGGGTGTACAATCTTTTGTATATATCCCTAATTTTTTCCCGAACCCTTTTGATTCGCCGGGATGCCCTTATTTTTTCCTAGGCTAGTCAACCTAGCGGGTCGTTTTCATGCATAGTATCTTTTAACTATGTCTGCATTCACAGGGTGTGGAAAATCTTCACCGTCCATGGTGGCAAGTATGATTGCGCCTCTATAGAATTATTTATTGACAACAAATGGTCCTACGTAGGTGGGAGTCCATTTTCCCCTAGGATCACTTTGCGGTAGAATGATGCACTTTATTACCAAGTCACCAGCCTGGTACACTCGAATCTTGATTTTCTTGTTGAATGCCTTGATCATACGTTTCTGATACATCTGACTATGACAGATGGCTGCAAGCCTCTTTTCATTAATCAGATTCAACTGGTCTAGCCTGGTCTGAATCCATCCGTCTTTGTCTAAGTTTCCATCGTTTATAATCCTTAGAGAAGGAATCTGAATTTCGACAGTCAGGACAACTTCCATACCATAGATCAAAGAGAATGGGGTTTCCCCAGTTGATGTTCGCGCTGAAGTGCGATAGCCATGAAGAGAAAATGGTAACATCTTATTCCAGTATTTGTAGGTCACAACCATCTTTTGCACAATCTTCTTTATGTTCTTGTTGGCGCCTTCCACTGCGCCATTCATCTTTGGTCGATACAGAGAAGAGTTGTGATGCTTGATCTTAAACTGCATGCAAAGTTCAGTGATCATAGCGTTGTTGAGGTTAGTACCATTTTCCGTGATGATTATCTTGGGGATTCTATACCGACAGATAAGACTATATTTTATGTACCGAGCAACCAAATTCTTGGTAGCAGAGGTGAACGAGGCTACTTCAACCCATTTTGTGAAGTAGTCAATGGAGACTAGAATGAAGCGATGTCTATTAGAATCAATAGGCTTGATTTCTCCAATCATATCAATGCCCCACATTGCGAATGGACAAGTAGAAGTCATGATGTTCAAAGGGCTTGGAGGCACATGAACTTTATCAGCATAAATCTGGAACTTATGACAAGTTCTCGATGGTGGTGATAGTCGGTTTCCATAATCGACTAATAGTAACCTGCTCTCAAAATCTTTTTAGCCATAGTATGCCCATTGGAGTGAGTACCAAATACTCCTTCATGCATATCCTCCATAATCTTATCTGGCTCCTTCTTGTCTACACAGTGAAGCAGAACTGAATCATGATTACGCTTGTATAAAATTCCATTGCTCAAGAAGAACTTAGCCGAGAGCCTTCATAGGAACTTCTTATCATTGATTGATGCTCCTTCAGAGTATTCTTGAGCTTCAAGGTACCTTTTCACTTCATGAAACCAATGTTTTCCTTCTACTCCATTAGTATCAATTTCATAGCAGTGTGTCGGTTCTTCGAACCTTTCAATGGTAATTTTGGGAGCCTCATTGTCCTATCTTAGATTGAACATGGATGACATGGTAGATAAGGTATCCGCCAACTTATTTTATTCTCTTGGGATATGCTCAAAAGTAATCTCTTTGAAGCACGAAATCAAGGTTAGCACATGTTTTCGGTAAGGGATAAGATTCAGATGCTTTGTATCCCATTCTCCCTTGACCTGGCTGATTACCAAGGCTGAATCCCCAAATATGCTCTGGAATTTGATTCTCAGGTCAATAGCAATTTTAATACCCAGGATGCACGCTTCATATTCATCCATATTAATGGTGCAGTCAAAGCAAAGTCTTGCAGTGAATGGTGTATGGCATCCTTGGAGAGAGATAATTATAGCACCGATCCCGTTGCCAAGTGCGTTAGAAGCTCCATCAAAAACCATAGTCCATCGGGATCCTAGCTCAAATCCTTTATACGGCCCGAGCTCTTTACAATCCATGACTAGCATAATATTCTCATCCGGGAATTCAAAGTTCATAGATTGGTAGTCGTCTACTACTTGATGTGCCAAATGATCTTCCAGTACACTTCCTTTGATTGCTTTTTGAATGGTGTACTGAATGTCATAGTCTGTTAATATCATTTTCCATCGGTCTATTCTTCCGGAGAGAGATGGCTTCTCGAATATGTACTTGATGTGATCCATTTTAGAGATCAACAAGGTAGTATGGGTCAAAATATACTGTCTTAGTCGGCGAGCATCCCATGCCAAAGCGCAACAAGTTTTCTCGAGCAGTGAATATCTTGTTTCACAGTCGGTAAACTTTTTGCTAAGGTAGTATATTGCATGCTCTTTTCAACCAGACTCATCAAGCTGCCCAATACATACGCCATCGAATTCTCTAATACTGTTAGATACATGATTAAAGGTCTTCCTTCAACTGGTGGCATCAGAATCAGAGGTTCTTGTAAGTACTCCTTGATTTTATCAAAGGCTATTTGATAGTTTTCGTTCCACTTTACTACTTGATCCTTCTTCAACAGCTTGAAGATTGGCTCACAGGTATCAGTCAAATGATAAATGAACTGGGAAATGTAGTTTAGTCGTCCTAAGAAACCTCTGACCTCCTTCCCAGTACGGGGAGCCAGCATTTCCTGAATGGCTTTAACTTTTGCGGGATCAATTTTCAATACCTTTACCACTGACGGCGAAGCCCAGGAGTTTATCAGATCTCACCCAAAGGTGCATTTGTTCGGATTTAGCCTTAATTTGTACTTCTTCAGCCTTTCAAATAACTTGTGTAGATGATCAAGATGTTCTTCTTCAGTTTGTGATCCGGCTATCATTTCATCAACATAGACTTCTATCTCGTGGTGAATTATGTCATGAAATAAAGCTACCATGGCATGTTGATAAGTTGCCCCGATGTTCTTCAACCCAAAAGGCATGACCTTGTAACAGAAAGTGCCCCACTGTCTGACGAAGGTAGTTTTCTCCATGTCTTCAGGAACCATCTTGATCTGATTATAACCTGAGAAACCATCCATGAAATAGAATACCTTATGTTGAGCAGTGTTGTCGACCAGAACATCAATATGTGGAAGTGGGAAGCCATCTTTGGGGCCCGCCCTATTTAGATCCCTATAATCTACACATACGTGCCTTGTCATCTTTCTTTGGTACCGGAAAAACACTAGCAACCCATTAAGGATATGACGTTACTACTAAGAACCCTACATTGAATTGTTTCATAAACTTGTCCTTGATCTTCTTTGACATCTCAGGACGCATGAAACAGACCTTCTACTAAATCAGAGAACAACCCTCTTTCATTGGAAAACGGTGAACCAAAATATTTGTATCGAGCCATGGCATGTCTTCATATGACCAAGCAAATACCTCAACATAATCGTGAAACATCTGAATCAATATGTTCTTGACATTGTCCTTGTGATACGGTGGGAGAACTGACTAGGGTTTTGCGTTTGTTTTTTCAAATGTTTCGGTTGAGCAAGAGTCGCCACCGACTTTTTATTTTATCCTAAGGAAAGGTTTAAAAAGCACAGCAAAAACCTTTTGAGATATTTTCTTGGGTTCGGGGAGTAGATTATAGAAAGGGAAGGTATTAGCACCCTTTCTATCCATGGTTATCCATGGGCTCTTAGTTACTTGCTTAGATCAACTTGCCTTGATTTTCAATTGTTTGAAATGGTGCTTTGTGCGTGATTTTGAAAATGTTTTGAAAAAGATGCCTTGTCTAGGCTACCCTTGTAACAATTCTTTACTCGAATGTTTTACAAAAGGTGTTTGTCTTTTTGAAAAGATGTTTCAAGGTTTTTGAAAGTTGTTTTGAAAGTGTAGTGATGTGTGGTTTGAAAAATAGGCAAGTGTTTTTGTCTTGCAAGTTGACAAGTACTTAAGAGCTATCTACCCTAAAGTTCTCAAAGATTTTTGCTATGTTTTAACCCTTTTAACAATTTTGTTCCTCCATTGTATTTGGTGGACAATCTTGTGTTAGGATGTTAACGGGACGGGCGCGGGTCATCGTTTAGACCATAATTGCAATGGTGCCAAGTATCTTTGGGCAATTTTCCTTTAAGGGACTTGATCATTTTTAAGGCAACTTTCGAAAGCGTCATCGAGGGACTATGATCATTTGATTGTTTTGTTTTTGCCAAAGATACCTAACATGCAATATGGCCCATTATTGAAGGCAACAAGTGGAATACCCTAGGGGTGCAAGTGTGATTAGTGTTGTCCATTTTCATGCTTGTTTATCTTGAAATTAGGTCAAACTATTTTGGTTAATTGACTTGCATACAAACCCTAATTCTAACATGGCATAATTAGAAAGCGTTAAAGTGCGAAAAATAAAGTTCCTAAGTTATTACAACACAATATATGGGAAGGGGGGGTACAAATGTTCAAATGGGGGTATTTTAACAAGGAATTTAAACCTAGACTATTACATCAAATTGGGAATTATACAAATTATTTAATATAGAACAATTAAATAAAAATGGAATAAATATGCAAGATGCAAAAAATGTTTTTTATATGTATGAAAAAAAAGTGTTTTTTGTATGTCAAATAAACAAAATAAAAAGTATTAATTTTTGGAGTTTTTTAGGTATTTAGGGCAAAACCCTAATTTTTGCAAATAAAAGGTATTTATTATTTAATATATACAATATTTATTAATTATGTACAAAAGAAATAAAAAAAAGAGAAGTATATGTGTCAAAAAGGTATTTTTGATGTTAAATATTAATAAAAATAAAATATTATATTTTTTATTTTTTAACCTAAATATACTAATAAATATATATGTATTTGTATTATTTACTAAATATATTAAATATATACAAAAATAAAATATTTAATATTTACAAAAAAAAGTATATTTTATATAAAATGTTTTCAAGAGAAAAAATGAAATAAAAATCAGAAATAAAATATCTTTGTATTATTTTTAGTTATTGTAAATAATAGTATATAAGTATTTATTTATGTACAAAAACTAAATAAAGACTAATAAATATCAAAATAAATGCAAAAAATGTGGAAAAAATGATTTTTATATTTTTTCATACTTAAATAAAAATATGGAAATAAAATCAAAAGGAAAAAATGGAAAATGATAAATAAAAATCAAAATGGGTCAGGGGGGTTCAAAAGCAAAAACAAGGTGCAAATAGGAAAAGTGGAACAGGCCCAGCCTAAAGACCAGCTTCTTCAACCTCCAGCCATCTCTGTTTGAAGAAACGCGCGCCTTCTTGCTTCAACATCAAGATCCTGATTATTTGATTTTTAATGAAAACTTACAACACAAAAAATGTAAAGCATCATCTCACGATTTCATACATATAAAGAACATGATCTAACTCTCAGAAATGAGAGAGAATTTCTTCTCCTCTAATTCCTGACCTAATTTTTGTTCCAAGTTCAGACCTCAAATTCTCATAGCATACATAACATAAATGAAAACTAATGATATGGGCAGATTCAGGGCCATGAATGTGACATAATTTCTTCACAAACCTAAAGCTAACAATGCCTGGATAGAGAGATACGAGTTCATGAACTTACCTGTTCAGTTGGAATCGTATCTGGTGATGGAGGTGCTTTCAATGCAAGGTGATGATTGGTACAGCTTCCTTGATGTCCAAAGATGCTATTCCAAGCTTTAGTTTGTTTGGACACCAAGAGAATCATGCTATGGTACTTCAACTGCAAAACAGAAAAATGAAAATAGTGATGTTAGCTAGGGATGTTACAGGTCGTGTTCGAGGCTTGGAATAGTTTCAAGGGATGATGTAGGATGTGTTTGAAGTGGTTTTAGCAAGAATGCACGAACGAATTGAGTTATGGAACTCAATCTGCAGCAGGTGCCCTGTTTTGGGCAGTTCTATGGTGTTTTGAGGTTTGATGAGGTTTGGAAGGTGTTTAGCTCGTGTCTCGGGTCAGGGTGATTGTTTGGAATGTGTTTGACAAGTTTGCTTAAGCTGGTTTTTTGCTGAGATGAGAGTTGTGTATTGTTATGCAATGTCTCTTCACACTTAAGCAAGAAAAGGTCAAGTGGTTCTCTAGACTTGTACAGGCCCCTCAAGTATGATGCACACTTGAGCCTTGATCAGTGTGATATCTCCATGAATCTTGTGTCCAAAGATATGCATTGTACTCCTTGATTCACAAACTTGACATAAAGCCAAACTTTACAAAAATGGATAAAGTGCTTTTTCTAATTAAGGCTTAATCTAACATGTAATGTCCAAATGCACAAAATAATGCTAACACACAATGGATTGGCATTTAATTATTGAGTGCAAATGGGATTAGAGGCCTGTAAATAGCTTATGCATGCTGATTTGAAAAGTTGCACAAGTTATGAACATGTAAATGGCTCATGAACAAAGTGAGTTTTTCCCATATTACAAAATTCGATTCTCTCTAACCATGAGGTTGTTTGATGAGTTCTTGGACATTTTGGAAAGCTTGGAATGTGTACTACAATCCATCTTTGAAATGCAAATTGAAATTCCAAGTGGAAGCATGTGAAAAATTGCCATGAAGTTGGGCAAAAATCCTGCCTAAAATAGGTCAAAATTTCTCTAAGTTAAGAATGGTTTGGTACCCTTGTTCCAAAAATTGTAACTTGAGCTACAAGCTTCTTTTTATAAAACTTTGTGAATCAAAGTTGTAGATTTTGCAATGGTCTACAACTTTCATGTTTTGACTTTTCCTTGAATCCAAATGAATCTTGGTGAGAAAGTGGGACAAAGTTAGGAAAAAATTAGGGTTTTTCATAACTTAGAAAAATTCTAAGTTATGAAAAATCTTCATTTCAAACCCTAATTTGCAATTCTTGATTTCTTGATGAACAAGTTTCATGATTTGGCATGTTTTGAGGAAAAATGAATCTTGACATTTGATTTTGACCAAAAAGTCAAAGTTTGACATTTCAGTATATAGTCAAAATTGATCAATTGACTGGAAAATTCAATTGTCAATCTTGTGCATTTGGGATCTTTTGAACTTGTTGAGCATTTCAAGACAATTCCATGGGGTCCTTGAGTCCATATGTGAGCTTGGTTTTCCATTGGCTAGGTCAAACAGTCAAAAATTGCCTTTGTGCAGTCAAAACCCTAAAAATGACCATTTTGCCCTTTTGGTGATCTGATCAAATTTCTTGGGGAATTGTGATCCAAACTTAATCAAATGGTCCATATGAGTTCATAATGTTGATGTGGGTCAATTTTCATGAGGTTTGACTGTCAATTGACCACAATTGACTTTTTCCCCAATACAGCTGATTTATAGGTCAATTGTCTAATTGACTGGGCAAAGATTGGAATCAAGGCTTGAAACTTGATATGGATAAACTTGGGAGTCCAATATGGAGCATGAAAGTCATCTTAGGCATTTAAGGTCAAAACATCTTTGTGCAAACACAAACCCTAATTTGGGTCAACAGTGCAAGGAGAAGTCTTGAGCAGAGGAAACCCCAACTGGATCTTGAGCTCCAAGGGCCTTGTGATGAGAAAATGTTGAGAAAATGGGAGGGCAAATTTTGGGGTAAAATAGTTGCCCCTGTTCAATCTTCTTGAACCTGAAGAGTTAGATTGGCAAGTTTGCCTTTCGTGACTCGAGGGTAAAAGGAGATTGGACACTAGAGTGCCCTTAAATTTGCACTCGTCAAAGCAATGGATGCGGGAATGGGCTTAGAGATGCCATTTGGAGATGGGCTTAAAGATGCCATCTGGAGGGGTGACAGAATCTTGTCGGGGATGGGCTTAAGGATGCCATCTGGAATGAGTATCAGAAAGGTGTCCCTGTTTTGGACCATTTCTGAACTGGGGTCTGAATAAACAATAGATTGACATCCGTATCTGGAGGCATCCATAAACTGTTTTCAAAAGTTGAGAAGAGTCTGAACAAGCGATAGATTAACATCCGTTGTTGGGAAGAATCTGTAAACTGTTTTCAGAAGTCTTTGAAGAAGAATCTGAACAAGCGATAGGTTAACATCTGTTACTGGAGAACCCGTGAACTGTTTTCAGAAGTCTTGAGGTTGAATAAGCAATAGAGCAGCATCCGTTGTTGGGAAGCGTCCGTAAACTATTTTCAAAAAGTTGCATCTGAACAAGTGATAGATTAACATCCGTTGTGGGGAAGAATCCATAAACTGTTTTCAGAAGTCTTGAGAAGAATCTGAACAAGCGATAGGTTAACATCCGTTACTTGGAGAACCCGTGAACTGTTTTCAGAAATCTTGAAGTTGAATAAGCAATAGAGCAGCATCCGTTGTTGGGAAGCGTCCGTAAACTGTTTTCAAAAAGTTGCATCTGAACAAGTGATAGATTAACATCCGTTGTGGGGAAGAATCCATAAACTGTTTTCAGAAGTCTTGAGAAGAATCTGAACAAGCGATAGGTTAACATCCGTTACTTGGAGAACCCGTGAACTGTTTTCAGAAGTCTTAAGGGTGGAGGAGGAACCGGTGTAGGGTTTCCTGATGATGAGCTCGTATAAAACTGCATCTAGATGAATCTGGAATAAGCATCAGAATGTTGCCATGTCTGGGTCACATCTGAACTATTTCTGGGTGAATCTCGGAAGATAATGATTTTTGTCTGTCGACTGATCTTACCTGAAAAGGTAAAGAGTTAGTTATATGCAATGTCATGATGCATGATGCGATGTACGTTATATGATATGAATGTAAATGAATGCGCATGTAAGCTGGAGAGCTGTCTTGCGGAGGATAGATGAATCCGAGATGGCTGAAGATAAAAGCATCTTGACTGCTGCCGGGAAGAAAAATTCTTTGGCTGTTGCTGGGGAATAAGGAGCTTGGGTTGTATACCAACCTTTTGGGGAATTCCTGTCTTGAGGAGATCTTCACTGGAGAATCTTCGAATATACAATAAGGAACTGAAAACTGAAAGTCTTCAGATTTGCTTGGGGAATACCAGACCTTCAAACGTCGAGGGGCCTTAGAACCACTTGCGGGGACTTGGAATTTCCTTGGTGACTTGCAGGGTAAGAGAATTTCTGATGATTTCTACTGGGGATTTTAGAACCTGGTAGACTCATGCTGGTGAGGTAAAATTGAGAATCTTCAGTCTAGTGAGAAGTATCTCTGTGGGGAGAAGGTTCACTAGTCTGGTTCTGCTGGGGATTGATAGTTTGAAGTTTTAGCTCCGCTGGGGATACTGAAACTTAACTCTGAGGGGAATTGAGTTCTGGAGGGTTCTCTGGCTGGGGAAATCAGTTTTGAGAAAGCTTTTGCTGACGAGGATCCTGAAGTTTGACTCCGTTTAGGGAATCAAGTTCTGACTGAAGAATGTGGATTTCAAATCTGCTCGGGATTTCCTTTGAAAGGGTATCAAGATACCTAACTGCACCTTCAACTTACTAGTAATCGTCTTTCTTGATTCATAAGGGAATGATTATGTTCAAATGCATATGCCTATTTAACAAAACATTGGACGTTTCTCAAATAAAACATAAGTGCAAAAGAAAAGAGAAAAGGAAACGACGCAAATTTCTGAAAAAGTATTTGTATTAACTTTCTATGAGTATATTTGTACAAAGGAGACGATCATCCTAGTAAGAGGATGTCGTTGTAAATATTGAAAAATTTATACAAAAGAAAAGATGGCTATGTGAAATAATTCCATGGGATTCCATTCTGCTATAGCCTTCACAACTCTGACTATCTGTCCATTCAATGCTTCGTCTGCCGATGACTGGCTTGATCAGAAGCTTGGGACTGGTTGATGAAGAGATTGTCTTTGAAGTGATCCGACGAGACATAGTCGTACGCTTTAATTCCCTAACTTTTGCCTGAATCGCCCTTTCGGGTTTTCGATCCACCGGGAAACCCCTTTTTGCCCAAGCCGCCCTTTCGGGTTTTCAACTTGCCGGGTGTACAGATTTTTTTATTTTTATCCCTAATTTTTGCCTGAACCGCCCTTTCGGGTTTTCGGTTCACCGGGATGCCCATTTTTGCCCAAGCCGCCCTTTCGGGTTTTTGACTTGTCGGGTTATTTTATGCGTAGTATCTTTTGACTATATCTGCGTTCGCAGGGTGTGGCAAATCGTCGCCGTCCATGGTGGTCAGAATCATTGCACCACCAGAAAATATGCTCTTGATCACAAATGGTCCTTCGTATGTAGGAGTCCATTTGCCCCTGGGATCACTTTGCGGCAAGATAATCCGCTTGATTACGAGATCTCTGACTTGACACACTTGACGTCTGACTTTCTTATTGAAGGCCTTGATCATCCACTTTTGATACGTCTGACCATGGCATACAGCAGCGAGTCGCTTCTCGTTAATCAAATTGAGTTGATCAAGTCGGGTCTGAATCCAATCATCTTCATTCAAACATGCGTCCTTCATAATCCTTAGAGAAGGGATCTGAACCTCCATAGGCAAGACAGCTTCCATGCCATATACCAAAGAAAACGGGGTTGCCCCGGTTGAAGTACGTGCCGTCGTACGGTATCCATGTAGAGCAAACGGTAACATCTCATGCCAGTCTTTGTAAGTGACTGTCATTTTCTGAATGATCTTCTTAATGTTTTTGTTCGCAGCTTCAACAGCACCGTTCATCTTCGGCCGATAGGGAGATGAATTGTGATAATAAATCTTGAACTGTTCGCACAATGCGGTGATCATCGTGTTATTCAGATTTGTACTGTTGTCTGTGATGATCCTGTCTGGGACACCATACCGGCATATGAGATTTTGCTTGACAAAGCGGGAAACCACATTTTTAGTAACAGAGGCGAAGGAAGTTGCTTCGACCCATTTGGTGAAATAGTCAATGGCAACCAGGATGAAACGATGTCCGTTGGATGCCGTGGGCTTGATCTCTCCAATCATGTCAATGCCCCACATTGCAAATGGCCAAGGAGCAGTCAGAACGTTGAGAGGAACCGGAGGGATATGGACCTTGTCAGCGTAGACCTGACACTTGTGGCAAGTACGGGAATGTTGATGACAGTCAGCTTCCATGGTAGACCAGTAATAGCCTGCCCTTAGGATCTTCTTAGCCATTGTATGCCCGCTCAAGTGAGTGCCAAACGTGCCGCTGTGTATCTCAGTCATGATCAACTCTGCTTCAGCTTTGTCTACGCAACGGAGTAATACACAATCATGGCTTCGTTTGTAAAGGATGCCGTTGCTCAGGAAGAATTTGGCAGCAAATTTCCTTAAGAACTTCTTGTCATTTACGGAAGCTCCTTCGGGATAATCTCTAGTCTGGAGATACCTTTTGATTTCATGGAACCAGGGTTGTTCCACTACTTCTTCGGTATTAATCTCGTGACAATGTGCGGGTTCATCCATTCGCTTGATGGTGATTTGGGGAGCCTCATTATCCCAATTGAGTTTAAACATGGAGGACATTGTAGCTAGAGCATCTGCTAGCTGATTCTCTTCTCGCGGGAAATGCTCGAAGGTAATTTGCTCGAAATGAGGCAACAATGTCAAGACATGTTCCTTGTATGGGATAAGATTAGGATGCTTGGTATCCCACTCTCCTTTGATTTGACTGATAACCAAAGCCGAGTCCCCAAATACGATCAAAGATTTGATCCCCAAGTCTATAGCAGCCTTGAGACCAAAGATGCAAGCTTTATATTCAGCCATGTTGTTTGTGCAGCTGAAGCAAAGTCGGGCTGTGAAAGGTGTGTGACAACCTTCCGGGGGAATGAGTACCGCACCGATACCGTTTCCAAGTGAATTTGAAGCACCATCAAAGTACAGGGTCCATCGGGATCCCTTTTCGGGTCCGTCATACGGTCTGTTACCTTCAATGTTGTCCAAATTCATGATGTCCTCGTCCGGGAAGTCAAATCTCATGGGTTGATAATCTTCGATAGCTTGATGAGCCAGATGGTCAGCTAGTACACTCCCCTTTATAGCTTTTTGAGTGGTGTACTGGATGTCATACTCAGTTAGGATCATTTTCCATCTAGCTATTCTTCCAGATAAAGCGGGCTTTTCGAAGATATACTTGATAGGATCCATTTTGGAAATCAGCAAGGTAGTATGAGTCAACATATACTGCCTTAGTCGGCGAGCATCCCATACCAAAGCGCAGCAAGTTTTCTCGAGCAATGAGTAGCGAGTCTCACAGTCGGTAAACTTTTTGCTAAGGTAATAAATAGCATGCTCTTTTCGACCAGACTCGTCATGCTGGCCCAAA
Organism: Vicia faba; assembly: GCA_948472305.1. Lineage (NCBI taxonomy): Eukaryota > Viridiplantae > Streptophyta > Magnoliopsida > Fabales > Fabaceae > Vicia > Vicia faba. The sequence continues at coordinate 1,227,563,835 of OX451738.1, forward strand.
ACACACCCCATTGAGTTATCCAAGACGGTCAGATACATGATCAATGGTCTTCCTTCGACGGGTGGCATCAGAATAGGAGGTTCTAGCAAATACTCCTTGATCTTATCAAAATCAGCTTGGCAATCGTCGTTCCATTCGACTACCTGATCTTTCTTCAATAGTTTGAAAATTGGCTCACAGGTAGAAGTCAGATGAGAAATGAATCTGGCAATATAGTTCAAGCGCCCCAAGAACCCTCTAACCTCCTTTTCAGTACGGGGAGCCGGCATCTCTTGTATTGCTTTCACTTTTGCTGGATCGACTTCAATGCCTTTGTTGCTTACAATGAATCCCAGAAGTTTACCAGACCTAACTCCAAAAGTGCACTTACTTGGATTCAGCCTGAGTTTGTATTCTTTCAACCTGGCAAACAGCTTTTCTAGATGTTCAAGGTGCTCCTCCTCTGTTTGTGACCGAGCTATCATATCGTCTACGTAAACTTCAATCTCATGATGTATCATATCATGAAACAAAGCTACCATGGCGCGTTGATAAGTTGCCCCTGCGTTCTTCAGTCCGAACGGCATCACCTTGTAACAGAAAGTTCCCCATTGTGTGACAAAAGTTGTTTTCTCCATATCTTCGGGGGCCATTTTGATTTGATTGTAACCCGATAATCCATCCATGAAGGAAAACACTTTATGCTGAGCTGTATTGTCGATTAAAATGTCAATGTGTGGTAGCGGAAAATCATCTTTGGGGCTGGCCCTATTTAAATCCCGGTAGTCCACACACATCCTGACTTTGCCATCTTTTTTAGGTACTGGCACGATGTCAGTGACCCATTGAGGATAAGATGTAACAGCCAGAAAACCAGCGTCGAATTGCTTCATCACTTCTGCTTTGATCTTTTCAGACATGTCAGGCCTCATTCGACGGACTTTTTGTTTGATCGGCGGACAATCCTCTCTTGTGGGGAGACGGTGTACCACGATGTCTGTGTCTAAACCCGGCATGTCTTCATAAGACCAAGCGAAGATTTCAACGTACTCATTTAACAACTGTATCAGGCGTTCCTTGACACTTGGTTCCAGATTGGCACCCACTTGCACCTCCTTTCGGTCTTCCTCGGTTCCTAAGTTGACAGTTTCCAACAACTCTTCATGAGGTAAGATGGCCCTTTCCTCTTGCTGTAGAAGTCTGGCTAGTTCCCCTGGTACTTCACAATCTTCGTCATCTTCATACTTGGCTTGATTGACCAGATCTTCAGAGTTATTGAAGGATATAGCAGAATAGTCACCCATGGAATCCAGAGTGGATGGGTACCTGCATTTGTAAGTGTGGGTGTGTGTAAGGGATAGCCATCCTTTAAAAAAATGCAAAAGGAAAGAAAATGAACACAGCAGTTTATCAAATGAAAAACATCCAATGAATCATTAAACATGGCATATGGATATGAAGATAATCAAAACCCTTACAAATGGACCCACATGCCCCGGGCAAGGCATGAGGTAAAAAAGTAGTGTGCGGATTGTTCAAAAGTAATTATTACAGACCAATAGGAAATGTTTGACAGATAAATTACTGATTAATAAAAGTGATGGGGACAAAGTCCTTTGCCTCCCAGTTGCATAATCCTCCTTTGACAGTCGGGTAGATCCACTCTTCCATGTTGTCCTCTTCGTCTTCACCCCCCAAAGCGTTGATTCCGTAAGGAGAAATCTTGATTGGCGCCCTTTCAATCTTTGAACGGCGCATAGCTTTCTGGCCCGCCGCGGTGAATCCTAATCCAAATTTGTCTATTTTATGCGGAATATCAGGCAACTGCCCCCATGCTGAATTCTTCCCCTCCTTTATTGCGGCCTTTGCGTCTTCCAGAGATGCCATCCTGGCCATCTGCTTTGGTACTTCAGCTACCAACTTTGCTACTGTTATTTCAGGAAGGACTTCTTCGAAATGCTGGAATGGTGTCTCAATGAACTCACCCTCTACCTCCACATACCGAAAGGAGTTCAGGTGGCTGATCATATACTCCTCTTCACCATGGACGGTTATGATCTTTCCCTTGATAGGATACTTCAATATTTGATGTAAGGAAGAGGTGACTGCCCCGACATGGTGTATCCACGGCCTACCCAATAAGTAAGAGTATGACGGACGAATGTCCATCACGTAGAAAGTAGATTTAAACACCTCAGTGCCTATCTTGATGGGAATATCAACTTCCCCATGGACCATCCTCTTCGAACCATCGAAAGCTCTGACAACAATATCACTCGGCTTCAACTCTAAACCTTCACAATCTAGTCGGTCCAAAGCTTTCTTAGGCAGTACATTCAGCGACGAACCAGTGTCGACCAAGACATGCGCGAGAGTAGTTCCTCGGCACTCGACTGAAATATGCAAAGCATCATTGTGGTTTCTACCTTTAGGAGTTAGGTCGGCATCAGAGAAACCTAATCCATTGTCCGCAGTAAGGCTGGCCACGCAATTTTGGAATTGATCTGCAGAGGTTTCCTGGGGCACATGGGCTGCCTTCAGGAATTTTATCAGAGCCTTAGCGTGCGCTTCTGAGCAAAGTAGTAGTGCCAACATGGAGATCTTCGAGGGGGTTTACCCCAGTTGTTCTACCACGTCGTAATCACTCCTTTTGATTATCTTCAAGATCTCTTCCATTTCTTTCTTGGAGGTTTCCGGGATGACTAAGGGTTGAGCCCTCGTCCTGACGAGCTCATCTTGGGTTCCCTTACCTTTATCAGCAGCGGTAGGAGGGACAATACTAGGAATAACAACCTCTTCAATCAATGGGGTTCTAGCGGAGAGTTTTATTGGTGCAGGGATAACTTCGGCAGCAGATGAGGGTCCAAAGATTGCTCTTGGAGGGGCAATCTCTGGAGAAAATATTCTCCCGCTCCGAGTGATTTTGCTCGTGCCCGCAATGTTTCTAATGCTGGCTTCTTCCTCATCCGAGCTTCCTTCAGTTATTTCAATTTGTTTAATACCATGGTAGTAGACGTCACCGCCGTAGTTCCATGGTATTGACTTCTCAGAAATGTAGGGGACAGGCCCTGGCATTGTTATCTTCAAAGGAACAGACTTCGTAGCTGGTGTAATCTTAACAGGCTTTCTGACGACCTTGGAAAGATTGGCGTGAATGGTTATAATTGAGACATCTTCAGTATGGGCTGGAATAGCAGAAACTTTTTCAAACAAAATTTGTCGACTGTCCATTAGGCCTTGGATGCCTTTCTTCAGTAACGGACAGTCAAACGGCAGAGAGTAACAGCAGTAGCAATCTTCTTTACATCCCGGGAAAATCCCGGCCTTTAATAGATTCAACTTGATGGTTAACAACGGAGTTATCAGATCATTGACATCAGCAACATACAAATCTTCTTCAATGGCATTGACATTTCGGCCGTGCTTCGGCATCAGAGCAGATATCACGTTCGGCTTCTCTGGAGCGTCGAACTCCACCTCCTTCGCCTCTATCAGGTCTTGGATTTTATGCTTGAGTGCCCAACAATCGTTGGTGTCGTGCCCTACACTGTCGGAATGGTAGGCGCATTTAGCATTAGGATGATAATGCGGAGAGGACGTATTCACATTTTTTGGTGCCTCTTTGATAGTGGCGAGATTCAACTTTAACAGATGGGGAAGCACTTGCGCTGGAGTCATATTAATGCGGGTGAACTGCCGTTGTGGCCGTTCCACCCGTTGCTGATTTGGTCTGGACTGGTTATAGCGAGGCTGCTCACTTGATGGATTTTGGATCATTACGGCCCCCACAGTTGTCCGGCGTTCAGTCTTCCCTGCTCTTCTCTGAGAGTATACCACAGTCGTTTCCTTCTTGAAAGGTTTCTTCTCAACACTTGCAGCGGCACCCTTCTGAATCTTCCCTGACTTGATGCCAGCTTCTATTCTCTCGCCTGTTAAGATCAAATCGGTAAACCCCGCGGAAGAGTTACCAATCAGATGGTTGAAGAATGGACCAGACAGGGTCCCTAGAAACATGTCAACAAGTTCACGGTCGGTTAAAGGTGGCTGCACCCTGCCAGCCAAATCCCTCCATTTTGTGCATATTCTTTGAATCCTTCGCCTGTTCCCAGTGACATACCCTGAAGTTGGGTACGCGTGGGAGCAAGGTCAGAATTATACTGATATTGTTTGTAAAAAGCGGTGGCCAAGTCTTCCCAGTTTCGGACACTGGTTCCCTTTAGCTGATAGAACCACTCCAATTGAGCTCCAGAAAGGCTGTCTTGAAAGAAATGGATCCAAAGGTTCGTATCTGCCGTATAAGGTTGGATCTTCCTTACGTAGGACCTGAGATGCATTTTTGGACAGGACAGCCCGTCATACCTTACAAAAACTGGCACTTTGAACTTTGGGGGAATCATAATCCCGGCAACTAAACCCAAGTCTTCGAAATCCAAACCCGGCACTCTCTGAAGCTCCATGGCTGCCAACCTGTCTTCTAAACCTTTGTATTTGTCATCAGCCGGAGGGTATTGTTAATCAGAATAGTCTTCATCCTCTTCAGCCTCCTCTTCTTCCATATCGGACTCGGAAGGTACCGCAGCCCCACCCCCTTTACTGGTCCCCTCCTCAGAAGTAGGAGGAAATTCAACCACTCTTCTGGCTTCTCCTTCAAATCTTCTTCCTAAAGTAGCCACCCCGAGTCTCTTTTTCTTCTTTTTCACTGGGTCCTTATTATCCAGTAGGGTCTTTAGATCCTCCTGACCCTTAGCCAAGGTCATCAGGAGTTGCTGAAACTGTGCATTTTGAGCCTGCAAGTCCTTGACTGTTTGCTCGAGATCCATCCTACTGAAATAAACAGCAGACAGATAAGGAAACCTAGCGTGAGACCTGCTTATGCACATGATGAATGGTATGCTTATGTATGCAATGCATTCAAGGATTTAGAATATTCAAAATTGTTGCAAACAAAAGAGAACGCACGTCATATTAATAAGAAGAAATCTGTCAGTACATAAATGCCCCATGGGCCAAATATTACAAAAACTTCTCAAGGTAAAAAGACGTTGCGCATCCTCTTTGGCGCGATGTAGGTGTTGAGAGTCTCTTCCTCATGGAGTCGGCGGGTAAGCTCTAGAACCTTCTTCTCGCTGGCGTAGAAGCTGGCTTCAAAAGTGTTCCATTCCTCCTTGAGTTGGATCTAACTTTTCTGTATCTCCTCCCACGATGTAGGCATGTCAGGATATAGGACGGTGTAGGGAACCTCTCCTTCCTTGACGGGCTCTTTAATCACAGGGAGTACATGAGGATAAGGCATCATTAGACTCTGGGCTCGGGCTCGTACCCACTTGAGATAAGGCTCAAGAGGGATGGAGTTCTTCTGCCCTAGTGTCTTGCTATCAACCTTGTTGGGCATACTCCAAGCTCTGATGAATCTTTGGCGAAGTCCTTGCGCATCGTTGTCGAAGTCAAAAACTAGGTCAGGAATCAACATGTCGTGAGGGCCATCCCTCCGTGCATATCCAAATTGCCTCAAAGCTAGGCAAGGGTTGTAGGTAATGCCCCCTCTAATGCCAAGTAATGGAACATTAGGGAACACTCCACAACGATCGATGATGATGACATTTTCTCTGGACCGAGAACACCAATGTACATCAGAGTGAGTAAGAGTCATCAACCGTTGGGACCACCTTGAGCCTTGGTCATTCTTCAAGACAGATTGTGGAAGGTGCGAAATAAACCACCTTGCGAGGAGAGGAGTACAGCACATGAGAACACCCCTCTTTCTCATTGTTCATGTGTAAAATGAGTGAAGAATGTCCCCAAGCAATGTTGGTATTGGATTTCTGGATAAGAAGATTTTGACGGCATTGACATCTACCAGCTAGTCAGGATTTGGGAACAAGACCAACCCATAGATAAGGAGTGCCACAATTTCTTCAAAGGCTTGTAGGTCCAATGAATTCCAACATTCTTGTGCCTTCTCAAACAAGAATTTTGCTAAGAATCCTTTGACGCCGCTTCTGGTTTCCCAATGCCCCTTGATGTCAGATGGCTGTAGATGTAGTGCTCGAGCAACATCTTCAGGCTTTGGTTCCTTTTCCGTACCATTGTAGGGTATAGTTGATTAAGGATAGGGATTCTCAGGAGTTGAGAAAATTCCTCCAAAGTGGGCACCAACTGATAGTCGGGGAAAGTGAAACAGTGATGAAGAGGGTCAAAGAACTGGAATAGCACTTTCATCATATCCTCTTCAATGTTGGTGTTGACTAGGCTGAGCAGTCTACCATGTCTTTCACTGAAGGATGAGCTTTCCGGAATCCTTGATGTGAGCTCCTTGAGTTGAGGAGAGATTCTCACAAGGTTGACTTGGATGGTTTTTCTGCGAGGAATTTCCATGACCTACAAAACAAGAACAAAGATGAAGATCTAAACCCTTGAAGTGGTTAGTAAATGCATATGATGTTTATGATGTTCATGATGTATGCACAAACATATGTACAGGCAAATCACACCAAACCCTAGTTTCAGGCTTGCATGGGGTTTCATAGGTAAGTACCCTCTTGAGTGTAGTTGGCTTAAAAACCTGTCCTATAAATAGTAACCGGGTTCTAAGGAGCTCAATATCATTGGATTGTTTTCATCGTTCATGGTTTTGGTTTAGCCACTTAACTAGCGACCAAAATATTCCAAGAAAACAACCCTCAATAAGTGTAGTATCGAGTATCTACCAGCTTCGGACTGCACCAAAGCCGGTCATCTCACTACCCCTAATAAAAGGCCAAGATGGTCAAGTAAGGTTCTAGGTCATTAGTGCTTAGTGACATCACTCAGCGGCCCCGTACTCTCCTTGATTGAACTCAAGGGTTACCGGTACTCACAAATATGTCGCACTAATATAGCTATTGCTTCAACCGTGTCGGTATACCCCGCACAGTTTCCACAACGTATTGCTATCTATGAATGTTTCCCAAAAATCCGGGTGTAGGATTGCAAACCCAAACAAGAGAGCCAAGATATAAAGCAATCAAATCAAATAATTAGTCATGCAAGAGGATGATCTAAGCCCTAAGGTTACTCCACTTTAAAAATTTTCCCCAGCAGAGTCGCCAGTTCTGTGATACGGTGGGAAAACTGACTAGGGTTTTATGTTTGTTTTCGCAAATGTTTCGGTTGAGCAAGAGTCGCCACCGACTTTTTATTTTATCCTAAGGAAAGGTTTAAAAAGCACAGCAAAAACCTTTTGAGATATTTTCTTGGGTTCGGGGAGTAGATTATAGAAAGGGAAGGTATTAGCACCCTTTCTATCCATGGTTATCCATGGGCTCTTAGTTACTTGCTTATATCAACTTGCCTTGATTTTCAATTGTTTGAAATGGTGCTTTGTGCGTGATTTTGAAAATGTTTTGAAAAAGATGCCTTGTCTAGGCTACCCTTGTAACAATTCTTTACTTGAATGTTTTACAAAAGGTGTTTGTCTTTTTGAAAAGATGTTTCAAGGTTTTTGAAAGTTGTTTTGAAAGTGTAGTGATGTGTGGTTTGAAAAATAGGCAAGTGTTTTTGTCTTGCAAGTTGACAAGTACTTAAGAGCTATCTATCCTAAAGTTCTCAAAGATTTTTGCTATGTTTTAACCCTTTTAACAATTTTGTTCCACCATTATATTTGGTGGACAATCTTGTGTTAGGATGTTAACGGGACGGGCGCGGGTCATCGTTTAGACCATAATTGCAATGGTGCCAAGTATCTTTGGGCAATTTTCCTTTAAGGGACTTGATCATTTTTAAGGCAACTTTCGAAAGCGTCATCGAGGGACTATGATCATTTGATTGTTTTGTTTTTGCCAAAGATACCTAACATGCAATATGGCCCATTATTGAAGGCAACAAGTGGAATACCCTAGGGGTGCAAGTGTGATTAGTGTTGTCCATTTTCATGCTTGTTTATCTTGAAATTAGGTCAAACTATTTTGGTTAATTGACTTGCATACAAACCCTAATTCTAACATGGCATAATTAGAAAGCGTTAAAGTGCGAAAAATAAAGTTCCTAAGTTATTACAACACAATATATGGGAAGGGGGGTTCAAATGTTCAAATGGAGGTATTTTGACAAGGAATTTAAACCTAGACTATTAAATCAAATTGGGAATTATACAAATTATTTAATATACAACAATTAAATAAAAATGGAATAAATATGCAAGATGCAAAAAATGTTTTTTATATGTATGAAAAAAAAGTGTTTTTTGTATGTCAAATAAACAAAATAAAAAGTATTAATTTTTGGAGTTTTTTAGGTATTTAGGGCAAAACCCTAATTTTTGCAAATAAAAGGTATTTATTATTTAATATATACAATATTTATTAATTATGTACAAAAGAAATAAAAAAAAGAGAAGTATATGTGTCAAAAAGGTATTTTTGATGTTAAATATTAATAAAAATAAAATAAAATATTTTTTATTTTTTAACCTAAATATACTAATAAATATCTATGTATTTGTATTATTTACTAAATATATTAAATATATACAAAAATAAAATATTTAATATTTACAAAAAAAATATATTTTATATAAAATGTTTTCAAGAGAAAAAATGAAATAAAAATCAGAAATAAAATATCTTTGTATTATTTTTAGTTATTGTAAATAATAGTATATAAGTATTTATTTATGTACAAAAACTAAATAAAGACTAATAAATATCAAAATAAATGCAAAAAATGTGGAAAAAATGATTTTTTATATTTTTTTCATACTTAAATAAAAATATGGAAATAAAATCAAAAGGAAAAAATGGAAAATGATAAATAAAAATCAAAATGGGTCAGGGGGGTTCAAAAGCAAAAACAAGGTGCAAATAGGAAAAGTGGAACAGGCCCAGCCCAAAGACCAGCTTCTTCAACCTCCAGCCATCTCTGTTTGAAAAAACGCGCGCCTTCTTGCTTCAACATCAAGATCCTGATTCTTTGATTTTTAATGAAAACTTACAACACAAAAAATGTAAAGCATCATCTCACGATTTCATACATATAAAGAACATGATCTAACTCTCAGAAATGAGAGAGAAATTCTTCTCCCCCAATTCCTGACCTAATTTTTGTTCCAAGTTCAGACCTCAAATTCTCATAGCATACATAACATAAATGAAAACTAATGATATGGGCAGATTCAGGGCTATGAATGTGACATAATTTCTTCACAAACCTAAAGCTAACAATGCCTGGATAGAGAGATACGAGTTCATGAACTTACCTGTTCAGTTGGAATCGTATCTGGTGATGGAGGTGCTTTCAATGCAAGGTGATGATTGGTACAGCTTCCTTGATGTCCAGGGATGCTATTCCAAGCTTTAGTTTGTTTGGAAACCAAGAGAATCGTGCTATGGTACTTCAACTGCAAAATAGAAAAATGAAAATGGTGATATTAGCTAGGGATGTTACAGGTCGTGTTTGAGGCTTGGAATAGTTTCAAGGGATGATGTAGGATGTGTTTGAAGTAGTTTTAGCAAGAATGCACGAATGGATTGAGTTATGGAACTCAATCTGCAGCAGGTGCCCTGTTTTGGGCAGTTCTATGGTGTTTTGAGGTTTGATGAGGTTTGGAAGGTGTTTAGCTCGTGTCTCAGGTCAGGGTGATTGTTTGGAATGTGTTTGACAAGTTTGCTTAAGCTGGTTTTTTGCTGAGATGAGAGTTGTGTATTGTTATGCAATGTTTCTTCACACTTAAGCAAGAAAAGGTCAAGTGGTTCTCTAGACTTGTACAGGCCCCTCAAGTATGTTGCACACTTGAGCCTTGATCAGTGTGATATCTCCATGAATCTTGTGTCCAAAGATATGCATTGTACTCCTTGATTCACAAACTTGACATAAAGCCAAACTTTACAAAAATGGATAAAGTGCTTTTTCTAATTAAGGCTTAATCTAACATGTAATGTCCAAATGCACAAAATAATGCTAACACACAATGGATTGGCATTTAATCATTGATTGAAAATGGGATTAGAGGCCTGTAAATAGCTTATGCATGCTGATTTGAAAAGTTGCACAAGTTATGAACATGTAAATGGCTCATGAACAAAGTGAGTTTTTCCCATATTGCAAAATTCGATTCTCTCTAACCATGAGGTTGTTTGATGAGTTCTTGGACATTTTAGAAATCTTGGAATGTGTAATACAATCCATCTTTGAAATGCAAATTGAAATTCCAAGTGGAAGCATGTGAAAAATTGCCATGAAGTTGGGCAAAAATCCTGCCTAAAATAGGTCAAAATTTCTCTAAGTTAAGAATGGTTTGGTACCCTTGTTCCAAAAATTGTAACTTGAGCTACAAACTTCTTTTGAGAAAACTTTGTGAAACAAAGTTGTATATTTTGCAATGTTCTACAACTTTCATGTTTTAACTTTTCCTTGAATCCAAATGAATCTTGGTGAGAAAGTGGGACAAAGTTAGGAAAAAATTAGGGTTTTTCATAACTTAGAAAAATTCTAAGTTATGAAAAATCTTCATTTCAAACCCTAATTTGCAATTCTTGATTTCTTGATGAACAAGTTTCATGATTTGGAATGTTTTGAGGAAAAATGAATCTTGACATTTGATTTTGACCAAAAAGTCAAAGTTTGACTTTTCAGTATATAGTCAAAATTGATCAATTGACTGGAAAATTCAACTGTCAATCTTGTGCATTTGGGATCTTTTGAACTTGTTGAGCATGTCAAGACAATTCCATGGGGTCCTTGAGTCCATATGTGAGCTTGGTTTGCCATTGGCTAGGTCAAACAGTCAAAAATTGCCTTTGTGCAGTCAAAACCCTAAAAATGACCATTTTGCCCTTTTGGTGATCTGATCAAATTTCTTGGGGAATTGTGATCCAAACTTGATCAAATGGTCCATATGAGTTCATAATGTTGATGTGGGTCAATTTTCATGAGGTTTGACCGTCAATTGACCACAGTTGACTTTTTCCCCAATATAGCTGATTTCTAGGTCAATTGTCTAATTGACTGGGCAAAGATTGGAATCAAGGCTTGAAACTTGATATGGATAAACTTGGGAGTCCAATATGGAGCATGAAAGTCATCTTAGGCATTTAAGGTCAAAACATCTTTGTGCAAACACAAACCCTAATTTGGGTCAACAGTGCAAGGAGAAGTCTTAAGCAGAGGAAACCCCAACTGGATCTTGAGCTCCAAGGGCCTTGTGATGAGAAAATGTTGAGAAAATGGGAGGGCAAATTTTGGGGTACAACAGTCCTCTAAGTTGGCGCCTATCTTGACCTCTTTTTTGTTTGTGTCAAAACCCAAGTTTACCACTTCGATCGACTCTTCATGTGGTTGGATAGCCTTTTCTTCTTGTATTAAGAGTCTTAAAAGTTCTCCAAGTATTTCACAATCTTGCTCACCTTCATCTTAGGATTGGTAGATTGGATTTGTAAAGTCATAAGTGGCAATAGCAAAATCGTTACCAACAAGATCCAAAGTGGATGGGGATCTGCAATGTAGTGTGTGGGTGTGTGTAAGAACACATAGCTATTTGAAAGTGCAATAAAGTAAAAGAAAGACATATAGCACAAAGTTTGAATGCAAAATGTCCAATGTTTTCATTAAATGAAAATATGACATATGAAATGATAACCCTTAACAAATGAACCATTGTGCCCCGGCAAGACACAAAGTTTAAAGTCATTGTTTTAAAAGAAATTACATAACCAAACTTCTTAAAGCAATAAAAAACAAAAATAGTTATTACTCTTGGCTGAAATAGATAGGGAAAATGTCTTATGCTTCCCAATTGTTGAGTCTGTTGCAAATGGTAGAAAAGATCCAGTTGTTGAAGTCACAATCACCGTTGGCATCCTCTGTAGCGTGGATTCCATTGTTACTGACACGAAATGGAGCTCTTCCAGCTCAAGCGCGATGAACAACCCTTTGACCCTCTGCAGTAAAGCCCAAACCAAACTTATCATATTTGTAGGGGATATCAGGAAGCTTCCCCCAAATTGTGCAACCACCTTCTTCAATAGTAGCTTTGGCATCGTTCAAAGAAGCCATCTTGTGTGGAACCCTGGTAGTCTTTGGAATGGAAGAAACATATTCAATAGCAGCAGGGGAAATTACTTCAAAAGCTTGACAGGGAGTCTCAATGAATTCCCCATCCATCTTCACATATTGGAATGAATTCAGATGGATGACCATGTACTCCTCCTCTCCGCAGATAGTAACAATCTTCCCTTTCACGTGATACTTTAATTTCTGGTGCAAGGTGGAGGTAAGAATGCATAGCCCATGGATCTAGGGGCATCCTAATAGACAAGAATAAGCTGGCCGGATGTCCATTAAATAGAAGGTAGATTCAAAGATTTGTGAGCCCACTTTGATAGAAAGATCCACTTCTCCATGTACCATTCGTTTGGACCCATCAAAGGCCTGAACTATAATGTCTCTAGGTTTTAGCACAACTCATTCACAATCCAGTCGATCAAGAGCTCCCTTTGGCAGAACATTCAGAGAAGAGCCAATATCAACTAACACATGAGCCAATGTAGTGTCACTCCATTAAATGGAGACATAGAGGGCCTTATTATGATTTTTCCACTCCGGAGTTAGGTCAGCATCAGAGAAACCTAATCCATTGTCAGTTGTTAAGCTAGCAACATAACTTCCAAATTGATCAGCATAAATCTCTTTTGGTACATGAGCAGTCTTCAAAAATTTCATTAAAGCTTGCGCATGAGCTTCAGAACAGTAATAAAGATAACATTTAGATTTTGGACAGGGTTTGCCCTAAATTTTCAACAATTTTGTAATCACTTCTACGAATGATCTTCAAAACCTCTTCCATTTCTTGTCCTAAGGTATCTTTGACTGTAGCTTCTTTTGATGCCTCCATCCGGGCAGGCTCTATCATTGGATCTTTAACTCGAGCTTCGACAGTTGTCTTGGTAACTGTAACTTGAATAGGTGGGGAGATTTCTGGAGAAAAAATCCTTCCACTTCTAGTAATTTTATTGGTCCTCGCAATATTCTCAATATTGGGATCAACCTCTTCATCATCTTCATCAAACAACTCTTGTTTAATGACATGGTAATAAACTTCAGACCCATAATTCCATGGAATAGCCTTCTCCGAGGAATATGCGAAGGGCCCAGGTTTTGTAATGATTAAGGGAGCAGATTTTGGATTTGAAGTAATCCTTGCAGGACCTTTGAAAGTGATCCTGAAAGGAGTACCAGATATGACAGACAAATCTCGGCACAAATTTTCAGCATACGAAACTTTTTCAATCAAAATTACATGTGCATCCATCAAGCGTTGAATGCCTTCCTTCAGTAACCCGCAACTATTGGGTTGAACCGCACATCAATAACATTCTCTAACATAACTTGGAAATAAACAGGCTTGTAGAAAATTCTTCTTGACTATTGGGAGAGGAATAACCACATCACTTACGAAGGTAACATACAAAACATCTTCAATAGCACTTATGCCTTTGTCATGCTTCAGCATAAGAGCAGTAATCGTGTTTGGAGTCTCAAGAGGGTCGAACTCAATCTCTTTGTTATCAATTATGTCTTGAACTTTGTTTTTCAGGGGCGAGCAATTGTTGGTGTCGTGCCCAGGACTGTTCGAATGATAGGCACATCTTGCATTTGGATTATACTTCGGAGAGGATGTGTTCGGATTAGGAGAGAGATTCCAGAGTGTTATGAGGTCAGCTTTTAACAAATGTTGGAATGCTTAAGCCAATGGCATATTAATCCTGGTAAATTGCCTTCTTGGAGAGTTTGACCTACATTGGTTGCCTTGTTGTTATTGTTGAATAGGCGCCAGATTAGAGATCAATACTGCTCCCACGGACTGATGGCGATCATTTTTACTACAAATATTTTGGCCATAGACAACATTAGTTTCTTTCTTACCAACGAAATGCTTCTTCACGGCATTAGAAGATGTAGCCATTGGAATCTTCTCGCTCTTAATACCACTTTCAACTTTTTCTCCAGTCAAAATCAACTCAGTAAACCCTGATGAAGAACTCCCAATCAACAAATTAAAGAATGGACCCGTTAGAGTGCCCATGAACATATCCACCAATTCCCGGTCAGTCAAAGGAGGTTGCACCCTTCCATCTAGGTCCCTCCATTTTTGGGCATACTCCTTAAACCCTTCATTTGAGCCCATGGTCATGTTTTGCAACAGCACACGAGTCGGTGCCAGGTCAGCATTATATTGATACTATTTGTAGAAAGCAGCAGCCAAGTATTCCTATATGTGAATATTGGTTCCCTCCAGTTGATAGAACCATTCCAGTTGAGTGCCAACCAAACTTTCTTGGAAGAAATGGACCCATAATTTCTGGTCAGTAGTATAAGGTTGGATTTTTTGAACATACGATCTCAGATGAAGTTTGGGACAAGAGACCCGATCATATTTAGCAAAGATAGGGACCTTGAATTTGTGAGGGATGACCACCCCCAGAATTAAACCTAGCTTTCGAAAATCCAATCCAAGCACTTTTTGGATATCTATAGCTTTGAGACGGCCTTCCAACTGCTTGTAATTGTCATCTGCTGAAGGATATTGTTCTTCGGAGTAGTCTTCATCTTCGGAACCCTGATTGTTTCTACCTTCACCCCTGACACTTCTATCACCCTCCTCTTGGTGTCGTCTTCCTCAAAGGAAACATCTTGAAGTGGTTGAGCAGGACCTTTGAATCTTCTTCCCATGTTGAGGATAACAACCTGCTTCTTAGTCTTCTTTTTCATGGTGAGGAGCGCCATCATCTCTTGTTACCCTTTGGCCAGATTCGGGAGAGTATCTTGAAATTGTGCATGTTGAGTTTAGAGATCCTTGACAGTTTGTTCGAGAGCCATCTTATACTGAAATAAATAGTAAATAGATGAGGAAACCTGTATCGGAAAACCTGCTTATGAAATGATGCATGATATGTGGATGCAATTTTTTCAAGGACCTTAGGAGATTTAAATTTGCTAGCCAAAAAGGAAACAGAAACAATGATTTCATTAATAAGTTCAGAATTACATGCCTTCTAGGCTTACAATGAAAAGCAAAAAGGGTCTCAAGGAGACAACAATATAAAATCCTAAAACCTAAGACTCAAGTCTCCCACTGACGCTTCCTCTTCGTGTCGATGTATGCATTAAGGCTTTTCTCCTCGTGAAGTTGCTTTGTGAGCTCCCACACTTTTTCTCATTTGCATAGAATTGAGCTTCAAAGGTGTCTCGTTCTTCCTTGAGTTGAATCTAGGATTTCTGCAATTCTTCGAGGTCAGTGGGCATGTCTGGGTGGAGAATGGTATAAGGAATATCCCCCTCAGCAACGGGTTCCAAAATCACTGGTAAGACAGTGAGATATGGCATCATAAGGTTTTGAGCACGAGCTCGTACCCATTTGAGATAGGGCTCCAAAGGGATGGAATTATTTCATCCTAAAGTATTGCTATCAACCTTGTTTCCCATTCCCCAAGCTCATATAAACCTTTGACGATAACCTTGAAAATCATTCTCGTAGTCGAACACGATACCCTTGATAAGTGCGTCATGAGGACCATCTCTTCGAGCATAACCAAATTGTTGTAGAGCTAGAGAAGGGTTGTAAGTAATACCTCCCCTAATGCCAAGGAGTGGAACATTAGGTAATTCCCTGCAATGGTCAATGATAGTAACATCTTCCAAAGATCGGGAACACTAAAAGATATTTCAATGAGAGAGCAACATCATCCTTTGAGACCACCTCAGACCTCGTTCATTCTTCAATACTGATCGGGGAAGGTGCGAAATAAACCACCTAGATAGAAGATATACGCAACACATAAGAGTTCCTCGTTTCCTCATAGTACGAGTGTGAATAGAATGCAGATTGTCTCTGAGCAAAGTAGGCACAGGGTTACGAGAAAGAAATATTTTGATGGTGTTTACATCTACAAGTTGGTCTGGATTAGGGAATAGCACCAACCCATAGATTAGCAAAGCCAAAATTTCTTCGAAAGCTTGAAACTCATATCATCCAAAAACATTTGAGCCTTCTCTAACATTAATTTAGCTAGAAAACCCTTGACTCCACTCCTTGTTTCCCAATTCGATAAAATATCATACCACTTCAGATATAAGGTTGATGTAATTTCTTCAGGTTGTGGCTCTTTCTCTAAACCGGTGAAAGGTATTTGATTGAGAACAGACACTCCCAACAATTGAGAAAACTCCTTCATTGTGGGTACCAACTGATAATCGGGAAAAGTGAAGCAGTGATGTACAAGGTCAAATAACTGGAATAGAACACTCATCATATCTTCTTCAGAACCCGAGGTAACCAAACTGAGTAGTCGACCATGCCTTTTGATGAATGGAGAGCTTTAAGGAACTCTTGAGACTAACTCCTTAAGTTGAGGTATCCTCACAAAACTGATTCAGATAGTGTTTCTACGAGCGGAAGCCATAACCTACAAAATAGAACAAAGACAAATCCCTAGGTCCTTGAAATGGTTAGTGAAAATGATATGGTATGATGTAATGATGTTATGATGTCATGTTCGAACAATTAATAAAACACAAATAAAACACACAAGGTCTTAGGTTCAGGCTTGCATGGATTTTATAGGAAAGTACCCTCTTGAATTTTTAGTTGGCTCAACATGTCCTAAAAGAAGTAACCGAGTTCTAGGAATATCAATATCACTGATCTTTCTCTCAGGCATTGTTTCAGCACAAACATCTAAATTACGACCGAAATATCCTGAGAGTCCAATCCCAATGAGTGTAGCATCGAGTATCAACCAACTTTAGTCTGCATCAAAGCCATCTATCTCACTACTTTCTAATGGCTAAGTTATGTCAACTAAGGTTCTAAAGTCAGTTAGTGCTTATGACACCACGCGATAGCCTAATATTCTCCTTGACTTACTAAAGGGACATCGATACCAACCAATCTGTCGCACTAACATAGTCATCATTTCAACCATATCAGTCTACGCCGTGCAATTTCCAAGATCTATTGCTACTTACCTAAAATTCCCCCAGATCTGGGTATAGGATCTACACAAGAAATAGACCCATACATATCCTAAAATATAAAGCAAACAAGGCAAACCAGTAAAGTAATAAAGGTGATCTAGCTCTTAAGGTAACCCCACTTTTAGTCAAATCCCTAATAGAGTCGCCAATTCTATAATACGGTGGAATAACTTTCTTTTGGTTTTGCATTTTATCGCAAATGTTGCGGATAGCAAGAGTGACCACTGACTTTTCTTTTATCCAATAAATGAAAGGGTGAAAAGAACAGGAAATACCTTTTAAAAAAATTTCTTGAGTTCGGGAGGTAGGTTATGAAAAGGGAAGGTGTTATCACCCTTTTCATCCGTAGTTATCTACGAGCTCTTAATTGCTAGCTCACTTTTTGAAATGATTTGTGCTTGTGTATGTTTTGAAAATATTTTGAAAATTCCTAAGTGCGGAGAATTTGTAATGATTCCCGTATCGTTCAAAATGTATACAAAATGTTTGTTTTGAAAATATTTATGAAAAGGAAGTGTTTGTTTTATGGAAAGATGTTTTGAAAATTCCAATGTAAGGTAATCCGCTTTATAATAAACCTAGTATCAGTCCTCAAGAGTGTTTATAAAGTGTTTTGAAAGAAGTTGTTTTGAAAGTGTGAAGTGTGAAAATTGTTTTAGTTTGTGAGCAAGAGATTACGAGCGATCTACCTACTCAAGAAGTATTTGTGCTTTTCCTCCTCCTTTAGATAGTGTTATCCTACCATTAATTAGTAGGAAGCCCTATCATTGGATGTGAGGGACATGCGTGGGTCATCGTACAGTTATAGAAGGCAACTTGTAAGACATTTTAGCAATTTTCATAAGGGACTAAGGTCGTTTACCAAAGGCAGCATCGAATGGTCATCTAGGGATTACGATCTTTTAACTAAGGGTCTTTGCTAAAGCATCCCACATTCGAGGGACATGATTTTTTATATCTGAGGCAACAAGTGAGGTTATCCTAGAGGTGCGTGTGTGTAAAGTGTTTTGATTTCAAGTATTTTTGTCTTTGAGATTAGGTTTTCTAATGTTTTCTTTTAGTCTTGTCATACAAACCCTAATTACTAACAGTAATAAGGAAAGCAGTAAATTGTGGAAATTAAATGTCCTACGCTATTACAATGCTTCGGGGATGGGGGTACAAGTTTATGAGTGGGGGAGGAAAGCAAATAAACCCTAATTATTTATTACAAACTTTTGACAGTTACATAATTGTATTAATGTGAAAATAAAGTGCGCGAAGGTGGTGAAAAGGGGGAAGATGTTTTAAGAAACCCTAAAAATAATTCTAAGTGTTAAAATAATTTATTGTTCTTGTTTTAGAAAAAATATTTGAAATAAAAATTAGACCTAATTCTCATTAATTTACAAATTAATTATTTAAAATAAAACAAAGTGTGACTAAACTAATTAATTTTATTTATGAAAATTAAATTAATTAATTAAAACCTAAAGAATTCTAAGTATTTAGAAAATATTTTTGGTGTTTTATTTAGAAAAATATTTTTATAGTATAAAAATAATAAACCCTAATTCTAATTAATTTACAAACTAATTAAAATAAAACAAAGTATGATTAAATTACTTTTTTTGTCAAAAATTAAATTAATTGATTAAAAACCTAAATCTGATTTTTCATCATTTTTATGACTTTTGTTGATTAAAATAAAATTAATTAAAAATGTTAATTAAAATAAAACTAAAAAAATTTAAAATGCGTCGTGTAAGCAAATTGGGGGTGAGAAAGAAGTAAAAATATCCTGGCCCAACAACAAGTTTTTTTTTTGTTTGAAGCTGGAAAATAAAAAAAGGAATAAAGTGGGCCTGTGTTGTAAGGAATTGGGGGGGATATAAAATAGAAAAAATGTTAAGCCCAAAACTAAAGAGCCCAACGCTTGTTTGTAATCCAATGAGGACATTGTCCAGAAGGTGCATCATGGGGCACACATGTGGTGTGTTTAATCTGATTGTATGATGATCTAATGGTCCGGCCATGAGGTATACCATGCGCGCTATTGCCTTGCTTACACTAGATCGGCAAGAAACAAATGTGAAAAATAAAAATGTCCCACGCCCTGCTCGAATCTGTGACCAGGCATATGTATAACTTAAACACGCGCGCTGCCACTGGGGTGGTTGTTACATCCGGTTGTAAAACAACAATCAATAAATATAAAATAAACAATTTTTCAAAAATGGACTTCATTTTCTTTCTCGCGCGTGTTTATAACAACAACAACAACCATTTCAAATTTTGTAAAATCCTTATTTCTCAACTAAATTGAAAAATGTAAACATCAAAGTTGTTCCAAATTTCGCCACGAATTCAACCATGACATTAACTTAAGCTAAAACTCAAAGATTAAAATGAATTTCTATTGGTACCAAACTGAACCCTAATTTTTCAGGAACTTCAATTCCAAAATTCGTATCACACAGTCAACATAAATGAAAACTAATGACATGGTTAGTTTCAGGGCACTGATATCTACATTTTTTCTTTAGAAAATAAATGCAAATGATGCTTGTACAAAGATTTCAAAGTTTAGAAAACTTACCTCAGAAGTGAGAATCGAGTTTAAAGTTAGAGCACTTCTGGAGGTGTTAGGATGATCTGGATAGCTTCACTAAACTCCCATGAAGCTTTTGCAATGGCTACCTTGGATTGAGAGGGCCTCAATTCTTATGGACAAGTCAAGTTGCAGAGGTGTAAAGTGAGGTTTGGACAATGATGGTGGAAGTGTTACAGTGATGAGACAGGGGTATGGATGGCTTTTATATGATGTATAGATGATGTTTGAATGATAAAAAAGGAAAACACACGAGTGGATTTGAAGTTGGATGTTGGAAGCTTCAATGTGCAACAATGGAGTTTTCTTGGGGATTCTGAGTTTGAGATTGTTTGAGGGCTTGTTCACTCGTGTCATAGCTTGCAAATAACCTCTATATTTATAGAGAAAAGGTTTGATGGCTTGAAGTAACCAGAATCTCAAGATAACATGTTATGGTTTTGAAGCATGGTTTTGAAGTAACTTGAAGAAACATTGTTCCAATGCATCGTAGGGTGGTTGATATGACGTAGATGGTTGCTTCTTGGTGCTGAGATGTTTTGAAGTCAGAAGAAACAATGTATGGGCTCAAGGAGAGTTGACATTATGTATAAAGTCACTTTATGTAATTGGCAATGTGAACTTTCTTCCCTTAATGGAAAAATGGACTGGACAAAGCTTTAATCACTTGGACCATAGCTCAAAAGATTATGTAATCTTTTTATTATAGCAAGATTTGGACGTTTGAGGTCTGTAAAGTGAGATTATGCAGTATGGCTTGAAATTTGGTTATGAACTTGTCACAAAAATAACCTATAATGCAACCTTAGATACCCAACTTCATATCTTCGAAACTTCTAGCTCAAGCCTGATAAAATTTTGTTCTTTGACATTTTGGAAAGCTTTAAACATTGACTACAACTTTCATGTTATGAGTTTTGGCTAAATCAAATGGAAACTTGCTGAAAATTGGCCAAGAAGTTAGGACAAAAAAATGATCAAAACTTGTAAAAAAATTCTAAGTGTTGGATACAAAACATCCTAACTTCATAAGATTATATCTCCTAATCCAAGCACTCTTTGGAAATTAACCCTCATTGACGAAGTTGTAGAATTCATCAATCCCTATAACTTTCATGTTGAAAATTTTCTCTGAATCAACTTGGATCTTAGTGAAAAATGGCTATGAAGTTAGGACTTTTGTTAAGAACAAAAAACACTTAGAATTTTTCTAAGTGTTAGAAAATTTTCCAAATTTTACTTTTGTTGACTTTTTGATTTCTTGATGATCAATTTTGATAGTTTTGAATATCTTAACGATTCTTGACTTTTGAATTCCAATGTTGACAAAAACGTAAAAGTTTGACTTTTGAGTGACTGTTGACTTTTCATCAGTTGATTCAAATTTTCAACTATCAATCACTTGCATCTTTGGAAATATCTTGAGCCATGTAATTAGGTCAAGATGTTGTATTTGATTCCTTATGATCATGCTTCAAGCTATTAGGTCATGCACTAGGTCAACAGTCAATGATCAGTCATTTTCAGTAAAAACCCTAATTTTGGCAATTTGAGGGCTTTCCTTGAGGAATCATGGCCAGCCCTTGATCAAATGATGAATATTACTTCAAGATGTTGATGTTGACAAAAAATATTGAAGTTTGACTGTATGTTGAACACTATTGACTTTTTACCCAATGTAGTTGATTTTCAGTCATTTGAGTCATTGACTGAGCAAACATGTGAGGCAAGACTTGAAACTTGTCATAAGCATTGTTGAGGATCTATGATGAACCATGAAATTAATTTGATACCTTTTCAACCCAATACTCCTTGTACAAGATGAAACCCTAGTTGTGGACCCAATTCTTAGGAGGTGAGCTTGTTTGATCAACTCTTGAGAATCCTTGAGTATTTGAGAATCTTAGAAGAATGTTCTGAAGAAAATGGGAGGGAAAATTTTGGGGTACAACAAGATCTATCTTGGATATCAAGAGAGTAGCATGAGTCAGCATATATTGTCTGATATGTTTTGCTGCCCACGCGAGTTCACCACAAGTCTTTTCTAGCAATGAATACCTTGACTCACAATTAGTAAAGTTCTTGCTCAGGTAGTAGATGGCATGCTCTTTCCTACCGGTCTCGTCGTGTTGACCGATTACACAACCCATAGAATTTTCCAACACTGTCAGTTACATTACTAAAGGCTTACCCTCCATTGGAGGCATGAGGATCTGAGGTTCCTATAGATACTCTTTTATTCTATAAAATGTTGTTTGACAATTATCGTTCCACCTAACCACTTGATCTTTCCTTAACAACTTAAATATTGGTTCGCACGTGGCTGTAAGATGAGACATGAATCTATAAATGTAGTTCAACCTCCCCAAGAAACCACAAACCTCTTTTTTTGTTCTTAGCTCATGAATTTCTTGAATTTCTTTTACTTTCGCAGGATCAAACTAGATTACCTTTTCATTTACAATAAAGCCTAACAGCTTTCCTAACCTCACCCCAAAGGTGCACTTGTTCGGATTCAACCTCAGTCTAAACTTCCTCAGTCTTTGAAACAACTTCTATAAATTAACCAGATGTTCTTCCTCTGTCTGTGATTTGGCAATCATATCATCAACATAAACGTCAATCTCTTTATGGATCATGTCATGAAATAGAGTGACCATAGCATGCTGATATGTTGCCCCAACATTTTTCAAACCGAATGGCATCACTTTATAATAGAAAGTCCCCCATGGTGGATAAAAGTTGTCTTCTCCATGTCTTCTGGTGCCATCTTGATCTGATCGTAACCAGAAAAGCCATCCATAAAGGGAAACACTTTTACCATGAGCAATATTATCCACCGGTACATCAATGCGGGGAAGCAAAAAATCATCCTTAGGGATTGCTTTATTCAAGTCCCTGTAATCAACACACATCCTTACCTTCCCATATTTCTTAGGCATGGACAAAATATTTGCAATCCATGGTGGATAAGAGATAAATTTCAAGAATCCTGCATCAATCTATTTTTGAACATCCTCTTTAATATTTTTAGACATCTCCAGATGAGTTCTGCGAAGCTTCTGCTTAATCGTAGGACACTATTCTCTAAGAGGTAGCTTGTGCAAAACAATATCAGTATCTAACCCAGGCATGTCTTCATAGGACCAAACAATGATATCAATATACTCTCAGAGCATTTCAATCAATCTCTGCTTCATATTGTCTTCTAAAGCAGCCCATATCCTGACTTCTTTCTTGATCTCTTTCGTACCTATATTGACCACTTCCAGAGATTCCTGGTGTGGCTGAATGACCTATTCTTCTTGCCTCAACAGTCTGGCCAACTCTTCGGGAAGTTCACAATCTTTTTCACCTTCTTCTTCGGCTTGGTAGATTGGATTATCAAAGTCATAATGAGTCATAGCATAATTATTATCAATAGAACCTATGAAGAAAGTGGGATTGAATCTGCATGATTGATGACTTATGTTTTTATTTTAGATAAAGAAAAAGAAAAAGAAAAAGAATAAAAACATGTTGCCATTTTATTTTTATAAAGATAAAAAGAAAGATAGGGAACAAATTATTTGAATGCAAAAACGTCCTTTATTTATGATAAGATTGTAAATGAAAACTTCGTGGCCCTACAAAATGTTCCTACGCCTTGGGCAGAATGTAAGAATTATTGCATGATGATAAAAAAATAAAATTACTCCTAAAAGCGGGTGTGATGACGTCTTCAGAAGACCAGTTGGATGGCTCTTGACTTAGGACAATTAAGTGAATCTAATTATCCATAACATAATTGTTGTCAACTTCATCATCAATCACACTGACTTCTCCTCCTTTGCTGGTACCAACACTTATAAACTTGATAGGACTAGGAGAACCCGAAGCTCTGGGAATAACCACTTGCACATTTTGACCTACTTTAAACCCCAAACCAAACTTGTCTTTCTTTACCGGAAGTTTTAACACTTTGCCTCAATCTTCGGGGTGCCCTGGTTCAACGACAGCTAGTGCTTGCTTGAAAGATGTTATCGAGACCTCCAGCTTCCTCACCTATGGACGAGGAGTTTTAAAAATTTAGACAGCCTTAAATGCCTGAAATGGAGTCTCGTTCACTTCTCCCTCAATCTCCACATATCTAAATGAGATTAAGTGGCTCATCACATAATCTTCTTCACCACATATTGTAACAACCTTTCCATTAATAAAAAAACTTAAGCTTCTATTGCAGCATGGAAGTCACGACATCTGCCCCATGAATCTAGGGGCGTACCAACAGACATCAATAAGAGGGAAGTATGTCCATCACAAAGAATGTTGCACTGAAAACATGAGGTCCTATCTTTATAGGTAGGTCGACCTCACCAAAGCCTGATCTCTTTGATCCATCAAAAGCCTTTACTTACAAATCACTTGGCATCAAAACAATCCCTTCATAATCCATCTTCATTAGAGAAAACTTGGGTAGCACATTCAGATACGATCTCGTGTCAACCAGCACACGAGATAAATTTGTCCCCGCAATTTCCATGGATATGTGTAAAGCTTTGTTGTGTTTGCTCCCCTCGGGAGGAAAATCAAAGTCAGTGAAACCCGAGCCATTACTAGCAGTAATTCTAGTCACAATACCCTCAAATTGGTTCACAGAGATCTCTTGGGGGACGAAAATTGTACTTAACAACTTCATTAAAGCATTACTGTGCGCCTCAAAGTCTTTGAGCAAGGATACACTACTACAAATAACGCATGTAATGTCAGACGCGAATGGCGTTTTACCCCGATATCAGAAGCGAGGTAAATAAGGTCATCATGAGTAAAGAATTATCACCTTATTGTTAAAACACTGATGAGTATTTTAATAGCACACGGGTTCAATCCACAACATCTGCATTTTTATTATTTTCAATAACAAATAGCATTGCGTTATCGATTGACATGTAGGAATTTTCCTAAATTGTTTTTGTTTGACCTAAGGTGTTGATTTTCTAATAAGGATTTTTAATTATAAGTGCTTTTCTGTATCAACACAACCCAAAGGAAAATTCTGAAGCTTTGGTTGCACACAAAGTGTTCGACAAATAGTTTTGTTAGTTCTTGTCAAATATCATTGTTTGATCATATGACTTATAAGAACTTTTTTGCAATTGTATTGTTTAAAGTGGTGTTTTGATTAGCTTATAATCACTTTGATTATAAGTATTTTTCATATCAACACAACTCAAATGAAAAATTCTGAAAAGTCAAACGCACACTAAGTGTTTGACAAATTCAAACTTTTTATATTTTTGTTTAAATTTCATAGGAAATAGGAAACCATTGTGTTTGACATTAAACCATTAATTT
Organism: Vicia faba; assembly: GCA_948472305.1. Lineage (NCBI taxonomy): Eukaryota > Viridiplantae > Streptophyta > Magnoliopsida > Fabales > Fabaceae > Vicia > Vicia faba. Next base: position 1,227,588,745 of record OX451738.1, read on the forward strand.
GGATATTATTATGTGATTGATTTTATCAATATCTAAATTCCATATGGCTTGTGCATATTCGAGTCTTCAATAACTAGGTTCGTTTATACTGCTATCATGATCTAGGCCAAAAACCTCATGCTTAACATTGTTTTTCAAATAAGTTTTTAAATAAATATTTTGAAAGATGATTTTTAATAGGGGATCTATTCACTCCTCACCCTCACTCTAGATAAGTCTTCATAGTCTAATAAGTGGTATCAGAGCTCCGGTTATTTCCGTACTTCGAAACTCTTATTAGAAAATGGCGTACGAACCTAAAGGGGATTACAAAACAACCCTGATTTTTTCCGAAAGAAAACTATAGTTATTGGAAATATTGCATGCACATTCATGTTAATTCATATGACAAGGGTATGTGTGACACCATTACTCAATTTGATTCTAATGGCATTGTCACACCTAAGCCGGAAGCACTATGGAATAGTGATGATAAGAAAAACTCATTAAATCTCATTAATTGTTTGAACACACTTGGTTAGCCTATTTCCAATGCTATTGATTATAACAAAAATTTGAGATGTCCTGCTAGGAATTGGCTACCGAAGGTCACCAAGATCAAGGAAGCCAATGATCTTACAACACTTGATCTCACTATATTGGTTGGTAAGCTTGAAGTACATGAGTAATAACTTACTTGCTTAGGCAAACATGAAAGGAAACTTGTGAAAAATAAGAAAAAGGAGAAAGACATGAATAAGGAGGAAAGAACAAATTCTAAAGCTCTTAGGACTTCAAGTTCAAGGTCCTCAAAAATTGAGCATGTATACGATAATGATTTTAGTGATGCTGAAGATTTAAATTGTTACTATGGTAGTATGAAAAACTTGCTCAAATGCAATACATTTTTCACTAACCCCCAATGACCTAACGAACATTGGGTACCTAGCTTGTCTTGTTGTTTTTGTAGGAACATTGTCTTGACTCTATGAAGAGAATATGGATTCTCATTTATGGTGGCTCAAGGCATATGAACATATTCTAATCATATTGTATGTATGGAAATAAGATGGATTATATGATCTAGAAAGCAACAATAAGTTTTGTTTATTTGGTAAAAGAGGCATAAATTACTTTTGATGTTGTATCCGAGAATACTCGGAAAAGGTATTTCATTTTATCATGTAGGTTTCTCTTCAAGACATACTCAATGATGCCGAAGAAGAAATTAATCAACCAGAATCAGTGAAACATTAGGAGGAGAAAGATAACTAACATGAAAAGGATAAATATGAGATTTCAATCAAAATGAATGACTATAAAATCAATGACCTTCTTGGATTCATCACAAGTTATACTTTTGGATACTTTGTCAAAGTGAAAAGTTGTAAGGTCGTGTTGTTCTAAAATCTTTGTGGAATACTTTGCATTTGGTTTTACTTTCTTTCAAGAGTTCCTTGTGAAATGTAAGTGCATCCTCCTTCATATTGTACAGTGAGTTAATATTGATTTAACTTTCTCTTTTTTAGTAAGTTCTCTCTTTTACTTGTTTATTTCTCTAAGTACATGACATACTTGGTGTATGGTATACATTATGAGTATTCAGCAACATAATTCTAAATTGATAATCATGGTGACTTATCCATTTATATACTTGAAATGACCTCATCGTATTAAATTTTCAGGTATTTCTTTATAAACACTTATGTGTACATAAGTATGTTTAGCTTCATTAAACATCAAGTATAACACATTTGACATTATATCATATTTGATTCTACTAACATGCAACTTCTCAAAAAGTTATCTAAGCTTATGCATGGAGTGTTTTAAATGAGTCTTGTGAGGTGTTGAATTACTTTCTCAGAATCCAAATAAAGTAACTCAATGAAGGAACACATGTGTGGGGAATTTCCTTTACGATCATGTTGAAAAAGGGAATATTGTGTTCGAGCATTTAGATAGTGAAAATCAACTTGCAGACATTTTCACAAAATGTTTAATACCAAACGGGTTTTCAACAAACGTAAGGAATTAGGGATTATTAATGTCTCTAATGTTACTTTCTTTATTATGATGCTTTCACTATTATACTTTTGCTCTAACACTTTGTTTAAAGTATTTTACATCATGTGAGTGGAACTTCCATTATATCAAGAGTGAGGTAATGTTGTTCCAAATTTCTCCTTGAAAGTAAGATTTTTCTTAGTACATGTCTTAGTTGATGAAAAATGCTTGTTATGTGAAATTATGGTACAACAGACTCAGATGTCCTACAAGGATGTAATGACATCTGATCTGACATAAACACACGGGCAAGATAAAACAGAACTGAAAAGATAAAGAACAGACCATAATTTTTTACCCAGTTAGGTGTACAATAACACCTACTCTGGGGGCTACAAAGCCAGGAATGTAGTCCACTATCAGTAGTATCAATTTGCAGACCCTACAGTTAACACACCCATTAAGAATCTACACACTTAATCACTACCAAATGACCCTTTTACCTAGGTCTTCCCTAGATATGGAATATCCCTATCCCATTTTCAATCATCGCAATGATGTCTAGCAGTCAACACCTCAGTCACTGCATTGACAGTCCTTCACCAAAATTCTAATCACACAGATAGACAGTTTGGAAGACACACTTCCATGACAACATAGCTAAGTCTCAAAGCCAAAATCCACTATTTGTTAGATCTGCTCCTAACTAAGAACACATCCTGGAGTTGCTTCAAAGCTTCCTACAAGAACAATACACCTCTTACCTACAGGCTTTGAGGTGAACTTGGTAACCTTCCCACAACCCGGAAGGTTTACCTTGACAAAACCCTAGACTTCTACATCTTGAGCCGTGTCTTTTGTAGGCTATAAAACCTTCTATTTATAACTTGTTACCCAACTTGTTTTGGGCCTTCAATCACAGCAAATCAGCTGTAACAAACTGCAGAAACTTCTTCCCTAAGAAAGGTCTTTAATCTTTACTTTCCTAAATAATCTCCTTATTCAGAAAGTCTTCATTCTCCTTGATTTATGATTGAATTTTCTAGACCTTTAAATATGAGCCATATAGGATGCATAATATTCTCCTGAATAATCTGCCTATGTTAAGAACCAGATGAATCTCATTAATTCAGCTCCGCAGGCGCGATGTTAAGACATCTTCTTCGACATGTTGTTCCAGTTGTTGAAAAAGTTTAACACAACATGTTCTGACATTGTAATAGGACTTCTTATTGTACTTGTTCTTCTTATTCTATTCTTCATTACATTATTGCTGTTATTATTTGTTTTACAAAAATTAAGCCAATCCTAAAACAAGAGAACTAACAATCTCCCCCTTTAGCAAATTTTGGCTAAAACAAATAATCTAAAAACAATTGCAATCTAGGAGATTACAACAATACAGAAATATAACCCTCGACAGTAGTGTTTAGAAGCTACCGCATAGAACAATAGATCTTCATTTGAAAATAATATCTTAGCATCTTGTTCGACAACTTCTTTACAGCACTCTGAAGAACTAAATTGCATCAGCACCAACGAACATCAGCATCAGCTTCAGGATAAAAGGAAGGAAATTCCTGAAGTCTGGTTGATGCACACGAGGAAGAAGATAGCAAAAGACAACTTGTACTCCCCCTCAATCTAGAACCAATGGTGGAATAAGACCAAACCCTCCACCACTTCTGGTAACTTGGAACACAGGTCACAATTGTGTTCATAACTCAGATCACAAGTCACAAACATATGTCATAGGATCAAACATATTATTTTGACCTTTATGAACATTAATAATAACCACTCGTGGAATCATCAACATCTGAGATAATTCACCTTTAATCTCCCCTTTTTTAGCCAAAAATTGGCAAAGGAAACCTTCACAATACCAGACCCAAGCACAGCTTACCCAAACACGAATAAAAGCCATAAGAATTATGGACTCAAGGAGCTCACGGGGTTACAGAGATACAGAGAACTCTCTATAAATAACTGGGATTTTTACTTGGAAAGTAACGATCCTAGATTGTAACACCAATCTTGGTCAAAAGAAACGATATTTGAGGAGGAAACTTTAAATATCAATGTGCACCATCCATAATGGCTTTGAATGCTATAACTACTTCCTATACATACGCATGCATAGTCAGACAAAATTTTATCCCCCTGTTTACAACCACGTGTTTGAACACATAGGCCACTCCACCCTATGTTGACCATGCAGGAACATGTCCTGAATAATCTCCTAACACTTAGTCAGACATTGTCTTCTTATTTCAGTAATCAAGACATCTTCTCCCACCAATCAGGGATGCTTCACCAGATTATCCACATATTCATATTGGATTCTAAGTGTTCTTTTTTCACTTAGACTTAGTGACATACACTGAGATATCAAAATATCACATTTGTGACACCTCTTCATAATATAGACCCTCAAGGAGTCTTTTTGAAATCTATAGAGCAAAATAAATTATCCCGGACTTCCCATTAAACTTCTAAGAGATATGTGAACTTCTGATCTTCACTGAGCTTCTCATAGTTAGAAACAACCATATCTTGTTAAGTTTATCCATAAGTTCATAATGTCACAACATGTTGTTTCGGCATCATTTCCTCATAGAACCTTTACAAAAAATAAACAGTATTTTGGCTTGACAATACCTGTATCATTGCAGCAACAATTTACAGATATCCACATGACTCCCTTTGTCACGTGTAACTAATGCTCCAGCTGAACATGAAGACTTGAGCACTAGATGAAAAAAAAACTTCAGCACTTCCTGCATATGCTGAACCTTGACTCCCTCAGTAGAGTCAAACTAGAGTCAGATATTCTCACTCCTTGAGAATACTTCCAGGAACCCTGACTTCTTCATAACACAAGGACACATTCGATCATTGTCTTTTCATAACCACACTTTGTATCATGGCCTTTTGAATAGGAAAGATGTCATGCATACTAGGTGTGAAGTCACTCACAAATTCCAAAAACTCTTAGTTTTCTTAAAAGCTTTACTAATATCCAGATCACCAAACCTTTTCTGGAGTGACTTGCAGCAAAAAAAATACCACTTCAAGATGCTCTTCTCAGACCTCAGTATCTGCCAGCAGCCTTCTTCCTTTATATCCACAAGTAGTTGCTGATACTAGTGGAGTCTTTAACAAGGTAGTAATGCATTCATCAAGCATGCTACTGTAGACAGGATTAGACTCTCCATATTCTAACCCATATAGTCAGAAATTCCACTTCTCACAATAATGCTTAAGCATCCAACTTCACATGAGCAATCCCATGCATTAAACAAAACAGCCATCAACAATCATGATGTTAATACATCATATGGTACATCAACTCCATAATATAGAACCTAATCAAACTGGTTCTTGATCAATCATTTAAAGGACTCGTTGTGCATAGAAATCCTTTAAGAAGCTCCCATTAGAACACACAGTCGGTGCACAGGTTCTTCTATGATCAGCACAAGCCAGCAAAAGAAATCAGCTCCATAATCTCTTTGCACTCCAGTGCACCTTCTCCCAACTCTCTTTCAAGAGCAATCCTTCTTTTGAAGACATATTTCCATTTTTCAGCATTGCCAACAGAATGAAAGGAAATGTTATCAAGAGGAGCATCAGGCACCTTGACAGAAAGCTTCTTGCTTGCAGACTTCTTCAAAGGAGAGATGTCATGGACATCATCCTCATCATCACCTGAGGAGCTATTAGGTCTAAATTTTCTTTTGTTGGAGGGAGGAACTGCTTTACTCCAGGGCTTTGGGGGACTATACATAGTCTTCTTCTTGATACTCTTGGCAGAGGATGTGCATCTCCTAACAATCAACAGGATAGTCTTCTTTATCCCATTCACTACTGTAGAGAAAAATAAATTCTCGCAGAACCAACACATCCTCTTGGAGAAGGATGGTATACTCTAACAAGATTTGGCTAGAGTCTCCAGAGACTCATAAGGACATAAACAACTACATCTTGTAGCAACATGTCTCAGCATGTTATCCAACATCATCCTCATTGTAGGGGAATAACTATATATGCTTGAACATCACAAGCTCCAAACAAACCAATTAGTCCATTGACTCCTCCTGTCATGGACAATCAAAACTTCATTATGGAGAAAACACAACACTAAACACCCACTAGTTCACTGGAAATAACTCCGAGTACTCTGAAATAGTCACATAACAAGCACACCTCTGATTTATTCCCTTGCACCTTCACACATATTATCATGACTCTTTGGATGGCTAAGCTGTCATGCAACAATAGTTTGAAACCAACTTCCAACCATTTCTTAGTATGCTTAAAAGCTTTACTAAGATTCATACTCTCCAACAGAAGGAGTACCCCTTAACCAATGTGCTGATTAAATCCTCCTTATGCACACTACTAGTATTTGCTGACACTAGTAAAGTCTTCAAACAAAGATAGCATACTTCTCCTTCAATCAGAATCTCCTTATTCAATATCATAGACAGAACTGCCACTAATGAGTGTGGAATTTTAATATTGAGATTCATAGTTCCAAGTATCTTTAATAGACTATCATTAAAAATGATGTTCCAACATCATTTGAGACATCAACAACATTACCATAGAACTTATCTGCTTTGGTTCTGGAATCATCATCCAAGGGACTTATTTCTATCCATGCCCTTTAACAAACTCCCCATTCTCACAAAAGGATCTTATAAGGTCTCATCTTCATATTAACCACACAACAGAAATATTCTCTCACTATATTCTGTAGTAAGCTTCTCACACTAGATAAAACTGACAACTTTCTTCTTTACACCTGTGATACTTGTTAAATCTTCGACAAGACATCCAATCATGGCAGCCAAAACATTCCAGTTTAGGTTAGTGACTTGACCTTAAGCTCTGCCCTTGGAGAAAATAGAGTATACTAGCTTCTCCTGACTAGAACCCCCAACAGAGGCATAGACAGCTACACCTAGTAGCCACAGGTCATAACATGTTTCCTGTAATCTTCACAAGCTTGAATTACACGCAAGCTCCATAACTAATACAACAATAACCATAGATAGGTTCTAAGCTCCCCCTATCATGGACAAACAAGGCTTCTACTGAGGATGAACAATTGGACACCATAAGACAAACAAGAGACTTCACGCACTCACTGAAACATATCCATACTCTTGTGAAAATAACTCATCTTGGATCTGATATACCAACTCCAGGTCTTCAGATTTTTACAAAGTCATGTCTGATACATGGCTCTACATAACAACACAAATATCCATACCTCTTTGGATAGCCAAGATATCATGAACACATACTTGGACAAACACAATCCCTCAAATAGTGTGTTTTAAGCACACCAGACTGACATACTTGCAACAGAGGAAAACCACCTTCTTCAAATTCCTCCGCTCTAACAATCACTAGCAATTGCTGGTAATAGTTAAGTCTTCAACATAGAAGTTATGCAGTCACCAAGTATACTACTAAAGACAGGATCATGATCTATATCTTCTAGTCAAAACTCCTTATTTTGACAACCATGTTGATCCTCAATCTTCCATAATCATAATCCAAAACCTTCCTTTACGGAAAAATGATGTTACAACATCATTTAGGACATAAACCTTTCTTCACAAATCCAAATAATTCAGCTCTTGATTTATCAACCAAAGAGATTATTAATCTTGATAGTCTTTTTAAGAGAAGATCACAAAACATTACATCTTCTGCAACTCATTTAGGTTGATACAACCACCTGAACACCATAAAGAGAAATAAACTCTCAACAATATCTGAATCATCAGTTCAGATAGTAGATTTGCATCCATACCTCAGATAAGTACTCAGCTCCCGACAAGGTATTTATCATCAGTAACATGCACATCTTCACAAGATCAGACTTATACTTAGCTCTCGACAAGATATTACACAACTGTAGATGATACTCCTTTTCAACAGATGTTAGAGCACTTGAACTGGCATCCTTCTTCTTCATCTTTCAACACAAGAGGATCTTTTCAACAGATGTTAGAGCACTTGAACTGGCATCCTTCTTCTTCATTGTTCAACACAAGAGGATCTTTTCAACATTCTAGACTTGGTCAGAGACTAGTCTTCAGCTCCATCATGATCAAACATTCCAACTTTTAACTCCACTGGTGAACAACAATACTCACCTCATGATCTACACAACAACTTCCTTTTTAGAGGAATCACACACCTAGAGATGATGCCCCAACATCAGATACGACATCATCCATTCTTACTATGGTTCTGGAGGTAACTTCCGTAGTAACTTATAATAAACTCTTGTGGGTATTGACATAAGGAAACAAACCAACAACAACTGTTCAATCTTCAGGATCAGACTACCAACATATGTATGGGATTGCACAAGCCACATCTCAATATGATTTTCTTTAGAGCTCATGTCTGACTTTGATATGATGGATGCCATTGTCTGTACCTACAGAGGAAATTCCCTCTATTAGGTCTCTAGAACAGACTCTGCTAGGCATGACACTAAAAAATACAGACTTTCAAAAGCATATGTTTCCCTTGATTCTTCAAAAACAATGCCCTTCAAATTTTAACATCTTCAAAGATATCACGACATTCTATCTGACATCATATCAACCCTTGACAAAGGGATCTTTTTCAACAACTTCTGAAGGTACACAAAGAGAATCATAAATTCTCTTCCTCAAGGGAAATCAAAACAATACTCATGAGTATCAAATGTTGTGGTTGGATCACAATACTCCTCTTCAAACATGATCTGTTCTATGGCCACAAATAGGATTCCATGAATCTGGTACCTTTGATTACAAGGATCTTCCAAATACGAGCTCATCTCATATACATAAAGGATCTGGTGGAGATTCCTTTATGGGTTCTTCTCAAGAACATGGAGCTCAATCTCTATACTCCTATAAGCCTTGGTCAGAAATAAACTGACACATGGAGTAGATAAACTGGTGATCATGTCCTAATCAACCTACACAAACCAGATGCCTCATCTTCCAGATCAGGAGTAGGTTCCAAACAAAAAGTATTCATAACATTTTTGTTCAACACCCAAAGCATATGTTCTTTAACTGATAGTTGCATACTTGCTGAAATAATGTTCTAACATCCCATAGAACATCAGTTCCTCCTTCTTGGAACACACCATCCTTGACAGTCTTCAAGGTCAATATGCAGATGTATATGATCATCATTGATCAATTAATTCTCATCAGCCATATTGATAAATGTCTTTATAAGTGGACTTAAGGAAAATCTCAAGTATCTTTGACACTTTTAATATGGTTGAAAATGTCAGCATATATTCTGTTGAGGGTAACAACGCTAGTATCCTTCCCATACTTTTAGGGTTATATCATAAACCATGCAGCAGAATATAACGAACTCCTCAACAATATTCAGACACAATGCTTACACCACTATCCAAGTACAAGAATGGCAACCTAGGATTGAAAAAATAAACCTTACATACAGCAGCTTCCCACAAAGCTGCATGCCTGACGGCAGCAGCCAGGAACAATACCTATCACATATAACAAATGATCCTTGCCAAGAGATCATCCATACAATAGTATGAATTATCCAAGTTCATACCTATTTTCAGTAAATACTTTCTTCCTTGCCTATGACTGGAAAGTACCTTCCCATGATCTCACCCAGAGCAAAACAGGATGCCTGCTCTGATACCAAATGAAATTCTGGTACAACAGACTCAGATGTCCTACAAGGATGTCGAGACATCTGATCTAACATAAACACACAAGCAAGATAAAACAATACTGAAAAGATAAAGAACACACCATAATTGTTTACCTAGTTCGGTGTATAACAACACCTACTCTGGGGGCTACCAAGCCAGGGATGAAGTCCAGTGTCAGCAGTATCAATTTGCAAACCCTATAGTCAACACACCCGTTGATAATCTACGCACTTAATCACTATCCAATTACCCTTATACCTAGGTCCTCCCTAGATATGGAATATCCTCATCCCACTTCCAATCATCGCAATGATGTCTAGCAGTCAAAACCTCAGTTACTGCATCGACGATCGTTCACCAAAATTCTGATCACACAGATAGACAGTTTAGAAGACACACTTCCATGAAAACCTAACTAAGTCTCCAAGCCAAACTCCACTATTTGTTAGCTCTGCTCCTAACTAAGAACACATCCTGGAGTTGCTTCAAAGCTTCCTCCAAGAACAATACACCTCTTACCTACAGGCTTTGAGGTGAACTTGGTAACCTTCCCACAACCCGGGAGGTTTACCTTGACAAAACCCTAGACTTCTACATATTGAGCCGTGTCTTTTCTAGGTTACAAACCCTTCTATTTATAACCTGTTACCCAACTGGTTTTGGGCCTTCAATCACAGCAAATCAGCTGAAACAAACTGCATAAACTTCTGCCCCAAGAAAGGTCTTCAATCTTTAATTTCCTAAATAATCTCCTTATTTAGAAAGTTTTAATTCTCCTTGATTTCTGATTTAATTTTCTAGACCTTTAAATACGCGCCACATATGATGCATAATATTCTCCTAAATATTCTGCCTATGTTAAGAACAAATTGAATCTCATTAATCCAGATCAGCAGGCCTGATTTCAAGACATCTTCTTCGACATGTTGTTCCAGTTGTTGAAAAAGTTCAATACAACAGGTTATGACATTGTAATAGGACTTCTTGTTATACCTGTTCTTCTTATCCTATTCTTCATTACATTATTGTTGTTATTATTTGTTTAACAAAAATTAACCCAATCCTAAAACAAGAGAACTAACATTATGTTATCAAATGATGAAAACCATGAATGTTCATTTCCAAAAATTTGATTGATAACCACTGTGTGTTCTCAATATATATGCTTATAATGAATTCATGTATTAATTCTTTCACATATGTATAAGTTTTCTCTTGTGTGTACAAGAATGTGTTTCTATTATTATTTCTTGCATTCGTTCATAAGTTGAATGTAAGCGCTTGTTGTAGTTGAGTCACATGTTATGACCATATTTTCATTTTGGATTGAATAGTGAAACTTTATTGTTGCTACGCTTGGCACATGCATGTGCGGCATCGAGAGTTCCATTATGATGTGTTATATAATAGTGATGCTATAAACACAACTTGAAAAATTTTGTTCTTACTTGCATTCTTTATTCATTATGCAATTTTATTATATGTGTTGTAATGTTGTTTGTCGGTTATTTACCAATATCACATCATTACATATATAAGGGGATATGTGATTGTTGCTCTTCTATGCAAAAACGTCTTTGTATGATATATTGGTCGTTATGTAAAACTATGATACTTTTGATGATATGCTTGTTCTCTTTTTGATGTTTTCAAAGGGGAAGAAGGATATTCTAAGTGAAGTTTGGAAGCACATAGTCAAGAGGTGCGTCAAATGAACATGAAATTCCATCGTTGCAGTTTTGCCATTGTTGTACCCCAAAATTTTCCCTCTCATTTCTCAAAGAATCACTCTGGATCCTCAAGTTTGCTTCCATCCAATTCCAAGCCTAGAATTACAAATTTTCCAAGAAATTCATTCACAAGGGCAAAATGGTCATTTGCATACTAAAAAGTCAAACTTTGACCTTTGGATCAAAATCAAGTTTCCAAAATCATATTTCATCAAGACGTGTTGGAATGTGAGATTTTTTTCATCAAGATATTCAAAAGTCAAAATTACTTTGGAAAAGTCAAAATTCTAAATACTTAAAAATTTTCTAAGTGTTTAAGAAATATGACAAGCCCAGAACTTCTGATCAAATTATCATGATGCAAGCTGATTCTGGATTAATTGCTAACATAAAAGTTATAGATTTCAATAGGATCTAAAACATTGCAGAACAGAACTTCTCTTGGAAATGCTGGAATTTCAAGTTATAAATGTTCAAATATACGTCCATGAAACTAAAGCACTCAGCAAATTCTGGACACTTTCAAGACAAAGTTTGGTCAGAACATCTGGGCCAGTTTTCATAAAGGTTCAGTCAGAGTTTGCAAGGGTAATTCAAATAAGGTTTACAAAGCGTGTTGCAAGTTTTCTAGAAAGTCTGAGAACTCCTTTAGAACATGTTGGAGCAAGGAGATACAAAGATCAGAAGTTGGATATTTATTCTAAATTACGCTGAAGTTGAACCTCTTACCCAGAATTAAGCAATGATGCAAAATCTCACATTGCAGGATTTATGGTTTGATAAATCTCATCATCATTTAATTCTCACAACCACTTTTGAGTCTTTATCCAAAATATTTCCCCACGTGTGGCATAGGAGTACCTTTACTGTCTTGGAAAAGCAAACTTTTGTACAAAAAATGTGTTGGGCCCATACGTTACTTTTGCTTTTGAGGTTACCTTTCCTTAATTCCTTCTTACAAATCCAGCTTAGGCGCTGCTAAAGCTACTGACCACCATACCTATTTGAACTTACTTCAAGAGCAAGCCAGCGCCTAGCTTATTATGGTGGTGCCCCTTGATCTCTCAAAAACTACTAAACCTTTATATATAAATTAGACCTCATTGGCAACTGTAAAAGGGTCGAAAATTTGAGAAAGAAAAAGCCTTGAACCCATGCTAAAATTCCAAGAGTCCAAAACTGCAAAAACAAAAATACAAAACCTGTTAGCTTTTGATTCTTGCATTCAAACTCCATTTTTCCTCAAGTGTTTCTTAATCAGAACCATTCGTACAGTTTCTGATATACATTTAGAAACCATCCTAACTTCTGTGTTCAGACTGTGACATACCCTCCATCAATATTCACTTCAAAGAAGTCAAAACTTTGCTCTTTGGCTGTTCCATAATTTTCTAGCCATTCAAAGGTTTCTAGCCTGCTGAACACGCGAGGAAGCTAGTCAGAACATTACAAGCGATCAAAATCAGACTCTTGTTCACAGAACATTTTCCAGCTGCAAGGTAAGCTTATGCTGACTCTTGTCATATTACTTAAACATTGTTAGATTTGCACGTTCAAAAATACAATGTAGACATCCTTATTCTGATGTTGTACATATTATGAGGTTTCGTGTATTTGCCTGCCTAAGTAGGGAGAATTTCAGTTCAGAACTTTTTGAAGAAATTAGGACTCAGAATTAAGATTATCAAATTCATGCTTGCTTCTTATTTATAGTTCTGATATCCCTTGTTTCTGAAACATTATGAAACTTGCCATAACTGTTATATGCGCATCTTCTGTTCTGTTGAGAACTGACTAAGTTGTAGATGTTTTGACTAGCATGGAGAGGGAGACGAAGTTCTGCCAGTGGCATCAGAACTCCTTAAATCTTCTTTGTTCCCAGCGGACCCAGAACTTCTGACTTTACTTATTTCTACTAATGTGATTTCTGTTTTTGTAGCACGCCAGAGTCATAACTTCTGATCTCTTTTAGTTCGGCAATGCGTTGATTCTATTTTCTTTTTCCTTACTATTTTTGCTATCACTTCTATTTTCACTAATCAAAAACACCAAAAAAAAACATTTTACATTTTACATGCTTTATCTTATTTCTTAAAACAAAAAGATCAAAAAAAAAATTCTTAAACAAAACTTATCTCTTTTCTTAAACAAAACAAGTTCATTTTACATTTCTTATACATTCTTATCCATTCAATATGGTTGTAATAGTAACTTAGGACTTAATTTTATTTGTAATCCCCATTTGTAAGTTTGTACACCTCATCCCCTTAATGATTGTAATAGCGTAGAATCTTTACTTTCCACACTTTTATTGCTTTCATATATTGTTAGTAATTAAGGTGTGTATGGCAAGACATGAAATCAACAAATAGAGAACCCTAATTAAGACAAAAATGCATGCAATCAAACACACTTTGCACATATGCACACCTTAAGGAAATCGCACTTGGTTGCCTTACAAAATGACCATACTACGCATGTGAGGTATCTTAGCAATTACAAGAAAAATACAAGATCATTGTCCCTCGATGACGCTATCCATGTTGCCTTTCAAATGATCTTAGTACCTAAAAGAGAATGCTAAGATACCTTGCAAACATTGCTATTAATGGTTATACGATGACCCACGCCCGTCCCGTTTACATCCAAAGATAGGGTTACTTACCAAATCAATGGTAAGATAATAATGTCAAAGGAAAAAGAAAATGAACATGAAATAATTTTGAGTAGGTAGAATGCTCCTAATTACTTGCTCCATTTCAAAACAAAACATCCTTACTATTTTCAAAACAAACACCTACACTTTCAAAACACCTTACAAACTTGAAAACATTTTCAAAAGATCAACATCTTTGTGTACATTCTTACGAACAAGAATCATTACAAAGTTTGCCTAAACAATGGCCTCTTTACAAAATACTTTCAAAAAACACACAAAAGCATAATTTCAAACAAAAGCAAGTGATCTAGCAAGTAACTAAGATCCCATGGAAAACCATGGATGAAAAGGGTGCTAATACCTTCCCTTTTCATAATCTACCCCCCGAACTCAAGAAATAATCTCAAAGGTCTTTCCTGTACTTTTTCACCTTTCCTTTTGGATAAAAGAAAAGTCGGTGGCGACTCTTGCTATCCGCAACATTTGCGATCAAACGCAAAACAAAAAGTCAGTTCTCCCACCGTATCATCAGAACTGGCAACTCTGCTGGGGACATTATAAAAGTGGGGTTACCTTAGGGTTAGATCACATTTACTTGCTTTCATTGTCTGATTTGTATGCTTTATATTATGGTTCTTTGTTTGGGTTTGAATCCTCTACCCGAATTTGGGATACAATATAGGTAAGTAGCAATACGTTATGGAAACTGTGTGGGGTATACCGACATGGTCTAAGCAATAGCTACGTTAGTGCAACATATTTGTGGGTATCGGTAGCCTTTGATTTAATCAAAGAGAATACGAGGCCACTAAGTGATGTGATAAATCACTAATGAACTTCTAGAACCTTTACTTAACCAACTTGGCCTTTAGGATGTAGTGAGATGACCGGCGTTGGTGCAGTACGAAGTTGGTAGATACTCGATACTACACTCATTGTGGTTTGGTTTTTTTGGGATATTTCAGTCTCCATTAAAGAGGCTTGTGCTGAAACAATGACCAAGGAAACAAACTAGTGATATTGAGCTCCTTAGAACCCGGTTACTATTACTAGGACAGGTTGAGCCAACTAAACTTCAAGAGGGTATTTACCTATAAAACTTCATGCAAGCCTAAACCTAAGGATTTGTTTGCTTTGTTTGTATATACATACTTGTACATAACATCATGGACATCATAACATCATATTCATTCCCTAACCATTTCAAGGATTTTTGGGATTCATCTTTGTTCTTGTTTTGTAGGATATGGATTCTCTTCGCAGGAAAACTATTTAAGTCAACCTTGTAAGGATCCCTCCACAACTTAAGGAGCTAGCTTCAAGGATTCCAGAAAAATCTTCGTTCACCGAGTGACACGGTCGCCTACTCAACTTGGTCACCTCTAACACAGATGAGGACATGATGAAGGTTCTCTTTCAGTTCTTTGATCCTTTACACCATTGCTTCACATTTCCCGACTATCAACTTGTGCCTACTTTAGAAGAATTCTCCCGACTCTTGGGGATTCCCATCCTCAATCAACTACCTTTCAATGGTACGGAAAGAGACCCAAAGCCAGAAGAGATTGCTCAAGCTCTACACTTGCACTCATCTTATGTCACAACTCATTTGGAAACAAGGAGTGGTGTCAACAGTTTCCTAGCAAAGTTCTGGTTTGAGAAAGCCCAAAACTGTTGGAATTCTTTGGACCTGCAAGCCTTTGAGGAAATTGTGGCTCTCCTCATCTATGGGATGGTTTTGTTTCCAAATCTTGACCAACTCATAGATATGAACACCGTCAAAATCTTCATATCCCGCAATCCGGTGCCTACATTACTAGGGGATATCCTACACTCTTTTCACACTCGCACAATGAGGAAAAGAGGTGTTCTTATGTGTTGCACTCCTCTCTTGGAAAGATGGTTTATTTTGCATCTTCCCCAATCTGTATTAAAGAATAAGCAAGGTTCAAGGTGGTCATAAAGGTTGATGACACTCAAACATTCAGACATTCATTGGTGCTCCTAATCCATAGAGAATGTTACTATTATCGACCGTTGTGGAGAATTTCCTAATGTCCCTTTACTTGGAATTAAGGGAGGTATCACCTACAACCCCTGCTTAGCCTTAAGACAGTTTGGTTATGCCCAAAGGGATGGCCCGCACGAGATGCTGATTCAAGGTTTGGTATTTGACTACGACAACGATGATCAAGGTCTTCGCCAGAGATTTATCCAAGCTTGGAAGATGTTAAACAAGGTAGATAGAAAGACTTTGGGGCATAAAAATTCCATCTCTCTTGAGCCTTACCTCAAATGGGTACGAACTCGTGCTCAGAGTCTTATGATGCCTTATCCCTCCATTCTCTCGGTAACCATTGAGCCTGTCATGGAAGGAGATGTTCCATACACTATCCTCCATCCTGACATGCCCACCTCTCTTGAATACCTACAAAGAGATTGGATACAACTCAAGGGAGAGCGAGATACTTCCGAAGCACAATTCTACGCAAGCGAGAAGAAGGTTTTTGAACTCACTAGGCTACTTCATGAGGAACAGACTTTGAATACCTACATTGCACCAAAGAGGATGCGGACTACCTTTTTATCTTAGAGCTTTTTTTGTATCATTTTGCCCAAGAAGGCATTGATGTACTCAAAAGCTTTAATATAAAGTGTGTTACCTCTTTGTCTAAAACAAATTTGAATCTTAAAATCCTTGAAATCATTGCATATGCATTTACCATTCATCATAACATAAGAAGGTTTCTTGCAACAAGTCTCATTATCTCTCTACTGTTTATTTCAGTAAGATGGATCTCGAGCAAACGGTGAAGGATCTGCAAGCTCAGAATGCACAGTTTCAACAGTTTTCTTAACTCTGGCCAAAGGACAAGAAGAGTTGAAGAATTTGTTGGCTGAGGAAAAGAAAAAGAAGACAAAGAAGGTAATCAGAGTCCTAAACATGGGAAGAAGATTTCATGGGCAGACAAGAAGGACCCTAGACTTTGCAATGACATCCGGTGAGAGAGATAATCAAGATGGGAAAGGCAAGGAAATAGTTGTCCCGTCAGAATCAGAAGAGGAAAAGGAAGAAGAAGACTATTATGAGGAATAATACCCTCCAGCTGATGACAAGTATAAATGTCTCGAAGAGCAATTGAGTATGATGGAAATCCAAAAAGTGTCTGGCTTGGACTTTGAGGAATTGGATTTAGTTTGGAGGATTATCATTCCTCCAAAATTCAAAGCACTTGTGTTCGCCAAATATGACGGAGTTTCATGCCCCAAAATGCATCTCCGGTCCTATGTAAGGAAAACCCAACCCCATACCATGACAAAGATTTATGGGTACACTTCTTCCAAGACAGTCTATCTGGAACTCAACTTGATTGGTTTTATCAGTTAGAAAGAGCCAATGTTCATAACTGGGAAGATCTTGCTGTAGCCTTTTACAAACAATATCAATACAATGCTGATCTTGCACCTACCCGTACTCAACTCCAGAGTATGGCCATGGTTTCAAATGAAGGCTTCAAGAACTATGTGCAAAAATGTAGAGATTTGGCCGGAAGATTTTAACCTCTTCTATCTGAAAGAGAATTAGTAGACATGTTTTTGGGCACCTTGTCTGGTACCTTCTTCAATCACCTAATTGGGAGTTCATCGGCAGGTTTTACTGAACTAATATTGACTGGAGAAAGGATAGAAGCCGGAATAAAAAGTGGAAAGATTCAAAAAGATACATCCTCTGCTGCTGTAAGGAAACCATTCGCCGGAAAGAAGGAAGTGGTTGTTGTTTATCCTCAGAGAAATCAAGGTAGGGTCGAACGCCTTCCAATGGTGGGGGCTGTTATGATTCCTAAACCTGCACTTAATCAGCAAAGAAATAACCAACCAAGGATGGAAAGACCAGTCAGACAATTCACCAGAATTAACATGACCTTATCTCAAGTATTACCACAATTGTTAAGATCCAACCTGGTGACTTTGAAAGAAGCTCCAAAGAACCCTAACACAACATCTCCTTACTATCATCCTAATGCCCGTTGCGCATACCATTCTGAGAGTCCCGGCCATGACACTAACAACTGTTGGGCTTTAAAGAACAAAGTACAAGACCTACTTGAAGCCAAAGAGATTGAATTCGATGCACCGGAAAAGCCCAATGTCATTTATGCCCCTATGCCCAAACATGGCCATAATACCCATGATATCGAGGAAGATATGTTTGTTACTTCAGTTGATGAAATCATGACCCCACTCCTGACTATCGAAAGAAACTTATTGAATGCAAGTATTTTCCCGGGCTGTGATGAAAACTGTCATTTCTGTTTGTCCTCACCAACCAGCTATCCTTTGTTGAAAGCAGGCATTCAGTGCCTAATAGATAACAAGGAAATTTTGTTCAAAAAGACTTTTGTTCCACTTTTTTCTTATAATGATGTTTCCATTGTGACCATTTCCGACAATTCTTCCAGGGTCTCCACCAAAAGACCCGTTAGAATTACATCAGTTCCAAAAGTAGCTCCTTTGATAATTATAATGCCAGGACCAGTCCCGTATTTGTCAGACAAAACCGTACCATGGAATTATGGAGGGGATGTCTACTACCACGGTATCAAACAAGATTAGCCAGTTGCCAAAGATTCAAGTTCTAAGAAGGATGACTCAAATATCAGTAACATTGTCGGGACTAGCAAGATTACCCGAAGCGGAAGGATATTCTCTCTAGAAATTGCTCCCCCAAAAGCAGTTTCTGGACCCGTAATCATTCCTTTCGTTGTCGCTCCTCCGAAGGCTGTTCCCAGTCCTACAATCATCTCCACTAATACTCCAACTGACAAAGTTGTTGCAATCCCCGCTATCACTCTTACTGACATTCCTGCTGTCGAGTTCACCGAAACTCGAGGTAAAAGTATCCTGATTGAGCTTGTCCGGACAAATGCACAATCATTGACTATCCCTGAGACCTCCCAGAAAGAGATGGAGGAGATTCTAAAGATCATAAAAAGAAGTGACTACGATGTAGTTGAACAATTGGGGCAAACTCCATCTAAAATTTCCATGCTGGCTTTACTACTATGTTCTGAGGTGGATGAAAAAGCTTTGGTAAAATTCCTGAAAACTGCCCATGTACCCCAAGAGACATCTGTCGGTCAGTTTCAAGACTGTGTAGCCAGCTTGACTGCAGATAATGGTCTAGGTTTTCCGGATGCTGATTTAACGCCAAGAGGAAGGAAGCATAATGAGGCATTACATGTCTCAATCAAATGTAGGGGCACAACCCTGGCTCATGTTTTGGTGGACACTGGCTCATCTCTGAATGTATTGCCTAAAAAAGCTCTTGATAGGCTTGACTGTGAGGGATTGACATTAAAGCCAAGAAACATAGTAGTAAGGGCTTTTGACAGCTCAAAAAGGATGGTGCATGGGGAAGTGGATATCCCCATAAAGGTTGGAACCCAAACATTCGATTCAAATTTTTATGTAATGGACATCCGCCCCTCATACTCTTTCTTGGTAGGCCGACCATGGATCCACAATGTTGGCGTTGTTACTTCTACGTTACACCAAATGCTGAAATATCTGATTCAAGGGAAGATCATCACCGTTCATGGAGAATAAGAGTATATGATCAGCCATCTCAATTCCTTCAGATATGTGGAATTAGATGGTGAATTTATTGAAACTCCATTCCAACACTTTGAAGAAGTCCCGCAAGACGTGGAAGTAGCGAAGGTTGTGTCTCAGACTCCCAAGATCACAAGGCCTCCACTCAGGATGTCATCTTTGAAGGATGCCAAGGCAGTGATAGAAGAAGATGTGTGAACTATTTGGGGACAACTCCCAGATATCCCATACAAATCTGACAAGTTTGGCCTAGGTTTCACTTCAAGTTCTCAGAAGGCTGTACGCCACGCTCGTGCTGGAGGACCACCCCTGAAGATCAGCAACCGTAAAGTCAATGCGGTAGAGGATGATGAATATGGTTGCAACCTGGAGGATTGGATCTTCCTAACTTTCAGTGGAGGGCTCAGCAATTGGGATGCTAGAGATTTTGTCCCAATCACTTTTATCCCACAGTAATTTGTCTTTACATTTTATTGGATATGTAACATTAAAACAATTCAGACTCTTAAAACCTTGTGTCTTACCCGAGGCATAATGGTCCATTTGTAAGGGTTATTATCTCATTTCCATATGACATCAATGAATCATGGACGTTTTTCATACAAACTTTGCACTCATTTTTTTCTCTTTGCATTCTTCTTTCAAAGATAGTTATACCCTTACACATACTCACACTCACAATGCAGGTCTACATCCATTCGAGATCCCATGGATAACGGTTCTGCTATGGCCTTCTGTGACTCTAAAAATCTAATCTACCAAGCCGAAGACGAAGGTGAGGAAGATTGTGAAGTACCATGGGGACTTGCCAGATTACTACTGCAAGAAGAGAGAACCATTCAGCCTCACGAGGAATCTGTGGACACCATCAACCTAGGTACCGAAGAAGATAAAAGAGAGGTCAATATAGGTGCCAACCTGGAACCCAATGTCAAGGAGCGGCTGATTCAGTTGCTACGCGAGTATGTTGAGGTCTTTGCCTGGTCGTATGAAGACATGCCAGGACTTGATGCAGATATTGTGGTACATCGTCTGCCTATAAAAGAGGATTGTCCACCAGTAAAACAAAAGGTCCGTCGAATGTGACCAGATATGTCAGAGAAGATTAAAGTAGAAGTCATAAAACAATTTAACTCTGGATTCTTGGTCGTCACCTCCTATCCGCAATGGGTTGCCAATGTTGTTCCTGTGCCCAAGAAAGATGGAAAGGTACGAATGTGCGTGGACTACAGAGATTTGAATATGGAAAGCCCTAAGGATGATTTCTCACTTCCCCATATTGACATCCTAGTTGACAATACGGCACAACACAAAGTGTTATTGTTCATGGACGGTTTCTCAGGCTACAACCAAACCAAAATGGCGCCTGAGGACATGGAGAAGACAACCTTTGTCACACAGTGGGGCATATTCTGCTATAAGGTTATGCCATTCGGACTGAAGAATGCAGGGGCAACCTATCAGCGTGCCATGGTAGCTCTATTTCACGACATGATACATCACGAAATAGAGGTCTATATGGACGACATGATAGCTAGATCTCAAACAGAAGAAGAGAATCTTGATCATTTACAGAAACTGCTTGAGAGGCTAAAGAAGTATAAGCTGAGGTTGAACCTAAATAAATGCACGTTTAGAGTAAGGTCTGGTAAACTCCTAGGCTTTGTCGTCAGCAACAAGGGTATTGAAGTAGATCTTGCCAAGGCAAAAGTAATACAAGATATGCCTGCTCCTCGCACTGAGAAGGAAGTCAGAGGATTTTTGGGACGCTTAAACTACATTGCCATATTCATTTCTCACCTGACAGCTACTTGTGAACCAATCTTCAAACTACTGAATAAATATCAAGTAGTTAAATGGAATGATGAATGCCAAACTGCTTTCAATAAGATCAAAGAATACCTGCAAGAGCCTCTTGTTTTAATTCCACCAGTCGAGGGAAGACCATTGATCATGTATCTAACTGTTTTAGAAAATTCAACGGGGTGTGTGTTGGGGCAGCATGACGAGTCTGGCCGAAAAGAGCATGTTATTTATTACCTGAGCAAAAACTTTATCGAATGTGAAACAAGATATTCACTGCTCGAGAAAACTTGCTGCTCTCTGGCATGGGCTGCTCGCCGGCTAAGACAGTACATCCTGACTCATACTACCTTGTTGATATCTAAAATGGATCCGATAAAATACATCTTTGAGAAGCCTGCTCTCTCTGGGAGAATAGCGAGATGGTAGATGATCCTGACAGAATATGACATACAGTATACTACCCAGAAAGCTATAAAGGGAAGTGTACTAGCTGATCACCTTGCTCACCAAGCTGTGGAAGACTACCAGTCCATGAAGTTTGAATTCCCATATGAAGACATCATGATGGTAAACAACTGTGAAAAATTCAGGCCATATAACGGACCTGAACAAGGATCCCGATGGACCCTCTTCTTTGATGGGGCATCCAACGCACTTGGAAATGGTATTGGTGCTATACTCATATCTCCTGAAGGGTGTCATACTCCCTTTACAGCAAGAATCTGCTTCAATTGTACAAACAACATGGCGGAATACGAAGCATGCATCTTTGGTCTCAAAGCTGCCATAGATTTGGGGATCAAATATTTGAATGTATTCGGAGATTCAACTTTGGTTATTAGCCAGATAAAAGGGGGGTGGGACACCAAACACCCTAACCTTATCCCTTACAAAGAACATATTTTGACGTTGCTCCCACATTTTGAGAAGATTACCTTCGAGCACTTCCCGCGAGAAGAAAATCAGCTAGCCAATGCACTAGCCACAATGTCATTTATGTTTAAACTTAAGTGGGATAATGAGGCTCCCCGGATCACCATTGAACGAAGGGATGAACCAACATACTGTCACGAGATTAATACTAAAGAAGTAGTGGACCACCCTTGGTTTCACGAAGTCAAGAGGTATCTGAGGCTCAAGAATATCCAAAAGGAGCTTTAGTAAACAATAAGAAGTTCTTAAGGAGATTCTCTGCTAAATTCTTCTTTAGTAATGGCATTCTTTACAAACGCAACCATGACTTTGTGTTACTTCGGTGCGTAGACAAGGTTGAAGCTGAAAGGATCATGGATGAATTACATGAAGGCACTTTTGGCATCCATTCCAGTGGGCATACGATGGCAAAGAAAATCCTATGGGCAGGCTATTACTGGTCTACCATGGAAGCAGATTGCTATCAACACTCCCGAACCTGCCACAAGTGTCAGATTTATGCTGATAAAGTGTGCGTACCTCCGGTTCCTTTGAATGTCTTGACGGCTCCTTGGCCCTTTGCTATGTGGGGGATAGATATGATTTAGGAAATCAAGTCGACAACCTCCAATGGACATCGCTTCATCCTAGTGGCCATTGATTATTTTACAAAGTGGGTTGAGGCAGCCTCATTCGCTTCCGTTACCAAGAATGTTGTAGCCCGGTTCATTCAACAAAATCTCATTTGCCAGTATGGTATCCCGGAGAGGATCATTACAGACAATGGTACGAACCTGAACAATACTATGATCAACATACTGTGCGAGCAATTCAAGATCCAGCATCACAATTCTTCCCCTTATCGGACGAAGATGAATGGTGTTGTCGAAGCTGCAAATAAGAATATCAAAAATATCATACAGAAAATGACAGTCACATATAAAGACTGGCATGAGATGCTACCATTCGCTCTCCACGGATATCGTACCACAGCTCGCACATCAACCAGGGCAACACCCTATTCTATGGTATACGGCATGGAGGTTGTCTTGCCTATTGAGGTCCAGATCCCCTCTCTGAGGATTATGAATGATGAAGGGCTGAACGAAGACGATTGGATCCAGACCCGACTTGATCAACTGAACTTGATTGATGAGAAGAAACTTATTGATGTTCGCCATGGTAAAATGTATCAAAAACGGATGATCAAGGCTTTCAACAAGAAAGTCAGACGCCAAGTGTATCAAGTTGGGGATCTAGTGATCAAACACATCATACTGCCACAAGGTGATCCCAGGGGAAAATGGACTCCTACCTATGAAGGACCATTTGTGATCAAAAACATATTCTCTTGTGGGGCAATGATCTTGACCACCATGGATGGCGACGACCTGCTGCACCTTGTGAACACGGACATAGTCAAAAGATATTTCGCATAAGAGACCCGCTAGGTTGACATACCTAGGCAAAACAAGGGCATCCCGACAAACCAAAAAGGTTCAGGCAAAAATTATGGATAAAACAAAACAATCTGTACACCCGGCAAGTTGAAAACCCGAAAGGGCAACTTGGGGAAAAAAGGGTATCCCGGTGGACTGAAAACTCGAAAGGGTGGTCCAGGAAAAAGTTAGGGAATTAAAGCGTATGACTATGTCCCGTTGGATCACCTTACGGGCAACTTGCAAACTCGAAATTTCTGACCAATTCAATCATCTTCGGACAAGGCAACAAATAGACAAGATGCTCAGAGATACAAAGGCTATAGCAGAATGGGAACCCCATGGGATGATTACACATAGCTATCTTTTTCTTTGTATTAAAATTTTCATTTTTTACGACGGTGTTCTCCTACTAGAATGTTTGTCTCACTGTACAAAACTACATACTCAAAGTCAATACAAAGATATCCCTTTGAAAGTGAAAAATTATCTATTTTTCTTTACTTTTGTGGTTTGTTTACAAAAATGTCCAAATGATTCATTTTTGAACATATGCATTTGAACATAATTATTATTTACGAATAAATAAAATAGAAAGACAATCACTGATTGGCTTTAAGGGGTAGGGAAATCTCTCCGTGCTATCTCCATAAGTCCTCGCAGTATGCAGTTTAATCCCCAACAGAACAAAGCTCCCAGCTATCAAACCCTAGTGGAAGTCACCGAATTTCTCTGAATTCCCCAAGCAGGATTTTACAAACAGTACACGACATTCCCCTTACAACAAAGTTTATTTCTCTAAGGAGAAATTCATCAGCACTTAAACTTCACAACATGAAGAATTATACTCCATATCCTCAACAGTGGACAGGGATTTATTTTCCCCAATCCAATAGTAGTACCGGAGAATCAGCTCACATACGCATACATTGCATCCATATATCATAAACATTGATAACACAAATGCATTATACTATGAATTTCATACAACATGACTTTCCATTTTAGCTAACATTTTACCCTTTTCAGGATAAGGTTAACAGCTACCATTAACAATATTCAAAGTTTTCATATACAATTCAGATAAGCTCCAGACACGGACGCCATTTTGATACTCATTCAGATTTATCTTTTGATACAGTTCATATACGCTACAGACACGAATGCCATTCTGATACTCATTCAGATTTATCTTCAGATACAGTTCAGGTACGCTCCAGACACTGACGCCATTCTGATACTCATTCAGATTAAACTTTTGATACAGTTCAGATACGTTCCAGACACTGATGCCATTCTGATACTCGTTCAGATTTATCTTTTGATACAGTTCATATATGCTCCAGACATGGACGCCATTCTGATGCTCATTCATATTCAACTTTTGATACAGTTCAGATACGCTCCAGACATGGATGCCATTCTGATACTCATTCAGATTTATCTTCATATACAGTTCAGATACGCTTCAGACACGGACGCCATTCTGATACTCATTCAGATTTATCTTTTGATACAGTTCAGATACGCTCTAGACACGAATTCCATTCTGATACTCATTCAGATTTCAACTTTCAGATACAATTCAGATATGCTCCAGACACGAATGTCATTCTGACACCCATTCAGTTTCAGCTTACAGATACAATTCAGCAATCATTTTTGGATGGCATCTACAAGCCCATCTCCAACAACTTTCTATCATTTCCCTAAATGGCATCTTTAAGCCCATTCCCTATACCATCAGTCATCACATCACCGAGTGCAAATTTCGGGGCACTCTAGTGTTCAATCATATTCCACCTTCAAGTCACGAGTGACAGATTTACCAATCTAACTCTTCAGGTGTAAGAAGATTGAACAGGGGCAGCTGTTGTACCCCAAAATTTGCCCTCTCATTTCTCAAAGAATCACTCTGGATCCTCAAGTTTGCTTCCATCAAATTCCAAGCCTAGAATTACAAATTTTCCAAGAAAGTCATTCACAAGGGCAAAATGGTCATTTGCACACTGAAAAGTCAAACTTTGACCTTTGGATCAAAATTAAGTTTTCAGAATCATATTTCATCAAGACGTGTTGGAATGTGAGATTTGTTTCATCAAGATATTCAAAAGTCAAAATTACTTTGGAAAAGTCAAAATTCTAAATACTCAGAATTTTTCTAAGTGTTTAAAAAATATGACAAGCCCAGAACTTTTGATCAGATTATCACCATGATGCAAATTGATTCTGGATTAATTGCTAACACAAAAGTTATAGATTTCAATAGGATCTAAAACATTGCAGAACAGGACTTCTCTTTGAAATGCTGGAATTTCAAGTTATAAATGTTCAAAGATACGTTCATGAAACTAAAGCACTCAGCAAATTCTGGACACTTTCAAGACAGAGTTTGGTCAGAACTTCTGGGTCAGTTTTCACAAAGGTTCAGTCAGAGTTTGCAAGGGTAATTCAAATAAGGTTTACAAATCTTGTTGCAAGCTTTCTAGAAAGTCTAAGAACTCCTTCACAACATGCTGGAGCAAGGAGATACAAAGATCAGAAGTTGGATTTTATTCTAAATTATGCTGAAGTTGAACCTCTGACCCTGAATTAAGCAATGATGCAAAATCTCACATTGCAGGATTTCTGGTTTGATAAGTCTCATCATCATTTAATGCTCACGACCACTTTTGAGTCTTTATCCAAAAGATTTCCCCACGTGTGGCATAGGAGTACCTTTACTGTCTTGGAAAAGCAAACTTTTGTACAAAAAATGTTTTGGGCCCATACGTTGCTTTTGCTTTTGAGGTTACCTTTCCTTAATTCCTGCTTACAAATCCATCTTAGGCACTGCTAAAGCTGCTGACCACCATACCTATTTGAACTTACTTCAAGAGCAAGTCAGCGCCTAGCTTATGATGGTGGTGCCCCTTGATCTCTCAAAAACTACTAAACCTTTGTCTATAAATTAGACCTCATTGGCAACTTTAAAAGGGTCTAAAATTTGAGAAAGAAAAAGTCTTGAACCCCTGTTAAAATTCCAAGAGTCCAAAACTGCAAACACAAAAATACAAAACCTGTTAGCTTTTGATTCTTGCATTCAAACTCCATTTTTCCTCAAGTGTTTCTTGATCAGAACCATTCATACAGTTTCTGATATACATTTATAAACCATCCTAACTTACGTGTTCAGACTATGACATACCCTCCATCAATATCCACTTCAAAGAAGTCAGAACTTTGCTCTTTGGTTGTTCCAGAATTTTCCAGTCATTCAAAGGTTTCTAGCCTGCTGAACACGTGAGGAAGCTTGTCAGAACATTACAAACGATCAAAATTAGACTCTAGTTCACATAACATTTTCCACCTGCAAGTTAAGCTTCTGATAACTCTTGTCATATTACTTAAACATTGTTAGATTTGCACGTTCAAAAATACAATGTAGATATCCTTATTCTGATGTTGTACATATTCTGAGGTTTCATGTATTTGCCTGCCTAAGTAGGGAGAATTTCAGTTCAGAACTTTTTGAAGAAATTAGGACTCATAATTAGGATTAGCAAATTCATGCTTGCTTCTGATTTATAATTCTGATATCTCTTGTTTATGAAAAATTATGAAACATGCCATAACTGGTATATCCGCAACTTCTGTTCTATTGAGAAATGACTAAGTTGCAGATGTTCTGACTAGCATAGAGAGGGAGACGAAGTTCTGCCAGTGGCATCAGAACTCCTGAAATCTTCTTTGTTCCCAGCGGATCCAGAACTTCTGACTTTACTTATTTCTACTAATGTGATTTCTGTTTTTGCAGCACGTCAGAGTCAGAACTTCTGATCTCTTTTAGTTCAGCAATGTGCTGATTCTATTTTCTTTTTCCTTACTATTTTTGCTATCACTTCTATTTTCACTAATCAAAAACACCAAAAAAAACATTTTACATTTTACATGCTTTATCTTATTTCTTAAAACAAAAAGATCAAAAATATTTTCTTAAACAAAACTTATCTCTTTCCTTAAACAAAACAAGTTCATTTTACATTTCTTGTACATTCTTATCCATTCAATATGGTTGTAATAGTAACTTAAGACTTAATTTTATTTGTAATCCCCATTTGTAAATTTGTACACCCCATCCCCTTAATGATTGTAATAGCGTAGAATCTTTACTTTCCACACTTTTATTGCTTTCATATATTGTTAGTAATTATGGTGTGTATGGCAAGACATGAAATAAACAAATAGAGAGCCCTAATCAAGACAAAAATGTATGCAATCAAACAAACTTTACACATATGCACACCTTAAGGAAATCCAACTTGGTTGCCTTACAAAATGGTCATATTACGCATGTGAGGTATCTTAGCAAAAACAAGCAAAATACAAGATCATAATCCCTCGATGACGCTATCCATGTTGCCTTTTAAATGATCTTAGTACCTAAAAGAGAATGCTAATATACCTTGCAAACATTACTAATCATGGTTATACGATGACCCACGCCCGTCCCACTTACATCCAAAGATAGGGTTACTTACCAAATCAATGGTAAGATAACAATGTCAAAGGAAAAAGGAAATGAACATGAAAGACTTTTGAGTAGGTAGAATGCTCCTAATTACTTGCTCCATTTCAAAACAAAACATCCTTGCTATTTTCAAAACAAACACCTACACTTTCAAAACACCTACACTTTCAAAACACCTTACAAACTTGAAAACATTTTCAAAAGATCAATATCTTTGTATACATTCTTACGAATGAGAATCATTACAAAGTTTTCCTAAACAATGGCCTTTTTACAAAATACTTTCAAAAAACACACAAAAGCATAATTTCAAACAAAAGCAAGTGATCTAGCAAGTAACTAAGAGCCCATGGAAATCCATGGATGAAAAGGGTGCTAATACCTTCCCTTTTCATAATCTACCCCCCGAACTCAAGAAATAATCTCAAAGGTCTTTCCTGTGCTTTTTCACCTTTCCTTTTGGATAAAAGAAAAGTCGGTGGCGACTCTTGCTATCTGCAACATTTGCGATCAAACGTAAAACAAAAAGTCAGTTCTCCCACCGTATCATCAGCCATCATCAATAAGGGAGAGTATATGAGTGCAACTTGCCTCTAGATGTGTGTTTTACATGATGTCAAAACTATACAAATATCACATTTTTGTATATTGGGCAGTATCGCTGAGTTTGTGTGGCACCCTATACATTTAGAGGTCTTAGGAATCATTTGAAACATAGTAAAAATTGTCCTAATCACCAAAAATCATTTTTTGTACTGCATATGCCTATACAGGTCGGCTCATAGAGCCTCGTAGGCTGTCTCATGTATTGTCCTAAATAACTAGTTTTCCTCTGTGTTGGTCAGGCCGGCTTATACATCCTTTCAGGTCGGCTCATGTATTGTCTTAAATAAGCAGTTTTCGTCTATTTTGGTTAGCCCGACTCATAAGTCATTTTAGGACGGTTTATGTTGTTAAAGTTAACATTATGTGTCAGCTCATGCAAATTATAGGCCGACTCATACTGTTGCATGAGTCCAAATTTATATTTTCTTTTATTCATAATTTCTCTCTTTTTCCATAAAACTTCCATAATTGTAAATATATATTTCATGCATCATTCCAACTTGATGATGCCATAAAAAATTCCCACAATTGCTCTTCACCTTCAACCTCCAACCTATGCATACACAGAAGCAAATAATCGTAATAATATTTTGTTTAGGTACCATATAAACGAGGTTTGGTAACATCCAATTAAGTTCTTGTGTACCCTGGAATATTGGATTGAGATTTGCAGGGGTCTTCATCCGGAAAAACTGCAGGTATGTCCTCCATGATCATTGGTTGATTTGGGGGTTTTCGTCCAAGACGTTCAAGATAGGATTGTGGCCTAGTAAAAGCTTTTGGAGATAAAGAATTCAAATTACCCTTTAGAGATAAAGAACACAAAGGAAGTAGCGTGAGAACAACGAATCGAATTGAAGTACTGTGTTGAATTAGGTACAATTGATGGTGTACGAAAGCTTTGAAGATAAAGTATGCAAGGGAGTAGCAAGATCCAGATAATCAATTGGAAGATATTGTGTCTTGGTCTTGTTGAAGATCAAAAGAAGGGAAGGGGTTGAATTAACATCAAGCGGTTATGGTTTGTAGGGTTGCTCTTGAACACTTCTCTTGTAATCATACTTTTGCAAAGTAAGAAAGTATCATAATTCTAAATTGGAATTGGGCACAAATGTACCCATACACGAGGATGAGAGTGGGGAACTGTGTAGAAAAATTCTCGTGTGTTTTTTATTATTGTTTTTACTTGCTTTAATTCTCATCAATCAATTTGTCAAATAACATTGAATTATCGATCGACTCCTAGGAATTTTCTTAAACTATTTTTGTTTGAACTAAGGTGTTGATTTTCTTATAATCATTTTTTATTATAAGTGCTTTTCTGTATCAACGCAACTCAAAGGAAAATTTTGAAACTTCAGTTACACACAAAGTGTTCGACAAATAGTTTTGTTAGTTCTTGTCAAATATCATTGTTTGATTGATTGACTCTTACGAATTTTTCTGCAATTGTATTGTTTAAAGTGGTGTGTTAATTAGCGTATAATCTATTTGATTATAAGTGGTTTTCAGATCAGCACAACTCAAAATAAAAATTTTGAAAAGTCGAACGCACACCAAGTGTTTGACAAATTGAATGTTGTATTTTTTGTTTATGTTTCATTAGAAATAGGAAACCGTTGTGTTTGACATTAAACCATTAATTGAGATATTATTATGTGATTGGTTTTATCATTATCTTAATTCCATACGGCTTGTTCATATCCATGTTTCCAATAATTAGGTTCGTTTAGACTATTATCTTGATCTAGTCCAAAATCTTCCGCTCAATATTATTTTTCAAATAAGTTTATAAATGACCATTTTGAATGGTAATTTTTAATTAGGGATCTATTCACCCCCTCTAGATAAGTCGTCGTAGTCTAACAAGTGGTATCAGAGCTCCAGTTAATTTTGTGCTTCGAAACTCTTATTAGAAAATGGTGTACGAACCTAAAGGGGATAACATCCCCAATTTTTTCCGGGAGAAAAATATAGTTATTGGAAAGCTTGTATGCACATTCATGTTAATTCATATGAAAAGGGTATGTGTGATGCTATTATCCAATTTGATGCTAATGGCGTTGTCACACCTAAGCCAAGCCAGAAGCACTATAGAATAATAATGATAAGAAAAATTCATTAAATCTCATTAATTGTTTGAGCGCACCTGGTATGCCTATTTCCAATGCAATTTTTACTAAAACAGTTTTGAGATGTCTTACTAGGAATTAGCTATCGAAGGTCGCCGTAATCAAGGAAGCTAATGATCTTACAACACTTGATCTCACTACATTGGTTGGTAAGCTTGAAGAATAAGTGCAATAACTTACTTGCTTAGACAAATATGAAAGGAAACTATACAATAAGAAGAAAAAAGAGAAAGACACTGATAAGGAGAAATAATAAATTCTAAATCTCTTAGGACTCCAAGTTCGAGGTCCTCAAAAAGTGAGCACATATACGACAGTGATTTTAATAATTGTGAAAATTTAATTGTCATTATGCTTGTATGAAAGACTTGCTCAAATGCAACTAATTTTTCACTAATCCCCAAGGACCTAATGAAGATTGGGTATCTAGCTTTTCTTGTTGTTTTTGTAGGAACATTGTCTTGACTCTATGAAGAGAATATGGATTATCATTTATGGTGGCTCAAGGCATATGAACATATTCTAATCATATTGTATATGTGGCAAGAAGATAGATTTTTTGATCTAGAAAGCAACAATAATTTTTGTTTAATTGGTAAAAGAGGCATAAATTACTTTTGATGTTGTATCTGAGAATACTCGGAAAATGTATTTCATTCCATGATGTAGGTGTATCTTCAAAAGACATACTCAATAACACCAAAGAAGGAATTGATCAACCTGAATCGGTGAAACATGAGGAGGAGAAAGATAACTAACATGAAAAGGATAAATATGAGAGTTAAATCAAAATGAATGACTATCAAATTAATGACCTTCTTGTATTCATCACAAGTTATACTTTTGGGTATTTTGTCAAAGTTAAAAGTGATAAGATCGTGTTGTTCTAAAATATTTGTGGAAAACTTTGCATTTGGTTCAAATTTTTTTCAAGAGTTCCTTGTGAAATTCATGTGCATCCTCTATCATATTGTACGGTGAGGTAGTATTGATTTAACTTTAGCTTTGTTAGTAAGTTCTCTCTTTTACTTGTTTATTTCTCTAAGTACATGACATCCTTGGTGTATGGTATATATTATGAGTATTCATTTTCAACATAATTCTTAATTGATAATCATGTTTACTTATAAATTTATATACTTGAAATGACCTCATAATATTATAATTTAATGGATTTTTTTTATAAACACTTATGTGTACAATAACATGTTTAGCTTAATTAAATATCAAGCTTAAC
Source organism: Vicia faba (assembly GCA_948472305.1). Classification (NCBI taxonomy): domain Eukaryota; kingdom Viridiplantae; phylum Streptophyta; class Magnoliopsida; order Fabales; family Fabaceae; genus Vicia; species Vicia faba. The sequence goes on from OX451738.1 coordinate 1,227,621,101, forward strand.
ACATTCGACATTGTATCATATTTGATTCTAGTAACATGCAACTTGTCAAATAAAGTAACACTTATGGAGCGTAGAATTACTTTCCCGGACTCCAAATAAAGTAATTCAAAGAAGGAACACATGCATGAGGAATTACCTTCCCGATCATGTTGAAAATGAGGATGTTGTGTTCGAGCAATTTGATAGTGAAAATCAACTTGGCGACATTTTCACAAAATGTTTGCAACCAAACCATTTTTCAACAAACATGAGCAATTTGGGATTATTAACGTCTCCAATTTTGATTTATTTATTATGATCCTTTCACTTTTATACTTTTGCTCTAACACTTTGTTTGAAGTACTTTACCGCATGTGAGTGCAACTTCTATTACATCAAGAGTGCGGTAATATTATTCCAAATTTCCCCTTGAAAGTAAGATTTTTCTTAGTACATGTTTTAGTTGATGAAAAATACTTGCTATGTTATCAAATGATGAAAACCATGAATGATCATTTCCAAAAAATTTGATTGATAACCATTATGTGTTCCTAATATATATGCTTTTAATGACTTCATGTATTAATTCTTTCATATTTGTATAAGTTTTATCTTGTGTGTACAAGCATGTGTTTCTATTATTATTTCTTGCATTCATGCATAAGTTGAATGTAAGCATGTTAATTGCATGTATGATTCTTGTTGTAGTTGAGTCACATGTTATGACATTTTCATTTTGGATTGAGTAGTGACAATTTCTCGTCGCTACACTAGGCACATGCGTGTGCGGCATCAGGAGTTCCATTATGATGTGTTACGTAATAGTGATGCTATAGACGCAACTTTAAAAGTTTGCTCTTAAGTTGCATTCTTTATTCATTACGCAACTGTATTACATGTGTTGTAATACTATGATATATTGGTTATGAAAAACTATGATACTTCTATGATATGCTTGTTCTCTTTTTGATGTTCTCAAAGGGGGAGAAGGATATGCTGGATGAAGTATGGAAGCATATAGTTAAGGGGAGTGTCAAATGAGTATTAAATGCCATCGTCATAGTTTTTCCATCATCAAATAGAGGGAGTATGTGAGTGCAACTTTTCTCTAGATGTGTGGCACCCTATGCATTTAGATGTGAGTAAAAACTATTTGAATCATTAAAAATCGCTTTCTGCATTGCACATACCTGTACAGTTTAGCTCATAGAGCCTCACAGACCGGCTCATGTATTGTCCTAAATAACCAGTTTTTCTCTGTGTTGGTCAGGCCGACTTATATAGCCTTTCAGCCCGGCTCATGTATTGTCCTAAATAAGAAATTTTCTTTTGTTTTGGTCAGGCCGACTCATAAGTCATTTCAGGTTGGCTCATGCTGTTATAATTAACACTATGTGTCGACTCGTGCAAATTACAAGTCGGATCATACTGTTTCAGGGGTCAATTTTTCTTTTTTTTTTCTTCTGAATTTCCCTCTTTTTCCACAAAACTTACATAATTATGAATACATCTTTCATGCATCATTCCAACATGTTGATACCATAAAAATTTCCTACAATTTCTCTTCACATTCAATCTTTAACCTATGCATACACACTAACAAATCAACATTATAACCTTTTGTTGGGGTGCCATCAAGACGAGGTTCGATAACATTCAATTAGGTTCTTGTGTAGCTGAGAATATTGGGTTGAGATTTGCACGGGTCTTTGTTATACCCCAAAATTTACCGTCCTAATTTCTTTTATCTGAATTGGGCTTAGGTTTTTGCATTCATTTGCATATATTCCATTAGGTCATTAACATAACACATATTTTCATTCAATAAAACACTTTGGTTCAAACTTTAGTGGTTGTGCAATATCAGGGTTTTGTAGTGCTTAAGTGGCAATGGTTATTCCACAAAGTTTCTTTGAGTTAGGATTTTATCTTGAGTTTCATTCTTGAGTGGTCTTTGAATCAAAGCATTCAGAAAGATGTGCATTGAGACCTCCTCTGAGGAATTATATCTCACTATTCCAAGTTTGATTCAATCAAGGATTGCTTTAAAATCAAGGAATTAAGAATAATGGATACATTGTTTTCTCTTGAATTTAATTAATTGGTTTAAGATATTTCAAGCATGGCATGATTGATTTTAATGCAAATTTCTTATGGAATCATGAGATACAAGGAAAGACTTTTGACCAAGGTTCATTCGAAAGGTCATGGATTCCATATTGCAAAGGCCAACCATTTGTATATGAGTTCTTTATGATATAAAATTTTCATGAAAACAGAAGACTTCAACATTCTACCTGCAAAATTGTGAAAGTAAAGGTTCTCATACAAGATTCAAAATCCTTTCATGAGTTTCATGCAAAAAAATCATTCAAAACCAAACAAACAATGTCATTCATCAAAGTCAAAATTACTTCATTCAAGTTTCACTCAAGTTCGATAAGTCTCATGACCATTCAAATGTCATTCATGGTTCTTGTTAAGATTGCAAAGTGTATATTACAATTCATATTACCATGGCATATTGAAACATTACAGAAGGAAATTACAAGAAGTGGTTGTAAGTTCTAAGTTCCCATAAAGTTACTTCAAATTGCTTCGAAGGTCTCTTCATTCATCTACATTGTTGCATTGGATGTCAACTTGCGTGAACCTTCATGTTTCCATCTTTATTACCACATCAGTCCCTAATGTGCTCCGACCAAATAGATACACCAGAGGCTTCATGACAGAATTATGGTGTCTCACATTCATTTCAGCTTAAAAACATCCTTATCCTCATCCATCAATTGACCTTGAAACCATGCTGAGACACCACTAAAGCTGCCAACAACATCCCTACAAACACATTCAACAACCATTAAAACAGTCACAAAACAGGATGCCACCAATACTGAACTCACATATACAATATTAATTCAAAATTCAATGCATCTTTCTTCAAGTCAGTTCACACCAGAATAATAAGTCATGAAGCATTGCGGTTTTCACATGTTTAACACAAAGATCAACATTTGAAAACCTCATCAACATACATACAACCGCGCCATCTAAACCATTTCCAATATATACACATACATACTAATACAAAAATATTAACCACATGTGCATTCGGAAAAAAAACCACGCATAGTGTAATGCTTACAATTCATCCATGCTCAATACAAGGAAGAATAGGGAGCATGAAACAGAAGCTATGCTAACATGTCAAGATGTCATTTCAGGCCAGGTAACATACAATAAAGGAGAAATTTGAAGTGTTACATCCAATATCACAAAAATCAGTAAGAAAAAAAAAACAAATACCATGTTATGACATCCCAATTTTATACCTTCATAGCTTGCTTACCTGTGCATTCGGCCATGGCATTTTCCTTCAGTCCACTATACACTCAAAGCCGACCTTGTAAAAAAAAAACAGATGGAAATCTTACACATTCGGTTCAAGCCCTGCACCAATATCAGAATATAACGTTAGCCAGTCCAGCATCATTCATATACAAGTTACATACACTAACTAAGATAATCCCACAGAAAAAGAAGCAGTTAACATTCGACTCGCCCGTGCCCTATCAAAATCCGAAGCTGAAGCAAGCTAACATTGATCCGATACAATCACTAAACCAAACACAAGTTAATTATTTACTAAACCAGTTCATATTCCTCTAACACAAAAAAAAAACAATCCATAACCGATGTAAAGTCGATTGCTTAACAAAATAAAATCAACAGAACATATAAAAGAGGATGAGAGATTAAATCAGAAAAGTGAGAAGCAGAATTATTGTAGGAATAAAAAAGGGAAATTGTGACAAATTCTAGCTCAGCATTCAAGAGATGATAAGCAAAAGGAATACTCAGGGAAATTCAGAATAGTACAGAAAGAAAAAAGTTTAGAATTTGCCAGCTCAAGAAATATCAGGAAAAACGTGAGTATAAAATTAGCAAAACTTGCAGAGAAAGTTTTCAAAAATATCAGATGAATCCTAGCCATTCAATCAGTAATAGAATTTATAAAACCAAACAGCTCTAACTGTTTTCTCTAACAGATTCTAACAGAATAAAAACATAATTTCTCACCTTCTTCAGGGGGATTCTTCAATTCTACGGAAATTTCTCTCTCTTTTTCTTCTTCATCATCATCATCATCTTCCAAAACTCTACAGAAAATCTCTCTACTCTCCCTCTGAGCCAAATCTTCATCCAAGCTTTTACGTCTTAATCACTTCTCTACATCGCATCATCTTCATTTTCTTTCTTCAACATTCTGTGGAATCACACGAGAATCACAGGAAATCCGCCTCAAAATTCTGAACTCTCTTTGCATCTTCAAGATTCAACAATCTTCAATTATCTTCTGCAATCTTCTGCAGGACTCTGCGTCTTCACCATCATCTTCAATCATCTTCACTTTGTATCTGCAACAATCAGACACGAGTTTCAACATAATAACATCGCACAAGGAATCCAACAAAACGCAGAGAAACGTCGATTTAGAAACGCAAACGAAATGTAAGAAGAGGAAGAAACGTAGAGTATTCGAGAATATAGAAGAAATCATACCTGAATTGAAGAAACACCGGATCTTCTCCGGTAGGTAACATTTTCCGATCTACTCCATTAGCATATGTCTCGTGTTTGTTCCTTTTTCCCATTCGGTGTGGTCGAATCGCGAGTGAAACGAACTGAGATAAGTAAGACAAACGTGAATCGATCTGAGACGGAGGTAATTGTGTGCACCGCAAGTTGGATTAGAAGAAGAGAAGAGATGGTGAGAGGAACGACTGCACCTCAAAGCCCATAATAGTTGATTTTTGGACACTTGGGAGTTTGCATCAAAAAAAGAGATTCATGGACTTCTTTTCAATGGGCCTTAAGCGCCAGACTACAACATACCTCCAGAACTCTAGCCTGCACCTCTTGGGCTTGTTTTTTTATTTGTTGCTATTTGTAATTTCTTTTGAATAATTTTGTTAATTGTTTAGACTTGTTTGAATTTTCTTCACATGATAAAAATAATGAAATCAAATATAAAAATTGGATATATTTTTTTATATTTGATTTTGGGAATTAAATCGAGATTATCCGATTACTTGAGATTTGTAATTCACTTTTGCTTGTTGAGATTTGAGTCTTATGCAGGTTTATTGTGCGATATGCGGATATGCCTGAGATTTCAATTGTGATTTATTTTCACATCGATGATGCTTCGACACTTATTCCGGGCATTTGATTTCTCACTTTTTTCTTTGCTTAGTGAAGCTTACTCAAAGTTTTCCAGGTTTCTCTGTTTTTTGCTTGCGACGCTGCAAATTTTTGTTTGTTTGGTATTTTCTTTGGTTTCTCATTTCAGCATTTTATCGCTTTCTAGAGATCATGTATAGTAGGGGCATTTATCGCTTTCTAGAAATCACGTGAAGTAGGAAGCAGGAAATAAAGAGCGTGCGCTTGAAGTTGTTGTTTAAAGTCATGTAGCAGGCACCACTTTCTGTAAGCTAATTTTTGTTGTTTAAAATCCTACCAATGAAGTAGGTATTCTGCACGTGTGTTTACATTTGTGCCCGTATTATATTACAGATAATAAGTCCTCAAAAGGAGGCGAGCAGGGAGGGTCCGTAATCGACCCCCGCACATTCTAGTTCGTGTTATTCTTAGCTCATGTTGTATGTCGATGCTTCAAAGTCTTGTAGATCTTGTGTATCGAGTCCGTCAATTGGGGAAGGGCTTTGCAATCAAACCCCCATGCTTTGTCAGGAGTTTACATTGGACCATGCTGACACTCCACAATCGTTCATATTGTCTTCTGTCACTTACCTCGATCTTATATATCTTGGTTAGGCTTAATGCAAGGATGCAAAAGAAAGAAAAACATCTAAGGGAGACTAACCTAGATCTATCCCTAATGTTATCATAGTATGATTAATACTAAGGATGAGTTTTGAAAGGGAAATCTTTAACCTATGTTAGTATGCATGGATTCCTATCCTAATGTCTAGCTCGAAATCTACTCTAATCGAGTGACCCTAAGGGAGCATACAAATTCCTATTTTACGGGAACATGGTATAACAAACAAATAAGCAAACAAATAAACAAACAAATAACCAAACAATTGCTTTGGAAAAAACACACAAACATACTGACTCAAAGGGGTGGGGGAACAAGAGAATTTCTTTAGCTAAGGGGAGTGTATCGCCTGAAGCAAACAAGTGGGAGACAGATGTAAAACAAAAAATGTGACGTCCAAAGTGACTGAAACTTTTTTCTTGGCAAATGCATAAAACATCTAACAACTTTCAAATCCTTCTTTAAGGTAAAAAAATATCAACCAATACAAAATTTTTCCGCCTTCGGGCTTTTCTTTGGAACTTGAAAAGGATGTGTTATTTTCCTACCATATGCAATACGACGTGTAATTCCCCAAGGGTCGGGTTGCATCATGTCTACTTGCTAAGAGTCACGAATGTAACATCATCTGCCTTCGAGGACCTTTCCTTTTGAAAACACCTGTTTAGGTGAGAGCATGTTATTTCCTTTTCACTACAGATGCGTGAGTATCCAATGGTCGAGCAGCAATGGGATAGTTGAATTTAATATTGTTCATTAAAAACACAAACCAACCAAAATATATGAGCCGAACTACGGTTGCTCTGATTCCTTAAAAGGGATACGTAGGCATTGGGGTAGGGCTCGAACGAGCATAACTTTATTTTTCCCTACATTATTTTCTCTTTTATTTTGCATGCATTCCCTCTTTGCATTTTCTTTTAGCTCTTAAGCCTAGATATAGATTCTAACACACCCATAAGATAGACAACAAGAGTGTATACCATAGAGTACTACGGACGTGTGGGGTGCTAATACCTTTCCTGATCTCTCAGTCGTTTGATCGTGATTTCACCCTTCTCAGGTTTGCTCGATGTTTACCTTTCCCTTCGCGTGGGATAAAAAAATTTTGATAGCAACTTCATTGATTTGATTATCAATTGATTATTCAGCCGATTGTTTCAGCGGGCAACTTCACTGGGAAAAAATTGACCTATTGCTGGTCTATCCCAGAGTCGATCCTAGATTTTGTTTGTTTACTACTTTGGGTGTTTATTTACTTCCAGTTATTTACAACTTTATATACACTTCTTACATATGTTTGTGCATGCATTTTATCGCTTTCCATATGTCGGTGGTACTGCTGTTTCTTTTTCTCTCTGTGGGTGGGTGTTACAAGAGGTAAAAGGCCTAATACCCAGGCCAAGTGATGACCATAGGAACCCTAGGAATAGAGTGGGACATGAACGACTAGTCGACTTTGGTTTGCTAGTATGGTCATATCATTCATGCTCAGTTGAGGTACAAATGAGGTGCTATCGTTTCACGTAGGTGTTTCGATAATAGTGGCCTCAGGCAGACCCATGATTCTGGGTTACCCTTGCCTTACCCTAACCTAGTTTTCACCCGTGAGTGGGGTGAGAATATATCTTACAGGTACAGATGGTGACTGTTGTTCTGTTGGTGACTATGTGGGTCTTAAATTTATTTTCTGAGTTTTTGGATTCTATATTCAGGATGGTTCTTTGGTTATGCTCCAGACCCTTGATCTTGATATATCCAACTTGTCCATAGAATATGCAACAGTTATTCATGGTACTTTATTCCATTGTGTCTTGAATTTGGTGTTGAACCTTTGATCATGTGATATTCGTATTATTCAGCAGATTTACATAACAGTTATCCAAAGGATTGTACAATTGTTATGCTGAACTTTTGAACCTATGGTATTTCACTTGCATCATAGCATATTTATTTTCACAAAAAAGAAATGTGTAAAAATTGTATGCATGAAAAAAGTTAACACACACGTTCTTTCCATTTCCAAGGAATCCTGCTTGTGAGCCTTAAGTCGTGTTTGTCCATCACTTATTGAATCAAAATCAAAACTAAAAGCATATGGGTTCCTTTAAAATGATTGAACATGGCATCGCATCCACTCATTCACCTCATGCATCTTTATGCATTCATAATAGGTACTCGGAGTGGGGAATTCTTATTCAGGCTTGGTATTCTTTTAGAACTACAAATATTGACTTCTCACCGCATCGTGATCCAAAAAACCATGGAATGACTTCGTGGGGAACTTGATGATTTGAAAGATCAAATGGGGATGTTTATTTTGGAAATATAGGTCTTGGATCGTGGTCAGAAATCATGAAAAAGGAGATAACCAGTTAAAGACTCAGATGAGTCAGGTATGGAAGTTCTGAAGATAGTGTCAGCAAAGGAAAGTGATCCTATATATGTTGTTGCAACAAAAGATGTCATTCATACCCAGCCTATGGGACATTTTTCAAGTCAGGAGATACTTTGTGAGTCTCATCCAGAACTTCGTGTTCCCGGATTGTCTCATCAGCGGTTAGTTTCGGGTCTCCAAGTGAACCCATGGGGCAAAACTTACCAGCAGAGACAGAAGAAACCTGAGAAGCATGCTTATACAATATCTATACCTTGTATCCAGTTACTTTCTCGTGTGTGGGAAGCTCAGGTGATTAAGCTTCGTGCTTTGGGTCATCCTCCCACATATTTCTCTCCTGATTTCAATGCAAGTTCTAGATGTGTCTCTCATTCTAGGGCATCTGGTTATGACATTGAAGACTGCAAGGGGTTGTAGTATGAAGTTCGGCACTTGGGTGGATTCTTTTCCAAGATTCAGTCCATGTTTGGAAAACCATTTCAAATTCTTTCTCCTTAGTTGAATGCTTCTTCTATGTAGTAGAAGATGGGGGTGATGCTTCTGTAATGAAGAAGTATAAGATATTGAGTTCCTGGACACCTGTTGTCGTGTAGAAAGATAGAAGCTTAAAGATCGAGTTCTACATTCAGAGTTTATTTTCTTCTATGTGGTAGAAGATCCCTTGGTATGGTTGCTGGATTTCTCTTCTGTGTAGTAGAATATGGTTGTCATTTCTTCTCTATGGTAGAAGATACTCTGTGATGCAGCTTATGCAAACTCGCTTGATAAAGCATTCAACACATCTTTTGTGGGAATCCGATGTGATTACCATGCTGGGGCACTAGGCCTTTTAAATTAAGGTTGTAAACCATTCAGAGATGAAGTGTAATGCTTGCTTGATGCAAATTTCATCAATTTCACACCAGTTGATCAGATTTGAAGTCTCCTTCGACTCAGTGGTGTCAAGACTGCCAAAGCATAGTTTGAAGCAATAAGTCCATACAGAGACTAGTCTCATCATCATGGAAATTTCAAATTACATTTGCATTCTCATTTGTAATCTTTCTTGTTTGGTTAAGTACTTTCTTATATGCAAAACTTGCTTATTTTCGAATACTAATCATAATGCATTGAATGTGTTTGTCTTGAATCAATCCATTCTTAAATGTTTTTTCTTTTTAATACTTAACTCTTGTTAAATAAAGAAAAATATCCCTGGAGGGAGGATGACGAGAAATATACCAAGAATCTCAAATGGTGTGCTTTTGAGTAAAACCGTGCTGACGATGTACAATCATTATTTCAAATTCCCAAACACTGGAGATATAAGGGAGTGAAACCCTCGTTAACCATATTGAGCCTTGAAGTAGGAGTTTCTTTTCTTGTCATAAAAACCCTCACGTTTAACTCGGGACAGGGTAGATTTCAGTTAATCTGATCGAGTGTTCAGAACTCGTCAAGAGTGTGCATATAAGGATACAACAATGGTTATCCATCAAAAGGTTGAGGAAAGTTAAAACCGCAATGGTTAACCCTCATCTATGAGTAGTGTGCATCAAAGAGAATTATATTCCAATGGGTATCTGTCGCATGTTAGGAGGATCAATGATGACGATACAACAATGGTTATCCCTCATCTACCAAGGACTCAGACAGTCATAATCACTTCCAATAAAGTGTCGAAAATAACACAAAGTTAATGATTTGTTCAGAAAGAAAGAGACAAAAAGCCCTGCTAAGTAGAAACTTGAAAAAACCAGTCACTTAGGCAAAATCCAGGGCATCCCGCTTGACTTCAAAATCAAAATTCAAAAAGAATTTGTTCAGGAAAAATTTAGGGAAAGCAAAAATCGCTAAAAACGAAGAAAGGATTACAAGATTAAAATCCTTAGAAAAGAACAAAGTCGTGTGATCAGACACCAAGAACGAAAGAGGTGAGTGATTTCCGTGTAAAAAAAAAACTCGTTTGACTCCTCAACCATTCCAAACTTCTCTTGAGAGATGAGTGCTTGTATCAAGTTAACTGGACGTAGGAATGGAGAACATCACAGAGAATAGGTGGGCACCAAATATTTTGAGCCTTAAATCCTTTTTTCTAAAAAACTGTGAACCGGACCACGTTACAACCCTTAAAATCCCTAACTGAAGCATGGGTTAATTCGAAAGCACATTGTAATGAGAATACGGTAGTCTGACTCCTATGAGGCTACTAAAACTTTTGAGTTGGTATCACTCCATCTTTTTTACTTTCTTTTGTACAAGACAAATTTGATGTTTCAACATCTTTTCAATAAAAGTTTTTAAACTTCAAGACAATCATGAGATTTGCATTAGAATTATAATTCTTAGAATAAACATCCTTTGCATATGAATAAGTGCTTAAACATCAAGAGAGCTTGCATAATGAGCATCAGATAGAAGTTTGATCATCTCGAGGGATGTGTTGAAAGGTAAATCATTTTGAAAAATGATCTTGATATGAGGCAGACCTTCTATTGACTCTGTTGAGTAAAAGAATACCGGTTTAAGAAATGATCTGAAGCAGTTTGTGTGGACGCTTTAACTGCCCAGAAGTCTCCATTAAGCAATGGTGTATCACTTTCAGTTGGTCCTGAGGGACATATCTCTTCAAGTATATGATTGGAGAATAAAGCATTGCAAGTTGAGAAGTACGGTTGTGAAATAGCGTACTTTCAAGATGTAAGCCAGCCACCCTAAGGTTGTGTTGTCTTTATAACTCTGCGAGCTTCTCATTTCTCCATGAGCATGAGATCAAGAAAAGGTTTGTCGAGACTCTGTTTAGCAGGGACATGCATGTTGAATACTCTATTGAGTAAGTGATCAGCACATCTAAGGCACTCAAGTCGGGATTTGATCCCTCAAGGTACATTCAAACTAGGGAAGTTATGTCGAGATTTAAAAAATCTCTATAAGAATTTATTGATTAGAGGAGAATCTTTTCAGAATCTGAAGATGCATGTGCATTCATCGAAGCATGATTGTAAATGCTTCCAACACTGGCTAGCCAGGAGCCATATTCTAAAGTTCATAAAATTGGGGCAAATTATCTTGATGGTACATATATCAGAAATTCCTCTTGAGGAAATTTTCTTTAAAAGCCCTACAGATTGGGGCAAGAAATTATGCAGGGGAATTTCCTCCACTTCAGGGTTGATCAGGTTAAGTCCAGTCGCAGGCTAAACAACTCATGAATTCGAAAAGCATGTCGGGTAGTCAGGATCTTTATCCTCGGCTTATCAGAGACTTAATTCCATGTATTGATGTTCCTCCATCAGAAGTCAGGATCATTATCTCCAATTGAAGTTCAAATTGTTATCCGCAACAAGATATGAGCAGAAACGCAGAGAGCATGTGAGTTTGTTACCCATACGAGGCTCATGATGGAAATGTTGTTTCCTAAAAGGACTCATTCCCCCAATAAAGGGTTTGTTGCTACTTGGCAAAGGTGTGTCTGCTAAGGGGTTTCTCTTCAGAGATCTTTATTCCCCGACGAAGCATTCTTCGTTTCTCTGCAGGAGGAGAATGGATCTTCTCCCTATAAATTTAAAAGTTGTTTGAAGTCAAGATGATTTCTTTTCATAGGAGATCAATTTATTTTTGCAGTATCCTCTCCAAAGTCCACTTGGCTGTGGCATCCCTCCTCGGAGTTGACGTATTGAAGTTGCAATCTTGCATCGCAGTTGTTACCCAGTGACCGATAGTTCAAACTGTTTATTCCTCAACAGAGGTTGCCATTCTACACATGGGGCATATTTCCATAATTTCTTCTTTTTCAAGTACTGTTGGTCTATTATGACAAGAAGCATACCAACAAATGGGCAAAGAAGGGTCTGGCTGTGACCAGCATGAGGATTTCTGTAGAATGGGATCCAATTTCCCCAGTGAATGCTCACTTCTGCTCAAGATATAATCATTCATCCCCAGGAATGCTCACTTCCGCTCAAGACAAAATCACTCATCCCCAGTGAAGGTGTACTCCCGCCTAGACAGAATCCCTTATCTCTAGTGAAAGTATACCCATGCGTGATCCCCACTGAAGTTGGTACTCTTGTAAGAGTTTGTCCCTTCCAGAGGGCGTATCTCCAAAGAAGTGCATGTCAGCATGTTCCTGTATGATCTCCTTCTTCAGTGCAGTCTACTCTATTTCGAAGAATCTGGGAAGGATCTTTACATTTGAATGAATATCTTCGTTATATCCCCTTGAAGTCGATACCCCGTGTCTCGGTGGTTGGTATTTATCTCCCTAGTGAGGTTGACGTCGTCCCCGTGAAGTTCATATCTTTTCTACCCAAGGGAGTTTTCCCCTTCCAGGTTTTCTTGAAAAGATGTTTGATCAACATACTTATTATGCCCAAGTGGATCAAGTCTCCTATTTTTCGGGAGCGATGTGCATAGACAAATGTTGTTTAGGGATCTTTTATCCCCAATTGTGATCGGTGGGAATAGAACTGACTGTTTTGGAATACTGGTTTGCATTTTGCGTTTGTTTTCGCAAAATGTCGCGGTGAGCAAGAGTCGCCACCGTCTTTTATTTTATCCAACAAGGAAAGGACAAAAGCATAGAAAAATTCCTTTTGAGATGTTTCTTGGGTTCGGGAGGTAGATTATAGAAAGGGAAGGTGTTAGCACCCTTTCTATCCGTGGTTATCCACGGGCTCTTAGGTACTTGCTCATTATGTTTTCAAAAGTTTGCTTTTCTTTGTGATTGTGGGTTTGAAAAGAGTTTTTTGTTTGAAAGGGGTGTAAGTGCGAAAAGTTTTTGTTTTGTTTTAAAAGGGGAAAGTACTTAAGAACATCTACCTACTCAAAAAGGAATTAAACTGTGCAAGCGTCCTTTAGACAATGCTAGCCCACTATTAAAGAGTAGGTAGCATCGTCGTTGGAGTTTTCGGGTCAATTCGATTAAGGGACGTGTGGTCACTAAAGCAATGTTAGGATGCCTTAGCGGTAACCCTAATGTCTTAGATCATTTTATCCGAGGCAACCGTTTCGAGGCAACTATGATCTTTGGACAAGAGGGCGACCTCTAAGACTTCCTATACTCAATGACCACGTTCGAGGCAACCAAGTGAGGTGTACCCTAGGAGTGGCATGTGCGAGTGTATTGTTTTTCAGTTTATTATCTTTGCATGTCATTGTGAGCTACTGTTGATTTTAAGTTAAGATAGATCTTGTCATGCATAGCCTATTATTCAAACATCTAACAGTTTAATAGTTGCGGAAATTAAATTGCGGAAAATAAATCTAAGCTATTACAAGGCGTCGGGTATTTACATCGTCAAAAACAAACCCTTAAAATTAAATTGCGGAAAGTAAATAAAACGATAAAATAAAATCCTAAGTTAAGACTATTACATCCTCGAAGCAGTTACAATATTAAAATATGGATCAAAAATTAATCGCGCGCAAGAAAATTAAATCGAAGTGTCCTTTAGGGTTTTGACCTTTTATTTATTTAATAAAGCATATTTTGTTATTTTTTGAATTAAAAATTAAGTCTAAATTAAATGAAAAGATTTTTTTTATTTTTTATTATTTAAGGAAATAAAATGAAAATGATTAAAAGTTAATAAAAATCCTAATTCTAAATTAATTTTAATTTAATGCAAAAGATATTGGAATTAAACCTATTTAAACTAAATAAATTAATTAATGGTTTATTTACAAAAAATAAAATTAATGGAATTAATAAAAAATATTTTTTGTGTCTCTGATTTTTTTATGAAAAAAAGGTTAATTAGTTAATTAATTAATTATGATAATAATGATAATAAAATAAAAATAGTGAAAAGAAAAATAAAATAAAGAAACAAACTCAGGGTGTGCTGGGCTTGAAAAGGGAGTATGAATTGCAATTTTCAGGCCCATATTCAATCAGCCTTGTTGACTTTTTCAGATTCCCCATGGTGCGTTTGACTGGAGTGCAGGATGGTCACTCAATTTTTGACTGGGATTCGAACCCAGGTCCCAATGCTCACTATCTGTGCGCTCAACCACTCCAACCAAGCTGCTTAGTTGTTATTGGAATGAGAAATAAATATAAAATAGGTAAATCAATTAAAATGCTGGAAAAAAGAAAATATGGCGCGCTATTCAAACGCACCAACCTGGCCACGCCACGTTATCATCCCTGTCATGGGGACTGTGGCTAAAAGTCCTTTACCTATACCAACGGACGATTGTCTGTAGCTACACGTCGTGCTATCTCAAAATCCACCACGAGCCACTAAAATGCAAACTAAAGTCATGGTTCTGCTCGCCTCTCTGCCCTGGTTCCAACCATGGCCCTTTTATTTACCAATTTATTCTGTAACGAAAACCCCAGAAAGAACCCTAAAACAATCTACAATGGCATTTTGTGATATATGGCATGATAATGAAATTGAATAATACAGAAACTTCACAAATGATGTAAGGAATTCAAATGTACAATTATTTAAAAGAATGGATGCAAGATTGAAGCTTTACGATTCCATGAATATGGCGGTTCAGAGCGACACTTACAGGGCTTTTGGAGGTAGGAGAGCACGCGATAATGATTGGTACTGCTTCAGTGAGGTCCAAGGAAGCGATTGGAACCTTTGTTTGATCCTGAAAAGGCCTCTAAGTACGATTTCAGATCCAAGGTTTTCAAGCTTTTTTTTCAAATCCTTCTAGCCGTTTCTGCAGTGTTCTATGCATGTGTTTAGGTCTGTGTGGCTTGCTTCCATATAATAGAATGATTTTAGGTTAAAACATGGGCCAATATCCTTGTGTATTGAAGAATCAAGATTGGATTTTGATCACCATTAACATGTTTCCAAATATAGGCCAAATCTGAGATTTTGTGCTTGAATTGACTTGGCACGAGTTTGATTTGATTCATAATGATAATTGCAATTTGTACAAATCACAAAGATCCCTTTACATCAATTTTTTAGATTTTATTTGATTTAATATTGATTTAAATTGAATTAAATCAATAAAAATAAAATAAAATAGAAAAATAAATGAATGGTCATGAAATTAAGTATGGGACACGTGTGTGGCATGACAAGACCATATCAAGTGGAAAAAAGTGGGCCCTTTTGTCAAAAATTGGAGTTTTGAGGATAATTGACTTTTGGCAATTTTGGAAAAATGCCCAACTTCAACAATGCATAACTTATTCAATTTTGAACTTTGGGAAGTGTTTTAGGACTTTTTAGAAACCTTGAGATGTCCTCTAATCAACCTTTTTGGTCTCATTTCATTTTGATATTCCATGCTCAAGTTATAATCTTTGTCAAAAAAGGTGTTTTTGTTGACTTTCAAAAATGACCTATAATGTCCAAATTTGTAACTTTTTGTGAGAGAATTTCTTGATCTTGGGGTGTGAAGATGGATTGTATTAAATTTCATCCTCTTCAAAATGAGCTTTGGATGAGTCATTTCTCATAAAGTATGAGAAAGTTATGCTTGGTCAAAGTTGAGTTGACTTTTCCTATAAAACCCTAATTTAGCAACTTTTGAGTCTTGATGAATCTTGAGCAATCCTTGATGAATCATGATCAACCCTTGATCAAATTATGAATTAACCTTAAAAATGAGAATGTTGACAAAAAATCTTGAGGTTTGACTGTATTTGGGTCACAGTTGACCTTTGCCCTAACATAGTCGATTTTTGGGTCTCTTGAGCATTTGACAGACCAAACTTCCTCTGCAAGGCTTGAAATTTGTCATGGATGAACTTAAGAACATATTAGGACATTGGGGATCACTTGAGGCCATTTGGATGTGAGGACCTTGATTCAATACAAAACCCTAATTTTGACTTGACAGCCTTAGGAGGTGACTTGACTGTCCAAACCTAGAGCCAACTTGAGCAACTTGAAGATTATTCTTGGAAAATCTTGAGGAATATGGGAGGGCAAATTTTTGGGTACAACAGTTTACCCTGTTCAATTTTCTTAAACCTGAGGATATAGATTGGCTTTTGAGCCTTTCGTGATCCGAAGGTGGAAGATAATTGAACACTAGAGTGCCCGAAAATTTACACTCGCATGGTGTAGTATCAGCATTGTGATGTCGGGAATGGGCTTACAGATGCCATTTGGAGATTGTTGGTAGGAGAATGGGCTTACAGATGCCATCTGCAGGAGTGTCGATCGCATGAGAGATTCCTTAGCGAGAACTTGCATACCTGTGGTTGTAAAAGATTCCACTGGGGAAGTCTAACTTTTGTTGAGATTTGAGGAACTTGCTTGTACTTCAACTGAGAGAGTACTTCGACTGAGTCTTAAGAACTTGTCCATAATTCAACTGGGGGAACATTTTCATCAAGATCTAGGAACTGTCTCATGCTCAATGGAGTATACCGTTGAGGTTATAGAACTTGTCCATACTATGATGGAGGAAAACATCAAAATCTAGGAACTGACTCGTGCTCAATGGAGTATACCGTTGAGGTTATAGTACTCGTCCACACTGTGACATAGGGAAACATCTTCATCAAGATCTAGGAACTGTCTCGTGCTTAATGGAATATACCGTTGAGGTTATAGAACTTTTCCACACTATGAAGGAGGAAAACATCAAGATCTAGGAACTGACTCATGCTCAATGGAGTATACCGTTGAGGTTATAGTACTCGTCCACACTATGACATAGGGAAACATCTTCATCAAGATCTAGGAACTGTCTCGTGCTCAATGGAGTATACCGTTGAGGTTATAGAACTCGTCCACACTATGATAGAGGAAAACATCAAGATCTAGGAACTGACTCATGCTCAATGAAGTATACCGTTGAGGTTATAGTACTCGTCCATACTATGACGGAGGAAAACATCAAGATCTAGGAACTGACTCGTGCTCAATGGAGTATACCGTTGAGGTTATAGTACTCGTCCACACTATGACGTAGGGAAACATCTTCATCAAGATCTAGGAACTGTCTCGTGCTCAATGGAGTATACCGTTGAGGTTATAGAACTCGTCCACACTATGATGGAGGAAACATCTTCATCAAGATCTAGGAACTGTCTCGTGCTCAATGGAGTATACCGTTGAGGTTATAGAACTCGTCCACACTGTGACGTAAGGAAACATCTTCATCAAGATCTAGGAACTGTCTCGTGCTCAATGGAGTATACCGTTGAGGTTATAGAACTTGTCCACACTATGACGGAGGAAAACATCAAGATCTAGGAACTGACTCGTGCTCAATGGAGTATACCGTGGAGGTTATAGTACTTGTCCACACTATGATGTAGGGAAACTGTCGAGATTGAGGACCTTATCTAAAATTCAACCGAGGATAAATCAATTGAGATTTAAGAACTGGTCAGGTCTTTGACTAAGCTGGGGACTTAACTGCATCTTTCCTGAAAGGTAAAGGTCAGTCATATGTAATGCATGATATGGATCAGGCACTGATGTTCTCAAAATAAATGAGATTGTATTCATGATGCGTATATGCATGTATCATGATGTATGGAAATGTGATGTTTTAGCTAGGGAAAATAAATCCCAGGGCTGCTGGAGAATAGAGTTGACTTCTTCGTTTCCGATGGGGATGATGAATGAAGATGGTAAACCTGTAGGAGAAAAGAACTCCGTTGGGGAAACAAACTGATGAAGAGATTACTCCAAGGGGAATTACTCTGTGGGGAAGAGACGTTCTGCTGAAGATTTTAACGATAACTCTGCTGGGGATTCTGTTGATAAGCTCTGTCGGGGATTTTAATGATGAACTCCGTTGGGGATAGAAAGAACTTCGCTGGGGATGATCTTTCAATTGCAACTTGCTGAGGATAACCCAGTTAGACTCTTGTGAGGATAACCTTCTGAATTTGGCTGGGGAGATTTATTTGCGCTCTGCAGGGGATAAGCTTCCAGAATCTACTAGGTGAGATGATTCAACTATGGCGGGGAAGCTTTTTAGACTACGCTGGGGAAATGGCTCCATTGGGGTATCTTGTATTCCACTGGAGAACATTCTTATATTCTATTGAGGAATATTAAGACTGCCGGGGATGCTCTTATACTTGCTGAGGAATGTCTTTATACTCCGCTGAGGAATATTAAGACCTTCTGGGGATACCCAACCTTTTCAGGGTTGATGGTAGATTAACTCTTCTTGGGGAGAGTATTGTTGATTCGTTCGTAGTTACAAGTCTCAGTGGGGAGAGCTGCCATTACTGTCTTACTCTGCGGGGAGTGATGGTATCTTGGTCATGTTCTTCAGCTGAACCTACCTTGGTACTTTGGTGGACAAAGTAACTACATAGTTTGGACATTTCCTACCCCCCCTGTTTCTGATATTACCAGTAATTCGTCGTTTGTTTCACATGTAAGTATTTATGAGCAGCAATTAATGTCAAATGCATATATAAAAAATGAACATTGGACGTTCTTTGCAAAACAAAATAGATAAAGGAAAAACAATTTGAAATTTTGTCTGAAAATGAATTTGTATTGATTTTGAAGTTTGCCTGTAAATAGGCGTTTTTGTACAAGAGGTCGACGCCCTAGTAAGAGAACGCCGCCGGACAAATAGAATTTATACAACTTGTGAGAAGAAAACAAAACAGCTATGTGAATAATCCCACTGGGTTCCAACTCTGCTATTGCCTTTATATCTTCAAGCGTCTCATCACTTTGCTGCTTAGTTGAAGATGAATCTGATTGATTGGTGCCTTCCGAGCTTAATAGTTGATATCGAAGTCTAGATGCGAGGTGATCCAATGAGACATAGTGTTACGCTTTGATCCCTAACTTTTGCCTGGACCGCCCTTTCGGGTTTTCAGTCCACCGGGATACCCCTTTTTTCCCAAGCCACCTTTTCAGGTTTTCGACTTGCCGGGTGTACAGATTTTTCATTTTCATCCCTTATTTTTGCCCGAACCATTTTGGTTCGCCGGGAAGCCCTTATTTTTGCCTAGGCCAGTCAACCTAGCGGGTCTTTGATTATGAGTAGTATCTTTTCACTATGTCTGCATTGACGGGGTGAGGAAGGTCGTCACCATCCATGGTGGTTAGAATCATAGCTCCTCCTGAGAAAATGTTCTTAACCATAAATGGCCCTTCATAAGTAGGGGTCCATTTGCCCCTGGGATCACCTTGAGGTAGAATAATGCGCTTGATTACCAGATCCCCAACTTGATACTCTTGTCGTCTAACTTTATTGTTAAATGCCTTGATCATCCGTTTTTGATACGTCTGACCATGACAAATAGCAGTAAGCCTCTTTTCGTCAATTAGATTCAATTGATCAAGTCGGGTCTGAATCCAGTCATCTTCGCTTAAACCTACATCCTTCGTGATCCGAAGAGAGGGTATCTGAACTTCAATCGGCAAGACTGCCTCCATGCCATATACCAAGGAATATGATGTTGCCCCTGTTGACGTCCGTGCTGAGGTACGGTACCCGTGAAGAGCAAAAGGTAACATCTCGTGCCAGTCTTTGTATGTCACTGTCATCTTCTGCACAATCTTCTTAATGTTCTTATTAGCCGCTTCTACAACCCCATTCATCTTTGGCCGGTAAGGAGAAGAGTTGTGATGCTGTATCTTGAATTGCTCACAGAGTTCAGTGATCATCTTGTTATTAAGATTGGAACCATTGTCTGTAATGATCCTCTCTGGTACACCGTATCGACAGATCAGGTTATGCCGAATGAACCGTGCCACGACGTTCTTGGTTACTGTAGCAAAGGAAGCTGCTTCCACCCACTTTGTAAAGTAATCAATCGCTACCAGGATGAAACAATGTCCGTTGGATGCCGTAGGTCTGATCTCGCCGATCATATCAATGCCCCACATTGCAAAAGGCCAAGGTGTCGTCAAAACATTCAGAGGAACTGGAGGTATGTGCACCTTATCAGCATAGACCTGGCACTTGTGACATGTCCGAGAATGCTGATAACAGTCAGCTTCCATTGTGGACCAGTAATATGCTGCCCAAAGGATTTTCTTTGCCATAGTATGTCCACTGGAATGAGTTCCGAAAGTACCTTCATGTAACTCTGCCATGATCCTTTCTGCTTCAATCTTATCCACACAACGCAGTACGGTTGAATCATGGTTACGCTTGTAAAGAATGCCATTACTGATGAAGAACTTCGCCGCAAACCTCCTCATAAACTTCTTGTCATTAACAGATGCACCCTCGGGGTACTCCTGAGCTTCAAGATACCTCTTCACCTCATGATACCAGGGCTTTTCTGTTACCTCTTCAGTTTCAATATCACAGCAATGTGCAGGTTCGTCCAATTTTTCAATAATGATCCGGGGAGCCTCGTTGTCCCAATTGACTTTGAACATACAAGACATCGTAGCCAACGCGTCCGCCAACTGATTCTCCTCTCTTGGGAAGTGTTCAAAGGTTATCTCCTCAAAATGGGGAAGCAACGTCAACACATACTCCTTATAAGGGATAAGATTCAGGTGTTTCGTATCCCACTCGCCTTTGATCTGACTGATCATAAGAGCGGAATCTCCGAAGACACTTAAAAACTTAATCCTTAGGTCAATTGCAGCTCAAAGACCCATGATGCACGCTTCATACTCCGTCATGTTGTTGGTGCAGTTGAAATATAGTCGGGCAGTAAACGAAGTATGAGAGCCTTTAGGAGATATGATCACAGCGCCAATGCCATTACCCAAAGCGTTCGAAGCTCTATCAAAGTACATAGACCATCGGGATCCCTCCTCAGGTCCTTCATCCGGTCCAGGTGTCTCACAATCAGTTATCAACATGATATTCTCGTCCGTGAATTCAAAGTTCATAGATTGGTAATCATCCACTGCCTGATGTGCCAAATGGTCTGCCAATACACTTCCCTTGATTTCTTTTTGAGTTGTGTACTGGATGTCATACTCAGTCAAGATAATCTTCCATCTCGCTATTCTTCTGGACAAGGCAGGCTTTTCGAAGATATACTTGATTGGATCCATCTTTGAAATCAACAGAGTAGTGTGAGTCAGCATATACTATCTCAGCCGGCGAGCAGCCCATGCCAAAGCGCAACAAGTTTTCTCGAGCAGTGAGTATCGGGTTTCACAGTTGGTAAAATTTTTGCTAAGGTAATAAATAGCATGCTCTTTTCGTCCAGACTCGTCATGTTGACCCAACACACACCCCATTGAGTTGTCAAGTACTGTTAAGTATAAGATCAGAGGTCTCCCTTCAACTGGTGGCATCAGAATGGGTGTCTCTTGGAGATACTCTTTGATTCTTTCAAAAGCGGCCTGACATTCATCGTTCTAACATACCACTTGATCTTTCTTCAGCAGCTTGAAGATTGGCTCACAAGTAGCAGTTAGGTGCGAGATGAATCGGGCAATGTAGTTCAGTCGTCCTAGAAAGCCTCTGACCTCCTTCTCTGTCTTGGGAGCTGGCATCTCTTGTATGGCTTTAACTTTGGCAGGGTCCACTTGAATACCTTTGTCGCTCACGACGAAACCCAGTAGCTTGCCAGATCTCACCCCGAAGGTGCACTTGTTCGGGTTCAACCTCAGCTTATACAACTTCAACCTGTCAAACAGCTTCTGTAGATGGTCAAGGTGTTCTTCCTCAGTCTGGAACCTTGCAATCATATCGTCGATGTATACTTCAATCTCATGATGGATCATATCATGAAACAAAGCAACCATGGCACGCTGATACGTTGCCCCAACATTTTTCAACCCAAAAGGCATGACCTTGTAGCAAAAGGTACCCCACTAGGTAACAAAAGTGGTCTTCTCCATATCTTCGGGAGCCATCTTTATCTGATTATAACTGGAGAAACCATCCATGAAGGAGAATACCTTGTGCTGAGCAGTATTATCAACTAGAACTTCGATGTGAGGTAGAGGGAAGTCATCCTTGGGGCTTGACCTGTTCAAGTCCCTGTAGTCAACACACATTCGAACCTTACCATCCTTCTTTGGTACCGGAACCACATTGGCAACCCACTGAGGGTAAGAAGTCACTGCTAGAAAACCGGCGTCAAACTGTTTCATAACTTCGGCCTTGATTTTCTCAGACATCTCTGGGCGCATACGTCGAACCTTCTGTTTTACCGGAGGGCAGTCTTCCTTGGTAGGCAAGCGATGAACCACAATGTCAGTATCCAAACCAGGCATATCTTCGTAAGACCAGGAAAAGATCTCAACATAGTCACGCAACATCTGAATCAACCGTTGTTTCACACTAAGCTCCAGATTGGCACCAACCTTGACTTCCTTCTTGTTTGTTTCAGTACCCAGATTCACTGTTTCCACCGGCTCTTCATGTGGTTGAATGACCCTCTCTTCCTGGAGTAGCAGTCTTGCAAGTTCACCAGGAAATTCGCAATCATCTTCACCTTCGTCTCCGACTAAGTTGATCGGATTTTCGAAGTCATAATTGGCGGTAGCAGAGTCGTTACCAGTGAGATCCAGAGTGGATGGAGACCTGTATACGTGAGTGTGTGTAAAATAGCTTTTTTGCAATACAATAAAGAAATACAAGGAGCACAAAATTTGAGATGCAAGAAACGTCCAATGCTTTTATTAATGATACATGAAAATGGCACACAAAAGCCCTCACAAATGAAGCCACGGTGCCCCGGATAAGACACCGGGCCATGAAGTTTCACAACATTGTCTGTTACAAATTCAAAACAAAGAGTTCATTACTGGTTAACAAAAGTAATAGGGATGAAGTCCTTTGCTGTCCAGTTGCTTGGTCCACCGTTGGTCGTAGGATAGATCCAGCTGTCAAATTCAGACTCCTCCACATCATCTTCAATGGCATTTACTCCCGAGTTGCTGATGAACACAGGAGGTCTTCCAATCCTTGCACTTCGAACAATCCTTGGAGCTTCTGCAGTGAAACCCAAACCAAACTTGTTAGTCTTCTGAGTAAAATCAGGAAGTCGCCCCCAATTTGCACACTCACCCTTCTCAATAACAGCCCGAGCATCCTTTAAGGAAGCCATCTTCATAGGAGAATCTTCAACCACAGTCTCAGCCGATGCCAGTGTCTGAGGAACCTCTTCAAAGTGCTCAAATGGGGTCTCAATGAACTCCCCATCCATCTATACGTATCGGAACGAGTTGAGGTGGCTGACCATGTATTCTTCCTCCCCTTGAACTGTCACAATCTTCCCTCTGACCGGGTACTTCAATTTCTGGTGGAGTGTTGAGGTCACAACTCCAGCTTTGTGGATCCATGGACGACCCAGCAAACAAGAATAGGATAGCCGAATGTCCATCACGTAGAATGTAGAGTTGAAGACCTGAGAACCAACTTTAATTGGAATATCAACCTCGCCATGCACCATCCTTTTAGACCCGTCAAAGGCCCTGACAATGATGTTACTTGGCTTTAGCTCTAACCCTTCGCAATCTAACCGGTCTAAAGCTTTTTTGGGTAAGACGTTCAATGAGGAACCAGTATCAACTAGTACGTGTGCAAGAGTAGTGCCCCTGCATTCAATGGAGACATGCAGGGCGTCG
The DNA here is from genome assembly GCA_948472305.1 of Vicia faba. Lineage (NCBI taxonomy): Eukaryota > Viridiplantae > Streptophyta > Magnoliopsida > Fabales > Fabaceae > Vicia > Vicia faba. Next base: position 1,227,644,769 of record OX451738.1, read on the forward strand.
TTATGATTCTTCCCCTTAGCAGTCAAATCAGCGTCGGAGAAACCCAAACCATTATCAGCAGTTAAATTGGCCACACAATCGGTAAACTGATCAGCTGATGTCTCTTGTGGCACGTGGGCAGAATTCAGGAAGGTAATCAGAGCCTTAGCATGGGTCTCTGAACACAACAATAGTGACAACATAGAAATCTTGGATGGATTTTGCCCCAGCTACTCAACTACGTTATAATCACTTTTCTTAATAATCTTCAAAATCTCTTCCATCTCCTGTTTGGAAGCTTCAATAGTAATGGTCTTTGGTGCCTCCGTTTGGGCAGGCACATCAGTGGTGATCCCTTTGCCCCGAGCGTTAGATGACTCGGCGACAGGGGTGGGACTAAGAACTTGATCAGGAATGGCATTAGGTACACTTGCAGGTGTAATGACAATAGGTCTTCGGACAGCTGGTGGAGCAATATCAGGTGAGAAAAGTCTATTGCTGCGGGTGACTTTGGCAGGCCCAGTAATGTTGCTGACGCCGGTATCAACATCCAACTCTTGCTTAACTCCAAGAACATAAACATCTACCCCATAGTGCTAAGGGACAGCTTTGTCAGAGGTGTAGGGGATGGGCCCCGGAACAGTGATGATTACAGGTGCGATCTTCGGAACAGATGTAATTCTAACAGGCTTCCTCGAGGGAGCCTTAGAAGAATTGTCAAAAATGGTAATAATGGAAACTTCTTCAGAATGAACGGCGGGAACAACAATCTTTTCAAACATGATCTCCTTATTATCCATCAGGTTTTGGATACCTGACTTCAGAAATGGGCAACCAGTAGGTAAAACAGAACACGTGTGGCAACCTTCACCACAGCCCGGAAATAAACCGGCTAGCAACAGGTTCTTCTTGATAGTCATCAGAGGGGTAACAATATCATCCACGAAAACTACAAACAAGTCTTCCTCTACAGCATTTACTCCATGCTTGGGCATGGGAGCAGTCACAACATTAGGCCTCTCGGGCGCCTCAAACTCAATCTCCTTTGCATCAATTAGGTCTTACACTCTGTTCCTCAAAACCCAACAATCATCTGTATTATGCCCCGGGATATCAGAGTGAAAAGCGCAGCAGGCATTAGGGTTGTACTTTGGTGATGTGGTACTCGGATTCTTCGGAGCTTCTTTTAGAGTCACCAAATTGGTCTTCAGCAACTGTGGTAGAATCTGAGACAAAGTCATTCTGAGACGAGTGAATTGCCTTCGAGGTCTCTCGTCCTTTTGTTGATTGTGATGCTGAGGAGCACCAGCAGGTTTTGAAATAACAACCGCGTTGACAGCTTGGCGGTGTTCAGGTTTATTCTGTCTTCTCGAACTGTAGACAGCACTTGACTCTTTCTTAAACGACTTCTTCTCGGTACTCGAAGAGGCACCCCTCTGTATCTTCCCAGCCTTAATACCAGCTTCAATCCTCTCACCAGTCAAAATAAGATCTGTAAACCAAGCTGAAGAGCTTCCAATTAGATGATTAAAGAACAGACCAGACAGGGTCCCCAGAAACATTTCCACAAGCTCACGATCAGCCAAGGTGGTTGCACCCTTCCGGCAAGGTCTCTCCATTTTTGAGCATACTCTTTAAATCCTTCACCCGTTCCTATTGACATACCCTGGAGTTGGGTACGCGTAGGAGCGAGGTCGGAGTTGTACTGATACTGCCTGTAAAATGCAGTAGCCAAATCCTTCCAGCTGCGGATACTGGCTCCGTCCAACTGATAGAACCACTCAAGCTGAGTTCCTGAGAGACTGTCTTGAAAGAAATGGATCCACAAGTTCTTATCAGTAGTGTAAGGTTGGATCTTCCTCACATATGACCGAAGGTGCAGCTTCAGACAGGAAACTCCATCATACTTGGCAAAGGCAGGTGCCTTGAATTTATGGGGAATCACCACCATAGAGGATAGACCTAGATCTCTGAAGTCCAGACCGGGCACCTTCTGTATTTCCATAGCGCTCAAACGGTCTTCTAGCTGTTTGTACTTATCCTCAGCAGGAGGATACTGTTCTTCATCATAGTCCGTCTCGTTGTTGGAGACCATAAGGCTAGGAGCCCTCCTTTCTTGTGGACTATCTTTCCCTCCATATGAGGTGGTCAGATCAACTTCATTCTGCATCCCGTTTCCAAACCTGCGTCCAATATTGAATAGAATAGTCCTCTTCTTCTTCTTCTTCTTCTTCTCTTTCAGAATCAAAGTCTTCAGGTCCTGCTGACCCTTAGCCAGATTCATGAACAACTCTTGAAATTGGGCATTCTAGGCCTGGAGGGCCTTGATAGCTTGCTCAGTGGAAGGTTTAGCAGACATGATGATTGAGTGCTGAAATAAACAACGAAGAAGATAAGAGACCTGTAATGGGGTACCTGTTTATGAAGTGCATGGGATGAAATGCGTATGATTTATGATTTCAAAGACAATCGAGATTCAAATTTGTAAACAAGAAAGGAAACAAACTTTATTAGATTTAAACTTCAAAATTTAAATTGTTCAACAAACTGCCCTTAGGCGTTACAAGAATGGAAATACTGGAAAGTAAACAAAAATTGTAAATAAATCATCAAAGGTCCATCAATGCTCCCGTGGTCTCTTCTTCTCAGTGCGGACATAATCATTCAGGATCCGCTCGTTCTCCAATTGTCTGGTCAGCTTCTGGATCTTCTGCTCCTGTTCATTGAACCTCTCCCGATAAGAATCCTGTTCATTCCTCAATTGCATCCAAGACCTCTTCAGTGTCCCAACATCAGTGGGCATATAAGGTTGGAGGATAGTTGGAGGAACCCCCTCCTCATTAGCAACTTCAAGAGTAACAGGCCTGACAGCTTCGTATGGCATACCTAACTTCTGGGCACGGATGCGGACCCATCTGAGATATGGCTCCATTGGCAGAGAAGTCTTAGGTCCCAACTCATGTGGGTCAGATCGGTGAACTCTGTCCCAAGCCCTTATGAATTTACGACGCAGCTCGTCGCTATCTCCCTGAAAATCAAAGATGATATGGGGCATCAGCATCTCATGAGGCCCCTCTCTTCTGGCTCTTCCAAACTGACGGAGAGCTAAGCAAGGGTTGTAAGAAATCCTTCCATGGAGTTCGATCAATGGAACATTAGGATACTCTCCACAACGATCAATGACAGTCACCTCATCCATACCTTTGAGAGTCCAGATAATGTCATCATTAGTAAGAGACATCACCCTATAAGCCCAGCTCATTCCTTCTTTGTTTTTCAGCACAGACTTAGGGAGGTGCGAAATAAACCACCTCGACAATAAAGGAACACAACACATCAAAGTTCCCCGCTTTCGGGCAGTACGAGCATAGAGTTGATGAAGCATATCACCCAAGAGAGTGGGTACCGGATTCTGAGAGATGAAGATCTTTATGGCATTAATACCAACAAAAGTGTCAGGATTCGGAAACAATACCAGACCATAAATCAAGAGGGCCAGAATATCCTCGTACGCCTTAAAGTCTAAGCTGTCCCAGAAGTAATTAGCTTTGTCAACCAAAAACTTAGTCAGAAAACCCTTAGCTCCACTTCTAGTCTCCCAGTTGGCCATTACCTCCTCCTTGGTCAAGTGAAGGGTTGCAGCAATTTCTTCGGGTTTAGGAGTCTTTTCCCAACCAGTAAACAGAGTCTGTTCCAGGACGGAGATACCAAGCAGCTCAGAGAACTCTTCCATGGTGGGAACCAGTTGGAAGTCTTGAAAGGTGAAGCAATGGTATAACGGATCATAAAACTGGACCTGGACACTCATCATTTGTTCGTCCAATTTTGAAGTGACCAAACTGAGAAGAGAACCATGCCTTCTGATGAAGGAAGTAGTGTCTGGAATCCTGACAACCAAATCTTTAAGCAGGGTAGGTACTTGGACAAAGTTGATTCGGATAGTATTCCTACGCATGGGCATCATGATGACCTACAAAACAGAGCAAAGATGAAACCCTCTTGTCTTTGAAATAGGTTAGTCCTTATGCAAAATGTATGCAATGTTATGATGTCATGATGTCATGGTAAAGGCACACCACAAGTATCCACAAAAGGCAAACATGGTAAAGGCACACAAGTCACACTGAGAGCCCTTAGATTTCAGGCTGGCATGGAGCTTAGGTACTACCCTCTTTCAGTTCAGTTGTTAAGACCTGCCCTAAAAATAGTAACCGGGTTCTAGAGGATCTCAATATCACTGACTACCCTCAATCGATCATAATTCCAGTTTAGCAACCTTTTCTTGCGGCCGAAATCATCGCGAGAGTTTAGTCTCAATGAGTGTAGCATACTGCTACTGTTCTATGGCCAAGTTGGTCAATTTAAAGGTTCTAAGGTCAGTTGGTGCTTAATGACTCCTTAGAAGACCCATATTCTCCTTGTTCCAACACAAGGGATATCGGTACAGACCAAGGTGCCACACCAATTTAGCTACTGCTTCATCCGTATCGGTCTACGCCGTACAGATCCCTCACAGTTTATTGCTACTTACCTAAAGGGTATCCCCAGATCCGGGTTAGGATCTATAAAACTCCGATACAAGCCCACAAAATTAAAGCATACAAAGCATACAATTGAAAACACAAGTGATCTAATCCTAAGGTACACCTCACTTTAAATATTCCCCAGCAGAGTCGCCAGTTCTGTGATCGGTGGGAATAGAACTGACTGTTTTGGAATGCTGGTTCGCGTTTTGCGTTTGTTTTTGCAAAATGTCGCGGTGAGCAAGAGTCACCACCGTCTTTTATTTTATCCAACAAGGAAAGGACAAAAGCACAGAAAAATTCCTTTTGAGATGTTTCTCGGGTTCGGGAGGTAGATTATAGAAAGGGAAGGTGTTAGCACCCTTTCCATCCGTGGTTATCCACGGGCTCTTAGGTACTTGCTCATTATGTTTTCAAAAGTTTGCTTTTCTTTGTGATTGTGGGTTTGAAAAGAGTTTTTTGTTTGAAAGGGGTGTAAGTGCGAAAAGTTTTTGTTTTGTTTTAAAAGGGGCAAGTACTTAAGAACATCTACCTACTCAAAAAGGAATTAAACTGTGCAAGCATCCTTTAGACAATGCTAGCCCACTATTAAGGAGTAGGTAGCATCGTCGTTGGAGTTTTCGGGTCAATTCGATTAAGGGACGTGTGGTCACTAAAGCAATGTTAGGATGCCTTAGCGGTAACCATAATGTCTTAGATCATTTTATCCGAGGCAACCGTTTTGAGGCAACTATGATCTTTGGACAAGAGGGCGACCTCTAAGACTTCCTATACTCAATGACCACGTTCGAGGCAACCAAGTGAGGTGTACCCTAGGAGTGGCATGTGCGAGTGTATTGTTTTTCAGTTTATTATCTTTGCATGTCATTGTGAGCTACTGTTGATTTTAAGTTAAGATAGATCTTGTCATGCATAGCCTATTATTCAAACATCTAACAGTTTAATAGTTGCGGAAATTAAATTGCGGAAAATAAATCTAAGCTATTACAAGGCGTCGCGTATTTACATCGCCAAAAACAAACCCTTAAAATTAAATTGCGGAAAGTAAATAAAACGATAAAATAAAATCCTAAGTTAAGACTATTACATCCTCGAAGCAGTTACAATATTAAAATATGGATCAAAAATTAATCGCGCGCAAGAAAATTAAATCGAAGTGTCCTTTAGGGTTTTGACCTTTTTTTATTTATTTAATAAAGCATATTTTGTTATTTTTTGAATTAAAAATTAAGTCTAAATTAAATGAAAAGATTTTTTTTATTTTTTATTATTTAAGGAAATAAAATGAAAATGATTAAAAGTTAATAAAAATCCTAATTCTAAATTAATTTTAATTTAATGCAAAAGATATTGGAATTAAACCTATTTAAACTAAATAAATAAATTAATGGTTTATTTACAAAAAATAAAATTAATGGAATTAATAAAAAAAAAATTTTGTGTCTCTGATTTTTTTATGAAAAAAAGGTTAATTAGTTAATTAATTAATTATGATAATAATGATAATAAAATAAAAATAGTGAAAAGAAAAATAAAATAAAGAAACAAACTCAGGGTGTGCTGGGCTTGAAAAGGGAGTATGAATTGCAATTTTGAGGCCCATATTCAATCAGCCTTGTTGACTTTTTCAGATTCCCCATGGTGCGTTTGACTGGAGTGCAGGATGGTCACTCAATCTTTGCCCTTGGATTTGATTTGCAGGCCACTTGTCGCTTGAGATCTGGAGGCATTTGGTGAACCACGCTGGGAGCATTGCACATGAATACCTGAAGAATAAAATCAAATAAATGTTTGGGGGACCTGGGATTTGAACCCAGGTCCCAATGCTCACTATTTGCGCGCTCAACCACTCCAACCAAGCTACTTAGTTGTTATTGGAATGAGAAATAAATATAAAATAGGTAAATCAATTAAAATGCTGGAAAAAAGAAAATATGGCGCGCTATTCAAACGCACCAACCTGGCCACGCCACGTTATCATCCCTGTCATGGGGACTGTGGCTAAAAGTCCTTTACCTATACCAACAGACGATTGTCCGTAGCTACACGTCGTGTTATCTCAAAATCCACCACGAGCCACTAAAATGCAAACTAAAGGCATGGTTCTGCTCGTCTCTCCGCCCTGGTTCCAACCATGGTCCTTTTATTGACCAATTTATCCTGTAACGAAAACCCCTGAAAGAACCCTAAAACAATCTACAATGGCATTTTATGATATGTGGCATGATAATGAAATTGAATAATACAGAAACTTCACAAATGATGTAAGGAATTCAAATGTATAATTATTTTAAAGAATGGATGCAAGATTGAAGCTTTACGATTCCATGAATATGGCAGTTCAGAGTGACACTTACAGGGCTTTTAGAGGCAGGAGAGCACGCGATAATGATTGGTACTGCTTCAGTGAGGTCCAAGGAAGCGATTGGAACCTTTGTTTGATCCTGAAAAGGCCTCTAAGTACGATTTCAGATCCAAGGTTTTCAAGCTTTTTTTTCAAATCCTTCTGGCCATTTCTGCAGTGTTCTATGCGTGTTTTAGGTCTATGTGGCTTGCTTCCATATAATAGAATGATTTTAGGTTAAAACATGGGCCAATATCCTTGTGTATTGAAGAATCAAGATTGTATTTTGATCACCATTAACATGTTTCCAAATATAGGCCAAATCTGAGATTTTGTGCTTGAATTGACTTGGCACGAGTTTGATTTGATTCATAATGATAATTGCAAGTTGTACAAATCACAAAGATCCCTTTACATCAATTTTTTAGATTTTATTTGATTTAATATTGATTTAAAATGAATTAAATCAATAAAAATAAAATAAAATAGAAAAATAAATGAATGGTCATGAAATTAAGTATGGGACACGTGTGTGGCATGACAAGACCATATCAAGTGGAAAAAAGTGGGCCCTTTTGTCAAAAATTGGAGTTTTGAGGATAATTGACTTTTGGCAATTTTGGAAAAATGCCCAACTTCAACAATGCATAACTTATTCAATTTTGAACTTTGGGAAGTGTTTTAGGACTTTTTAGAAACCTTTAGATGTCCTATAATCAACCTTTTTGGTCTCATTTCATTTTGATCTTCCATTCTCAAGTTATAAGCTTTGGAAAAAAAGGTATTCTTGTTGACTTTCAAAAATGACCTATAATGTCCAAATTTTTAACTTTTTGTGAGAGCATTTCTTGATCTTGGGGTGTGAAGAATGATTGTAGGAAATTGCATCCTCTTCAAAATTAGCTTTGGATGGGTCATTTATCATAAAGTATTAGAAAGGTATGCTTGGTCAAAGTTGAGTTGACTTTTCCTGCAAAACCCTAATTTTGCAACTTTTGAATCTTGATGAATCTTGAGCAATCCTTGATGAATCATGATCAACCCTTGATCAAATGATGAATTAAACTTAAAAATGAGAATGTTGACAAAAAATATTGAGGTTTGACTGTATTTGGGTCACAGTTGACCTTTGCCCTAGCACAGTCGGTTTTTGGGTCTCTTGAGCATTTGACTGACCAAACTTCCTCTGCAAGGCTTGAAATTTGTCATGGATGAAATTAAGAACATATTAGGACATTGGGGAGCACTTTAGGCCATTTGGATGTGAGGACCTTGATGCAACACAAAACCCTAATTTTGACTTGACTGCCTTAGGAGGTGACTTGACTGTCCAAACCTAGAGCCAACTTGAGCAACTTGAAGATTATTCTTGGAAAATCTTGAGGAATATGGGAAGGAAAATTTTGGGGTACAACACCAATGATAGAGTATTGTTGAACTATTTCCTCGGCGGAGTTCTGAACCTCAAGCTTATTGTTCATGTCCTCCTCTTTCCCAAGTGAAGATTGTTACCCCCCAGCGGTAGTATCCCTAGCGTGGCATGGGTAGAATTCTTTTATTTAATAATTTCTATGATTCCCAAGTTGAAGTCACTTTTATTAAGGACTTACATCAGAAGGTCCCGATTCCCATCAAGTTTCTCTTTATCCGAGGAAAGAGGTTGGATCTTTTCCCCAAGAAGTTAAGATTTGGATTAGAGTTCAAGATTTTCTCTGAACTGCCATTTATTTTTGCATTATTTTCCCCAGGAAGTTACTTCCCCCGTGATATCAATTTTCAGAGGTCATTGGTTCCAAATCTTGTGTCCCCATTGAAGTTTAGAGGGATTATTCTCTACAGAAGTTCAGGTATTTGAATATAATCGTTCAGAAGTTTTAGGTCTTCTCAATAGAAGATTAATGACGTGTTTTCCCCAATGAATTACTAAACATGCATCATTACATTTGCATCTGCCAAAATGTGTAGCATTTCCATTATATGGAGCAGTACGCTATTAAAAAAATTCAAACATGCATTAAGGTTTAAGCCAGTTATGTTCACCCGTGATAACCGATTTGTTATGTGCTCAGATTTAAATTATCTTCATAGCAAGCTTAGGGTGGTCCTATTTTGTTTCCCCAACTCTACTTTGATTTACCACTAGTCGGGTCTTTGGTGCTTTCTATTTCCCCAGTGAGTCGTGGTTTTTCTCTTGCCTTTGTAAGCCCTTGGTTATTTTTACCCGTGTTGGCCTTGCCTTCTAAGTGCAACTAAGAGTCGGTGTATAACCTTTCTTATTTCTCGAGTATTTGAGTATCCATGCTTGATGTGTGGTAATTTAGATGATTGCCACTCTTGAAGAATTACAACCCGCTTCTGGCCCGAGGAATATTGTAGTTCTTGCACATTTGTAACCTATCAAAAGTCCAATGTGTTTTCGCAATATTTGTTATAGTCCCCGACGGTTGGTCTCTTTCTCTTGTAGTGTTCACCTTTAATCGTTGTTCTCTAAAGGTCCTGCTTAGTCAATTATTTTCCTTTGGTATCCGCGCTAGTCAGATTCTTTTTTTGTTAGCTTAGCTAACCTTCTTTGTTAAGCGTCCTTCACTGTTTCTTCAAAGTCTAGTTGTCTATCATCCTTGGTTAGGCGAATGCCACTTCTCTTGTTGGGGCTTTCTTCGATTAGTCTCTTTCTTATGTTTGCTACTGACTCTGAACATTGGTTTCTTAATGCCCAATTTCAATTTTGTGTGTCTAACTCTGACCAAACATGCATATCATTATCCCCTGTGAATTCGTCTTTGATCGATGTTCTTTTCCTTAAATCCACCTTCGTTTGGTATCCTTGATTAAGAGTATACCTTTAGCTGGTCTCTTTTCTCAGTAAGTTCGCCTTTGATCAGTGTTCTATTCGGAGTCAATATCTATTTGTATCCCCAGTAAGTTCGCCTTCGATTGGTGTTTCTTTGTTAGAGCCATCTTTGGTTGGTATCTTCCTTGTATATGTCTAACTATGGCCTGACATGTATCTCCATTATCCTTTGTTAAGAGTCTACTTCAGTCAGTCTCTTTCTTATGTGTGTCTAACTTTGACCCGACATATGTATCTTTATCCTCTGTCGAGTTGTTACTCGCGTATCTTTTTCAGAACACAGCATTCTGGTATTCTGAGGAGTCCAGTTGTTACTAGTCCTCCCCTAGCGAGTCTTTACTCATTTGCCTTGTTTATGTTAGCTTCGCACTAGCGCAACATTGTAGGTTCGTAGATAACATTCCTACCAAAGACAAGTTCGCGACTTGTCATATGATTTTTGAGTGCAGCATTCCAGCATTCATTTTGTATTGGTTGAGTCTAGTCATTACTAGGTTCTATTGAATCAGATTAATATTTGTCTCGTTTCATCTTTGTAATTCCTTGGTTTGGGGCAGTCGTTACTGCTTCTTTAGGGTTCGATATTATCCTGAGGAGTACTCATTAAGGTCTAGTCGTTACTATTTCCTTTCAAAGCAGGAGTCGTTACTCTTGGTTTTGTTTTGTGATCCAGGGTGACACATTCTTTGAAGTATTCCTAAGGTCGATTCGTTACTCGTACCTTCACTTGGTCCCCTAGCGTTGTGATTAACGTGTCAATGGGTTTTGGTTCAGCAAGGCACTTTTCCAATTTGATCGAGACCATTTTTTATTGGTATTTTGAGGAGTCTGGTTGTTACTAATCTTCCCTTGTAAGGTCGTTATTCTTTCTCAGAATGCAGCGTTCTGGCATTCTGCAAAGTCTATTTATTACTAACATCTTCCCGTTCTTACCTTTTCTCAGAATGCAGCATTCTGGAATTTTGCAAAGTCTAGTTGTTACTAGCATCTTTCGGTCCTTACCTTTTCTCAAAATGCAACATTCTGGCATTCTGCAAAGTCTACTTGTAACTAGCATCTTCTGGTCCTTACCTTTTCTCATAATGCAGCATTCTGGAATTCCGTAAAGTCTAGTTGTTACTAGCATCTTTCATTCGTTATCTCCTTCTCAGAATGTCGTGTTCTGGAATTCTATAAAGTCTAGTTGTTACTAGCACCTTTTGGCCATTTTTTTCTTCCTCAGAGTACAACATTCTGGAATTCTATGGAGTCAAGTTTTTACTCGCTTACCTTTTCTCAGAATGCAACATTATGGAATTCTATAAAGTCTATTTGTTACTAGCACCCTTCAGCCTTTATCTTTGTCTCAGAATGCAGCGTTCTGGCATTCTGTAAAGTCTAGTCATTACTAGCGTTTTTGGATCAAGTTCCACAGTCTTTGATCCTTATATTCCATCTACAAACTTGTTTCTTTAGTCCGGCGCCAAGAGGCCATCGAAATTTTACCTTGTGTTGATATACGTCATATCAATTCAGAGTGCAAATTTTTGAGTTCATTTTTGTATTCAATCTCCTTCCACCTTTAGGTTGTTGTTGCCAATCTCGCTTTAGGTTGAAGAAACTTGAATAAGGGCAGCTGTTGTACCCCAAAATTTGCCCTACTAATTTATTTTATCTGGATTTGGCTTAGGCTTTTACATTCATTTGAATATATTCCATTTGGTCATTAACATAACACATATTTTCTTTCAATAAAACACTTTGGTTCAAAGTTTAGTGGTTGTGTAATATCAGGGTTTTATAGTGCTTAAGTGGCAATGGTTATTCCACAAAGGTTCTTTGATTTAGGATTTTATCTTGAGTTTCATTCTTGAGTGGTATTTGAATCAAAGCATTGAGAAAGATGTGCATTGAGACCTCCTCTTAGGAACTATACCTCACTAGTCCAAGTTTGGTTCAATCAAGGATTGCTTTAAAAGCAAGGCATTAAGAATAATGGATACATTATTTTCTCTTGAATTTAATTAATTGGTTTAAGATGTTTCAAGCATGGAATGATTGATTTTAATTCAAATTTCTTATGGAGTCATGAGATGCAATGCAATAATTTTTACCAAGTTTCATTCGAAAGGTCATGGATTCCATATTGCAAAGGCCAACCATTTGTATATGAGTTCTTTATGATATAAAGTTTTCATGAAACCACTTAGAAGACTTCAACATTCTACTTTTCAAATTGTGAAAGTCAAGGATCTAATACAAGATTCAAAATCCTTTCATGAGTTTTTTTGTACCCCAAAATTTTCCCTCTCATTTCTCAAGACATTTCTCACAAGATCTCCAAAAAGCTCAAGTTTGCACAAATGTTGACTAGGTCAAACCATCTCCTAAACATTGATGCCTCAAATTAGGGTTTTGATTTTCGCAAGGATAATTGGACTTATAATGCCTCAAATGACCTTAATGGATCATTATAGACCTCCAATAATACTCATGTCAAGTTTCAACTCTTGAATCACAAATTTGTTCAGTCAATTGTCCAAATGACTAAAAATCAACTGTATTGGGTAAAAAGTCAACTATAGTTAACCTACAGTCAAACTTCATGATTTTTGGCCAACATAAACATTTTAAAGTCCTATTCATCATTTGGACAAATATTGATCACAATCCCTCAAGAAAAGCACTCAATTTGCCAAAGGGGCAAAATGGTCAAAATTAGGGTTTTGACTATAATTGATTGATCAATGACTTTTGACCTAATACATGATCTAATGGATTGAAGCATAATCTAAAGGACTCAAACACGACATGTTGACCTAATTTCATGGCTCAAATCATTTCTCAAGATCAATGCATTGATAGTTGAAATTTGATAAATTGATGAAAAGTCAATTGATGCACAAAAAGTCAAACTTTGACTTTTTGATCAAAATTCAATTTCAAATATCACAATTCATCAAGATATTAAAAAATATCAAACTTGATCATAAAGAATCAAGAAAGTAAAGAAAAGTCCATGAAAAGTCAAAATTTTCAATACTTATAAATTTTCTAAGTGTTTTATATACTTGATAATTTCACTACTTCATGATATTTTTTCACCAAGATGCAAGATGATTCAACGAAAACTTTCAACATGAAAGTTGTATATATTTATGAATTCTACAAATTTGTATTATAGGGTTGATTTCCAAAAAATTCTTAGATTTGAAGATATAAGCACATCAAGTCATGACATTTTTCATAAAACACTTAGTGAAAATTTTGGCAAGTTAGGCAGTTTTTTGACCTAACTTCTTGACCATTTTTCACCTAGTTCCAAGTTGATTTAGACAAAATGGTCAACATGAAAGTTTCAGACAATGTTTCAATATTTCCAAAATGACCAAGAACTTAAAGAGATGATTTTTGAGCTAAGAGATTCGAAGAGAAGAAGATGGCATCACAAACATGGATTATAGGTCATTTTTCATGAAGAACACCTAACCTAATTTCATAGCTATGCTGCATAACTTCACTTTACAGGATTCTAACTTGTGTCTCACTCCTTAATTTGATGCTTACACATTTGATTAAGCGATTACCCAAGTGCTTGAGTCATTATCCAAAGCAATGTTCCATTTTTGGAAGAAAGTTACCATTCCAGTCTTGTAAAGCAAGCTTCATACACAAAGTCAATGCATTGAGCTCCTCACTTGTTTCTTCTGATCACACTCCATTTTAAAGTGAATAAGCAACCTCCATTCACCCAACAAACTCAGACCATACCTGTACTTGAACTTTGGAACCATGAAAATCCATTTCAACTTGATTTCTCATTTTCAACCAAACCATAACATGTTATCTCAAAAATCTGGTTACTTCAAGATGTCAAACCTTTTCTCTATAAATAGAGACACTATTTTCAATCTAAGAGACGAATTCACAAGCCCTCAAACACCCTGAAACTCCCTCTAAACCAAAATTGTATCCACAACTCATAACTTGTCATTTCTGGCCAAAAACTTCAATCTCATTATCCACTCGTGTGTTTTCCCTCTAAATCATTCTCAAAGCTTCCATACATCAAATACAACTCATCACAATCCCTTTTTTCCAACTGTAACACCATCTTCCTCATCTTCCATAACCAAAAACAGAGGTCTGTAACTTTACTTCTATAGCACGATTCAACCATCCTCAGTTCCAAGTAATTATTGCAATAGCTTCCTGGAGGTTCAAGGAAGCTAACCAGGTCATTACAACACCTTGAAAGTTGCTCTAACTCAAAACACGATCTTCATCTGCAAGGTGAGTTTTCTGAACTTCTATCTTTTCATACAAGCATCATTTGGCTTCCATTTTCAAAGATAAAATGTAGACATCATAGCCCTGAAACTAACCATGCCCTTAGAATTCATTTATGTTGCCTGAGTAGTGAGAATTTTGAGCCTGAACTTCCTGAAAAAATTAGGTTAAATTTGATACCATTTAAAATTTGTGTTCATCTTTGATCTATTGCTTAAGTTATTTACATATTTGAAATCGTGGTGAAATTTCTAACAAGTTTGATGTTCATACTTTTGAGAATGGTTGAGAAATGAACAAGTTGCAGGAGTTATGGCTGGCGCGAGGTTGAATATAAAGTCATGTTCAGGAATTAGTTTATTTTATATTTAGTTGAAGTTGTGTTATAACCGGATGAAACAACCACCTCAGTGGCAGGAGGAGCGCGTGTAAGGCATTGATGTTAAGGGTCCTGGGTTCGAGCCCCAGTGACACCTTTTGTATTTTTTTACATTTTCATTGTTTCACTTTGCAGCGCATGGGCCTCATATCAACTAGGCCATTCTTTTTACTAATCCTCACCCCCTTTTGCTTCATACACGCAACCCATTTACATTTTGTTTTTATTTTCCTGACTTGTACAAAAAATCACTTTTGGGCCTAGAACAAAAACTGTCTTACTTTTAAACTACCCATTTTACTTTTACACCCTCCTAACTTATAATTTATATTTTCATTTTCTTTTCTTTTATTTTATTTTCTTTATTTATTTTATTATTATTATTATTTTTATTAATAAAAAATACCAAAAAATATTCTATTTAGACTAAATAATTATTATTTTTACAAAAGACCAAAAAAAAATTTTCTTAACAAATTTCTTTTCTTAATTAGTTTAATTTAGACTTAGTTCTATTTTAATTTTCTATTTAATTGAATTAATTTAGAACTTAGGATTTTAATTAATTAACTTTTTTCCATTCATTTTAGTTTAATTAAATAGGTTAACTCTAAAACCTTTTCATAAAAAACCCTAAAAAATTGTTTTCTTAATTAATTTAATTTCTTTTCTAAAATTAATTTAGGTTTAGTTTTATTCAATCAACTTAGACTAATTATTTATTTTCCTCCTCTTTATTAGAACATTTTCCATACAAAAACTCAAACAAATATAATTTTCTTTTCCTTTCACAATTCCTTTATATTCTTGTATATTTTATTTTGCAAAATTAAATATGTTTGTAATAGTAAATTAGGTTTTAATTGCTTTCATTCCCCATTTGTAAATTATATCCCCATCCCCTAAATGATGTAATAGCGTAGAATTTTAAATTTCCGTAATTTATCACTTTCAATATAATTGCTAGTAATTAGGGTTTGTATGACAAGATATAAAATCAACCATTAGAAAACCCTAATTTCAAAGACAAAAATGCATGAAAGCAACACACTTCGCACACTTACACCTCTAGGGTTAACCCTCACTTGTTTCCTTTAAAATAAAATAATCATGTCCCCGAACGTGGGACACTTTAGCAAAAACTCTCGAATACAAGATTGTAGTCCCTCGATGACCCTTCAACACTGCCTTCGGTAAAACGATCTTAGGCCCTTACAAAAAATTGCTAAGGTATCCTACAATGTTGCTTTCTATGACTGTACGGTGACCCACGCATGTCCCTTCATATCCAATGATAGGGCTTCTTACCAATCAATGTTAAGATAGCAATATCTAAAGGAGGAGGAAATGAACAAAGACCCTTTGAGTATGTAGAATGCTCGTAGTTGCTGCTCATAAACATTTTAAAACATATTTAAAAAAAACACCAACACTTTCATGAAATATTTACAAAAGTTAACACTTTGTATACATTCTTATAGAGACGAGAATCATTACAAAGTTCGCCTAAACGAAGGCACTAATCAAAAATACTTTCAAAACAAATCACAAGCACATTTACAAAGTATTTCAAAGTGAGCTAGCAATTAAGATCCCATAGATAACTACGGATGAAAAGGTGCTAACACCTTCCCTTTTCATAACCTACCCCCCGAACTCAAGAAAATATCTCGAAAGGTCTTTCCTGTTCTTTTCAACCTTTCCTTTATTGGATAAAAGAAAAGTCAGTGGCGACTCTTGTTATCCGCAACAAATGCGATAAAATGCAAAACACCCAAATCAGTTTTCCCATCGTATTATAAGTTTCATTTAAAAAAATAATTCAAAACCAAACAATGTCATTCTTCAAAGTCAAGATTACTTCATTCATGTTTCATTCAAGTTTTATAAGTCTCATGACCATTCTAATGTAATTCATGGTTCTTTTTAAGATTGCAAAGTGTATATTACAATTCATATTACCATGGAATATTATTGCATTGGATGTCAACTTTCATGCACCTTCATGTTTCCATCTTCATTACCATATCAATCCCTAATGTGCTCCGACCAAATAGCTGCACCAGAGGCTTCATGATAGAACTATGGGGTCTTACCTTAATTTCAGCTTACCAACATCCTTATCCTCATCCATCAACTGACCTTGAAACCATGTTGAGACACCACTAGATCCGCCAACAACCATCCCTGCTGTTGTACCCTAAAATTTACCCTCTCATTTATCAAGTAATCTCTCACAAGATCTCCTGTGATTCAAGACCGCACTAGGGTTGATCAGCTCAATACACCTCCTCGAGCACTGATGACTGAAAATTAGGGTTTGAGATTGAACAAGGATAAATGGACTTTTAATGCCTCATATGACTTTCATGGATCATTTTAGACTCTCAATATTGCTCATGTCAAGTTTCAAGTCTTGGATCACATTTTTGCTCAGCCAATTGACCAGTTGACCTAAAAATCAACTGTATTAGAGAAAAAGTCAACTATGGTCAATTTATAGTCAAACTTCATAATTTTTTATCCATATCAATATTATGAACTCATATATGTTATTTTATCAATTTTGGACCATAATTCCTCAAGAAATTTGATCAAATCATCAAAAGGGCAAAATGGTCAAAATTAGGGTTTTGACTGAGAAAGGGCAATTTTTGATTTTTGACCTAGTAAATGGTTGATTGTTTGGATACATGATCTCAAGGGTTAAAATGAATCATTTTGACCTAATGGCATGGCTCAAAACATTACTCAATATCAATTGATTGACAAATAAATTTCTAGTCAACTGATTAAAAGTCAATTGTACACTGAAAAAGTCAAACTCTGACTTTTTGGTCAAAATCAAGTATCAAAGATCACAATTCATCAAAGCATGTCAAAATATGAAACTTGTTCATCAAGAAATCAAAAAGTAAAGATTTCATTTTGAAAATTCAAAATTTCTAACCTTAGAAATTTTTCTAAGTGTTGGAAACTTCATGTTTTTTCACAACTTTGAGCCATTTTTTCACCATGATGCAAGATGATTCAAAGGAAACATTCAAAATGAAAGTTGTAGAACTCAATGAGATATAAAACATTGTAGAACACAACTTCTCCTAGAAATTCATGGATTTCTAGTAATTATTTTGTGAATACATGTTCATGAAACTTGGAAACTTAGTGAAATTTTGCCCTAGTTTAGGCAGAATTTTGACCTAACTTCATGGAAATTTTTCACGTAGTTCCAAGGGGAATTTTCAAAAGTGATCAACATAGATGTTGTATAGGATGTTACAAGCTTTCCAAAATGTCAAAGAACTTATTAAGATCATGCTTGAGCAAAGAGAATCGAAGACAAGAAGTTGGACATTCATTCTTGAATTATAGGTTATTTCCATGATGAACAAGA
The DNA here is from genome assembly GCA_948472305.1 of Vicia faba. Taxonomy (NCBI): domain Eukaryota; kingdom Viridiplantae; phylum Streptophyta; class Magnoliopsida; order Fabales; family Fabaceae; genus Vicia; species Vicia faba. The sequence continues at coordinate 1,227,662,508 of OX451738.1, forward strand.
ATTCAAATCCAAGCCTAGGCTGCATAATATTTTCTTTTAAGGCCTCAAACTTGTTTGGAACTCCATAATTAAATGTTTACACAACTGTTAGAAGCTTTAATCCAAGCATTCAATGCATTGCTCATGCTTAATACCATTTTAGGAAGAAAGGCAACATTGCCATTTTGGAAAGGTGGCTTTTATGCACAAAGTTAATTCTTGAGCTTTGCACTTGTTTTATTCTGATCACACACAATATAGAAGCCATAAGAAACTTGTATAAATCCTCTAACAACTCAGACCATGCTTGTACCATGCCTTGAAACTATGTTTTTCACTTTTCTTCAAAATCAAGTAACATAGTCATAACCCTATATCTCACACTTCTGACCCCCTCAAGTGTTAGGATCTTTTTCATATAACTATACAAGTTTATTGCAAGCTAACACACAAATACACAAGCTCCAAAAACTTCCCCAAACTTAGAACTGCATCACAAACCACCATTTTTGCACATTCTGACTAAGAACTTCAAACTTCCATTTACCTTGTGCGTTTCTTGGCTTTTAAGTTTCAAAAGCTTCCTCACATCAAATACCAACCATCCCTGACCCTGCTTGCAGACTGTAACACCATCTTCATTAACTTCCAAGTTAAAAAACAGAGCATTGCAATTAGTCTTCTCCAGATCATTCCAACCACTTTCAGTTCAAGCCAGCCATTGCAATAGCTTCCTAAAGGTTCAAGGAAGCTAGCCTGATCATCACCATCACTTGAAACAAGCTCAAACTCATTTCACAATTTCCAGTTTTGAGGTATTTTTCTTGAACTTGTGTCTCATTATTTAGGCATTGTTAGGCTTGCATTTGTGAAGATAAAATATAGATATCATTTCCCTGAAACTATACATGTCCATAGATTTCATTTATGTTGCTTGAGCATGGAGAATTTTGAGTTTGAAATTGCTGAAACGTTTAGGTCAGAATTTGGTACTTTCATAAATTCATCCTTATCTTTGAATGTTAGCTTAAGTTAGTTACATGGTTGGATTCATGGTGGAAAAATGCACAAGTTTCATGTTTACACTTTTGAAAATGGTTGAGGAATGAACAAGTTACGGATCCTTTGGCTGGAGGTTGAAGATGAAGTATAATCAGGGCAGATTATGTATCATATATTTATTGTTTTGTTTAAGTTAACGAATGTATCACCACCCCAGTGGTTAAAGCGAGCACTTGTCATCCCTTGGCCATGGGTTCGAGCCCCAACGTCCGTTTTACCATTTTTTGTTATATTTTCTGTTTTTCTCTCTTTTTTATTTATTTATTTATAATAGGTGCTGGGCTTTCCTCCTTTGGGCCTTTGTTTTTGCTGACTTTCCCCCTGATTATGTTTCACACTCCTGACCCATTTTATTTTTTTTATTCATTTTCTATTTTTATTTCTATTTCATATTGTCTTCATATTTTTATTACTATTCTTATTATTACCATGATTGTTATTATTTTACTAAAAAATATAAAAAATATTTTTATTTTATTATTTATATATATTTAATTTATTTTTCTTCATAAAACAAAAGAATAAAAAAACATTTTCTTTTAGTAAATTAATTTTTTTTAATACTTAGATAATTAGGTTTAATTATTATATCATTATTTTCTTGTAAGTTAAAATAATTTAGAACTTAGGTTTCCTTTTAATTAATTAATTAATTCTCATGTTATTTTTCATTATTTAAAACCCCTTTTCATAAAAAAAACCTAAAAAACCTTTTGAATTAATTTTTTTATTTAGTTTAAGTTAATTTTAGTTAATTCCCATTAATTATTTTCTTAATTAGGTCAAGATTAAAACCCTTCATAAAATCAAACAAAAATCATTTCTTTTTCCATTTTGCATTCTTGCATTTTATCTTCAATTTTGTATAATATTCAATATGGTTGTAATAATTAATTAGATTTAATTTTCTTGCAATTCCCCCATTTGTAAATTTGTATACCCCCTATTGAGGTAATAGCTTAGTATTTATATTTTCCGTAATTTAATGTTTTATATATAAATGCTACTAAATTAGGGTTTGTATGGAAAGATTAAAATCAACAAGTTAGCAAACCCTAATTCAAGACAAAACAATGCATGTAAATCAACACACTTGCACACTTTCACCCTTAGGGTAAATCCAATTTGTTTCCTTATAAAAATGGCCATGTTATGCATGTGGGATATTGTGATACGGTGGGAGAACTGACTATGGTTTTGCGTTTGTTTTCGCAAATGTTTCGGTTTGAGCAAGAGTCGCCACCGACTTTTTATTTTATCCTAAGGAAACGTTAAAAAGCACAACAAAAACCTTTGAGATATTTTCTTGGGTTCGGGGAGTAGATTATAGAAAGGGAAGGTATTAGCACCCTTTCTATCCATGGTTATCCATGGGCTCTTAGGTACTTGCTTAGATCAACTTGCCTTGGTTTTTAATTGTTTGAAATGGTGCTTTGTGTGTGGTTTTGAAAATGTTTTGAAAAAAGATGCCTTGTCTAGGCTAACCTTGTAACAATTCTTTACTCGAATGTTTTACAAAAGGTGTTCGTCTTTTTGAAAAGATGTTTCAAGGTTTTTGAAAGTTTGTTTTGAAAGTGTTTGTGAAGTGTGGTTTGAAAAATAGGCAAGTGTTTTTGTTTTGCAAGTTGACAAGTACTTAAGAGCTATCTACCCTAAAGTTCTCAAAGATTTTTTGCTATGTTTTAACCCTTTTAACAATTTTGTTCCACCATTGCATTTGGTGGACAATCTTGTTTTAGGATGTGAAAGGGACGGGCACGGGTCATCGTTTAGACCATAATTGCAATGGTGCCAAGTATCTTTGGGCAATTTTCCTTTAAGGGACTTGATCATTTTTAGGCAACTTTTCGAAAGCGTCATCGAGGGACTATGATCATTTGAATTGTGTTTGTTTTGCCCAAAGAGACCTAACATGCAATATGGCCCATTATTGAAGGCAACAAGTGGAATACCCTAGGGGTGCAAGTGTGATTAGTGCTGCCCATTTTCATGCTTGATTATCTTGAAATTAGGTCAAACTATTTTTGTTGTTTTTATTTGCATACAAACCCTAATTCTATCATGGTATATTTAGAAAACTTGCACAAATTAAATGGAAATAAAATAAATATGCAAGATGCAAAAAAATGTTTTTTATGTGTATGAAAAAGAATATTTTTATGTGTCAAGTAAACAAAATAAAAAGTATTAATTTTTGGGTATTTTTATATTTAGGGTAAAACCCTAATTTTATTAGGTAAAAGTATTAATTATTCAATATATACAATATTTAATAATCATGTACAAAAAAATAAAATAAAAATGAAGTATATTCATAAAAAAATGTATTTTTTATGTCAAATATTAATAAAATAAAAATGTATATATTTTTGTATTTTTGTCCTAAATATTCTAATAAGTATATATATATTTGTATTATTTACTAAATATATATTATATATACAAAATAATAATATTTAATATTTATAAAAAAAAAGAGTATATTTTATATAAAATATTTTCAGAAGATAAAATAAAATAAAAATCAGAAAATAAATGTGTTTGCATTATTTTTTTCTAGTTATTCTAAATAATAGTATTTATATATTATTTATGTACAAACTAACTAAAGACTAATAAATATCAAAATAAATGCAAAAAATGTGGAAAAAATGATTTTTATATTTTTTCATACTTAAATAAAAATATAGAAATAAAATCAAAAGGAAAAAATGGAAAATGATAAGTAAAAATCAAAATGGGTCAGGGAGGTTCAAAAGCAAAAGCAAGGTGCAAATAAGAAAAACAGAACAAGCCCAGCCCAATAGGACCTTCTTCAACCTCTGGCCAGAACTTTGACAAAAAACGCGCGCTTGTACACTGATTCAAACACCTGGATTCTTGGACTTTTAGCACAAACTTACAACATAAGAAATGTTAATCATCAAGCCACGATTCTGAATATGTAAAGAACTCATCCTAACTCTCAGAAATGAGAGAGAATTTCATCATTCCCAAATCTTAACCTAACTTTTTATCAATGTTCAGACCTTAAATTCTCATAGCACAGGCAAAATAAATGGAAAGTAAAGACATGTACCATTTCAGGGGCATGAGTAGAACACTTCTTATTCACAAACTTAGAGCTAATGATGCCTACATTGAGAGTTAGAAGTTCAAGAATATACCTGTTCAGTTGGAATCGTGTCTGGCAATGGGGGAGCTTTCAGGGCAAGATGATGATTTGTACAGCTTGCTTGAAGTGTGAGGATGCTATTCCAATACTTGGTATGCCTTGAAACCTTCTGTATCAAGATGCAGAAGTCAACCTGCAAGAGGAAGAAATGAAAATGGCCAAACTGATTAGAGGAGTTACAGTTCACTTCTAATGCTTTGGGTAGTTTGGATTGATGGTAAGGAAAGTGTTTAAACTGGTTTTAGCAAGAATGCACGATGGAAATGAGTTATAGGATTCAATCTGCAACAGGTGCTCTATTTGGACAGTTTGAGAGTGATTCTGTGTTTGAGAGGGTAATGGAGGTGGATAGCTCGTGTTTCAGCTTGGGTTTGATGATTAGAAAGTGTTTGACAAGTTTGCTTAAGCTTGGTTTACAGGAAATGAGAGTTGTTGTGTGTTATGGCAAGTTTCTTACACTTTAAGCAACAAAAGGCCACTTCGTGTTTCTAGCCTGTACAGGCCCCCATTCTATGCTGAACCACTTAGTCTTGATCAGTGTAATTAACCCATAAACTTGTGCCAAAGAGATCTTAACTGTACTTGCTTGGATTTGCATTTTGACATAAAGTTCACTTTTGCAAAAATGGTTAAAATGCTTCTATTTTGGGATTAAACCATTATGCAATGCTTGAACACATAGAATATGGTCTTGGCACAGAGAGTTTGCATTAAATTTATGAGTGTAAAAAGGATTTAGGGCCTGTAATCAAGAAATGCATGCTGATTTGAAAATTGCCTAAGTGTATGAACATGGAAATTGGCCATAACAAAAGTGAGTTTTTCCCATATTGCCAAATTCGATTCTCTCTAACCATGAGGTTGTTTGATGAGTTCTTGGACATTTTGGAAAGCTTGGAATGTATACTTCAATCCATCTTTGAAATTCAAATTTAAATTCCAAGTGGAAGTATATGAAAAATGGTCTTGAAGTTAGGTAAAAACCTTGCCTAAAATAGGTCAAATTTTCTCTAAGTTAAGAATGGTTTGGTACCCTTGTTCCAAAAATTTTAACTTGAGATACAAGCTTCTTTTGGGAAAACTTTGTGAATCAAAGTTGTAGATTTTGAAATAGGCTACAACTTTCATGTTTTGACTTTTGCTTGAATCCAAATAAATCTTGGTGAGAAAGTGAGGCAAAGTTAGGAAAAAATTAGGGTTTTTCATAACTTAGAAAAATTCTAAGTTATGAAAAATCTTCATTTCAAACCCTAATTTGCAATTCTTGATTTCTTGATGAACAAGTCTCATGATTTGGCATGTTTTGATGAAAAATGAATTTTGACACTTGATTTTGACCAAAAAGTCAAAGTTTGACTTTTCAGTATACAGTCAAAATTGATCAATTGACTGGGAAATTCAACTGTCAATCTTGTGCATTTGGGATCTTTTGAACTTGTTGAGCATGTCAAGACAATTCCATGGGGTCCTTGAGTCCATATGTGAGCTTGGTTTGCCATTGGCTAGTGCAAACAGTCAAAAATTGCCTTTGTGCAATCAAAACCCTAAAAATGACCATTTTGCCCTTTTGGTGATCTGATCAAATTTCTTGTGGAATTGTGATCCAAACTTGATCAAATGGTCCATGTGAGTTCATAATGTTGATGTGGGTCAATTTTCATGAGATTTGACTGTCAATTGGCCACAGTTGACCTTTTCCCCAATACAACTGATTTCTAGGTCAACTGTCCAATTGACTGGGCAAAATTTGGAATTAAGACTTGAAACTTGGTGTGGATAAACTTGGGAGTCCAATATGAAGCATGAAAGTCATATTAGGCATTTTTGATCAAAACATCTTTGTGCAAACACAAACCCTAATTTGGGTCAACAGTGCAAGGAGAAGTCTTGAGCGGATGAAACCCTAATTGGATCTTGAGCTTCAAGGGCTTTGTGATGAGAAATCATTGAGAGATGGGAGGGCAAATTTTGGGGTACAATAGTTGCCCCTGTTCAATCTTCTTGAACCTGAAGAGTTAGATTGGCAAGTTTGCCTTTCGCGACTCGAGGGTAAAAGGAGATTGGACACTAGAGTGCCCTTAAATTTGCACTCGTCAAAGCAATGGATGCGGGAATGGGCTTAGAGATGCCATTTGGAGATGGGCTTAACGATTCCATCGGGAGGAGTGACAGAAACTTGTCGGGGATGGGCTTAAAGATGCCATCTGGAAGGAGTATCAGCAAGGTGTCCATGTTTTGAACCATCTCTGAACTGGGGGTCTGAACAAGCAATAGATTGATATCCGTATCTGGAGGCATCTGTAAACTGTTTTCAGAAGTTTGAGAAGAGTCTGAACAAGCGATAGGTTAACATCCGTTACTTGGAGAACCCGTGAACTGTTTTCAGAAATCTTGAAGTTGAATAAGCAATAGAGCAGCATCCGTTGTTGGGAAGCGTCCGTAAACTGTTTTCAAAAGTTGCATCTGAACAAGTTGATAGATTAACATCCGTTGTTGGGAAGAATCCATAAACTGTTTTCAGAAGTCTTGAGAAGAAACTGAACAAGCGATAGGTTAGCATCCGTTACTCGGAGAACCCGTGAACTGTTTTCAGAAATCTTGAAGTTGAATAAGCAATAGAGCAGCATCCGTTGTTGGGAAGCGTCCGTAAACTGTTTTCAAAAGTTGCATCTGAACAAGCGATAGATTAACATCCGTTGTTTGGAAGAATCCATAAACTGTTTTCAGAAGTCTTGAGAAGAATCTGAACAAGCGATAGGTTAACATCCGTTACTTGGAGAACCCATGAACTGTTTTCAGAAATCTTGAAGTTGAATAAGCAATAGAGCAGCATCCGTTGTTGGGAAGCGTCCGTAAACTATTTTCAAAAGTTGCATCTGAACAAGCGATAGATTAACATCCGTTGTTGGGAAGAATCCATAAACTGTTTTCAGAAGTCTTGAGAAGAATCTGAACAAGTGATAGGTCAACATCCGTTACTTGGAGAACCCGTGAACTGTTTTCAGAAATCTTGGAGTTGAATAAGCAATAGAGCAGCATCCGTTGTTGGGAAGCGTCCGTAAACTGTTTTCAAAAGTGTCTCGGAAGATAATGATTTTTTTGTCTGTTGACTGATCTTACCTGAAAAGGTAAAGAGTTAGTTGTATGCAATGTCATGATGTATGATGCGATGTATATTATATGAATGTGCATGAATGCGCATGTAAGCTGGATAGCTGTCTTGCGGAGGATAAATGAATCCTAGATGGATGAAGATAAAAGCATCTTGACTGCTGCCGGGAAGAATAATTCCTGGTTGTTGCTGGGGAATAAGGAGCTTGGGTTGTATACCAATCTTCTGGGGAATCCCTGTCTTGAGGAGATCTTCGCTGGAGAATCTTCGAATATACAATGAGGAACTGAGAACTGAGAGTCTTCAGACTTGCTTGGGGAATACCAAACCTTCAATCGTTGAGGGGCCTTAGAACCATTTGCGGGGACTTGGAGTTTCCTTGGTGACTTGCAGGGTAAGAGAATTTCCGATGATGTCTACTGGGGATTTTAAAACCTGGTAGACTTAAGCTGGGGAGATAAGACTGAGAATCTCTAGTCTAGTGAGAAGCATTTCTGTGGGGAGAGGGTTCACTAGTCTGGTTCTGCTGGGGATTGATAGTTTGAAGTTTTAGCTCTACTGGGGATACTGAAACTTAAACTCTGAGGGGAATTGAGTTCTGGAGGATTCTATGGCTGGGGATAACAAAGATAAACTCCTCTGGGGATTGTATTGATAAGTTATGCTGGGAAACTTTGATAAACTCCGCTGGGGATAGGAAGAATTTTGCCGAGTGCCATCTTCCGTGGCAATTAGCTGAGGATAACCCAGTTATAAGCCCTTGTGAGGAATAACTCTGAATAAAGCTCGGGAGAGACGTCCATACTCTGCAGGGGATAAGCTTCCAGAGTCTACTGGGGATAAGCTTCAAGACTCGCTGGGGATATGGATTCCAAATCTCCTGGGGGTTTCCTTTGAAAGGGTATCAAGATATCCAACTGCACCTTCAACCTATCCGTAATCCTCTTTCTTGATTTATAAGGAAATGATTATGTTCAAATGCATATGCCTATTTAACAAAACATTGGACGTTTCTCAAAATAAAACAATTAGTGCAAGAGAAAAAGAAAAAGGAAATGACACAAATTTCTGGGAAGAGTATTTGTATTAACTTTCTCTGAGTATATTTGTACAAAGGAGACAATCATCCTAGTAAGAGGATTTTGTCATAAATATTGAAAGGTTTATACAAAATAAAGATGGCTATGTGAAATAATTCCATGGGATTCCATTCCGCTATAGCCTTCCCAACTCTGAATATCTGTCCATTCAATGCTTCGTCTGCCGATGACTGGATTGATCAGAAACCTGGAACTGGTTGATGAAGAGATTGTCTTTGAAGTGATCCGACGAGACATAGTCATACGCTTTAATTCCCTAAATTTTGCCTGAATCGCCCTTTCGGGTTTTCGATCCACCGGGAAACCCCTTTTTTCCCAAGCCGCCCTTTAGGGTTTTCAACTTGCCGAGTGTACATATTTTTTTGTTTTTATCCCTAATTTTTGCCTGAACCGCCCTTTCGGGTTTTCGGTTCACCGTGATGCCCATTTTTGCCCAAGCCGCCCTTTCGGGTTTTCAACTTGTCGGGTTATTTTATGCGCAGTATCTTTTGACTATGTCTGCGTTCGCAGGGTGCGGCAAATCGTCGCCGTCCATGGTGGTCAGAATCATTGCACCACCAGAAAATATGCTCTTGATCACAAATGGTCCTTCATATGTAGGAGTCCATTTGCCCCTGGGATCACTTTGCGGCAAGATAATCCGCTTGATTACGAGATCTCTGACTTGATACACCTGACGTCTGACTTTCTTATTGAAGGCCTTGATCATCAGTTTTTGATACGTCTGACCATGGCATATAGCAGCGAGTCGCTTCTCGTCGATCAAATTGAGTTGATCAAGTCGGGTCTGAATCCAATCATCTTCATTCAAACCTGTGTCCTTCATAATCCTTAGAGAAGGAATCTGAACCTCCATAGGCAGGACAACTTCCATGCCATATACCAAAGAAAATGGGGTTGCCCCAGTTGAAGTACGTGCCGTCGTACGGTATCCATGTAGGGCAAACGGTAACATCTCATGCCAGTATTTGTAAGTGACTGTCATTTTCTGAATGATCTTCTTAATGTTTTTGTTCGCAGCTTCAACAACACCGTTCATCTTCGGCCGATAGGGAGATGAATTGTGATGATAAATCTTGAACTGCTCGCACAATGCGGTGATCATTGTGTTATTCAGATTTGTACCGTTGTCTATGATGATCCTGTCTGGAACACTATACCGGCATATGAGATTTTGCTTGATGAAGCGGGCAACCACATTTTTAGTAACAGAGGCGAAGGAAGCTGCTTCGACCCATTTGGTGAAATAGTCAATGGCAACTAGGATGAAGCGATGTCCGTTGGAAGCCGTGGGCTTGATCTCTCCAATCATGTCAATGCCCCACATTGCAAATGGCCAAGGAGCAGTCATAACGTTGAGAGGAACCGGAGGGATATGAACTTTGTCAGCATAGACTTGACATTTGTGGCAAGTACGGGAATGTTGATGGCAATCAGCTTCCATGGTAGACCAGTAATAGCCTGCCCTTAGGATCTTCTTAGCCATTGTATGCCCGCTCAAGTGAGTGCCAAATGTGCTGCTGTGTATCTCAGTCATGATCAACTCTGCTTCAGCTTTGTCTACGCATCGGAGTAATACACAATCATGGCTTCGTTTGTAAAGGATGTCGTTGCTCAGGAAGAATTTGGCAGCAAATTTCCTTAAAAACTTCTTGTCATTTACGGAAGCTCCTTCGGGATGATCTCTAGTCTGGAGATACCTTTTGATTTCATGGAACCAGGGTTGTTCCACTACTTCTTCGGTATTAATCTCGTGACAATGTGCAGGTTCATCCATTCGCTCGATGGTGATTTGGGGAGCCTCGTTATCCCAATTGAGTTTAAACATGGAGGACATTGTAGCCAGAGCATCCGCTAGCTGATTCTCTTCTCGCGGGAAATGCTCGAAGGTAATTTGCTCGAAATGAGGCAAAAATGTCAAGACATGTTCTTTGTATGGGATGAGATTAGGATGCTTGGTATCCCACTCTCCTTTGATTTGATTGATAACCAAAGCCGAATCCCCAAATACGATCAAAGATTTGATCCCCAAGTCTATAGCAGCTTTGAGACCAAAGATGCAAGCTTCATACTCAGCCATGTTGTTTGTGCAGCTGAAGCAAAGTCGGGCCGTGAAAGGTGTGTGACAGCCTTCCGGAGAAATGAGTACTGCGCCGATACCGTTTCCAAGTGCATTTGAAGCACCATCAAAGTACAGGGTCCATCGGGATCCATTTTCGGGTCCGTCATACGGTCTGTTACCTTCAATGTTGTCCAAATTCATGATGTCCTCGTCTGGGAAGTCAAATCTCATGGGTTGATAATCTTCGATAGCTTGATGAGCCAGATGGTCAGCTAGTACACTCCCTTTTATAGCTTTTTGGGTGGTGTACTGGATGTCATACTCAGTTAGGATCATTTGCCATCTGGCTATTCTTCCAGATAAAGCGGGCTTTTCGAAGATATACTTGATAGGATCCATTTTGGAAATCAACAAGGTAGTATGAGTCAACATATACTGCCTTAGTCGGCGAGCAGCCCATACCAAAGCGCAGCAAGTTTTCTCGAGCAGTGAGTAGCGAGTCTCACAGTCGGTAAACTTTTTGCTAAGGTAATAAATAGCATGCTCTTTTCGACCAGACTCGTCATGCTGGCCCAAAACACACCCCATTGAGTTATCCAAGATGGTTAGATACATGATCAATGGTCTTCCTTCAACGGGTGGCATCAGAATAGGAGGTTCTAGCAAATACTCCTTGATCTTATCAAAAGCAGCTTGGCAATCGTCGTTCCATTCGACTACCTGATCTTTCTTTAAGAGTTTGAAAATTGGCTCACAGGTAGAAGTCAGATGAGAGATGAATCTGGCAATATAGTTTAAGCGCCCCAAGAACCCTCTAACCTCCTTTTCAGTACGGGGAGCAGGCATCTCTTGTATTGCTTTCACTTTTGCTGGATCGACTTTAATGCCTTTGTTGCTTACAATGAATCCTATAAGTTTACCAGACCTAACTCCAAAAGTGCACTTACTTGGATTCAGCCTGAGTTTGTATTCTTTCAATCTGGCAAACAGCTTTTCTAGATGTTCAAGGTGCTCCTCCTCTGTTTGCGACCGAGCTATCATATCGTCTACGTAAACTTCAATCTCATGATGTATCATATCATGAAACAAAGCTACCATGGCGCGTTGATAAGTTGCCCCAGCGTTCTTCAGTCCGAACGACATCACCTTGTAACAGAAAGTGCCCCATTGTGTGACAAAAGTTGTTTTCTCCATATCCTCGGGGGCCATTTTGATTTGATTGTAGCCCGAGAATCCATCCATGAAGGAAAACACTTTGTGCTGAGCTGTATTGTCGATCAAAATGTCAATGTGTGGAAGTGGAAAATCATCTTTGGGGCTGGCTCTATTCAAATCCCGGTAGTCCACACACATCCTGACTTTGCCATCTTTCTTAGGTACTGGCACGATGTTAGCGACCCATTGAGGATAGGACGTAACAGCCAGAAAGCCAGCGTCGAACTGCTTCATCACTTCTGCTTTAATCTTTTCAGACATGTCAGGCCTCATTCGGCAGACTTTTTGCTTGATAGGTGGACAATCCTCTCTTGTGGGGAGACGGTGAACCACGATGTCTGTGTCTAAACCCGGCATGTCTTCATAAGACCAAGCGAAGATTTCAACATACTCATTCAACAACTGTATCAGGCGCTCCTTGACACTTGGTTCCAGATTGGCACCCACTTGTACCTCCTTCCGGTCTTCCTCGGTCCCTAAGTTGACAGTTTCCAATGACTCTTCGTGCGGTAAGATGGCCCTTTCCTCTTGCTGTAGAAGTCTGGCTAGTTCCCCTGGTACTTCACAACCTTCGTCATCTTCATACTCGGCTTGATTGACCAGATCTTCAGAGTTATTGAAGGATATAGCAGAATAGTCACCCATGGAATCCGGAGTGGATGGGTACCTGCATTTGTGAGTGTGGGTGTGTGTAAGGGATAGCCATCCTTAAACAAAAAATGCAAAAGGAAAGAAAATGAACACAACAGTTTATCAAATGAAAAACGTCCAATGAATCATTAAACATGGCATATGGATATGAAAGTAATCAAAACCCTTACAAATGGACCTACATGCCCCGGGCAAGGCATGAGGTAAAAAGATAGTGTACGGATTGTTCGAAAATAAATATTACAGACCAATAGGAAATGTTTGACAGATAAATTAATGATGAATAAAAGTGACGGGGACAAAGTCTTTTGCCTCCCAGTTGCACAATCCTCCTTTGACAGTCGGGTAAATCCACTCTTCGATGCTGCTCTCTTTGTCTTCATCCTCCAAAGCGTTGATTCCGTAGGGAGAAATTTTGACTGGCGCTCTTTCAATCTTCGAACGACGCATAGCTTTCTGGCCCGCGGTAGTGAACCCTAACCCAAATTTGTCTGTTTTATGTGGAATATCAGGAAACTGCCCCCATGCTGAATTCTTCCCCTCCTTTATTGCGGCCCTTGCGTCCTCCAGAGATGCCATCCTGGCCATCTGCCTCGGTACTTCAGCTGCCAACTTTGCTACTGTTATTTCAGGAAGGACTTCTTCGAAATGCTGGAAAGGCGTCTCAATGAACTCACCCTCTACCTCCACATACCGGAAGGAGTTCAAGTGGCTGATCATGTACTCCTCTTCACCATGGATGGTAATGATCTTTCCCTTGACATGATACTTCAACATATGATGTAAGGAAGAGGTGACTGCCCCAACATGGTGTATCCAAGACCTACCCAATAAGCAAGAGTATGACGGACGGATGCCCATCACATAGAAAGTAGACTTAAATACCTCAGTGCCCACCTTGATGGGGATATCAACCTCCCCATGGACCATCCTCTTCAAACCATCGAAAGCTCTGACAACAATATCACTCGGCTTCAACTCTAACCCTTCACAATCTAGTCGGTCCAAAGCCTTCTTAGGTAGTACATTCAGCGACGAACCAGTGTCGACCAAGACATGTGCGAGAGTAGTTCCTCGGCACTCGACTGAAATGTGCAAAGCATCATTGTGGTTTCTACCTTTAGGAGTTAGGTCGGCATCAGAGAAACCTAATCCATTGTCCGCAGTAAGGCTGGCTACGCAATTTTGAAATTGATCTGCAGAGGTTTCCTGGGGCACATGGGCTGCCTTCAGGAATTTTATCAGAGCTTTAGCATGCGCTTCTGAGCAAAGTAGTAGTGCCAGCATGGAGATCTTTGAGGTGGTTTGCCCCATCTGTTCTACCTCATCGTAATCACTCCTTTTGATTATCTTCAAGATCTCATCCATTTCTTTCTTGGAGGTTTCCGGGATGACCAAGGGTTGAGCCCTCGTCCTGACGAGCTCATCTTGGATTCCCTTACCTTTATCAGCAGCGGTAGGAGGGACAATACTAGGAACAACAACATCCTCAATCAAAGGGGTTCTAGCGGAGAGTTTCATTGGTGCAGTGATGACCTTGTCAGCAGATGAGGGTCCAAAGATTGCTCTTGGAGGGGCAATCTCTGGAGAAAATATTCTCCCGCTCCGGGTGATTTTGCTCGTGCCTGCAATGTTTCCAATGCTGGCTTCTTCATCATCCGAACTTTCTTCAGTTATTTCGATTTGTTTAATACCATGGTAGTAGACGTCACCGTCGTAGTTCCATGGTATTGACTTCTCAGAAATATAGGGGACATGCCCTGGCATTGTTATCTTCAAAGGAACAGATTTCGTAGCTGGTGTAATCTTAACAGGCTTTTTGACGGCCTTGGAAAGATTGGCGTGAATGGTTATGATTGAGACATCTTCAGTACGGGTTGGAATAGCAGAAACCTTTTCAAACAAAATTTGTCGACTGTCCATTAGGCCTTGGATGCCTTTCTTCAGTAACGGACAATCAAACGGCAGAGAGTAACAACAATAGTAGTCTTTTTTACATCCCGGGAAGATCCCGGCCCTTAACAGATTCAACTTGATGGTTAACAATGGAGTTATCAGATCATTGACATCAGCAACATACAAATCTTCTTCAATGGCATTGACATTTCGGCCGTGCTTCGGCATGGGAGCAGATATCACATTAGGCTTCTCCGGAGCGTCAAACTCCACCTCCTTCGCCTCTATCAGGTCTTGGATTTTATGCTTGAGTGCCCAACAATCGTTGGTGTCGTGCCCGACACTGTCAGAATGGTAGGCGCATTTAGCATTAGGATGATAATGCGGAGATGACGTATTCACATTTTTTGGTGCCTCTTTGATAGTGGCGAGATTCAATTTCAACAGATGGGGAAGCACTTGCGCTGGCGTCATATTAATGCGGGTGAACTGCCGTTGTGGCCGTTCCACCCGTTGCTGATTTGGTCTGGACTGGTTATAGCGAGGCTGCTCACTTGAAGGGTTTTGGATCATTACGGCCCCCACAGTTGGCCGGCGTTCAGTCTTCCCTGCTCTTCTCTGAGAATATACCACAACCATTTCCTTCTTGAAAGGTTTCTTCTAACACTTGCAGCAACACCCTTCTGAATCTTCCCTGACTTGATGCCAGCTTCTATTCTTTCGCCTGTTAAGATCAAATCGGTAAACCCCGCAGAAGAGTTACCAATCAGATGATTGAAAAATGGCCCAGATAGGGTCCCTAGAAACATATCAACAAGTTCACGGTCAGTTAAAGGAGGCTGCACCCTGCCAGCCAAATCCATCCATTTTTGTGCATATTCTTTGAATCCTTCGCCTGTTCCCAGTGACATACCCTGAAGTTGGGTACGCGTAGGAGCAAGGTCAGAATTGTACTGGTATTGTTTGTAAAAGGCGGTGGCCAAGTCTTCCCAGTTTCGGACGCTGGTTCCCTCTAGCTGATAGAACCACTCCAGTTGAGCTCCAGAAAGGCTGTCTTGAAAAAAATGAATCCAAAGGTTCTTGTCCGAAGTGTAAGGTTGGATTTTCCTTACATAGGACCTGAGATGCATTTTTGGACAGGACAGCCCGTCATACCTCACAAAAACTGGCACTTTGAACTTTGGGGGAATCACAATCCCGACAACTAAACCCAAGTCTTCGAAATCCAAACCCGGCACCCTTTGTAGCTCTATGGCGGCCAACCTGTCTTCTAAACCCTTGTATTTATCATCAGCCGGAGGGTATTGTTGATCAGAGTAGTCTTCATCCTCTTCAACCTCCTCTTCTTCCACATCGGACTCGGAAGGTATCGCAGCCCCACCTCCTTTACTGGTTCCTTCATCAGAAGTAGGAGGAAATTCAAGCACTCTCCTGGCCTCTCCGTCAAATCTTCTCCCTAAAGTAGCCACCCCAAGTCTCTTTTTCTTCTTTTTCACTGGGTCTTTATTCCCCAGCAAGGTCTTTAGATCCTCCTGACCCTTAGCCAAGGTCATCAGGAGTTGCTGGAACTGTGCATTTTGAGCTTGCAGGTCTTTAACTGTTTGCTCGAGATCCATCCTACTGAAATAAACAGCAGACGGATAAGGAAACCTGGAGTGAGACCTGCTTATGCACATGATGAATGATATGCTTATGTATGCAATGCATTCAAGGATTTAGAACATTCAAAATTGTTGCAGACAAAGAAGAATGCACGTCATATTAATAAGAAGAAATTTGTTAGTACATAAATGCCCCATGGGCCAAATATTACAAAAACAACTTCTCAAGGTAAAAAGACGTTGCGCATCCTCTTTGGTGCGATGTAGGTGTTGAGGGCCTCTTGCTCATGGAGTCCGTGGGTGAGCTCTAAAACCTTCTTCTCACTAGCGTAGAAGCTGGATTCAAAAGTGTTCCGTTCCTCCTTGAGTTGGATCCAACTCTTCTGCATCTCCTCCCACGATGTAGGCATGCCAGGATGTAGGATGGTGTAGGGAACCTCTCCTTCCTTGACGGGCTCTTTAATCACAGGGAGAACATGAGGATAAGGCATCATCAGACTCTGGGCTCGGGCTCGTACCCACTTGAGATAAGGCTCAAGAGGGATGGAGTTCTTGTGTCCCAGTGTCTTGCTATCAACCTTGTTGGGACTTCCCCAAGCTCTGATGAATCTTTGGCGAAGTCCTTGCGCATCATTGTCGAAGTCAAAAACTAGGTCAGGAATCAACATGTCGTGAGGGCCATCCCTCTGTGCATATCCAAATTGCCTCAAAGCTAGGCAAGGGTTGTAGGTGATACCTCCTCTGATTCCAAGTAAAGGAACATTAGGAAACTCTCCACAATGATCGACGATGATGACATTTTCTCTGGACCGAGAACACCAATGTACATCAGAGTGAGTGAGAGTCATCAATCGTTGGGACCACCTTGAGCCTTGGTCATTCTTCAGGACAGATTGTAGAAGGTGCGAAATAAACCACCTTGCAAGGAGAGGAGTACAGCACATGAGAACACCCCTCTTTCTCATTGTTCGTGTGTAAAATGAGTGAAGAATGTCCCCAAGCAAAGTTGGTATTGGATTTCTGGACAACAAGATTTTGACGGAGTTGACATCTACCAATTGGTTAGAATTTGGGAACAAGACCAACCCATAGATAAGGAGTGCCACAATTTCTTCAAAGGCTTGTAGGTCCAATGAATTCCAACATTCTTGTGCCTTCTCAAACAAGGATCTTGCTAAGAATCCTTTGACGCCGCTTCTGATTTCCCAATGCCCCTTGATGTCAGAAGGCTGTAGATGTAATGCTCGAGCAACATCTTCCGGCTTTGGTTCCTTTTCCGTACCGTTGAAGGGTAGTTGATTAAGGATAGGAATTCTCAGGAGTTGAGAAAACTCCTCCAAAGTGGGCACCAACTGGTAATCGGGGAAAGTGAAACAGTGGTGAAGAGGGTCAAAGAACTGGAATAGCACTTTCATCATGTCTTCTTCAATGTTGGTGTTGACCAAGCTGAGCAATCTAGCATGTCTTTCACTGAAGGATGAGCTTTCCGGAATTCTTGAGGTGAGCTCCTTGAGTTGAGGAGGGATTCTCACAAGGTTGACTTGGATGGTTTTTCTGCGAGGAATTTCCATGACCTACAAAACAAGAACAAAGATGAAGATCTAAACCCTTGAAGTGGTTAGTGAATGCATATGATGTTTTATGATGTTTATGATGTATGCACAAACATATGTACAAGCAAATCACACCAAACCCTAGTTTCAGACTTGCATGGGGTTTCATAGGTAAGTACCCTCTTGAGTGTAGTTGGCTTAAAAACCTGTCCTATAAATAGTAACCGGGTTCTAAGGAGCTCAATATCACTGGATTGTTTTCATTGTTCATTGTTTTGGTTTAGCCACTTAACTAGCGACCAAAATATTCCAAGAAAACAACCCTCAATGAGTGTAGTATCGAGTATCTACCAACTTCGGACTGCACCAAAGCCGGTCATCTCACTACCCCTAATAAAAGGCCAAGATGGTCAAGTAAGGTTCTAGGTCATTAGTGCTTAGTGACATCACTCAGCGGCCCAGTACTCTCCTTGATTGAACTCAAGGGTTACCGGTACTCACAAATATGTCGCACTAATATAGCTATTGCTTCGACCGTGTCGGTATACCCCGCACAGTTTCCACAACGTATTGCTATCTATGAATGTTTCCCAAAATCCGGGTGTAGGATTACAAACCCAAACAAGAGAGCCAAGATATAAAGCAATCAAGACAAACAATTAATCATGCAAGAGGGTGATCTAAGCCCTAAGGTTACTCCACTTTTAAAAGCTTCCCCAGCAGAGTCGCCAGTTCTGTGATACGGTGGGAGAACTGACTATGGTTTTGCGTTTGTTTTCGCAAATGTTTCGGTTTGAGCAAGAGTCGCCACCGACTTTTTATTTTATCCTAAGGAAAGGTTAAAAAGCACAGCAAAAACCTTTGAGATATTTTCTTGGGTTCGGGGAGTAGATTATAGAAAGGGAAGGTATTAGCACCATTTCTATCCATGGTTATCCATGGGCTCTTAGGTACTTGCTTAGATCAACTTGCCTTGGTTTTTAATTGTTTGAAATGGTGCTTTGTGTGTGGTTTTGAAAATGTTTTGAAAAAAGATGCCTTGTCTAGGCTACCCTTGTAACAATTCTTTACTCGAATGTTTTACAAAAGGTGTTCGTCTTTTTGAAAAGATGTTTCAAGGTTTTTGAAAGTTTGTTTTGAAAGTGTTTGTGAAGTGTGGTTTGAAAAATAGGCAAGTGTTTTTGTTTTGCAAGTTGACAAGTACTTAAGAGCTATCTACCCTAAAGTTCTCAAAGATTTTTTGCTATGTTTTAACCCTTTTAACAATTTTGTTCCACCATTGCATTTGATGGACAATCTTGTTTTAGGATGTGAAAGGGACGGGCACGGGTCATCGTTTAGACCATAATTGCAATGGTGCCAAGTATCTTTGAGCAATTTTCTTTTAAGGGACTTGATCATTTTTAGGCAACCTTTCGAAAGCGTCATCGAGGGACTATGATCATTTGAATTGTGTTTGTTTTGCCCAAAGAGACCTAACATGCAATATGGCCCATTATTGAAGGCAACAAGTGGAATACCCTAGGGGTGCAAGTGTGATTAGTGTTGCCCATTTTCATGCTTGATTATCTTGAAATTAGGTCAAACTATTTTTGTTGTTTTTATTTGCATACAAACCCTAATTCTATCATGGTATATTTAGAAAACTTTAAAGTGCGAAAATTAAAGTTCCTAAGCTATTACAACACAATATGGGAAAGGGGGTTCAAATGTTCAAATGGGGGGTATTTGACAAGGAATTTAAACCTAGCTATTACATCAATTTGGAATTATTTACAAGATAATTAATTGCACAAATTAAATGGAAATAAAATAAATATGCAAGATGCAAAAAAATGTTTTTTATGTGTATGAAAAAGAATATTTTTATGTGTCAAGTAAATAAAATAAAAAGTATTAATTTTTGGGTATTTTTATGTTTAGGGTAAAACCCTAATTTTATTAGGTAAAAGTATTAATTATTCAATATATACAATATTTAATAATCATGTACAAAAAAATAAAATAAAAATGAAGTATATTCATAAAAAAAGGTATTTTTTATGTCAAATATTAATAAAATAAAAATGTATATATTTTTGTATTTTTGTCCTAAATATTCTAATAAGTATATATATATTTGTATTATTTACTAAATATATATTATATATACAAAATAATAATATTTAATATTTATAAAAAAAAGAGTATATTTTATATAAAATATTTTCAGAAGATAAAATAAAATAAAAATCAGAAAATAAATGTGTTTGCATTATTTTTTTCTAGTTATTCTAAATAATAGTATTTATATATTATTTATGTACAAACTAACTAAAGACTAATAAATATCAAAATAAATGCAAAAAATGTGGAAAAAATGATTTTTATATTTTTTCATACTTAAATAAAAATATAGAAATAAAATCAAAAGGAAAAAATGGAAAATGATAAGTAAAAATCAAAATGGGTCAGGGAGGTTCAAAAGCAAAAGCAAAGTGCAAATAAGAAAAACAGAACAAGCCCAGCCCAATAGGACCTTCTTCAACCTCTGGCCAGAACTTTGACAAAAAACGCGTGCTTGTACACTGATTCAAACACCTGGATTCTTGGACTTTTAGCACAAACTTACAACATAAGAAATGTTAATCATCAAGCCACGATTCTGAATATGTAAAGAACTCATCCTAACTCTCAGAAATGAGAGAGAATTTCATCATTCCCAAATCTTAACCTAACTTTTTATCAATGTTCAGACCTTAAATTCTCATAGCACAGGCAAAATAAATGGAAAGTAAAGACATGTACCGTTTCAGGGGCATGAGTAGAACACTTCTTATTCACAAACTTAGAGCTAATGATGCCTACATTGAGAGTTAGAAGTTCAAGAATATACCTGTTCAGTTGGAATCGTGTCTGGCAATGGGGGAGCTTTCAGGGCAAGATGATGATTTGTACAGCTTGCTTGAAGTGTGAGGATGCTATTCCAATACTTGGTATGCCTTGAAACCTTCTGTATCAAGCTGCAGAAGTCAACCTGCAAGAGGAAGAAATGAAAATGGCCAAACTGATTAGAGGAGTTACAGTTCACTTCTAATGCTTTGGGTAGTTTGGATTGATGGTAAGGAAAGTGTTTAAACTGGTTTTAGCAAGAATGCACGATGGAAATGAGTTGTGGGATTCAATCTGCAACAGGTGCTCTGTTTGGACAGTTTGAGAGTGATTCTGTGTTTGAGAGGGTAATGGAGGTGGATAGCTCGTGTTTCAGCTTGGGTTTGATGATTAGAAAGTGTTTGACAAGTTTGCTTAAGCTTGGTTTACAGGAAATGAGAGTTGTTGTGTGTTATGGCAAGTTTCTTACACTTTAAGCAACAAAAGGCCACTTGGTGTTTCTAGCCTGTACAAGCCCCCATTCTATGCTGAACCACTTAGTCTTGATCAGTGTAATTAACCCATAAACTTGTGCCAAAGAGATCTTAACTGTACTTGCTTGGATTTGCATTTTGACATAAAGTTCACTTTTGCAAAAATGGTTAAAATGCTTTATCTATTTTGGGATTAAACCATTATGCAATGCTTGAACACATAGAATATGGTCTTGGCACAAAGATTTTGCATTAAATTTATGAGTGTAAAAAGGATTTAGGGCCTGTAATCAAGAAATGCATGCTGATTTGAAAATTGCCTAAGTGTATGAACATGGAAATTGGCCATAACAAAAGTGAGTTTTTCCCATATTGCCAAATTCGATTCTCTCTAACCATGAGGTTGTTTGATGAGTTCTTGGACATTTTGGAAAGCTTGGAATGTATACTTCAATCCATCTTTGAAATGCAAATTTAAATTACAAGTGGAAGTATATGAAAAATGGTCTTGAAATTAGGTAAAAACCTTGCCTAAAATAGGTCAAATTTTCTCTAAGTTAAGAATGGTTTGGTACCCTTGTTCCAAAAATTGTAACTTGAGATACAAGCTTCTTTTGGGAAAACTTTGTGAATCAAAGTTGTAGATTTTGCAATAGGCTACAACTTTCATGTTTTGACTTTTGCTTGAATCCAAATGAATCTTGGTGAGAAAGTGGGGCAAAGTTAGGAAAAAATTAGGGTTTTTCATAACTTAGAAAAATTCTAAGTTATGAAAAATCTTCATTTCAAACCCTAATTTGCAATTCTTGATTTCTTGATGAACAAGTCTCATGATTTGGCATGTTTTGATGAAAAATGAATTTTGACACTTGATTTTGACCAAAAAGTCAAAGTTTGACTTTTCAGTATACAGTCAAAATTGATCAATTGACTGGGAAATTCAACTGTCAATCTTGTGCATTTGGGATCTTTTGAACTTGTTGAGCATGTCAAGAAAATTCCATGGGGTCCTTGAGTCCATATGTGAGCTTGGTTTGCCATTGGCTAGGTCAAACAGTAAAAAATTGCCTTTGTGCAGTCAAAACCCTAAAAATGACCATTTTGCCCTTTTGGTGATCTGATCAAATTTCTTGTGGAATTGTGATCTAAACTTGATCAAATGGTCCATGTGAGTTCATAATGTTGATATGGGTCAATTTTCATGAGATTTGACTGTCAATTGGCCACAGTTGACCTTTTCCCCAATACAGCTGATTTCTAGGTCAACTGTCCAATTGACTGGGCAAAATTTGGAATTAAGACTTGAAACTTGGTGTGGATAAACTTGGGAGTCTAATATGAAGCATGAAAGTCATCTTAGGCATTTTTGGTCAAAACATCTTTGTGCAAACACAAACCCTAATTTGGGTCAACAGTGCAAGGAGAAGTCTTGAGCGGATGAAACCCTAACTGGATCTTGAGCTTCAAGGGCTTTGTGATGAGAAATCATTGAGATATGGGAGGGAAAATTTTGGGGTACAACAGATATCTTAGCAAAAAGCAATAAAAAATACAAGATCACAGTCCCTCGATGACGCTATCAATGTTGCCTTTCAAAATGATCTTAGTCCCTCAAAGAGAATTGCTAAGATACTTCACAACATTGCTATCATGGCTATACGATGACCCATGACCTTCCCTTTACATTCAAAGATAGGACTTCTTACCAAATCAATGGCAAGATAGCAATATCAAAGGAAAGGAAGAAATGAACTAATACTTTTGTGTAGGTAGATTGTTCCTAGTTGCTTGCTCAATTTCAAATAAAAAACTCTTGCTTATTTTCCAAACAAACACCAACACTTTCAAAAATACTTTCAAAACACTTTCCAAACTCAAAACATTTTCAAAAGATCAACACTTTGTATACGTTCTTACGAACAAGAACTATTACAAAGTTTGCCTAAACGATGGCACCTTTTCAAAATGCTTTCAAACAACCACACAAAGCACATTTTCAAACAAAAGCAAGTGATTTAGCAAGCAAATAAGAGCCCATAGATAACTATGGATGGAAAGGGTGCTAATACATTCCATTTTCATAATCTACCCCCCGAACTCAAGAAATAATCTCAAAGGTATTTCATGTTCTTTTCAGCCTTTCCTTTTGGATAAAAGAAAAGTCGGTGGCGACTCTTGCTAACCGCAACATTTATTATAAAATGCTAAACACCCAAGTCAATTCTCCCACCATATCACAGAACTGGCGACTCTGCTGGGGAAAAATTTAAAAGTGGGGTTACCTTAGGGCTAGATCACCTTTACTTGTTTTCATTGTTTGACTTGTATGCTTTACATTTTGGTTCTTTGTTTGGGCTTAAATCCTCTACCCGAATTTCAGATAACTTATAGGTAAGTAGCAATACATTGTGGAAACTGTGCGGGGTATACCTACATGGTCCAAGTAATAGCTATGTTTGTGTGACATATTTGTGGGTACCGGTAGCCCTTGAGTAGTCAAGGAGAATACGGGGACGCTGAGTGATGTCATGAAACACTAACTGACTTTAGAACCTTTACTTGACCAACTTGGCCATTAGGACGTAGTGAGATGACCGGTTTTGGTGTAGTTCAAAGTTGGTAGATACTCGATACTACACTCATTGAGGTTTGGTTTTTGGGATATTTCGGTCGCCATTAAATAAGCTTGCGCTAAAACAATACCCGAGAAGACAAACCAGTGATATTGAGCTCCCTTAGAACCCGGTTACTATTTCTAGGACAGGTTTGAGCCAACTAAACTTCAAGAGGGTACTTACCTATGAGACTCCATGCAAGCCTAAACCTAAGGACTTTTTTCCCTTGTTTGTATATATTTATTTGTACATAACATCATAAAAATCATAACATCATACTCATTCTCACTAATCATTTCAAGGATTATTGGGATTTATCTTTGTTCTGCTTTGTAGGACATGGCATCTATCCGCAGGAAAACCATTCAAGTCAATCTCGTAAGGATCCCTCCTCAACTCAAAGAGTTAGCATCAAGGGTTCCTGAGAATTCTCCATTCACCGAAAGACATGGTAGCCTCCTAAACTTGGTTATCTCCAACACTGATGAAGATATGATGAAGGTGCTTTTCCAATTCTTTGATCCTTTACACCATTGCTTCACTTTTCCCGATTATCAACTTGTGCCAACTTTGGAAGAATTCTCCCAACTCTTGATGATTCCCATTCTCAATCAACTACCCTTCAACGGTACAGAAAGAGATCCAAAACCTGAAGAGATTTCTCAAGCTCTATACTTGCAACAATATGATATCACAACTAATTGGGAAACAAGGAGTTGTGTCAAAGGTTCCTTGGCCAAGTTCTTGTTTGAGAAAGCTCAAGATTGTTGGAACTCCTTGGACTTACAATATTTTGAGGAAATTGTGGCCCTTCTCATCTATGGGATGGTTTTTTTTTCAAATCCTGACCAACTCATAGATGTAAACACCGTCAAAATCTTCATGTCTCGTAACTCGATGCCTACTTTGTTAGGAGACATCCTACATTCTTTTCACTCTCGCACTATGCGGATGAGAGGTATCCTCATGTGTTGCACTCCTCTCTTGGCAAGATGGTTTATTTCGCATCTTCCCAAATCTGTGTTAAAAAATGAGCAAGGTTCAAGGTGGTCCACTAGGTTGATGATGCTCAGACATTCAGATATTCATTGGTGTTCCCGATCCTTGAAGAATGTTACTATCATCGACCGTTATAGCGAATTAATTAATGTCCCCTTGCTTGGCATTATAAGAGGTATCACTTACAACCCCTGCTTGGCCTTACGACAGTTTGGTTACGCCCGAAGGGATGGTCCACATGAGACACTTATCCAAGGAGTGTGTGATCGGTGGAAATAGAACTGACTGTTTTGAAATGCTGGTTCGCGAAATGTCGCGGTAAGCAAGAGTCGCCACCGTCTTTTATGTTCTCCAACATGGAAAGGACAAAAGCACAGCAAAATTCCTTTTTCGAGATGTCTCTCGGTTCGGGAGGTAGATTTATAGAAAGGGAAGGTGTTAGCACCCTTTCTATCCGTGGTTATCCACGGGCTCTTAGGTACTTGCTCTTACATTTTCAAAAATGGTTTGCTTTTCAAGTGTATGTGGGTTTTGAAAAAAGTTTCGTTTGAAAAATTTCTATGTAACTCTTGTATCTGTCCTCAAGAGTGTATGAAATATTTGTTTGAAAACTTTTTGAAAGTGTAGGTGCGAAAAGTTGTTTTTGTTTGTTTTGAAAAGAGCAAGTACT